>JAVJGJ010000047.1:36727170-36751853 GCA_035590215.1 Microhierax caerulescens | reverse complement strand
GCCATCAACAATTAAATGCTGTCATTAGGAGCATAAATCATTTCAGAAAGGGGAGCTATGCTCATGAGGGGCTACAGATAACAGCCACACTGCCTACCCAGAGCTAAGGTCCAGGAGAATGGTCCTAGGCACTAGGGGGGTTGGCAAGAAGGCATTACATGGCAGGGGACCCCCTGTGACCTCCAAGCAGGTCTCAGAGGTAGCAATGCTGTTCATGAACAACTCAGATCCATTCCTGGGAATAAATGCCATTAATTTAAGGCAGAATTAGAACAGGAGGAGTTTGCTGATGCTGACGCAAGGGTGAGCAAATTTGGAACTATTATTTTTATGCTTTGAGAGGTACTTCTGTGGAAGGACCATTTTCCTGCTCCACCCAACTGCTGTCCAGCTGTACACTATATTTAGTAAATTGAGATTATCTGTCCAAGACAGAACAGTTTCTGTCTCCTACTGTTTCAAATTCAAAAAAGCATAGAAAGTAGAGAAGGAAGATGCCTACACTATGATTCTGTATGAGATGAAAAAAGCAACAGAAGTGCATTTGTTTTGCTACAGCTGCTCTCCACCTCTAAATAGATCTAAATATCCAAAAGGAGTCCTGGCACTTTTCAGCCTCAGCTTTCTCTGCCAGGAAGGTTTTCCAAACATTTAGTTTGAATTCTCCTTTTCTTCTTCACTTTAACTCAGAGTAGTTACTCTCTCTCTTCAGCATTTATACTCTTATAAATAAACATAGTCTCATACTCTGATTTATTGTTATAGATTGCTAAACACCTTTTACAGCCAAATTCTAATTATTCAGCTATCTTAAAGATTTCCTTGTCTGTGAAATCTTTCCAAGAGCTTAACAATTTGCACTGATTTTCTCTGAACTTCTTCCAGTTCATCAACATTTTTTTTCTGGTAATGAGATACTTAAGAGTGGAAATCAATGTTCCAGCTGTAGCTGCAACAAATACATAGACACAAATTACCAAATCAAAGCCCCAGGATGTTGGGTCTCTTCAAATGCAGCCTCAAACAGATTTTTGCTGTCATAGCACCTTGCCATTTTTTATCTAATTCATGATTTCCTGTGACCTGTGGGGTATTTCATTGATTCTCCTTTTCCAGTTTTTTCCCCTCTTACAGATCATACGCTTGAATCTTTTATGGTTCCCAAACTAGAAATTTCTACTTTTCTTACAGATCATTAATGAAGACATTAAATAAAGGCAAACCCAGTGGAACACATGCCCTTACCACTCATCTAACTCAAGAGTGCTCTGGTCAGCAGTGTTCAATCCACATGATAACATTGGTCTGAAACCCATTTTAGATCTCAGTTCTATTGGTAATCAAGGCAGGAGGGTTCAGACTACAACAAAGACACAGGGGAAAGACAAATCTCCATTTTGCTGTGTAATAACTGCGAGGTTGGGCTCCAAATGAAGGAACAAAGGCTGCACCTAAAAAAGGTCACCCTGCGCACCAGACTACAGGGAGAACAGCCTGACCGTGTCCTCTGGCTGTGCTGGATCCAGGCAAGTTACTGCTCACATGATGGGAGAAGCCAGGATGGAAATCTGGGTGACTGTAGTACAGCAGACGTCCCTGGGACAGCACAAGCAGCGAATGTGACTTGCCACAGCTCTCCATTCCCACAGGAAACACCGATTTTGCCTAAACTGTTTAAATACCTTAAGCAAGCCCTTACTCTCTGGCAGAACACAGTTTTAGCCTTTCACTCTACAAACAAACATGTCAAAATGGAACTTGCATTTCCCATACTGGACCTTAAAATATGTTTGTTGAAACATTCTAGCTAGAACACTTGAAGTGCATCCTTTTTTTAATCCCGTCAAACCCAGAATGATTAAGCTTGGAAGAATTATGCCCCAAGAAAACATTTTTTCTGTTTAATGTTTCACACATAAACCATCCTTAAAAGATGTTTCCTTCATTCAGCCAGCAGCTTCCTTCACTCAGCAATTTTTCACATGGGAGTAAAACTCCCATATAAATTCTGTACAGCAGTTAAGGAAACAGGCAAATTAATTAGCTATACCCTTAGGCAGCCATTGCTCCTGGTATTCTTATTTCCAGGCATCAGATTCTGCCATGCTCACATTCTCACCTACTCTTCTGAGAAACATTAAAAGGGCTTGGGGTAACTGCCGAGCCTCTGGAGCTCAGGGAAAGCCCTGATCAGCGTCACGCAGGAATTGTGAGCTGCTGAAGGAGATGCCTATTTCCCTAAGATAAACACTCAACTCCAGGAAAATAATTGCCAAAACTATTCTTCACCACTCCTTGGAAACATGGCAATACATTTTACTCCCCCTCCAACCTTTCTGCACCTCAAAATGTTTTACAAAATTTTAACAAATTGTCAGTTTCTCTTTTTTGTCCCTAGTCAAGCAGGGCGGATATTCTGGGAAGCGTACGGCCATCAGGCTTACCAGCATGCCCAGCTGAACGGCCAGCACAGCCACTCTGGCCTCCTGCTCTGGTTCTTGTTCGGCCTCCCTCAGCGCCTTGGCTCCTCTTGCATGACCCATGTTTCCAAGGCAAATTCTGGCAACATCGAGCCTCTGAGTCTTCACGCACATGCGAGCCATGTTCTCCCAGACAGCCTCACTGTGAGAAACGGAAAAGAAGAGGAGAGCTGTTACGGTGTCACCTTTAAGGCTTGGGTACTGAGCAGGTAAGATGCAAGGGAAAAGGAGTGTGAAAAGGAAAACCGTTAGTACATTGGACACTTGCTGGATGTGACAGAGACTCCAGATGCTGTGCAAAGATTGAAGAGGAACAGAAACAGGCCTTGGACGTAAAGCTCAGTTCTGGAGCTGAACGCCCACAGCCTTAAGGAAATCTGGTTGGCAGGTTTTGTTTTACACCAACATCTAAACAAAAGCAGTTATGTTTGCATGTATATAAACATTGATCACGCACCAATCACTGTGCTTCTTGCTGTAGCTGCAACATACAGATATTCACAATTCCCCCACGTCAACGTTCAGATTTCAAAAGAAAAATTATGGGAAAAGTCTTGCATACATAAACCTTACACTAGAACTGTCTTGCATAGTTCAAACATGAAACAGCTATTAGGAGCCTAATAGTTGCGCTCAGTAACAGGGAATGATGCATAGGAAACAACTGAGCAAACTATCATGTTCTAATTTATAAGTTTCATAAAAAATGGCACAAAGAAAAACTTTGCAATGCTCAGGATGAGAACTCAGGGCTAAGAGCTTACGCTTAACATTGCAAAATCCTCTGCCAAGACAAAAGGCAGGGGCTCGCTGTGCACCACACTCCCATGCTGCACTGTCAGGTCTCAGCAGGCAGCATTGCTCAACAGGAGAACCGTAACACAGTTGACCATTACATGAGGTGACGTGCAAAGATTTTCATAGATTCTGTTTGCATTTGAGGTTCTTCCAAATAAATTACAATAGGTTTGACTAATAGAAACCATACACATTCAAAATATGGGGGTTTTTCAGTGTGTGAACCTCAGCGGAGGTATGGTCCATACAGTTCTCAGATACCACCACAGTACAAAATAAGTGTCTAAATAATAGAAGAAGAAAAAAACAAAAAGAAAAGAAAAAAACAGTTGAATGACACTTCAGGTCCTCCATCTGCAAGCAAATCCCCTTCCAGTTTTCCTATGATTAAAATGTTTTTCTCTTCCCAGTTGCTGTGGGAAAGCCCAGCACAAACAGGGAAAAGTGACTAACCGGGAAGCAGCAAAGCAGATGAGACACAACGTGCTGTCAAACACGAACAATAAAGAAAAGCAAACAAAAAATGCTTTTCCCAAGTTACTTTACAATTACAGCATTTTTTATTTGCAGCTACAACTGGAATAAAGTTTCCAGGTAGTGATCAACGAATGTGACAAACTTCGTTAAGGCCAAACAGTATAGAGAAAATAAAATAGGATCAGAAGTGATAATTCAGGGGCAAATTTCAGATGTTCTGCTTGTTTAATAAAGCAAAAATACACGTCTGAATATTTTACTGAATTTCTTACATCTGCATGTCCATGCCGAATGTGGTTCAGATGCAGCCTTCTCTCACGCCCTGCTCTGACACGTCCAAGTCCCAAAAGGGAAGCCAAAAGGAACACTGAAACAGAACGCAGTAATTTCTGAACTGGAAAGGCCTTACAAAAACCTCACTGCTAGATTCTTCTGAGTGTAAGTCCATGCAATGTCATGGACATTCAATATAGAAATGCTGACTTATATCAGCAGAAGATGCGATCTTCCTAATTTTTGAAAAGTTGGAATTGGTTTCTCTTTTATTTCAGCCACTGCTGTATCTGGAACTAGAAAGAGCAGGAAAATACCTTTAAAGTACATTTAGGTTGTGTTAGATATGGTCACCTGCTTTGATCAAGGTGTACAGTGAGTTCTGTCATTAGTAAAAGATGCCAAATCTCGGGCGCATGTGCATGGCTTTGCTTCACTGCACACAAGGAGAAGAAACGTATTTTCCAAAGTCTGTAGCATGCTAAAAGAAGTTGCCAAAAGCTGTTTCACTCTGGGTGAAGGAATGCACATCTGTGCTGTGCTTTGTCAAACTGACTAACGGCAAATTACTGAAAGGAAATAAAAAATCTTTATGTTTCAGAGCTTTGACAGCCTGCAATTCTCTCAGCGCAAGAAGATGAGATTTCATGGGCTTGAACGAACAAACAGATGAGAAATCCAATTTAGACTACAGGGAGTGGAAATTTGAAAGGAAATAGAACAACGTATTTTAAAGTACAAAGTTAAAGATAACAGTGTGCAGAGACACACACCAAGACTTAGAAGATGCTACTCATCATCTATCAGCTGCATTATGCTTTCCTGAATGGCAACAGCTCCTGACAACTTCAAAACTTGGTGGGAGATGCTGCTGCATGCACAGCCTGCCGGCGGGCCACCTCAGCACCCATGCCAGCCATACACATTGGACCACCCAAATGTGCCTCTGCCCTGAGGAGCCAGATCTTTGCCAGCCCACCTCTTTCTCCTCCACTCCAAACTATTTGCAAAACTAATCCAAGGGGCTCCAGCAGCGGGGTACCACTTGGGTGCAACAAATACAGAGGAAGAAACATCTCCAGTTGGTGTACTCTGCATTCAGTTTTATTTTGGCAAGCACTGCCTTCCCGACAGTGCCTGCTGGGCAGGTGGTGAGCACACACCAGAATCCAGTACTGTGGTCAAACCAGACCAAAGACACTGAGATTGGAAGTGTTCACAGTGGAGCAGTGCTTGCACAGACTTAACCAGCACAAAGACCAAGAGACAGGCCAAGAGCAGCACAAGCGCCTCTGTGAGCACGTTGCCTCCTTCTAACCATCCCTTCTCCTGCCTCCATCCCCCAGAAGCACTTGGAGCAATGTTTTATCTAACGAACTGGCCCTGCTCTGCACAGAGCAGTTCCCATTCTCCCCCTAGAGCTAAGGATGGCTTTGTTAGCAGCTGCATGGGGGGGAACCCACAGCCAAACCTTCTCCCCTGGTCAATGTGGAGCTGCAGCAGAGGCTGGTTCTCTCCCGTGGGCATGTCCCTCACAAGAAGGAAACTGCTCTGATAAGGCACATACTTGTATTATTTCAATTTTCTTCCTGCAGCAAAATATTGGAAAACTGTTTCTGCTTTGAGAGACCATTCAGTTTTGCATGGCACTCCATATACTGCTGCTAAGGTCTGTGGGTATTTCTGACACAGCAATGTACTATATGCTGGCAAAGACGAACTTCATATGCTTATATTATATACTTACTAATATATTTTTATTTATTAGTTTAATATTTTGTTTATTGCATCTTATTTAAAAACTAGAAAGGTACCAGAGTACTACCAACCTGTGAAGTGCAAAAGATCCAAAGCACTTGACAAAAATCCAATAGCACACAACACAGAAAGTCTCACTGCCTAACACAGGCACAAACTGCACAGCTGTTGACCCCCACAGAGCACTGTGACCGAGTCCCCACTGGGCAACAACATGGACCATACTAATCCATCACAGCTCCTGCAGAAAGACATGGGGACTTTTAGCCAGAACCTCAGTTTTACCTTTACCCAGAAGAGACACCTCCAGTCTCCACACCACGGCTGATCAGAAAGAACAGATACATTTTATAACAGCAAATTCTTCATCAGAGATTTCCCTCGCAAACTCTTCAGCTCGAGGCACCCAGCAGGCTTGCTGGCAGGAGCAGGCAGGCCTGCAGGCAAGGGATGGGTTTAGAGATGAGAACAATCTGGAAAGCATCAGCAACACGCTTCCACATTTCTCTGTGTCTCAAGAAGAGCAGCCTTGGCCTTGGGATGGCACAACCTCCCTGGCAGGCAGACGCCTCCAGCACCAGAGCAACAGTCCTGCCCACCCGTTTTGCTGTCCCTCAGGAATGCGGGCAAATTAATGTAGGTCTTGTTAAGGAACAAGAAAGAGGAGGCACAAAACAGGCTCACTTAAATCCCAGGCAGAACCACGGCTTCTCTTCTCAACAGTTGTTAGTGTAGCAAGAAAGACAAACTGTCCTTGCATCCTTAAAAGCCAGCAACTCTTCTTTCCAGGCCTGGCCCCACTGCCACATATAAAATACCAAGTAATGTTTTAACCTGCCCCCAGCTCATGCTCTGGGAATTTCCTGTTCTTCCCCTCCTCCTCTTCCTCCTTTTCTCCCCCTGGAAAGCTGCTTGCATCTGTACTTCATCAGATGAAGCTGGAAACTTAATGAAGACCAGACGCAGCAACAGCATGAGCAGAGCCAAGGGAACGCGCTCCCCGAGCACGCCTGGGGAGCAACACCTCCCCGTGAAGCACGTGAATAAATGATCTGCTGCTGCACCCCAAACTCCCCAGGCTTCAGGCCACATCAGTAGCACTATGGATGAGGAAAGTAAACTCTGATGCCTCTTAAGACCGGACACAAGCTTTACCATGTATTTGATGAAAAAGTTTTTCTTCCTTTGTATCCCATCTTTTGCGTCTGTTTTTCCATGGAACTATGTTTGTAGTATCTAACAGTCTGATTTTACAAACCGTTCTGTTCCTATTTATTTTTCATTACCCATTTTGCATGAAAGTATAAAGAAAAAAAATCCAGTAAATGGAGTATTATTTAGAATTGCTGGAGAATTACATGTCTGAAGCATCTCACTACAAAATCTCTCTCCCTCTGTTTAACGGGGTATATTTGTAAAATGAACATATGTTCAGTCTCTTGCCTCCAAATATCTTGATCAGGAGAAAAAAAGGAATCTCTCTTTCCAATTTGGGCCCCACTTCGTTGAACAGAACCCCGAGCATTCTGCTTTAAAAGACTACTTCATAATGCAAAGGGAAAAAATAAAAGATACAATATCTATAACACTAATATCAGGTACAGTAACACTATTATATATAACATATATATATTATTACACCCCTATAACATTATATGACAGATAGTATACCATAATATTATGTCCCTAATGTGTATTAATATGTCCCTAATGTATACATCTACCTGGAACAGTGGGTGTCCCCTTGCGCCTCAGGCACAGCCTGGGCTGTCAAAAACGGAAATAAATCCAGCACGGGGGAGAGCATTTGCCGACCCAAAAGTGGGGACGAGGAAGCTTCACTTCCCTACCACAAAATAAACTGTATGAGAAATTCAAAGCAGATTCTCAGCAGCTCAGCCAGCTGGGACCTCTGCAGCTGTACCGTCCTGGTGCAAAGTGTTTGCTGGGAGACTCACCCTAAAGTAAACACGACGGGGCTGGCACGGGGCACCACCTTCCCAGCCTCCACCCGCTGCCTACGTGCTGCTCGAGGGCGTCTTCACTGGAAAGGAAAAGGATGCGACAAAGCAGGTGCTGTTTCTTAAGGAAAATTAACAACATCTAGTAGTATTTTTCAAATGTTAATACCTTGCCTGGATGTCAGTAACTTAAAGTTGCACCTTCCAACCCCTTTAAAAAAAGTGTTAGCATAATGTCATCTGGCTTAAATGTACAACAGTGGGTGATTCTGACCAGATCATTTCTGAGCAATTTTACATCAATGTGATTTGATAGACTGGTCACAGGATAAAAGCATCAGCTGTGGACCATAATGACTAAAGAGGGCTTAGACACAGTCAAAATGAGACAAACTACATGACACCTAAGGTTAGCAGAAATGAAAAGCTGATCATTTAGAAGTACTATGAAAAATTTTAAACACACCTATAAAAATGGACACCGATCTTATCTTCAAACCACTACAAAATAAATAGTAATAATGTCAAAATTGGTGGCTTACTGTCTGTTCTCTTGTAACCAAGAAAAAACTCAGGACTTGAAAAAATGAAGTTTTTATTTGTAGCTAAATTATGTTAGATGATTTTAAAATGCATTTTCTGGATTCTGGTTATGCCTGTTTAGTGGGAGTAAAAGATAACACGGAACTAAATAATGCATTAAAAGCTGCAACAATTCAATGAGATTGTTGATAGCTTTAATCATATTAAATGAGTGCTTCTCTGAGAAATGTGTCATGCATTTTCATGTATGATCAAAACATTGAAAGCTGTCTAGATGATTCCAAAAAACCTCTTCCCTGGCAGATAGAGAATATTTGATAAAGCAACAAAAGCTTTACAGGATAGTATCTATAATATCATATTAAATACATAGCTTTGTCTATTCCAAACTTGCCCTGATGAAATCAGCACCAAGTTATTGTTCACTGTGAATTTTATCAAACAAAACTCTTGTGTCCTAACTGAATATTCTGCTGCACACTTAACAGTAGAGAAGTGTTCATTTTATTTTTTTTTTTTTAAAGGATCAGAGGGATTCCCAGACTGTTTTGTACTGGAAGTGCAAGATCTCTCAGTAAAGATAGAGAATGTCGGACTGTGAATGCACCAACAAGAACCATTTGATTAAAACTGTAACAAAAATTAATAACTATGCCATTTCAGTATGAGGATAGGAAAATTTACCAGAGCTTTGCAAAAGTTATTTAATTTTGACTTATCTACTCATTTGAGGAATTCCCCAATTTTACATCTTTAAATATTGGTATTAGTTGAATAGAATGATAAAAACCCATTTGCCTACTAAAAATAATAGAAAAAAAGATTATGCTCCACATAAGCAACTGTAAGCAGAATTTATTATGTAGTAAATAGATAAATTCAGCATGGAAGCAACTATTTATCTGATATAATCTAAATTATTGAGATTCTGAAAGTCTAATTACATTTACATAACTGATTTATCACCCAGAAACACCCAAAATGCTTTATAAACTGCTCTGCAAATTTGATGAAGTAACTGAACTTACCACTAGGCAGAACTACTGTCTGGCATAGAAAAAAAGAGAAAACAGCTACTTCCAGACAAGAACACCCACCAGAAATTTTGCCATGGGAAAAAGTCATCACATGCTTGCTGAATTACTGCAGCCAACAGCAATTACTGCTACCTTGCGCTGCTGCTCAGATACTGTCCATACTGGTGTGTTACCTAAGAATGCTGCAGTGCTGTCCTTCCTGCTCTGTAAGCTGCCACCAGGGTTCCCAGAACAAATTTCATCATCACAAAAACTAAAAGTCTGAAATCGTTTGTGATGCGGCAATCCCCATCCAGACAGAAACCACAAGGGCTTGAAGCCACGCAGCCTTTTCTGAGATGACCACCCCACCACAGCTAGAGGGGCAAAGCACCTGATCTAAGGCCAACTCTGTCACCAGTCCCAGCACCATCTCCTGTGTTTTATGTGGCAGTGAAACGATCTGCTTGACTCGCCTGCATCTGTTCCCAGCTGCAACTCACTGCATAGCCACCCACCCACCTGCAGCCACAACAGGCAATTTGGGAGAGAGAATGAGACTTTTTTTTTCCTCTGGGAAAGCTGCCTTAAATGTAAACTCATTGACTTGCAGGGATCTGCATATGTAACATGAAGAATTTCTCAAGTATCATAGATCTCAAACCACAAAACTAATGCCATGATGTTTAGATCACCTAGTGCCTTTGGTGCTCAAAAGAAAAGTATAACTTAGGAAGAATATATTTTTCATGTTGATGGAATTCAAAAGAGGTTGAATATTCTCACACCAAATAACTGGTGTGAAAAGAGAAAGAGATGTGACTATGCTTTAAATTGTTAGACTGATTTGTTCAGTCTTTATAAAATACAATAAATAATTTTTTTTTTTTTTTTTTTGCATGTAACATGTAAAGAAAGTCTGTACCCTTCTGAAAATACATGCTCAGACTTCAACAAATCACAAAAATCAAAGATGGGAGGGGGCAGAAGCAGGTGTACAATTGGGTAGAAGAGATTTTTCCCTAAAGGTAAATCTCTCCTGACACTATCTGTGTATGGACATCATCTGCCTTGCTGCTCAATCACAGGCTTAAAACAGTAACAAATAATCATGGCTTATAAAATATGAAAATACAGTCGTTGTTAGGAAATGTCTTTGAAGAATGGCAGACGCCAGTGTGTTATTTATATTGAAACTTCTAAAACCAGGGATGTATGGAAACATGACCATTCACAGAAAAAAGGAGGAAAAGATGCCATACTGCTGTCAAAGTACTAAGATGCTCAAAGTACATAAAGTTCAATCCATTTAAAGATTAAAAATGAATCAAGTGCATAGAGGAGGGGATGAGTTCATAACCAGATCTGTACATTCAATGTGCCTTCTCAGAGGCACTGCACAGCCACCAGTGTTCACAGCAAAGTGGGATGTGGGGCTCAGGGCTGCGCCAGCCCAGTTGCAATGCAGCAATTTTCACCTTAATTCACATTGTAACACCTGCAACTGCCTTTTCAGAGACCCCCAAATTCCTTTGTCTATCAGGTTAAGAATCTCAATATTTTATATTTCTTACTTATCTGCCATGCTCACTTCTAGGGTTGCAGAGAGGAAGGGAGATATCAGTGGATGCGCCCCTCCACTGCTCTTGTCACGCTATTCAACATCTAACCCCAATATTGCTTTGCTTTCAGTAAAAAGCATTTCAAAATCCCTCTCCTCAATCCGTTTCTGCACACCTGATGCTCCGAGGGTTGAGGCTGGGGAATTCTTTTTTTACTTTTCAAGAGGACGTGTGATTTGCTCCCTGGGATGTGCAGCCTGGTCCTTGCAGCCCTGCTCTGTGCTGCCGGCAGGGGAGGAGGAATGAGACGGGGAGGGGAGGAGGTACAACTTTAGAAGTCTCCATAGTCTTTTCCTTTCAGGAAACACATCCTGTTAATGTTTGACTGCTGTGGCAGTGGCTCTGTTTGTTGCAGCCGACTACGCCCTGAGGCTCACCAAAAACAGCCACAAAAACAGCCATTTCCTCTTCGTGGAGAGGTGGGGGGGCCTTTTCCTCACAGCAGTGGCTGTTCTCCGGTCCCTGCACCCACAGCTCGGATCTTCAGAGAGGGGCACGATACGGCAGAGCAAACTTCGAGATACACCGAACTTGCAGAGCTCCTCTGGGATGACAGCATTCACCTCCAGATCGGCTTGGCTTTGAGAGAATGACATTTGTCACGGTTTGCGGGATATATTGATGTTTGCACCCACAAAAAAGGCTTTCAGAGCAGCACTGGTTGACTCGGAGGACCCAGCACGCTTAGTACGCTGCTGGTGAGCATCCCCACCTCTGCCCCTGCAACAGCCCTGGCTCTCCTGCCTTGAGACTGGAGTCTTTCTGGATTCGCCTTGTGTCGCTGGGAATGGACCTCCCTATCGTTCAGTTCATCACAGGACTGGCATTACTTATTAAAGTGCAAGAAGGTGGATAAGGCAAAGCTGGGAAGGACCTAAAAAAGCTTCTTTGTGTTCTTATTTTATGGAATTCTCCTACCTACCTCGCAAAATTTGCATTTCCTTGATCAGAAACACCTCTGGAATTGACTTTGAGAATGAACGGTGATGTCCTCTAGCCCTTTGTAACATCCTAGCAAAGCTCCTCCGATTCAAGTCCAATTTCAATGTGCTGCAGCTGATTGAAACCTCGTGTCTTCTGCAAATAGAGACTGGCAGCAAGCTGACAGTCAGATATGACTGTCCAGAAACTGGTAGCCACAGCTGTGTTGGTAGCCCTGGTCTCACTTATTCTTAACAATGCGGCTGCCTTTACTCCCAACTGGGTATACCAGACCCTGGAGGATGGGCGTAAACGTAGTGTGGGGCTCTGGAAGATGTGCTGGCTGGCAGAGAAGAGCAGAGGAGGTGCGAGCACAAGTGCCAGGCATGGGCAAGGGGAGGAGCGCGAGTGTGAAGCCCTGGGCTGGGGTTCCGAGTCAGCTGGGTTCCAGGAGTCACGCAGCACTGTCAAATGTAAGTTCAATCTCTTGTCTTCTCTGCTTACACTAGGTTGCAATTGATATGGTATACCTGGTCCCCAGGAGATTTATAGCCTAATCCCGAAATCATTATGAACCATCTGATTCTAAACATCTCTTAACATTCATCCCCAAACAAATTCATTTGGAAAAACAAGAATAATTACGTCCACCCATGATGAACTGAACTCCTTACCCTAAAAGTAATCCATACAGTGCTGGTTTATACAGTGTACAGAACAGTATACTTTAGAAAAAATAATCTGTGCAATATTAGCCTAAAGCTTTGAGACATTTGCTGCTCGCCCTTCCCTCTTGGGTTCCTGCTACAAGCATATTTCTTCCTGCTCAATACATTAAACATCAACCGTAGTTGCTCTGAATATCATAAAATTTTTTGAAAAAAAGAAACAAAGTATTTAGATGCCATGCTAAGTTATTTCTCCCTTCTGTCTACTTTTGTTGGAAGTGCCAGGAGCAGAAAAGAGAGAATGTTTTGCTAAAAACATGTAAAATTGAGACAGGCCTTAATGTATGCAACTATTCTTCTTGGTGAAAAAACACAATTGGTATATTACCTGGGGAGCAGGAAAATCATTAAGCAGGGTGTATTTCTCATTTTGCAAATTCACAGACCCAGGGGATCTGAAGAATGCATATAGCTTAAACTAAGCTAGTTAAAAAATTTTGTAAGATGAAACTCTAAGCCAAAATTGAGAATTATAAAGCCGAATAATCAAAAAGCGCACCTTATCACATTCATGTTAACGATGCGACCTTGCTCTCATTAAGAAACTAGAGCAGAACTGTGCTTGGAATACCTGTGGTCATCTCTGACACGATGGCTGTGACCACAGCTAGCTGTGGTTCCAAGAGGTTTGCTCCACGGAAAACCTCTGCTTCCAGCAGCTGGCTTCAGGGCAGGCATCCGGGCAAGCTGCTCGGGGCGAGGGCTGGGAGCAGCAGTGCCTCAGGGGCCGGTCATTCAGTCAGATCAACTGCATCCTTCAAGGAACTGAATTTAACAGAACAAACGTCTCTAAGTTCCTGCCTTGACAGACAGTAGGATTTCCAAGAGATTTTGACAGTGCTCATAAACAGCTCTGACGCTTCTGAAGGACAGCAGCGTTAGAAATACTAAGTAATTTCAGATAGATTTTTATTCATGGTTTGAAATGTGGAGAAAGAGCAAAATGCTCTGTTCCTCCTCAAAGTCTCTTATATCCCTCTGGAGACAAAACCAAATAAATATAAGAGGAATTTCTTTTAAGAAAATGCTTTAATGTGGACCCCATTCCCTATCACGTTTTCCAACAAAATTGTGAGGCAATATTTTTTGTACATTTGCTGATATTAAAGCTACATAAGTCACAAACAGAAAACTTCTAAACCAACATAAAGCCCTAAACCTAACTTCACATTAGTTTTTAACTGAAAGAACTTCTGTAATTACAAACCATTATAAATCAGATTAGACCGCTGAAAATGGTCCTTGATGTGTACCTGCAACTTCATCACAGGAATCACCGCCCCAATAAATATTTATAAGCCATGTTCTAACTTGAAAAACATGCATACCATTCCTGAATTTTAAAAGTAGGTGTTCCATATTCAACAGCTAGAATGAGCTCCGGCATATTGAATTTGGCTCCTGCAGCACTTTAAACACGCAAACTTTGATTTCTTGCTGTGCACAGGTCAGAAGATGGGAGGTGCTATAAAGACTGGCACAGATGTATCTGTTTCATGGCAAAATTGTATGGGTAGCAAATTCTTATGTCAAATAGAAGATAAATGCGATAGGAAAACGTTAAATTTCAAATTAATAATTACAGTATGATCAAATCCCCAGAAGCATTCTCTAACAAAGCACTCTTGAAAATCCTAATTTAAAGGAGGACTTTAAAGCCCAGTGACTCAATTGGTATAGCAATAAAGCATCCATTCATTATTTAATCTGGAAGCAAATGATAAGCAAAAGGCCAATTCTGAATCTTTATAAAGCATTGAAAAGAAAAATCTCACCTCCACAGCTGTGCCATGACAAACTAAGTAGGAAACAAATCTGTTGCACATTTGTAAGACAAATGTTCCCATGGATTGTACAGTCAATAATGAGCCTGATTCTGCATCCATGTTTTTGTCATATTTGTCTATTTGTCTAATAACAAATCACGTTATTTTAGTAATATGTATGGCAATCCTCATCTGCCAGCTGCAGATAAATCACAAATATATATGTATGTATGTGCATACATATAAAGATAACTTTCTGAACACAGAAATTCCTTCCTCAATGATAACAGTTACCCATGTAGTATTTTGGATACCATTTGTAGAACAATAAATACAAAATATGTTCATGCAATAGAAGTGCAAAAAGGCCACAATCTTGCAGATATTAAAAATATTATAGATATAAACATATATATATTGGGGGAAGGGGTGAGTTGTCTCACAGTTCAACAGAAAAACTGTAAATCCTTTGAGAATTTGCTTTTCCATATACTGATAACTTCTGTACAAGTACTATATAAATAACAGCCAACTAAATGCACTACTATAAGCAGGCTCGCTCACTGGCAGGGGGGAGCACATTCTTAAAACTTATTTTTCACTGACTTTCACTGCCTGCTTTTTCTCCCATTGAAATCATTGGCAAAGCTCCTCTTCAGGGGACACGATAAAGCTGAGGTGTTTTTTTCCCCTCATTGCATACACAGCTCAAACAAAACGATTTGCAAGACAAGCAAAATGATTTGCAAGAAAAATTATGGAAGTAGCTCATTGTGTCAGGATTTGCATGTGCTTAAACTAAACTACATGAAATTGAAACAAATAATAACTTAAGTTTTGCATATTTGGGGTGAAAGTCATAGTAAATGATCTGTCTAAAGACTGCACAGGAAAAGTCAATATGATAGAGCATGTCTGCCAAAAGCCTCTCTGGCAATGCAAAGTCAAATTCCATACCAAATACCTCTCTGATCCAATTCCCCGCTACCAGGACACCTGTGAGAATTATTTCACTGTAACACAAACCACTGGAGCAAGGGGAAAACTAAGGTATTTTGCATTCAAATCCTGTAACGTAAACACTGCATCAAGGGTATTAAAGTGTCAGTAAAGGACCACTGGTATAAATGCCAAGTGACATAAACGACAAGGAGAGATTGAAGATGCTGCAGCAGAGAGACTGAGAAAGACAAAAAAAATTAGAGATGGGGGAAAAAAGAAATCCTGGGACAGGAGTAAATGGTATTAAAAAACACTATATCGAAATAAAGCATCTCAATGTGAACTATTTCAGCAAGGCACAACACAAGAAACATGGATTACTTTGGTCCTAGGAGAAAAGCCCTCAGCTCTGTTCCTCAAGCTCCTGTCCTCACTGCTCCTGGAAGGGGGAGATCTCAGGCCCTTTCATTTGTCTTTACCAGCTTCTTTACTTCTCACTGTGCAGCCCCGCACCCTTCTTTCAGCCATCTGTGACACTGAAAAGCTTCTGTAAGACAGTTCAAATGACCAGCAGCACAGCAGCTGGTCAGCCAGGGTTCTGAAAACAGCCAGGGTTGGAGTAGAAGGTTTGGGGTGGGGATGGGGTTTTTGTGTGGTTATTTTTCTGTTGGATTAAGCAGCGGTAGCAGGAGTCCAACAGGTACTGCTTCTAGCACAAGCTGAGCGATGCAAGTGTTAGGATGGGTAAGAGTAGCTCCCTTTCAGTGGCAGCTAACTATCAGATCTGAAATCTTTGCTTATGCTGAGAATCAGAGCCCAGTTACAAGGACAACTGTCAAAGCTTTTCTAACATGGACTAACCACTAGATGACACAAACTTAAAGGCTTCACCACGAACTCACAGTACATCCCCTCTTCAAAACGCTTAAGGAAACCTAGCCAGGTAGCCTAACTCTCATGTGAATGAGAGCAAAGAAATTTGCCAAAGGTTATGCAGTTCCAGAGCTGTAGCAAAATTTACAAAGATTATGCTTTTGTCTGCATCTCTTAACCCTTCAAAAAAAGACCACATGTAGCAGAAACATACACTTAGTAAGATCTTGGGTAAGACAGCATGTCTTGAATACTCAATACTCAGCTTTGTGCCCACTTAATGCATGAGCAGACACAGCATATCGAGCAATGCGGTGTCACACAGGGTCACACAAGCTACCTTGAGTAGCAAGAACACGTAGTTACACCACGAGTGATGCCCTCTCAGAGCAAACCAGATGTACACAAAGCCCTTGTTACCTACATCCTGGCCCAATACCTGGCCAGTAATGCTGCGCTGCGCTGTGTGAACACACCAGATTACTTGGAATCAGCTTAGCTATTTTTAACCACACTGCAGTACAAATATGCCCTTATGTCCTGCTGTGCTACAAGGCTATCTCTTGGTGGACAGATGGAGCTGATTTATTCATTAGCCGAGGTCACAGTCTGTCCCTTGTTGTCTAAAGAACATTATGAACAATGTGGACATGCAGGAATAGGGAGGGGTTTAAAAGATACAAAAACTTTGCTCAGTTCTTTGGGGCTCCAGAAGACACAACAAAAATCCCAACAGTGGGAATCATGTACCATCTACAGATACCCAGAGCAAGATACCCATTGTTAATTGTTCTCACAAGTTTTTACAAGGAAGTGTAACCAGTGCCACGGAGAGGCACAGTATCATGAACAGCTACATAGCTGCCAGAGAGAGCAAATACAAACACCTTAAATGTGTGATTTATGCAAACACACGTACACTATGAAATGCGGTGGCTAAGGCACGATGCTTCTCAGTGTGGGAGTAAGGATGATATTTGCTTGTAGAGGCAATAGTTCACTTGAGTGTCCATAACCACTGTATTCACAGAAATTTCCCATGTCCACAAAACTCTCTGAAATTTGGCTGGATGGAAGCCAGACTGAGTCAAGGAGCTGAGCATGCTGTAGACACATGTTGCTTTTTCGATATATGCAGATCAAGAAAGGAGGCCTGCTGCACTTGGAGATGACAGGAACTACCATCAAATTAAAAAAAAACCCAAAACCTTATTATGTACATGATTGCCTGGTAAACTTCTCAGGTTGTTGTTACACAGAGATGGAGGCAGTGCAGACAGCAGGCAGCTCCCCAGGGCTTGTGACTTCCCCTCTTAACATCTGCAATACGATCGATATATAAATAAGTGAAATTACTAATTTAACAGTAGAGGCCAGTGGAGGGGAACTGTAAGAGGTTTGACTCTCCAAATTAGAGTGAAGGCTCATTTTGATGTGAATTTTACTATGCTGTGTACTCTATTTTGGAAAAGTTCAGAACTTTTTGGGATTCGGGACAGGAAAATGAACCTAATATATATTTCAATCCAGTACCTTCACGTGCATTGCACAAAACTATTATCCTGAGAAATCAATGTTTGATTACTCTCCCTATTGAGACTCTAAATTGAAATATAGCATTAAGAGTGACAACAGCTATGGAGTTTTTGAAAATTTCAGATTAAGTGCACCAACACAGAACACCATACTGATGTTTATCAACAGGCAAACCATAACATGTAGATAACTAACATCCCAACAGGAACTATCTAACAGCTTTGTCTGTTCAAATTGGTGACTGTATAAAAGTGTTCTTGATGTTGAGTTTGAAAGGTCCCCATCATTTAATGGTAAGTACTTGCTTATGTTGAAAATAGTTGATGTAGCTATGTCTTCACTCCAAAAGTAACTACTTGAAGCTGTTAGAAAAATAAACCACCACTCTTCTCTCCCCAAACAACATCGGTAAGCCTTTCAAACTAAATATTCAAATATGAAGTTTCACACTCAGATGAGCTCAATCATAAAGTTCCAAAATACCTAAAGGGATGGAAGATTTCACCAGTTTGTCACATCAGCACATTCTTTTAGTTGTGCTGAAATAGACTGGTTTCTCCTCCCTCCGCCTCTTTTTTTTTTTTTTTTTTTAATTACTGTTTTTAAATGAAAAAGCATAAATTGCATACTTCAGAAAGCTACCCAGGAGATGAAACTAAGCAAATTATGTGACTGCTCTCATTTTTAAGATATCCATCCAGCAACAGAATGTATTGAGGACTCCTTGTAGCTGAAAGCTGTACGGCTGCTCATAGAGATTGAAAAAGAAGAGAGGGAGAGACTTGCCTTTTCAGGATGAAGTCTTGTCGTTACAATAAGACATGCAAACAACATCATAATGTGGAAAGGGTACAAACCAATAAAGAAAAAACTAGATTCAGATCTGTTTCACTATGAAGAAGTCAGTGTACATCCAGACCATGAAAGTATCACTTTCAAAGAGGCAGTGCTTTAATTAACTCTTCCCACAGTCTCAGTTACATAGTCATGCAAAGGCGCACTTACCTGTTGCTAGCATTTGTTTCAGCTTGTTTAACAAATACCTTTGAAGTGTTTCAATGTACTTTCTAATTCATACTCCAAAAAAACAGCTCAAGAGGTTAACAATAGAAATACCACAAATTTAAATCAGCAGAAAAAATGAAAAGTCCAGACTTCATAAATAGAACACAAGTTTGAGAGGTGTAATTCTATTTATTGTCCTTATTGTCTCTTTACTTTAACAGTAAAGTGCTGAATCTCCTATGTTTTAAAATGAAGCACAGTTGTACTATCATTTTCATAGTGCTCTTGATATTCAAGGCACAGCTCCAGCTGATTTCCATGTCAGCTGCGGAGACTGTTTCAGAGATCTGATCCTTGCTGACAATGCTGACATCCGAAACATGGGGAACACACAACTGATTGCCAAAAGTTTGGCTAAAGTGGATTTACTTTGTAGAATTATAAAGAAGGCTTTTTAAAAATTATTTATTAATATGGAATTCAGTTCTCCAGGCTGGAACTCAAGTTTGTTAATAGCAGCATTAATAGTAAGAGTTAGCAAGACAGAAGTCAAACAGAGAGCCAGTCTGAATAGCACCACTTTAGCTTTTTCACAAAGCACTATGAAAAAACAGTATAAGCCCATTTAAGTGACAGTGTACTTTTCTGGCTTTTCCCAATGTCTGGATGCTTGTCTTTGCATTTCTAAAGTCCTTATAATGTGGATTTTTAAAATTACTCCAGAAGGCTGAAAAAGTAGAACTCTGCTCTACAGAATAACACACTAAGCCCAACCTCAACCATGGGCAGGCTTCAAACTTTTATGTTAATGCACAGGCATAACTATTATTTTCCAAATGGCTTAGTAACTGGGGCAGAAATGAGAAGTGGAGTTCACCAGAGCAGTGAGGTGCTTAGACAGAATGAACTCCTTGCTCTCTGCTCTTCAGTGTCCGGTACCACAGTGGCTGGATGAACACATGCCAAGATTGTAGTCAATACTGTGGCATATTCACTGCTTTGTGACAACAGAGCCATGATGTGATGAACATGCCTAGCACTGCTGGGCTTTCAAAGGATTTTGTTGTCAGCTACGGTTCTGTTAAGACAGTGTCACAAAGACTTATCAAATTACTTATTGGAGTATATATTAATGGACCAGCAGGAGATGCATCCCTTATCTCAGGGGAACACCTCAGCAAAATGTCAAGTTCCAGAGGAAAACCATGTACTCAGAAGCTCTTGATTGTATCAGAGAAAAATCTAATTACTGACCTACTTAGATTAAATTTTTACAGCAGAATATGATCTCAGCCTGCAGACAACCAGCAAGAAAATGAAGTCTAGCAAAGTTACAAGCAACTGAAAACAGGTTCTTACAAAAATAAGTAAAGCAACTTAAGCATAAGAAGCATTACCAGTTCCATCCATAATTATTTAGAAATTTCAATTTCAGAAACGCAACCATTTATCCTCCTTTCCAGAATAAATAATGAACATTTAGCACTTATGAAGACAATCAAGTACATGTCAGAACGCATACTCAGTAATTCACTGAATAAGTAATCAATAAATAAACCCCAAAACTATAGCAAGGAAGGAGCACCAATAGAACATTTTTTAAAAAATTTCTTTCATCACAAACATAGCAACCATTAAATTCCTCCTTGAAGTCTGCCGTTTTACATTGACAGAGAAAAAGGGTTAACAACCGAGTAATGTTTAAAAAGCAAGTAAATGGTGAAAAGGTATTACACTCAGAACTCCATTTGGCTGGAATAAATTTTAAAATCAATACCTAAAAGGGTAACCTATGGTTAAAAGAAAACTGAAGTTAAACACAACTAAAGCAGTTGTTTAACACGAAAACAATCCATAGAAACAAAGCAGAAAAATTCCTCAGGAGATTTCAAGTATGGATAGACTGATAGATGTAAGCAACTTAGCAGCAGCCTAAGGTGGTACTATCCTTCAGCTAAGCATAATGAATTCCTGTCCACCTAATTACAAAGTTTAAATAGCATTTTTTAGATGTAATGCATTTTGTGTCCCACAGCATGGATATGATAACAGCATGCTCAGAGTCAGCTCCTGCAGCTTAGATGATTGGCAGGGAATGGTGAAGCTGCAGTAAAATGCTGGGAGTCAGTACTGTTCCTATACAGCAAGTAAACATGTGGTCACTAGACTCTCCCCAGGACTGATGACTTAATGAGTTATAGAAGCTGGACTTAAGTTTGCATTAAAATTTTTGTTCATCAAAAGTGGTGTTTCTCAGGGGATGTTTTAGACAAATATTAAAATATCTTGGGCCATTTAGTTTCCTTCATACACACTCTGTGCTTTAATCACTAAAAAGCTTAAATTCCCACTTATGATTGTTTTTTCCCTATGTGCAGACAGAAAAGTGGAAGAAACACATTTTAAGCAATTAGCATAATTTGATTTTTCAGTGAGATCACCCTTCCTCATTACCCCAAAACACTGCAAATTACTCCCCAGTATGGATAACCTACTTCTGCAAAGTGCAAATAGTCCTGGGCTACCATGGAACATAACAAAACAAAATTGCTGCTTGCAAATAAAAAAATCAAATCAACATTTCTAATCCAGATGGATGCATCTGGTCTAGGAAGTGAGCGAAACAACAAGGAATTTGAATTGGTCTCATCCCTGGAGTTTGGGTTTTGACCCTTGACTGATCACTGTGTTTTAAACAAAGCAGAATTCATTAGCCAGTACCCCCAGCTGTACAGCAGACCCAGCTGGATACCCTGCCCATGAATTAACTACTTCTCACGGCAAACTGGGATCAAGATGGGCTCCAGAAAGAAAAAGCCAGAGACTGGCATTTTATATTGATGAACAACAGCTGCTTAGAGCAGTTTTAAAGCCATTCAGTGTCTACCCCTTTCCAGTTCTCAACAGCAAAGTTGCATCTTAAGGGAGGTGAAGGAAAGGTATTTATAAAGCAGAGATGTATTCTGGATTGCCCTCCCTCCTTCACCTATGTCAGACATGCACAAAGCAATAAACACCTTCTGCAGTGTCCAGTTCTGTTCCGCTGGAAGTATCCACCTCTAGCTATGAGGAAACTCCTTTCACAGTTAAACTTCAGGAGACATGTGATACTAACAATAATGAGTTAAAAACAAAAAAAAAGTGGAACATTTAAAATAAGTGTGTCATGACAGCCTTCAACAATAGATTCTAGAAGCTAAAGGTTAACACAAATGCCACCAGTAATTATGCAGACGTTGTAACCATTATGAACTTCTTGTGTTACAAATTGTGGCTAACAAATAATTCTGCAAAAGTTGATGAAGTCTGCACAATGGCCACAGAAAGTTAGAACAGGGTCACAGCTACTGTAAATGAAGCAGAAATGTTTGAAATGGTTGAATAGATGATCCTAAATTCATACTAATTATAAAATCTATAGAAAACACACCAGAATGGACTGAAGCTGGCTACTGAGGAATTTCTGGTTTACAGATAATTTAAAATAGCAACAGGCAGAGTAAAAGAGCACAGAAGTAAACACTAAATTTCACAGCTCTTACAAAAACTATAGGGCAGATAATTTTATAAGAGATGAGAAATATTTACTCCTGGATTGAGCAGTCACTAAAGCAGGAAGAAAGCTTTGTGGTTTGGCCTTCCTCAACATGATTTACATCTTCAACATCTTTGGGTACAGGCTCTGAAGAAATGCTTTGAAATTGCACTCTTGATCAGTGTTGTCCATTGGTTGCCCTCAATAAAAGGAGGCCAGAGCTGCTTTCCACAACTACCACCTTTTGGGGTAGTAGGTTTCACATCACAGAAGCTCAGCTTAGGGTTGTGTTTGTACAAAATAGAATTGCCATGTGCTGAACTGCCAACACACAAAGTTACAATGGCTATGAGTAATCAAGCAGAGTCATCTGCAGAGTGGCACTTTCAGGCTGAATACAATTAACAAGCTCCACTGCAAGAAGAATGGAGTTACTACTGCAAGTTAGAATGGAGTTAGAATGAAGACTGAATTATTACAAATTCTGTTGGAATTCAGTTGAGTCACAGTCATAAACTTACCATTCTTAGTATGCTAGATATAATATCATCTGTGGCAAAGTCAAAAGAATTTATAACACAGTTAAGCATTTAAAAGAAGTTTGAATAACAGTGAAGGCAAAAATTTGGTGTTTGTTCCTATGTCAAGGGGTAGAATGTATTTCTGGGATAAGCTTCAGACATTTAGAGAGTATATAACAAGAGGCTTTTTTTTTTTTAAAAAAAAAAAAAAAAAAAGTCATGCATACTATATACAGACAAGGCAACAGGACTTACCATGGCTGTAAACCAACTGTTTTTTAATCTAACATTACAGATAGCTCCGTTGACAAATTACAGTACTTTAATAATAATGACTGCAAGTCTGCTCTTTCCTTAGTACACTTCTTTGAAAGTCATTAGTATCTCTTCAGCAAGCACTGGTCCTCAAAGTATTATGAAGTCCATTTACATGGAAAAACAGAATAGTCCAAATGCTCAAAGTTTTACTGATATTTACAAAACTCAGACATCTGAATGTGACTCTGTTATTAGCCAACATGCTTCATGACCTGCAAGCATTCAACACAGCAAGAGATCTAAATGCTCCCAATACTAGAAAGGACAACTTTGGAAGTTAAACACAATCAAATGAAACAAACTATTTTTTTGAGTGGAATAATTTTTCTCTCCCGTCAGAGATGAACTCACTAGGAAAAACCAAAATACTAAGTATTGAATAAAATGTTAAGAAGATAGCAACGTGAGAAAGTTTAGTGGACTACAACTTTTTCAGATATGACAGAATATTATACTAAATTTTAATTAAATCATGAGTTGTTATTTAGAACACTGAAAGCTAAAGATGACATATGAGGAGGAAATAAATGGTAAACTAATTTTTATAACTCAGAAAAGTAGAACAAACTCAATGATTACCATAGTAAAGTTTACTCTTGCTTGTTTATATCAGGTTTTGTTTTCTGCACTTCCTAGCAGTCTCCTTGGAAGATCAGGAATCAAATTCTGGCAGTTAGTGCACCCACTAAACTTATAACCAGTTAAGAATATTCCTGTCCAGAGCCTTTCTTTTTCTAATATATGCCAACTGAAACACTAAGCTGCTTCTGAGTAGCTTCAGAGTAGCAATGACATACCAGCAAGAGAGGTTGAACTGGCAAAATGATATTTACAAATCCCACCTTTTGCTAGAGAGGAAGGAAAAGGATGAAAACAGGACATCCATCAGGTTAACAGGAAAAGTAGGAAAAAAGCCTGACTAAAAGCACCCAACTTTGCAATGAATATATTCCGTTCATCTCCCAGTAGCCAGCCGAGAGACATGTTTTAATCAGGTCTCTAGTCAAGACTCCAGAGATCTGTCTGTAATAATTTCTGTGTTTGTTCTTTATATTTCATACCGAATTATACAATATCTTGAGTTGGAAGGGACCCATAACGATCAAAGTCCAACTGCCTGCTCCTTGCAGACTACCCAAAAATCCCACGAAGAAGCATCCTTTATGTGCTCCTTGAATTCTGGCAGGCTTGGGACCACAACCACTTCCCTGGGAAGACTGTTCTAGGGACCAACCACGCTCTCAGCGAAAAAACTTTTCTCAATGTCTAGTATGTGCTTCCCTGGAGGCAGCTTCATCCCATTTCCTCGTGTTCTATCACTGGTCACCAGAGAGAGGTGCAAGCTGCCATGAGGGCACCCCTCAGCCTCTTCTTCTCCAAGCTGAACAAGCCAAGTGACCTCAGCTGCTGCTTGTCGAGCCTTGCCCTCGAGGCCTTTCACCATCCTGGCCATGCTCCCCTGGACACACACTTGTTGGTTGATGTGATGCCCTTCTTGTACTGAGGCAACCAAAACTGCACTCAGTGCTGGAGGGGGGGCTGCACGAGGGCAGCAGGAGCGGGACAGTCCCGTCCCTCGACCAGCTATCTGTGCTGAACGCACCCCAGGG
>JAVJGJ010000047.1:36690147-36727070 GCA_035590215.1 Microhierax caerulescens | reverse complement strand
ATAGTCCCGTCCCTCGACCAGCTATCTGTGCTGAACGCATCCCAGGGCATGCCTGGCCCTTTTGGCTGCTAGGGCATGCTGCTGGCTCATATTCAACTTGCCATCAACCCAGACCCCCAGATCTCTTTCCATGGGGCTGCTCTCCAACCTCTCGCCCCCTATTTTGGATGCATAACCAAGATTACCCCATCCCAGGTGGAGAACGTGCCCCTCACCCTTCTTGGATTTCATATGGTTGGTGATGGCCCAGCTCTCACCTCTTCAGATCTCTCTCTAAGGCCTCTCTGCCCTTAAGGGAGGTCACAGCTCCTCCTAGTTTAGTATCACCAGCAAACTTACTTAATGTACCTTTGATTCCTACATGCAGATAATTTATAAAAGCATTAAAGAGAACTGGCCCTAAAATTGGGGCCTGGGGAACCCCACTGGTGACTGGGCACCAGCCTGATGTAACCTCATTTACTGTAATGTTCTGAGCCCGATCCATCAGGCCATTGCTCTCCCAGCACATTATGGATGTGTCTGGCTGAGTGCTGGACAGTTTACCTGGGACACTGGGAGAGGCGGTATCAAAAGCTTTGCTACAATCCCAAACCCACCACATCTTCTGGCTTCCTTTGGTCAACTAAATGGTTGACCTTGTCATAAAAGGACATTAAGCTGGCTAAGCAGGACTTTCCCCTTGTCAACCCGTGCTGACTACGACCAATGACTGTGTTGTCTCTCAAGTGTTTTTCAGTAACTCCCAGAGTAACCTTCTCCACAATTTTACCAGGCACTGAACTGAGGCTGACAGGACTGTAGTTGCCAGGGTCTTCCTTCCCACCAGTCTTGAAAACTGGGACAATGTTTGCCAGCTTCCAATTGACCAAGACCATTGCAAAATAATTGAGAGTTCCTATGATTCCAGTGGCCAGCTCTTTTGGTACCCTGGGATGAATCCCATTGGGGCCCATAGATTTATGCACATCCAGCTGGAGCAGCAAGTCTCAGACAAGTTCAGGGTTGGCTGGGAGTTTATCAATCCCCCCAGTCACGGTCTTCCAACACAGGGCTCTGGGGTCCCAGGGCCCATCATCAGTGTTAAAGACAGCAGTGAAGAAGGCATTAAATGTCTCTGCTTTGTCTATGTCCCTGTTTGTGAGGTGACTGATCTCATCAAGGAACGGACTCACGTCCCCTCAGATCCTCCTTTTGCTGTAACATATTTTTAAAAGCTCTTTTTGTTGTCCTTCACAGTGCTGGCCAGCTTGAACTCGATTTGGGCTGCACAAATTTTCTCCCTACAGTGGCAAACAGTATCCCTGTAGTCCTCCCACAGCCTGTCCTTGCTTCCAATGCCCATACACTTTCCCTTTCTGTCTTAAGTTCTAGAATAAGATCCTTGCCTAGCCAAGCCAGCTTTCTGCCCCACTTGCATGACTCCTGACAGTCTGGAATTGCCTGCTCCTGCACTCTTAAAAAGTAGTGAGCACTCATGGATCCCAATACCTTCTAAAGTGGATTCCCAGGGGACCTTACTGACTAGCTGTTCAGCAGCCCAACGTCTGCTCTCCCCCCATCCAGCACTGAAGTTTTGAAGCCAATAGTTTGAAACTTGGCTACTTTGTGGTCACTGTGACTAAACCAGCCACCAACCACCACTTTGCCCACCAGTCCCTCTCTGTTCAGAAACTACAAACCTAGGAGAGCACCTTTCCTAGTTGGCTCCCCCAGCACCTGCACCAAGAAGTTATCTTCAATGTGCTTCAGAAATGTTCTGGACCTGTTTGTGTCCACCATATGATATTCTCAGTTGATGCCTGGGAACTTAAAATCACCCATAAGGCCCAGGGCAGTTGATCTAAAGATATCCCTTAATTCTTTGTAGAATGGCACCATGGGCCACCCTTGGAAATTAGCTGATTGTTTCATACAAGATTGTTTTGCACTGAAACAATATTTATGGGATGCTGTGTAACTAAAGGAAAGGTTCCTTTACACATCCTAAATAAAACCTTCTCTCAACTGGTGTCATTGTCCTGGCTGGTGGTTGACAGTAGACTCATGACATCCACTAATATACACATATATATATATATATATATATGAACTATTATATATAAAGTAACTTTTTACTTATACATGTAAATTATGTTCTAACACATCATTCATCAGAACTGCCAAGCACTGACATCTTCATTGTAATGTTTTCGCTCAATACATAGACAGAAATACAAGGGTCTTTCCAGTGCATCCAAAAGATTAATAAACATTAAAAGAAGCAAAAGTTAAGAATCCTCTATACAAAGCTCCCTTAAACCAGTAAGATGTTCGCATTAACATCCTCAGGATGCTTTCTAGGACAATACAGATGGACTGAGTGAAAAAAAATGTAGGGTTTTTCTTTGGGATGATTATTATTATTTTAGGACTTTGAAAACCTATTTATGAACTAAGGTTCCATTTCAGTCAGTGCCACACAAATGCAAAACAAACACCATTCCTGCCTCAAACAATTCTGGCTACTAATAACAGGCAGAATCTTCACAAGGCAAGTGTCAAGCACCTCCAGTGGGCCATCCCTGTAAGTTAGCCAATTGTTTCATACAAGACTGTTTTGCACTGAAGCAATACTTATGGGATGCTGTATAACTACAGGAAAGATTCCATACACATCCTAAATAAAATCTTGCCTTAATCAGACTAGAGGGAATGCAGTTAAAGTAAGGGACTGCTGGGATTAGGAAGAGTGTCCAAGAATCATTTTCTATGGACTGACAAATTTTACATACCTGGCTCAGCCAGGATTTTATTTTTCCCAATTTTATATCACTTTAACTTTATGCTTATTTCTTATGTTTCCCTAGTGCAGTTTGACATGATGCGTGCTTGTAACCTCATCGCCACTGTTGCTCTGACTGCTGGCCAGCTCATCTTCGTCCTGGGCCTGATGGAGCTACCTATCATTTCTCAGGATACCCAGTGGTGGGAGGAGGCTATAGCTGCTGTGTTCCAACTTGCCAGTAAGTCCACTTCTTTTTACTGATGGAAAAATACTTAGGCTCTATTAAATCCAGGTGGAAAAAGCATTTCTTACTTTATAAATCTTTCAAGTGACAATGAATAGCAAAAAGGTCTAAATCAAAAAGCAAGCTCATTGTCTCTTAAAAGCTCTCCCTGTGAGATTCTGCAGTACATGAATAGAAGCTTTTATCTTGGATATATCAGAATGAGTCTTCTGCCAACCAAGAAAAACAAGCCTTTATTATTTCCTATGAAGTCAGGAAGGCAAACATGAAAGAAATAAACTGGATGCAATGTAATCCCACAATTTAGTGGGACAAAACATACCAAAGGAACTGTTTGAAAGCAGAGCAGAATGGCCAAGGAAATTTTTGAAGTCTTGCTGAAACAGGATTTTTTGCTTTTACCTAACTGAATTTTACTCAATGACTCATCAGCTGGATGCTGATAGATAAATACATCTGCAATCCAGCAAAGGCAACTGAAGCAAATTCCTAACACTGACTGCTATAAATAAAATTCCCACAGTAATTCGCATGTACACAGACTGTATACAGAAATGAATGAGGAAAGGAAGAAATGATTTTATCATAATTCCATATTAATAGTGGTGGCAACAAACTGTAAACATTCTGCAATAATAACTTTCTTTACTACATTAAGTCACTCAGTATTCATTATACCAAGAATCAAATCCTATAAAATATCCATGCACAAAACTGTCATTAATGGAGTATAACGTTCAAGCTGCTTACAAGATCGGATTAAAAATATAGCACCACTATTATTAATGTAAACAGAAGGTTATAATGAAGTAACACCATTTTGTTTAAAATCTTAATTTCAATCTCAAAAACTCAGAATAT
Source organism: Microhierax caerulescens (assembly GCA_035590215.1). NCBI lineage: Eukaryota > Metazoa > Chordata > Aves > Falconiformes > Falconidae > Microhierax > Microhierax caerulescens. Next base: position 36,723,198 of record JAVJGJ010000047.1, on the reverse strand, counting down.
AGTTTAGAATGGTATAAGCCTACTGAGACCTTGGGTTTACACTGCTGCAAGATCAGAATCATCAGAATTTGGCCTAGGTCATTTAAATATGGTCCTCACAGCATTAAATACCCATTAAGGTTGATGATGAACCTGAAATCTGAGCAAGAGGAGAAGACTGCAGAGGTCCTGTAACTCTCAAAGCATCTGATCCAGCTTCCATGTGCAGTGAGACCCTCAAGCATCAGTCAGTGCTACCAAGAGACAAATATATAGCCTTGCCATAACAAGACCTCCCTACAGCCTCTTCATATACATCATGGTCTTTGAAATTCTGGAGGGTTCTCCCTGGTCATCTGTGTGATGCCTGCTTTATTCTCACTCCCTCCTATCCTCCCCAAAAGTTGACATGCCTGTTCTTCCCAGAGAGGAAATGCATTCTGGCCCTGTTTAGATGTGTTGTTTCATTGACAAACAGCAGAGTGGACAGCCGTGTGCCTTTCTTCTATCAAGGTTGCTAATTTTAGACTGGGCTTTTTTTTTTTTTTTTTTTTTTTTTTTTGGGGGTTTTTTTTTTTTTTTTTTTTTTTTTTTGCCCTTTTTTTTTTTTTTCCTGTGCTGAAGTCCGTTTTAAACACAGTCAGAGAGAGACTGAAGGGCGCCAGGATATCCCGACACAGGAGAAGGAAATGCCTGCTATTACCTGTTATGCAAGCTGAACCTTGAAATCCCTAGTGCTGGGAGGGGAGAGGGGAGGAAAGCCAGAGTCTGAATGATTAACAAAACACTAATGAGAATGGCCGAAGAAGCTGTTGAATCAAGGAGTTCATCTGCCTGCTTGTGTTCAAAAGGTGTGACTAGACAGATCTGGCAGCTCATGACAGTTCCAAAGACAGACACTGCGCTATAGGAATCAAAGGTCTCCCATCTGCTGAAATAATGCAATGACTTTGGTGGCTATCCCTGCCCCCCTTCCTCATCCTCCTTTGCAGTTATGCCATGCTCTCCCTCACTGTCATCTGATGGTTTTCTGCCTTGCAGTCAGTAACATGATACTCATTTTACATCTCATTATCTTAATGAAGGTTTTATGTTTAAAAAAATTCTTCCTGATATCCAGAACAGCCAGCTGAAGTCTTCTGGAATGTACACTTGAAAAAACCCAACAAACATCCCCTCAAAAAAACCTTGAAAACAAAAAAGAGGGAAGGAGTCATCATCTCTGCCATTATCCCAAAATAACATAGACTCCTTGGAGAGCTCCCTAGTATTCCAGGACAGTGGTACATCAACTGCTGACTACCTGGGTGATCAAGGGTGTGCACTCATGGGACAGGCAGTTCAGAGTACAGCTTGCACTGGCAAAAGAGGCTGCTCCTCTTTCACAGAACCCAACGTGTACTCTGTAATGCTGAGCCACTCAAACTGGCCACAAAAATCAGCTCTGTCCACTAAATTCTCTGGATTAAGCCCAGACAACAGCATTTTGTACATTATGACTGAAATGTCTTTGATATTAGACAACACACACATGCAAACTGTGAGCAAGTCCAGCATTTATGTTGCTCTGATGAAGGACTGCTGCTACAGCTAGAGACCAAGATTTCTTTATTGAAGGGGAGGAAAGCAGACGCCCCTTGTCCTATAAACCACCTGTAATACTCAGCCCTGAGCCTCCACTCTGAGTTGGTAACCTCTCATCTATTTTTAAAGTAAAGTAGAAATATTAGACAGCAGAACGGCGGATACAAAAGCTTGTATTTAAAAACACTTTGTCCATGTAAAACAGCTCAAGAGAAATCACTGTGAAGCTCTCCGCTACTAAATTTTAAGCCAAAGTACTTTAAGCCAGAGAGATCGTTTATGTGAAAAGCAAACAATATTTAAGAATGTACATACTTAGTTCTTACTAAATATTTCTTGAGTACTGGCTAGGTAATTTCTGTTTATTACACTTTCAAATATGTTACTGAAAACACAAGCACCCACCTGCTGCTTTTTTGCTTTTCAAAATCCAAATGATCTGAAGAATTGTTCTGCAATTTAGAAAGAATTATCTTCAGTCATGTCACCCCCTCTAATTACAACTTCTGTTTGGTCTCTAACTCTCATCCTGGAACATGCCAGCAAGTGCTGAAGAGAACCACAACAGTCACCAGTAGAATGAAATCTAGTAGTATGGAAGAAAGCTTAAGTATATGGCTCAGAATCACAAAGTCAACTATTCTTATTTTTAGTCAGTTTACCCACTGAAACATGTCTGGTTCATTACAGTTTCTTGAAGTCTGAACAAGAACTAGGTGTACTAAGCATTCTCTTCCAAACCCCATTACAAGTTCAAATCAACCATCTCTGATCCCACTAGAGATTGCGATGACTGCAGGCTCCACTGCTTTTTCACTTCTGCCACCTGCACAAGCATCTGACAGTCATTCAAAAAGGATGGACCTCTGACAGAAAATAAAGCTCCAGGAAGCAAAGAGGAAGGAAAGAAGAGAGGAAACAGCATTGCTCCTGGGATAGCAATGGGATTCACACAGCTCCGAAGCTCTGCAACCTCACACCTCCCAGTTAACAGGAAAGCAAGCTGTTTGCTTTGGAAAGGGCATGTGGTGAAAATGGAACCAGTGTTGTATGTGGAATTTTGTGTCAATGCTCAGAAATTTCCCTCTAGAGGGTTTTAGGTTTTCTGTTTTTTTCCAAGGAACTGTTACAAACTCCATGTGCTGAATATAGGATGAGTAACAGAGCTGACAGAAGAGAAGTTGGAAAGGGAAATCCATATGAACAGGCTATGGAATAAAGAGCACTTCAGTGAATATTAAACTACTACAAGCAGTAACCCGCCAGACTGGATCAGATCTTAAGGAACTCTAGCCAAGTCTCCAATCTTATACAACGGTGAATATCACAGACTTGAGTGCAATGTTGGAAACATAATGGGGAAAATCCAGGATGAAATAACCCTTACATTAGATCTCATTGTAGTTTCTGAAAGTCCAAGATTGGAATAAATCTGAATCATAATGATTAATATTCTTGCAAATCTGTTGTCAGCATTAGATTACATTAAAACATAACATATCCTGAAGATTGTTGTGAAAAGTGTTGTGTTCCGACTGAGGCTGTCATTTACAGCCAAATAAATTACAGTCTCACCTCTCTCAAATTTCAAGCACTGCATTTCAACTCTTCCTACTGTGTTTTTCTGCTGACTGTGTATTTTGCTCCAAATCCCTAACACATCACAGGAAATCTGAGTTCATGCATACTCTAATTTCTGTGCTAATAAATCTAAATCAAACAATTTTTAGACCACTTACCTTCTCTCTTCTTTCTGGGTACTACAACTTTAGATTAGTTGATATCCAGAAAGTCTTAATGCAGAACAGACCATCAAAGCAGCCATTGGAGAATATGGCTAAAGATATTCACAATAGCAATGTGATTCTGATTTCTGTATTACTTCCTTCCACCTTTTTCCTTCATGACACCCTCAAGCCAGATCTGTTCTAAGATGAAATCTACAGAGCTGTAAACCTAATGCTTCCTGAAAAGGAAGCAAATAAATGAGACACTGCAAATAACCTAAAAACGTTAACAAAAAGAGAGAGCTTGACCCCTTGATTTGTGCTAAATATTTTCATTATTTCTCATTTTTATTTCACCTCTGTGCCAAACTTGCTTGTCTTTATGTGGACTGCCAACCTCACAATGAAGTGATCTTGTTTTCACACATTTGCAAAATGAACTGCATTTGCAAAGATCTTAAAATATGGACGTCTATCCCACTTATTTTGACTAAAATGGTTCTCATCACCAGCTAAACCAGTAAACCAGGAAAAGCAGTAGCTCACAAGAAGTATGTTAAAACCTTCAACTGGTATAACTGCAGCAGGGAGAAGATCTGCGTACATTCTTCATGTCTAAATACTGATGCATAGGAAGCGATTTGTTGTAGCATCTCAATGTCAAGGGCATGTATTCTGATTAGAAATATGGTAACATAGATATTACCAGATACACTTGCATATCTGAATGATAGTTAAGGAACATGTTTTATGACGGACATAGCATTAGGAATAATGCAGTAATGCAGAAAGCAGCACATGAAATGAAAAGTTCTTCAACTCAAATATTGACTTTATTGCTTAAGAACATGCCTATTATATATATGCCTGGAGATTTCTCCTAAAAAAAAAAAAAAAAAAAGCTTCAAACCAAGTTGACTAGCTAGGTCCACAGTTATGCAACTCCTACCCTTTGATGCAGCAGAAGATTGACAGAAAACGTGAAAAATGGAAGCAGAAGATAACTATGGAAACCTCGAGGAGGATCACTTCTCAGTGACTCCTCCTCTCTGCACCAGCTGTTTTTGCTGAGGCTGACAAGATCTCTTACCTGTGCTGACAGGAAGTTTACTGTTATCAAAAGCAGAGCTTTCATTGACTCCAGCTTCTTCTGAAACCAAGGTGCCAAGCAACATTTGCAGCTGACTTTCAGTGTGAAAGTCTGCACATTTCTCTTTAAACAGCTACCCAACAAGAATTATGTCTAATTCATAGGGAGTGCTTTTCAACCTTCAGTTCAAGGACTGGCATAATTTCTAAGGAAACCTCCAAAAGGTTACCAAGTAAAGCAAGTTCATTGTCAGTAGACCTAAACTTGTTAAACAGTGCTCTGCACCTCCCTTTGAAAATTTCCAACCAACATAAAGTAGAATTCACTGCCTTACACTGACTAAATCTCCCAGAATTATCAGATGAAAGACAAAAAGGGACTGACAAACTCAAAGAACACCACAAGTGGAAAGCCATTGTAATTCAGTGGTGACAACTGAAAGACAAGAGGGTCTTAGTGCCCCTGAGAAGCTTTGCTGCTCACAACTTGTTTAATTCTAAGACATGTTGCATTCTACCAGAATCCTTGGAAGGAAAATTTTACTGTACTCAATGTACAACTGAAAACCCAAAGGCCACTAAAGGCCCTGTGGCATTATAAACCAAAGCAAGCATATTGCTGCAGCTTTCAGCCTGGTGCTACAATGAAGAACACACAACTACTACAGAAGCTCCTTTTGTGCCAGGCTGATATGGAAAAAAGGGTTAATTGATTAATCATTTACATAAGTCCTAAGGCAATCACACTTTGGGAATACAGTTGAGCTGCTACAAGCAACTTATTCAGGCTTGTGACTCATAGCAGCTAAATCATCCCCCTTAAATGTTTAACATGGTGCATAGAGAAAGGGGGTGAAAAAAATTCCCCTCCTTGTTTGCAGTTCTGCCGCACAAGCGTGGGTTGTGAATTCTCAACAGCAGTCTGGCTGCTCTATTTTCCTTGTTGTCCCTTTTCCTGGCAGCAAAAGCCATCCTGTAGGACAAGCTGTAAAGAGGAGGATTATAAGTCCCAATACAGACTTTCTACCACCCCCAAAAAACATAATGTAGGTTTCTTCATCTGCACTATCAATGGATAAAAGTAAAAACAAAAAGGAGCAATGTGATCAAGGGGTGTCTGAAAAAAAACAAACAAAACACCCCCCAAAAAAAAACCCAATAAACTATCACAGAAGTAGAAGAAGTGACTGTGAGAGTTCTTTAAAATGCTAAAAATCTGTAGCTGGCTTGCAGCCAGCTACAGTCAAACAGGAAATTCAGTATACAGATCTGAAATGTAAGTTCAAAAAGTAACATTCTCCCAACCCACCCCCACTCACACAGTCAATACTGTCCCAACCAAAAGTCTTCCTAGTGAATTCGTTATCTGTTTCCTTCCCCAACGGAAAAGCCCCCCCATCCAGGCTTGTTTTGCTACAGATGGGAAACAACTAGAGATAAACAGCAGCTCTATGGGAAAATAAAGTACTTTACTAAAAATCCTGATGAGATTACTTGAAGTTGTGGCCTCTGTGCAGACTTTAGACAATACACAATAAAATGATCTGAAATTGATTGACGTACATAATGAAATTCAGGGAAACTCAGTCATGCCTCTAAAAGTCTTGTCATTGCTACAACATAGAAATGAAACTAAACCAGATGAAAATGTTTAGTACTGATTTTCATAACTAAATTTAAAGAAATATTTCCCAGCTGCAGCTCTCCTCAAATTGTATTGTAAATTAAAAAATCAAGAAGACTGATGGCAAGTAAAGCAATTTTCTTATTATTTTTAGCAGTTACCTATGGCAAATAGTCTGAGCAGCCAACTGTCTCCCTCCAGGTATTTTACTAGAATACTGAAACTAAATTCAGACATTGTTGCTCCATGTTACAAATATCTATCTAAAAGGTGCAAAGTCACTACAGCCACTTTTAGTCATGGAGACTGAAGCTGCTCTTAATACAAGGTTAGTTTCCATAGGTGTATTTCTAACTGGTCTGAATACAGAGCCAAATTCTGCATTGGCATATTTGCATTAACAACTGAGTTATATCCATATTACACAACCATCAATGGAGTAGAATTCCAGCACCTTTTTTCTTAATGGAATACTCACAACAGTGATACACCAATTGAATATTTAACAATATGAAAAGGCAACAAATTAAAATATTGTCAAAAGATTTCCTAATGCTAGTAACACTCACAATGAAGGTAGTAAGCAAGACAGGAGATACCACTATCAAGAAAATACTCTGCTTTAGCTATGTTAGGAAAAATAAAACATTAGTGTCATTCTCTTTCCTTATGGAAATTTGAGTATTATTGCATCCATACACTACAGTTTGCAACCAAATGGCACGCACAGGATTGTTTGTACGGTTTCATCCAAACTAGGAAGACATTACTTCTCAGATACATCCATATAGCAAAGGAATAAACATTACATTTTTTTTAAATCTGCCTTCCCTAGCAAAGAGGAACCACTGAAGGAGAGGCATCAGGCTGGCACAAATAAGTGAATTGAAGGTATTTACCCAGTCACTTAGAGAACAGCCTGGCTGCTAAACCTTACATCTCAACTCTTGACTGGTGTACAAGACCACTCTATGGGCAAAGAAAACTAAGTAGCACGTTGGAACACTTTGCTTCTAATTTTGATTAAGTCATTACAGACAAAACTCTTCCTAAGCAAACTGTGGGGATTTTCACACATCTTTAGAAAAGCAGCATTCATCAAAATTTAAATATCATCCTATGTAAACTCAGTCTTTTTGGATCAATACAATTTCTTTACCGTTTGCTTGTTCCTACATTTATAAATCCAATTATCAGGTCATGCTAAAATGAAATACGAATGCTGGAAAAAATAATGTTCCAGCAACATTTTTATTCCAGAGCTTACTTACTCTCTCAGAACTGTAAAACTAATTGTGGAAACTCTCTACAGTAACATGCTTCAAACTCTCCCACCTCTGTCATGTTTTTCTTTCTTCTTAGATGTCAGTTCCTGTCTAGCCTGCAGCAAAGTGTTCTAAAGAGATCCCACATTTTTCACTCAAGAGCTCCAGTGACTCACTCCTGCTATCTGCCAAGTCAGAGAGACTCAAACCCCATTATCCTCCCAGTTCCCCAGCCCTGCTGCTCAGGCACTGGCACAGAACTACAGAAGGAGAGAAAGCCTCTTGCATGACTGGCTGCTCGTCTGATCAGGGTTCAGGCAAAGGGCCTGTGAAGGGAAATAGTCTTGCTAGCATGAATAGTTTTATTTTGGGACTTGTAAGGAAGCCTTAGTGCTTTTTCCTGGTGGAAAATTGCTCCATTGGATGGGAAAGAGCTCATGAAGGTGGCCGGTCTAGCATGGAGATACATAGCCATTTAGAACAGTAACTGACCATAAGTGATACATAAGCAAGAAAAAAAACCAAACACATAAGTAATTCAATTAAATGCTGGGTATTTGGAAAAAAGTTTAAATATTGAAAATATTCCTAGAGTGTTTATTTACTTCTGTTTTACCATAAAGACCACTGCTGCTTGCCTCTGCTAAATGAGCAAAGAATAGGGCAGAACTCATGCCCAAGGGAATACAGCTCACAAACACACCAGGAACCCTAAAGGTTTTTCCCAGCAGGTTTGCACAAGCAGATCTGACTTTCAGTAAGGAAACTAGAAGTCCTAATCATCTGTTACTCCTCTAATCTAGAGACAGTGGTAAATAGCTGTAAACCTGCAGTGGGAAAGCAGTGGGGAAAAAAAGAATAAACCAGTCATTAATTCAGTAAGTGGAAATCAAGCTGCAAGGCATGACATAGCATCAGGATTACTCTGTTTAACTGGTGTTCCTGAACTTAGCTCCCTCTGCCAAGAGACCCTCGAACAGTGCGAGAGTCTGAAGTGGGCTGCTGTTAATATCTGTCCCTTAGAGGCACCTGTAAGTGGTCACTGGTACAAACAGCTTAGATTCAAAGTGATTCCTGCTTAAGGTTTTATGACTTGCTTCACACTTTTTTTATTTATTCTTTATTTAATGCTTTTTGGATTCCCTATGAAAGCGTATGTGAATTGGAAAGAGTTCTAAAAGGAAAATCTATCACACTAAGTTTTGTCATGAACCAGACTCATCAGTAAGATGGGTCTCCAATTTGTATCTCAACACCTTCCTTCCTACGAATTTTAAGCAGGAAGGAAAAGAAACAGGTCAACAACTTGACTACAGGAGGTGCAAGCAATCTCCCTTTCTCTCAGTTTCCTACCTTTATGAGAAAGCTGCTATCTATCATCCTGTGAAAGAGTGGACTGCAACCTGTGGAAGAGCAAAGCACTATCAGTGTTTATCTGTATTCTAAGACCTAAAGACCTCAAATGTAGATGCAGACATACAAATTCTCTATAAGCGCATTACAACTAGCACACTGCTTCCAAAGTTCTGAAATACAAAACAAATCACAGAATTTTTATCATCTTGGTTCCACAGACAGGGAACTGAGCCATCCCAGAGGAGAGATTAAAAAAATGAGGTATTCCACAATATGGGAGCTGATCTCCCCCTCTTGTCTACCATGTGCCTCAGGACAAACTGAACTCACAGAATGATACTGGAAGTGAGGGAAAACTATTTTGTTTCCCAGTTCTGCTGCAATCCTCTTGTAGGTTATTACCACTAACAATAAAGAAATAAATTAAAGCCATACAAGACCCTGGTAACACCAAACAGCAAAGTCATGAGAATTCAAAAGCAACTCAAGGAAACATCACAGAAAAGGAAAAGCACAATGAAGCGTGGTTTTGAGGACAGAAGTAGTGTTCTCTGAATGCTGAAAAAACACGTGCAAACTTCAGTGAGGATTTTGAATGCAGAAGGAGAGAACATTGCCACTTTCAAGTGGTGATGAGATAAACATGAATATACAGAAAAATTAACTCCTTCAAAGACAGGTGATTTGCCTTATACAGTCCATCCAAGGACATAGATAACCATGCCTTACTTCAAGAGACCAGGATTTTAAAAAGCATGTGCAATCTGATGTAAGGTATGCCATCCAATAGTGATTACTGAAAAAAACCTAAGGTTTAAACTTCATTTGTCAAAATCTCAACTTCACAATTTTTCTACTCAGCCATAACAGAGTCGTTTTTTGAACAGAACGTGAGAAGCAACTTTCAAACCTGTATACTTTGAAATAATGCTAGATCACCACCTATGTATTGGGATCCCATCTCCAACTTGGCTACAATTATAATGGCCTCCTGAGTAAGCCTATAGACCCATTTTGAGAGGGCTAACAAACAAAGAGCACACAGATCAGTGATTTGTGCAACTCAAGTCAGTGTGCTCCATCTAGGCAGATTTCTCCCAGATGACAACTTGTTCATTTATAACTATGCTGAACCATTAAATACCTACTAGAGTTAGTGATAAAACCAAGGAGTTATTAATTGCTGTCCTTACAACTGAGCCAACAGCCTAAAACCCATCCAGATTACGTTAGACTTTCTCCACAGCAAAGGCTACTGAAGAGTGGCAAAAGAGCAGGAAAGAGCTATATATACCCTTAGGAAGAGATTCCTCACTTGAAACCCTCAGATACGTTCTGTCTGTGAGACAGTGCTACTCAGGAGGAGGTGTAGCAAGCAACTGAGTTTCAAACCACCTTCTAGATAGACACAAGAGAGCTGAGGATGCCAGATGTCTCCTGAATTAATACTCATTCATTGTTTATTTTATTAGAAGGGGGATTCAGCCTTCACATTACTGACAGAATAGTAAAAGTGCCTAAAAAAATGCCTACTTAAGTAGTGATTATTTTTTTCTCCTATTTGTATTTCATTTCCCTCACGTTTTTTTTTTATCTGTATATAATTTATGTCTTTTCCATCTTAACTGCATTACTAATACTCTTTTTAAGAAAGAAACTTGGCAGAATGCATACTCAGGATACAATGCATGCTTTTCCATGGAAAATCAAGATCGAGCCAGGTGCCACGTATCAGTGGGAACAGTTATTTCACCTTCCTTTTTTTTTAAGCTTCTGTACTTCTTTATTATTTCTGTAAGATATTTAGCTATTCATCATCTTTGCAGTTTACAATAGTGACCTGCCTTACATAAACATTTTAAAATTTCAGAGTAAGGGTACCATATTCTGAATAAAAGATTTTTATTATTATTATTATCATTAATATACCAGTTTTCTGTGTTGGCAACAGGAATAAGAAAGAGAACATCTGTGTAAGTAAGACAAGAGGATAGGGGGCGGGGGGAAAGTAACATGGAATACAGCTAAATGAGAGTAAGAAATTTAAAACAGAGCAAACAGATTTAAACCTAACAATGAGACTTCATTTCAGGCACCCAGACTTTGCATACACCATCATGCTGAAACAAGCCTTCAAAGACACATGCAGCACACCATAATAGAGGTGGAAACTCATGAATGTTGGCCTATGGCATCCTGCCACTACAGAAATTCAAGAGAGTTAACCGATTAAAAATAATTCTCATGTTCTCCTTCCAGGTTTTGTTCTGGTTATCGGATTGGTGACTTTCTACCGCATCGGACCCTACACCAACCTCTCTTGGTCTTGCTATCTGAACATTGGAGCCTGTCTTTTAGCCACACTGGCAGCTGCCATTCTCATATGGAACATCCTTCATAGGCGTGAGGACTGCATGGCACCCCGGGTCATTGTCATCAGTCGTACCCTGACTGCTCGGTTTCGCCGTGGCCTGGAAAACGACTACGTTGAGTCACCATGCTGAAAGAGTGGACTTGAAAGGGGAAAGATCTCCAAGGAGATCTGCATTGGAGTTTTTTCTATAAATATATGGTATAATTTAAAACTAAGGGTTGAAAGACATCACAAAGCTCACTCTTGTGGGCAGAGGCCCTCAATTATTATTTGGATGGGCTCCATCTATATACATATGTATAAAACACATAATTTTATATATATTATATTATATTGCCCTCTCCCTCTGCTGTACAGCACAGAATGTTGGATTGTCAGAATCCTGACAGAGCAACAGCAGGGTCAGCTGTAGCAGACACAGAGTGTATGCAATAGAAAGGCAACCAAACATTTCCTCTGTCTGCATAAAGTTATCCTGCCTCCTAATAATAATGTAAAAAGCTATAGGAGACCAGTGACGATAACTTTGGCTTTAACAGGTAACCTGAGAAAGCAGAAAACTTACTATAGAATAAGTGATGATTTTAACAGCTATTTAAATTTCACAAATCTTTAGTCCCTCCACACATCTCTTCAAACAACTTCTCATTAGCTGCAACACCTGCTCCCCAGCCACAGCATAGCCTAGACAGCAAAAAGCAAAGGCAACTCTAACCACTCTAAAGAAAGGGAATGCAGAAGAGTTAGGGGACATTTTTTTCAGACACTTCTTTTGTATCCTGAGACGGAGGTTTGGGTTCATCCTACATGTAAACAGATATGCCACTAAAAACAAGAAAAGGGTACGCAGCTAGAACAGGCCATACACATTGCTGAAAAATCTACTTCAGTAGATTCAATGAGAGCAAATATCAACAGAAGGAGGCTGCCTGGACTCCCTAATAATCAAGATACTATTAACTTACATTATTGGAAACAATTATTAAGAACAGATATTTAAGCCCAAATTTATTTATTTTCTTCCCAGCTTGCTTTAACATTTGCTGTGATGTTTTCAGATTAGAACGTGTTGTCAGGACACCCAGCTCTGCCCAGCAATGCTCAGAGGCATGTAACACAGTGAATATTTGAGAATATAACTGCCACTCAAGCACCCAAATCAGAGAATAAGAGAAATATGCAAGACTTAAGCATGAGATTTTAAAAAGATCTGCCTGGTAAATTAATACGTTAGTGAAATTAAAACAATTAGCACCTTTGGAATTAGGCATAATGTTCATAAGCCTGACCTGAGAAGCACACAGGCTCACAGAAGTCATGTGCACTGAACTTTCAGGAAGAAAAACAGTAAGTCAAAACCTGTTAGGCAGAAACACTTAGGATACAGGAACTAGAGGCAATGACAGATGTTTAAAACCTCTGAGGATGCTACTCTGAGCACAGTTACTGATAGGTTTGAAGGACCATGAGCTGTGAATGTTACAAATTCTTTAGGACTGTTGTGTTGCTCCCAGCTGAGTACACTGCTTTTCTTCTTTATCATTATTTCCACCTTACAAATGGGATCATCAAGCTGGCTCTTGAGTTCTGTTCTGCACTCAGTTCTGATGTAATAAGAAACTCAACCCCAACTGTGGCTCTGCACCATGTTCAAAGTGAGTGACACTGCAGAGACTGATGCTCTAGAACAAGAACAACTGCATTCTTCTAGACTATCAGGGTAGACTACCATAAAGCTAACAAAGAGTTTCTTCTAGCAGTAGGTTTGTAAAAACCAACTAAGATTTGTATTCATTTGCCTGCATTACTTTCTGGAAAATATTTTCTAGAAATAATATGCTATGATTAATTGCAGGGTTTTTAAAAAATAAAATATTGGAGTATTTAAAAGACATTATATTATTTCTTCTAATATTGCAATATCCATATTATAATAATGTACATTTAAATTTTAAAATCAGCTATGTGGTTGGTAAATTTGTAATACTCTGTATTACTGTGATTATTTTAGCTGTATAAATAAAGGTGTGAATGTTCATTTTCTTCTAGTAATAATGTGAGATTTTTCCCATTTAGACAAAAAAATATGGTTGCTTGTTATCATTTTTTCCCATTTAGTAAAAAAGAATCCACAGAGCTTCCAGTACCTTGTAGACAAAGAATAAGCAGAGAAAACGTTAAAATGTCTGTAAGGTAAAGACACTTCATCTTGTTAAAAATGAAAGGGAGAATGAAATCAGAGGAAAAATGCAAAGGAGAATTTAGGAGGATCAAAACCTCAAACTTTCAATGAAAACAAACCCTACCCATAAAAAATACATTAAAAATACTTATGATACCTTTTTATCAGCTTGATGGATTTGAAGGCCTCATCCATGTCGCCAGCAGTCAGATAGAAGCTGAAGTTCAGCACTGCATCCCGGGTAGTCTTATCACAGTCTCCTAATCCAATGAAATCTCTCATGGGTCTTCTCGCAACCATCTGAGACACCTTTATTGCACTAGACTCTGCTTGTCCTTTCTCAGTTTCTCCCAGCTAAAATGAGAATGTTATCATTTACATATCAAGTAGGTTGAAACTTACTCCTTTATACCTATAATTAATTACGTTATTTACACTACAGTCCAGGTCTTCTATTTCTGTAGGACCGTGATCAATAGTGATAATAGTTGCAATGTTTGAGAACTCCCTAGAAAATGCCTCGAAATATCTATGTCATAGAAGAGATGAGCATACCATAATGAACAACCATTATGATTTCAGATAACATTTCTCTAGGGTTTGTCTCTTCTCAAAAATGAGTCTGCTGTTCTGAAAGCTAACTTTGAGACCCAATTCTTCTATTCTTGCCTTCACGTGAAGCTTATGAATTCTAAAGCTCAGATTGAAATCCTTCCCCATTCAATTAGCAGTTCTGGAGCCTCTGTGATACTTTCACCAGTCACTAAAAGGCAGCTCAAAGCAATTATAACAATTATGCAGAAAAGAATAAAGTCAATCATCAATACCAAGTGATCTCTCTAGGGTATAACAATTTTCACAAGCCAAACAGTGCAAGATCATCTGAGTCACGAAGGACATCAAATTTCACATATACTCTACTCTAATTGTATATTTAGATGACATAACCAAATATTATGGTTTACAGAAGCCAATAAAAAATAGTATTATATTATTATACACTGAAGGTATTGAATATTGTAAGAGACAGAAATCAGCAGTGCAAATTCATGTGACTACAGTCTGAGGAATTTCTGGAACCAGGACAGAAAAGACACTACAATGAATAAGGAAGAACCCTGAAATGAAACTTGGTCAAAACAGACTTGTTTCATCAACTTGATTTGCTGTATTTAAAGCTCTGCTCATATACTAAATCATGTTTCTAAAATGACTTATTACTAATTTATAATAAATTATTATATTCAAATAAAATTAATTTAGTCACTAAGAGTAAGAACCGAAGAAAGAAAATGGAAACAGAAGAGAAAAGCAGAAAATGAACGAAGAGGAGTAAAATAATGCAGATACTTACAGGTTTATAGATACATCCCCTCCGAAAAAACAACTAATGGTAGCAATAATCCATACAGTTTAAAAAAAGAAAAAAAAAAAGGGAGAGAAAAAAAAACATAAAGTAAAATAGCATGATACATGATGGGGGGAAGTGTTAAAAGAAAGATTAGAAAAAGCAGCAGATCACCTTTGACCTTTCAAATTAAGGGAAAAAGGAAAGTAAAATAGAGTGCAACTCTAAAAGCTAATTCTGCACAGGAAGAGTGACAACAGCCACTTCTTTGGAAGGGAGCTAGACTGCAAAGTACTGCTCTGAATCTAAATATAATAAGTAGAAAGACATCTAGATACATTCTCCCTGTTTAACACTACTCCTAAATGACATGAAATTAGATTTATATGATCTCATTGGTCTGTCTTATTCAGAAGATTTAGAGGATTAGAAGTCTTATTAAGTTACTCATATTTTACAAAAATAAATGCCTTGGTAGAATAAACACTCTATTAAGCTCCTCCTACAAGGAGAGAACAGTGCAAATCACCATCTTAACAGGGACTAAGAAACCCAGATCAGAGCTTAACCAGAAAACCAATCTGTAGGTAATAGGCTTCATTTCTTCCAGTATGCATGGAATTATGCATGGTATAATTTACCTGAGATGCAAACAATTTTGTATTCATGTTCAAGTTTAAGAAGTTAAAGCATGCATTCCTGGTATTTGTAGCACATAGATGTTTGGTGACAGTGCAGAACGAGTATTCTTGCTGTTTGGTATTCTGTGGGGATTAAGCTTCATTCCAACAAGGAAATGGATTGCTTCTGCTGAAGATAGTAGGAAATGTCCCCTCTTACAGCCTATGTAAAGTTCACACACACAACACACACACTACTTGCAATAGGCATGGTGACTAGGTAAAGTAGAAAGAATTTTTTTCACATCCCTTTCTTAGTTGCATTCCCTGGTAATTACTCTGTCTCCTATCCTTGTACACTGTATCCAGTTTGCAAATCCCATGAAAAGCCAATTCAGTACAACTTCCACAATTCCACCAAGTACACCTGCATTGGAATTGTCTTTATGGCATTTCTACATGTGATGCAGCAACTGCCATTTGAGTTGCTCTACTTACCCCAGAATCGGTTTGGTTAAATGTAATCCCTATGCAGTGAAAAGTCTTGATTTATCGGAAGGGAAGGAATCGTGAAAGATTTCCTCACCTTTTTTGCAAAGTAATAATGCGGCACCTCTATGCCCAGAAGAACTTGGTAGGATGAAGGCAATGGAAAACTGTCCTGAAGCAAAAGGCCATGCTCTTCAGTACTGAAGAATGATATAATCCAAACATCCACCTGAAAAAGGAAGCAAAGCATTGTTTTGTTTTTACGCTGCAATATCCTTCTTCCATTTTGTTTTTATTTTCCATGTTCACTTGGCAGAACCTTCTCTTGAAAATAATATGACATATACATGCACACAAACACACCTGCAGGAGAGGGCAGAGCTGCATGCTTCCTCCCTATAGTAAGTAGCCAACAACTCATTCTGCATTACAGACTGTTCCTACTGCAAAGGGACCTCCAACTCTGCTGTTCAGGAACCAGCTTTGCCGACCATAAAGAGGGAAGTCCCTGGCCACAGACTGCTGCTCTAGAAGTCTCTCTTACAGATCTGACTCAGGTCAAAGAAATACTCTCAACTGTTTTCAACAATTTATTTTTAAATCCTATATTACTGCTATTGTAATTTCAGCAGCTCACTGGCTGCTTTGAGTTCCAGGGGAATATACCAGCCATTTAAAAATAGTTTCTGTAACAGCTTAAATATGGACCTGACTCAAGTCAAAATGAAACATTTATTTTCAACTAAAATGAATCAGACTTCTCATTTCTTAAAATACACAGTTAAAAGTTCTGTTGAATAAGGGCCAAAATCTTGCACTCCTATCTTTTTTATTTTTCAACTTTATGTAGAAGCCAAACATTTTTACTTGTTTACATTCAGAATATTAGGTTGAAGTTGTTTTCTCTTTACTAGAAGACCTTAGTGGGGCCTTTTGAGACATTCTTATTCCACTCCTCCTTTCTACATTGATCTACCTAAGATTTTTCCAAGGTTGCTTCAACCAACAAAAGAAACAAAGACCTTTGTATCTCTAATTGGAAGAGGTTTACCTAAAATCATGCACGACTAAACACGGACATTTCAAATCAATTTAATATTTATGAAGGACAGGCGGTTCTGTACAGACAAAATGGTAAGTACCACTACAATCACATTAGTATGGTAAGTGGGGAAGAACTGTTGGTCTGATGACAGAAATCTTTGATTAGATAATTTCTGATCAATAAAAATGAATTTTTTTTTCTAATGTAAAAAAAGACCCCAAAAGATAATTTGGAAAGTATCGTAAAGATGTACTATGTCTGTTCAGAGAAGCAGAAGATGGTAAGAACTGGGTGGGAAGAGTGTACTTCACTATTCACCTTAATGGTGGGGTTCCTGTTATACTATCAAATTAATTCTTGCTGCTAAGAATGGACTCAAGGTATAAAATCTGCATTATCTTTTTAAAAATGAGAATATGTATCAAACTTCTAGATTATCAATTCACTCAATGTAACTTGAAAAACCATAGTCCAAATACAAGCTTGCATTATGATCATCCCCAAAATTCTACCATAAAGAAGCCACCTCTTTCTTTGTCACTGTATGCAAGCTAGGGCTAAAACCAAATACTAACATACAGTGACTGCCTGAAACCACAGTCACCAAACATGTCGTTTTGTTACTCATTTTTTTACAAGATAATGTGTACTACCTACTCCCACATCCTTAATGAAGAACCAATGATTTATTACTTGGACAGGGAGAACTCCATGTAAAGCAAGGTAAAACAAACAAAAGAAACCCCAAAAGACCATACTGTGCTCTCGGTCTGGTTTTTATTCTGGTCTGATGTTTGTAGGCCTGTTTCAAGAATTGCTTCACACACAAAAAGCCTTGGTTCACTCTGGTCCCAGAAATGGCAAGCAGGGACATGCCACTGCAACTCTGGATACTCCACAACAGACCTACCAAAAGACAAGAAAAAAAAAACGTAGAAAGAAAGGCGAAATAATTCCAGCCCATTCAGTGCATCAACGTCAATAAAGGACTAACCAAGGGATAATTTTCAGATAATGACCAGTTATCTATACCAGTGCCTCTGCATGGTAACATTAACCCTTTACATTTTCCTACCTCCTTACACTTTACACGTGGAAACACCACTTTTAGTTTGTTCTTTATATGTTAACCATGACTAGAGGACAAAGCATTTCCATGGGAAAAAAAGCTGGTACTGCCACAAATACAAACAGGCACCCAAAATCTGCCTCCACTGAGACTGTGTCCTACAGAAACACTTGGAACATCCTTCAAATGATCTGCCTTAGCAACTGTGCTGGTGTAGGTACTGTAACATGGGGAATACCTCAGCTCTGTCTTCTTGTGGGTTTTACAACCTGCCCCCAGGGTCCTTATTGCCAGGCAGCACCCAGCCAGGATACAGACAGCTTGAGTACATTGGTGTGCATTTAGATACGCAGTAAGGAGGGAGTTTTGAGTACATATGCCTCATGTTCAAATTCAGCTAAGCAGCTGTTACAAGAGATCACAACTACACAGTTGTGATTAAACTGATGGGGAAAAGAAAATAGTTTATATTCTTAGGCAATAGATCTCTCTACTGAGAGATCAGCAAAGAGACTTGGGCACGCAGCGTGATCGATGCTTTGAACTGCTAAACTTCTCAGTGCTGAGGGAAAATCCAGTTGCAGCTGAACCTGACTGGCAGCTGGGGGATTTCAGTCTCTTGTTATGCCACAGTTTGCTCCCTTCCCTCAGCACTGTGTTTGAACCTCATACTGCGTATAAAGAATTTTGAGGCACTGTTAAATAGCACATTAAGCACCAGGACAATACTGAAGCCCTAGGAAAAGCCACCCTCTGGCAGCAGTTTAAATAAGAAACATCTTATTGCCTCCTTCAGGCATTTAAATACTACTTCAATGCCAGCCATGTTAAGACTCTAGACATAAAGAATCAGACTACTTTAGCAATGGCTTATGATTCTTCTGAAAAAATTAAGACTATAAATAAGCATCAAATTTTAAAGGAAGAGAAATCAAAGACATAATTAAAATAGTTTTCTCGTTTGCTGTCAGCACTGAAGGGTGGATTTTGTGGGGAGGACTGGAGTAGGGCTGGAAGGCAAGAGAAGGGAGATATTCAAAGGGATGCAGAAATACACCATGTCCTATCCATGCCACTGAATTAAAAATAAATTACTCACAAACTAAAAAGCAGTATTTGTGAAAAAAAATTGGGAGTGTTTAGATTCTGCCTCAGGAGAAGAACTGTAGATTATTATTATTTCCTCATGAGTTTACTCATTTCAATTTCAAGGTACTCTAAAATAAAGCACAGATAAATGGATTATTCACACGGACACCACCTAGCATTTAAATACCAGTGAAATAGCACTGCTAGCTTATGGTGGCCTCTGTCGGGCTACACAAGATAATACACTTGAAAACAACTCGCTACTTAAATAATAAGTAGTTTAAAAAGTTAAAAATAAGTAGTTAAAAAACACAGGTCTTGCTCAGTTATGCAAACAAAGGCCCCGAGTTTGTGCACTTCTTAGTTTTTGAAGAGCTGGGGAGTTTCTTCCTGTTTTCAGTGATAAAAACTTTTTTGCTTGCAACACCTACAGCAGATAGTTACTAAAAAAGCAAACCACCTACTATACCAACACTGTTCTTTCTTAGGAAACATATAGTCAAAAGAACTATTGTAAAACCAAATTTTTTACCCTAAAATTCCACTGTACTTCCATGAGAATTCATAGTTCACTGCATTTTGCTACTTTGCTGCTAGGATTTCTAATGTATTTGCCACAGAACAGCTAGTATGAAAACAAAGCTGTCCGTTCTAAGTAGACATTTAATGAGGTTTTTATCCATAGAAAACCATCCTGTATTTGACTTCAACTTTTTTCCTAGGAAGAGCTTCAGAATGTCCTCTTTTCAGTTATTTTCAAAGTTATTCTTTACGTTAAGATCCAGATCTATTGAGTCAGATATGGCTTCCATATATCTAATAACTCCCACTGCATTTCTCTCCTATGAATCTGCCCAATACCTCCATGAACCCTTCCCTTCAATAACTATAACTTCTTTTGGCATGGCATTCCTTAGCTCAGATGTATGCTGTCTGAAGAACTGCCTCCAACTGCTTATTTTGAGCTTCTTTTCTGCTACCTTTGTTTGACACACTGTAGTTCATATATTGGAAGAGACAGAGATGTAGGCTGATTAACATAAAATGCACCAGTTTTAGTTAACCCTTTAGAAATAAAAATAATTAAATTTGTACAGCCTCCTACACAAACACAGAGGAATGTCAGTGTCAAGGTGTTGCTTGTCTTCACAGGGTAGATACCTACCATAAATCCACAAGTAATACTTCTCAAAATAAAAGCTTCTTACTTGTCAATGCTTTGTCCAGATGAAAGCTTCCCTCTAACGTTTCCCTTTTCAGCCTTGAAATCAAAGAATGTAACTTGGTCCATTTCAACATCATAGAAACAAATCTTGGAATCAACATTCCCATCTGCCTACAAGAACAGAAAACAGAAGTAGCTGAAGCATGCAGTCAAAAAGAAAAAAAATAAAAAAGGTATGTTTTTCTCATCTGATTCCTGCTCTCGGTTTTGTTTACTGGTAATGACACAAGAACATTCTTTGGAAGAAATATTAGAAAATTTCTGGTTGTTTTTCTATTCTAGCAAGTTAGCCTTGATTTCTTTGACATGCTACAAAGTAGCTTTGTAACTAAAATACTGCTTCTTTTGCTGGGTTGCTTTTCTCACCAAATGTACAAAACCATACCATAACTTAATTTTAGTGTTTAGTTACATGCTTGGACATCGCATTTCAAGGCCTAATACTCTGCATAGAACACATAACTATTTCTGAGAAGCGAATCTCGTGTCTTCAGTAATCTTTTTGAACTGCACTGGTCTGTTAACTGATGGTTAGGTCCTAGGGTGATAAGCAAAGAGCTTTGCCTCACCTTGCTAACAAGGATGCTGACTTTATTGCCATTAGCATTGCATTTTACAGATGCAATGCCTCCAAAGCCAGGAAACAGCTCGGAGAAATTCTTGCTATTGCAGTGCACTTTTGCCTCTCTGTGGAAAGGAATAAAGTTAAATCATATGATGGCAAACAACTGGCAATATGCATCAGCCAAAACATTTTTTAAATTATGGGTAAGACTTTTAAAACCAAATTATTTCTACCTTATGACACCACTGCCCCAGAATCCAGCTTCCCTCTCCAGAGAACTGCTGTGACTGCCCTTCGTTCAGGAAGAAGTTAACGAGACATTCTTTCCTCAACAAATCAGCAAGATTAAACTTCAGTGCTCCTACAGGATTCCCAAAACAGGGCTCTACAGCAAGAACATCCTACAAGAATTCTGAATTTAGAGTTCTGGTTTTCCTATATAAGTTGAACAGTACCATGAGTGCTGAATACAGCCCACCACGTAAGTTCTGTGTATGGAAAACACACTGTGGAGCAGAAGTAAAGAAATGTCATTGGGGGTGGTATGTATATCATCTTATTGGTCACTTTCCCTTTATACAACAGTTCCAGAAAACGGTGTCACTCACATACTTAACACCCACCCTTCCCCACCCCCCTGCTTTTTTTATTATCTCAAAAGAATATTACTGCTGGTATAGACACAAACCCAGCGATCATTCAGCAACAAAGAGGACAAAGCTCATGCATCAAAAGAACATGGCAAAGAAATTACAGTAATTTAGACCCATTACATGATCCCATGAAAAAAAAACTTTGATTCTGTAAAAATAACATTCTTGGGTTACATGTTTAGACATCTCATTTATTCTAAGCCAACTATGCTTGCTTTGAAACTAAGAGTGCGCTACACCATTACCATTTGAGAAGGGTAGCCACAAAATTTCACGTAGCATGCAGGAGTTAAGCTACTTCTTCTCCACTATCAAACATCATAATCCAATATATGTGCTAGTTAACAACCTGCCCAAATCAAATAACCTTCAAATTCTGTTCCATGCAGGATTTGTGTGATCTCAACAAAGGTAACGCATTTCCAAGTTGGTAACTAACTAGACCTTAGAATTCCTCTGGTGACACCACGTAAGGAAAAACAAAATCCATTTCACTCTTGAGGTTTTTCAGGTTCTCAAAATTACAGATAGCAGATTTTTTCGAACTGTAGGTCATGTCAGGCATGTGTCTTTTTGATGCCACAGCTGTTTGTCAATATGGCAACAGACAGTAAAGTTTGAACAAAGTCAAGTAAACTTCTCTCTTAACCTAAACAGGGAGGAAGAACAGTGTCCACAATTGTAGGTTCACTTCTTCCATGAATTCACTGAACAAAGTTTGTTGATTTATGAGGAGATATAAGACCAGGCTTTTTTTTTTTCTTTTTTTTTTTTTCTTTATTTATTTCAACTCTGAGGTTAAGGTCTTGTTCAAGTTACCAGCAGAAACACGTGACATCCTTGTCTTCCATAAATTATCCACCCACTTTCAAATGCACACAAATATCCCTCTTAAAAATTATTATTACTATTATTATTCATCCCATGATTTGTATATAATTCTGTGGCTCTTCCTTTGCCATCATTTAGGCCATCAGTTCAGAGGCTGAATGTATTGTCTCAAGATTCAAAGTGGCTATCGCTTTTTATCAGATCAAAACCAGCTAAAGATTCCCCCCTCTCCACAGAATATACACTCAATTATAAACAGATGTTTTTAAAGGCTTATCAATACCTGCGAGAGAGATCAAAGATTTTAAAGTGAGCCAAATCCGTTCCCACAACCAGGAAATTTCCACATATATCCAAGAGGCATGGATTCCCCTCTGCTTCAGAGAACACCAGTAGCTGTTTAACTGTGCCCTGAGAAGAAATGTGTAACACCAGGTTTGTGTCTTCAGAGTCTAACTAGAAAGGACTTGTTTTGCCAGCAAGTTATGTAACTATAGCAGCTGAACTTTCATGTTAGACAAATCACTACCAGCAAAATGAGAGAAACTACCACACACATGGTCTCTACAAATGCAATCTGTCTTTCAGGTTGAAAACTGGATGTATAGCCTCCATAAAAGTAAAAATTTAGAAGTATCCTCCTGCAACAATTTCCTCTTCAATAATACAACATTTTCCAACTGAGAGGGATAGAGAAATACAGGTCCCTGAAGGTCCCTTTAATAGACAGCTGCAAAAATAACTATATGAATGGAATCAGTCCCTATTGTGATAAATCCCACTTGCTCTGGAATACAATATTTATTTACTAAATAAAGTTATATATAATAAAATTCTGATAATTAGTTTATCTTTTAGTTTCTCACAGACTAGGAGAGGCTGCAAAGGCTAAGCAAAAGATTTTGCCGTAACACAGAATGTGCAGGGGGTATTTTTCTTTATTTTATAAGAATATTCAGTATGTTCATCTTCCTGTCAGTAATATACAGACACATATTAAATCTTCATGTAATCTTGATCCTCTTAAAGTCTGAACCTTACAGAATTCCATTTTGTTTTTATACTTATTAGTTACAGTGACATAGTGTTTAAAGTGACAGACTTTTTAAAGAACACAATGTCAAAGATCTTTCTACTGAAATACTCAAAATATTTTTTCTATGACAAAGGTAGCATTAATAGTTTTACAGAATATCCACTTAACTTTTAAGCTGTAACACCAGTCTTTGAAAACAATAAGGCATCATTTGTCACTTCATGGTTTCATCAGCCCTTACCTGCCAGGTGCGGACCTGAACTCGATATGGCTCAACTGTGTACAGATTTTCTCCATGAACAGACAGAACTGGAGAGTCACAGAGAAAAGAGCCTGGAACAACCATAATAAAGTCATCATTACAATAAACTGTTGTTTTTTGGGTTTTTTTTTTTGGGGGGGGGGTGTTTGGTTGTTTCTTTTTAAAAAAAAAAAAAGGAATTTTTACTTAAAGCATTCAATTTCCACTATCTTGCACCAAACCCATTTTTCAGTCTGTCAGTCCCTACTGATTCCAAGACTCCTTGGTGTTGCAGCCTTCTTCCATCCTGCAACTACAACCAAATGATGGGACTCCTACTGAAAATGGGTGTTTTGTACACTCTTCTCATCAAATTCAGTGGAAGAGGAATGGGAAAGAGTTTGTATCAGGAGTGAAAGAAAGAAAAAGACTAGCACGATGTAAGTTGAGGTTAGGAGAACTCACTCCTTCCTTCACTGAACTACAGTTGAAGAGTCAGAAAAGAAGAGCAGCTCTCAAATAATTTCATTAATTCATTTACAATTATTCTCAAATAATTTCATAATTCAAATAAACAGTAGACTGTTGAGACCTCGGTGTCAATAACACATTGATTCAGCTTTGGAAAGTTATAAAATAAATGAATAAATATAGACAAAATAAGCCACTTCTCAGAAAACACTTGATAGTTCTAAAAAGACATATCTCAAGATTTTGGGTGAGATTGATGGAACTCTACATAACCTGTTTCTCAGGGCAGAAATATTTAGGTAAAGTTAATAATAGAAAAAACTAATGTACTTGACTTCGCTGTATCTACAGCAATTTATGGATCAGATTTTCCTGACAGCTGGGACTAAAACTCACTCCTTCCCAGTTCCTGCGTAAGTGCTGTGTAACCTTAAACTTTCTCCCCAAGCAAAACAGAAAAGCCACCGTCATGACCTATCTGTGAAAGGCAACAGGAGCTATGGTTACAGAAGTAGGAAAAAAATTCTGTTCTTGGTCAGCTGTGGGAATGACTTAAAAAGATACAAAGAAGCAGCCTTATCCTCACATCATGTTTTGTGTGAAGCCTTGTATGACATGCTAGCTCTTAGGATACATTTAAACTCTATGTGTGACAGTCAGGTATACATCTAATCTATGGGAAACAGCACTTGGTGTTGTCACAGCCAGTCACACACTTGGATACCTCAGAAACTCTATGAATGAAGCATACTCTGTCTTGGGCCCCTCACCATACTTAGGTACCTCATACTTAGGTACTTGCAGGACTGGGTTGTAGCTGAACAGAGGTTAAGAGGATATATGTTTAATTCTATGCCTACAGACACACATCACCATCAGTTTTACCTCTGCTGCCACACTGCTACTGACATAGAGGAATACCAACATATTCTGAGGTTAACCCACACATTACATCGCAGCATATTTAGTGAATAAAGCACTGATGCAGGAGTTGACATTTGAGTTCTGGTTCTGTTAATGATTTTTATACCCTAATCTTTCTATTTTGCAAAATGGGAATAGTGTTTAATTAGTGTTAATAATATTATTCACTTTGCACTTATGATTACAGTCCATCAGCTATCATGAATAAAGAGAAAGTGTAACTTCGGAGGAAGAGAACCATTTCAGCTCTGATCATTGTTCTAAGTTCTACCTGCATTTCTGAAGGTATCTCCTGAGCACTCAAAGACAGTAACTTGCTTCCCATTCCAGAATACTACAGCATCCTAAAACAATCAAAAAGCAGAAGAATATGTAAATTCAGTTTCTTTTGGAATCATACAGGTATTCATGCAAGAACACAGCAAGACCTCCAGCAACAGCCACCATTTACTAGTCCCGCTGTATATTGGGTTGGAAGGCTTTCAGTAACCCAGAATTTCTCTGGTCAGCCCCTATAGAATCACTGAGTCACCGTTCTATCTGAAAAAACAGCTCCACCTCAGCATCATTGCTGTCATCATCAGAATACTTCCAACACAATATATTGAATATCAAAGAAGGGTTACATTAAAGACTTAGAAAGTTTGGTCTCCATACACCAAACTAGGCAACTGATTGAGCAAATAAAGGAAAAAATCCAAATAACCTTAGTAGCGAAGACTCCATTAACACTCATATCAACACAAAGAGTGTGTGTCATTCCTGTGCTGAAGATGGTCACATTAAACAGGTTGGGAGACACCTGGACAACGGCCACTTGCTGATGAAAATGAGACGACATGGCCTGCTCACTGAGGATCACCACAGAGCTGGTGGTGTTCACTGCCAGCAGGTTTTTTCGGGAGCCCCACTGCACACAATGGGAAGAGCAAAAAAATAAAAGGCACAACACACAGTTTCATCTAAGATCTTGAACAGTCACAATAATACCTCAAGACAGATGACAATGGGTAGGATAGAATAAACATTTTTATAAATATACAAAGTCCTACTAGCTAAATACAACTATAGTCAATGAACAAGAATTATTACAGATTAGAACTCTGTATTTTTATTTAGAAATTATATAGCATATATAATTAGAAATTATATAGAAATAATAGAAATTACAGATGTGACCCAACTACTCATGCTCCCTTAGTCTAAGCAGAAGTGATGCTTTTTAAATTAAAGCCACTTTCCTAAGGTATTCTTGTACTGCTTCACACTTACTACTGCAAGACAGCATCACATACTTAAAGGGCTTAACGCCATGATCTGTAAAAGCAAGTTGCATGCATACTTTCTTTTCGATTACTTTATTCTTTTCTCCAGTTTTGATAGCTCTTTACTGTTTATGTAGTCCAAATTCTCTAGCAAAGCATGCTAAATCACAAGCATAAAGGGTTCCAAAAGTTCACTTCTCCCCTTCTCCTGGGAGGATCTTCATGTTCTAGCTAACTCTTTTTCAATTACTTCTATGAAGGTTATAGAAACATAGAATTGTTTGGGTTGGAAAAGACCTTTAAGATCATAGAGTCCCACTGTTAACCCAGCACTGCCAAGCCCACCACTAAGCCATGTCCCTGGTTTAGTCTTTTCAATACGTCCAGGGATGGTGACTCCACCACTTCCCTGAGCAGCCTGCTCCAGGGTTTGACCACCCTTTCAGTGAATAAAAGTTTCCTAATACCCATTCCAAACCTCCCTTGGTGCAACTTGAGGACATTTCCTTTTGTCCTGTTGCTTGTTATTTGCGAGACGAGACCGACCCCCACCTTGCTACAGCCTCCTTTCAGGTTGTTGTAGAGAGTGAGAAGGTCCCCCCTCAGCCTCCTTGTCTCCAGACTAAACACCCCCAGTTCCCTCAGCTGCTTTTCATCAGACTCATGCCCCAGCCCCCTCCTCAGCTCTGTTGTCCATCTCTGGACATGCTCCAGCACCTCTGCGTCCCCTCTTGTGACGAGGGGCCCAAAGCTGAATGCAGCATTTGAGAGGGGCCCAAAGCTGAATGCAGCATTTGAGGTGCCGCCGCACCAGTGCCGAGTACAGGGGGACGGTCGCTGTGCTGGTCCTGCTGGTCACACTGGGATAGAAGCCAGGATGCTGTTGGCCTTTTTGGCCACCTGGGCACACTGCTGGCTCACATTCAGCCAGCCACCACCAGTCCCCCAGGTCCTTTCCTGCCGGACAGCTTTCCAGCCACCCTTCCCCAAGCCTGCAGCTCTGTGTGGGGCTGTTGTGCCCCACATGCAGGACCTGGTGCTGAGCCTTGTGGAACCTTGTACTGTTGGCCTTGGCCAATTTTATTTAGTTATAAATATTTAAGATAAATAAAAATGCTGCACCCTGACACTTAACAGACTAAGCACTAAAACCCAAATACTATAATGCTCTGTATTGTCATAACCTTCGGCATTAAAAATATTGTAAATAGCAGCCAAAATGTTTTAAATCATTGGTTTTGCAAATTTGTAAGAGAAAATCTACCACACACATCAGTCAGACAAAAAAAATTATCTAGCAAACAAAAAAAATTTCTGGCAGAAGAGCAGCTGAAAACATAATTTTGTGTGTAAAAATACAGCATTCCTTTCTAGATGGTACATCTTCCCACCAAAGAATGCTTGGTTGTAAACGCATCTTTTTATTTTTGCAACTACCAGTAAGAGCAAACCTTACACTGAGAAAGCGACTAAGAAGAAGAAAATTATCTACAAAATAATGCATTTAGTCAGATTTTCTTGCTTGCTACTTTAATAAATTTATGGAAATTTGAGATTTCTAACAAACTGTATTTTCCAGAAAATAATTTCAGGGTGCCGAATCCATAAGGTTTGTCAATGAGACACATAATGAAGAGATGTTTGGATTTAAGCATGCCATGACTGATAATTCTCCCAGACAGAGATACATTTGCATTTCAGTGTCTTAGCTTGCTGAGCATTTCAACCCTGCCTGTAACCGAATAGCTACAAACAGGTAACATTTCTGCCCAATTCCAATTTTAAAAGTTACTTGATCCTGATGGCTTCTCCTCCTTCTTCTGAAGCAGGACTAGCCTCTGCTGATGCACATATCTGTATGACAGCAATTGCATTTGTCTGTTTCACAAAGATGATCTATTCATCTAATGTTTGTGAAGCTCTACTAACATACAAGAAGACTCTTTCTTGTCTTACCTTTATCTGAGACACGTTTCCTTCAAGTTCTGTAGGTGCCTGGAGCTTCCACCTGTCCTTGCCCTCCAAAGCTCGTATGCTTTGAGTGGATCCTGCTGCTTTCCTCCACATAGCTATTCTCCCTTTGTTAGTACCAGCTGCTAAGAGACCTGCCGTTCACAAACCTTTTAGGCATTTTATATCTTAAACTTCAGGAAAACAAATCCACTTTATACAAAGTAGCAGGCAGCCTAGCTCTACTTTTAAGGTATTGAGAAGCTGCCTTCTGGCAGCATCCATTTCTTTGCCTTACTGCAAACCAGCGTCCTAGTCCTAAACTGGAAAAACTTCCTGGAAAAACAACAGGAAAAGTTACACGTGGCAAGGCCCATTCTCTAAGCTACCAGATGAAGTTATCTTCTACATGTATCAGACAATTACTTCATTTTAACCATTTATTTTTGAACAACTGGTTTTGTAGTCACCATGGGTAAGTCACCATTGAAAACCATTCTAGCAGAAAGTAGCTATGCCTATGCTGGCAAACAAGGTGATGCATAGTAGTAGCTCCATAGAAAACATCAGTTTTAAGGACCTGACGTTCAAGGTATACATATTTGGTGAGTTCTACTTTGCATTAGCTCTAGTGTGGGCTTTTAGACCAAATGCCCATAACACGTTGGAGTGCATTAGGTGTACTCCAGGAGTACTTGTAACAGTTCAGTGTCATCGAAGGGAATCCAGCTTGTGTGTCAGAAGGCAACTCCACACTGAGACAAAATGTGCAAAGTATGGAATGATCTCGTACCTTCAAAAGCACACTCCTGACCTGAACTAAAACGCTTCAACACCACACACTGTTACTGAAACGCTCAGTAACAAGACAAACATACTGAAATGACTACAGGGCACTGAAGGCTGAGGTTTCACAAGGTTTAGGATCCAGAGATCACAGCTGCCATGTTATCTCTCACCTTTAGCACTGCAGTAAGAAACACAGTTAATACATTCTCCTCCCTCAAAGCCAAATTGCACATCTAAGGAGATCACATAGTTCTCGTCTCTGTCCAAATCCCAGAACCTAAGGTATACAAAACAAGAGTGTTAACAATGCTTTTCCCTCCAGATGTCTTGCTAAACACAGTCAATAGGATACTGTACATGGTATTAATTTGCTAGTTCCATAAAGCCCAGATCATTCAATTTTTAAAATTAAATTGCCAGCAGCTGCCTCTGGAATGTGAATTTCTTAATCTCCTTCCTTTTGCTCTGACTTGTTAATCTGCAGCACATTTTGTGACATTCTCCCATGAAGGAAGAAAGGGGTCAGAATCAAACCCAGCTTTAAGAAAAAAAGAAGTGAGGTCTAGTTGCAATTTTCCTCCTCCCTACTTATGCTTCCTCCTCTATTTTAATAATACTCCTCAGTTAACCAGTAGTCCTTTGGATTCTAGATTAATTTTCTAGAAGTAAACATTGTCAGCAAACATATTCCTTCTTAATTCTTGGTCTTTATCACATTCTCACAAAATTAACAGATAATTTTGGCTAATAGTAGCAGATAGAGAGGCTCAAGAAAGTGAACTACTGATGTTAATGTAACATTCCCCCCAAAAAAGTTAGAAGAAACAGGTAGACAAAGTCATAGTAAAGACAGGAAAAAGGAGATTTAATACTTTTTTAAAAAAGATGCAGAAAGATAAAAACTACAGAACATGGCAACATAGCAGCATGGCAAAGTAACATACTCAACTTTAAAGAACTGGGGATAGAAGTAACCAAAATACTTGTTTCATACTACAGTAACAGAAACATCCTGAAAAGCACGCATTTTTTTTTACCTGTTACTGATACTATGACAATTCTAAGAATCAGAATTAACAATGGAAAGAACACCAAAGTGGCTTTTTCATGCAAAACCCCCGAGTGGACATATTTTTAGAGGAAATCAATAACAGCGCTCAAGAAAGGAACAGATTTAGCTAGTATGAGCTAGTATGGCCTAACAAAGTAACTAGAGAGAAAGAAAGATATATAGAATTATTTTTGTCCTCAAGGACAAAAATTCTTGTCCTCAAGGAAACAGGATTTTTAATTTCATCTCTCTATTTATTTTGAAAAACAAAATTAGAAAATACTGGGAGTTTTTCATTATTTGTTAGGAAAAATAAATCCAACAGTTCAGTAAAACATTCAGTACATGGCAGACCAAAAACCTTTTAGCTTGCACTTCTCATAGGCAGCCTGAACAGCTTTAAAACAGAATTCTTACCTGATGACAGTCTCGCCTAGTGCGGTAACAACAAGATTACGGTCTATCAAAATGATGTCTGCAGAACGACCTATCTTCCCACTCAACTTCACCTGTTAACCGTAAGTAAATAAATAAATTTACAGAAGGTTGGAGGAACACACTGAAAGACAGTAAGCCTCTGAATTGCCTAGTTTGGCTAAGAAGTTAAAACAGAAGAATAACTAGACCTGTCAGTTCAGACAGGCCAATAGTTTCTCTCAGGCCATGATCACTACTAAACGCAACAAGTATATAATGTATAAAATTAATAAAAGAAACCTTGTAGTGGGTTAATTTAGTAGAGGTAAGAAGTTGTTTCTTCTCTCATACTAGATCTTCTCTTAGAACTTGATAAAAATGGCTTTAAAATGTGAAATACCAGAACTTACTTCTAGTCAAAAATACGCAACAATTAATAAGAAGTGAACACTCCTGTAATACACAAGTGCCCAGTCTTTTTTGACCTTAGATGAAAAGAAAAAAGATCTTAGGAAGGTGAAGGTTTGGGTTCCATCACCCCAAGCAGTACAGTATTTTATTTGAGGCAAGATGATGGTAAGTCCTGAATGACCTCAGTTTGGGTTTTGACCCTATGCAGTAACTTTTAGGCCACTATGCTATTATTTGTGATTCTGTGACTTGTGGGTTGTTATTTTTTAAAAGCTTCCTAGCCTTTGAAGCTGTGAAGAACACTTCCACAATGTGAGAATTAAACCATCTTTCAGATTTGCAGGCAAAGACAATGGCCTCAAGAGGAGATACTGCTCCTGCTAATCTCAAAGACAAGAAAGCTCTGAGCAACTGATGATAATAAAACAGAAGACACAAATTATCAATTATTTATCTGCAAGACATTTTAACAAATATTTTGATTATACTGGAATTTTCAATTCTTCTCTAATTCACTAAGACAAGGTAAATTAAGTGTGAAAAGATTAGCATAGTGCCAAAATGAAAGAAACTAAGAAAACACAGGAAGGCAAGATGAAAACCGTCTTTTCAAGTTCAATAATAATCACTCTTCCACTTGTAAATGAGCATATATTTGCTCATCAAGGTATAATCTGAGAAATCAAAATGAGAGTTGATTCATTTGTAATCAAAAAAGTGATCAGCAAAAAACTCTAACAAAAAAAGATTAAACATTGCAACTTTACCCTGTCGTCTGAATCTTACCTTCATGAGCTCTTCTGCCTCTCCCTCAAGAGTAACCACATGCAAGGACATCTGCAGGTTCTCCGTTATCACAACTAAAACATCTCTTTCCTCCATGAACAGAAGCTTTTGGACCAGACTGTCTGTGGACAATACATGCCTTATCTTTTCTTTATCATTCACGTAATACACAGAACCTGTAGTACACAAAGTATGGGTTTTAGTCAACAATTTTTAGCTAAAAAAAAAATAAAAATCACAGTTGCTGCTTTTTCCTTTAATAAAAATGTTACTCAAGTGCTGAAAAGGCAAAAGTAACCACGATTCATTTGTCGTCTAATTTCTCTCAGGATACAGACTATGATAGTTGACCAGAGCAATAAACCAGAACTTGCTCACTTTTTCCCCCATCTAGGAAATCTAGAGGGGAATCACTTAAATAATTTTAAGCTACATGTAAACTTTCTGTATGTGTGTGCCTGAATAATGGCTTCTGAAATCCTCAGTATTAGTAATACTTTGTGAAAGAAGAACAGCAGCTAAGAATTGGTACAATTTATAGCAGAGTCTAGGTTACAGAAAACTGCAGATACAACATTCTTCGTTCTTCAGAAATACTCGACTGCACATACTAAACACAGCTTTTCTACATTAATTTCACAAGCAAATGGGATAGTTCCTTTTCAAGAACACTGACAGCATGGTGCATGAAATGGCAAATACAGTACATATCAACATTCTAAAATCCATTATAATTTTCTTAAATTGTACTACTGTATAAACCATGCACAGGTCTACAGAGTGAAAAAAAAAACAGTACAGCAGTTTGAAAATGGTATTATAGGAATTACCCTCACTAATGAAGTCATCGAAATTTGACAGATCTCATGCTACACACACAGTTTCTTAGCAAACTGTTGTATTATATAAACCTGGCATTTTGAGCCAGTGCAAATTGAAAACCCCTATGAAATAAATTAATATTTTCCAAAAAAAAACTGAAGTAGAAAACATAAATAAGAATGAACATAAAGGATCCATGCTAAGATTTTGTACCCAAGAGGCAATATGATGTATCTAGTTAAAAAAGAACATTTTAACTTCCAAAACTGTTGCAAATATATTATCAGCCACTACATTCCAACTGTATTAAAAACAATTCAAAATCCTCTTCCACCTCTTTCCATACTGCTTCTTTTTCTCCCTGAAATAAAACACCAAACAGATAACTTCATCTCTCTTGTTAAATCATCTAGGTTAAATCATCTAGGTTGGAAGGGACCTTTAAAGATCATCTAGTCAAACTCCCCTGCCATGCGTAGGGAAATCTGTCACAACATCAGGTTGCTCAAAGCCCTGTCCAACCTGACCTTGAACACTTCCAGGGATGGGGCACCCACAACTTCTCTGGGCAGTCTGTTCCAGTGTCTCACCACTCTCACAGTAAAGACTTCCCTCCTTGTACCTAATCTAGATCTACCCCCTGCCAGTTTAAAACTGTTACCCCTTGTCTTATCAGTACAAGCCCTGGTAAGAAGTCACAGACTGGTCAGGGTGGGAAGGGACCTCTGCAGATCATCTAGACCAACCCCCTGCAAAAGCAGGGCCTCCTAGAGC
>JAVJGJ010000047.1:36676046-36689830 GCA_035590215.1 Microhierax caerulescens | reverse complement strand
AGGCAGATGCTCCAGTCCCCTAACGACCTTTGCAGCCCTTTGCTGGACCCTCTCCAGTAGTTCCCTGTCTCTCTTGAGCTGGGGAGCCCAGCACTGGACACAGCACTCCAGATGCAGCCTCAGCAGGGCAGAGTAGAAGGGGAGGATCACCTCCCTCCACCTGCTGGCCACGCTGCTTTTGATATGCCCAGGATACACTTGACTTTCTAGGCTGCAAACACATGTTGCCAGCTCATGTCCAGCTTTGCATCCACCAGTATCCTCAATTCCTTCTCCACAGGGACGCTCTCAATCCCTTCATCTCCCAGCCTGTACTGATACTAGGGATTGTTGTAATAGTTTTCCAACGTAGAATTTTCTATCACACAGATATCCGTTTATTGTAGTAATACTTTGCAGTATTGATTACATACTGAATCTCAGTTTTAGGGCATCTTTCACAAGAAATGGACAGTCCCTTGATTTTATTTGCCACCTGAAAATGTTTCTTAAGTTAAATTAACCTTCTGTACTTGGGTATTACTATATGAAGTTATCAGGTAACACGCAGATAATACTACCATTATTTTGAAGCTACTGAGGCAGTTAGGGGTTATAGCTTCCTGAGTAACTTTAAGTAAATTTTTTCACACTATCACACAATAGACTAGTCTCAAAAGTTAACAAATCTGAGCTAATTAAGTACAGCAAATAACTCAGATTCAGAAGACAAAAAGCAGCAAAAGTATGGTGTTCAGTAAATACAAAGTGGACCAGAAGAGGATTATGACTCGTGACCTAAAATGTTTGAAGTGAAAACAAACAAGGGCGCATTCAGTAAAATATCAGGATGACCTCCACTATTCAGGTTATGTCCCAATACCTGCACCAATCATTTCAAATGCTCAGTAATGAAGATGATTCTTTCTGCTCATGGAAAGTGTTGCAAAACAAGGTCCAAAAATTGTTATCAGTTCAGGTATCCTCTCGTCAGATAAGCACCTTATGTAACATTACCTAAAGTGCATCTATTGTTTTACTACAATGATCAGTGTTTTAGAAATCAAAAAAATATCTAGACTAAGAAATACTTGAAACTTGGGAGGTTTTTTCATTTTATTTTGGGCTTTTTGTAGGAGCTTAGTTTTGCTTTAAAAGATGCTCTATTGTCTTTAGTCAAATCTCTTTAGAGATATACAAAAACATGCAATAAGGGGGCGGGGGTGTTAATTCATTTTTATTAAACAAATTTGGGCTGAGAATTTGTACTTTAGAGGAAAACTACAGATCACATTTTAAACACTATGAAAACATTAACTGAGTCTGAAGTTTTAACAGTTCCCTGACTAGATTAAGAACAGGGCCAAAAAATACATATGCCCAAATCAACGTGGGTAATGATACTGCTGAAAAGAAACAGTGAGTGCCACTTCACCGAAATTTGGAAAGTTTGAATAGGAGGCCTAAGAAACAAGATGCGGACAGTCACTTGCAGAATATGGAGTCCGTCCATAGATGGAGCTGCGCACCACCACAACAGCTGCTTTGAAAGTGGGAATGTAACCGGCACAGCTACTCAAACATTCTCTCCTTTTACGTTTAAGAAGTGCCCTACAGCCTTTTTTCATTTAAATGGTTCATATCTAGTAAAGAGGCTTGTAGCTTACTAATCAAATGAAGGTATATCCCACTGTTCTGCCAAACAAACATCCAGCTGGTCAATGCCACTCCTGCAATCATACAGAAGCTATACTGGTGTAAATGATGGGTCATAATGTAAACATTGAATCAAACTGTAATTTTGCTGCACAACTAGCACAACTTAAATATTTTTTTTAGTAGTTAACACTTGACTCGAGGATTACATGCTCGAATCCTCTACCAGAAACATTTGTCACACACATTCTGATCAGTCAGGTCAGAAGGTTAGAGATATAGAAGGCATTACAAGAACAACTGGGGCAGGAGCAGAGCAAACTAGTACCCAGAGCAGTAAAAGGGAGAGAAAAAGACAAATGGCAGGGAAGAAATCGTATTAGGAAAAAAACAAACAAAACAGATATGCAGACTTTTTTGCTCCCTTAGACTGAAGCATTGCTTCAAAGCATAAGAAAACAGTGAAAAAGTACATTAATAATTTAAAAGGTATGTTCTAGCAGCATTGGCCTATTTCTAGAAAAAAAAAAAACTAAAAACCAAGCATTATTTTGAAGCTTTGCACAAAATGCTGACAAGTTCTAATTTTATTTAGGCTTAGGTGTTAGAGATGCTTTCCTTAACACTCAGTTCTTTGGGAGCTTGAGTAATTCAAGCTTGACTATCCTTTTGGATAGGATCCACCCTGAAGATGCTAAGAATCTAATAATTTTATTTATTTTTTCTCACCAAAATACTTCAGCTCCTATGAACACTCTATCCTGTTGGATATACAAATATGATGGCTATATGGATATACTCTAGATATTAGATATATGAAAACAGGACTATTGTGCACTGAGCTATTTTGAAGCATTAAGGAAACAGATTTCCAGCAGACTGGAAAAGTGGTTTTGCTCTTACCATCTGTCAAAGTGATAAAGAAGGAGAGCCCTTCCTGAAGTCCCATTTTCAGAGTTCGCGCTCCAGCTTTTCTCCAGTTAAACATATCCAAGGCCTTCTCATCACCACTCACAGCTGCTTTTGCCAGCTGTACAAAGTCCCTGCAAACAGAGATACTTAATTTCCAATTCCTTATATAACAGTACTTTCCAGCTCAAAGAATAGATGAGTAGTTAATAAAAATATATAATAAAGAGAGAATAAAGACATTTCATACCACAGTTGGGAAAAGGATACATTCAAAAAGACACAAAGCAAAGTTTTAATACTAGTTTTCATTATCATTGTTTCACCTTTTTTACCATAAATGTATTATTATTTTTAGAGATGTGAAACAGAAGTGGCTTAGACAAGGACAATGTTTTGTTGATGGTTGTTTTTTTTTTCCCTACACTACAGCCATTTCCTGTTTCTTTCTTGGAGAGGAAAGAAATAATGATGTTTAAAGAACTGACTTTTAATTTAATTATTCTTGCCCGTAATTTTATGGATAATTGTGTTTTCGGTGTGCTTTCTGCTTTTCACAACCAGCAACACGGCTAACTAGAAGAACTAAAAAAAGAAAAGTCAACTGCAACAGAGAGAAAAGTATGAACAAAAGGAAGAAAATCAGTTGCTGCATACAGGACAAATAGCTAGCTGCTAGATTGGGAAGACAACTCAGAAATAAAGGACAGTTAGGAAAAGAACTTTAAATAAAAATATATTTATTTGGGGGTTTTGTGGTTTTTTTTAAACAAGGTTTGTCTGTGAGTAGGGTTCATCAGTGGAAGGACACACCTGGTCTACCAGCGCTCCAACGAGGCACAATACTTACTCGCCAGGAGGGGGTGGTCGAAAGACACAGTGACTCAGACATTTCCCGTAGTCCTGTTTTAGCAGGGCAGGACCCTGCACTCTGCCTCGCTGGTCCACTCTCCACAGAACCAAGACACCATGCTAGAAAAAGACAGTGGTTAATTCATTATACTTTGCACACAGACGAGAATCCAGCTACTCAATGCAAATAAAAATAAACGTTTTATTGACAGAGCATCACTCTTCTTTTAATTTAGTTGACACATACAGTTACTCCCACTTAAAACTCAGCCACAAGGAATAAAAATTATCTTTAACATTTTAGTTATTTGCTTATTTAAAATGAAGTTACCTAAATAAAGCTTGTTGGTCCTATTCATTCTTAGGAAAATGACACTGCCAGAGCAATGAAACTGAACAACCTACACTTTCCTCTGCAACTCCCTTCCCACTTCTCTCTTGCAAGTAGTTTGATTGCTAAAATAAAAGATATTGAGATAGTAAAACCATAAAACATGCATCCCTGAACAAGCATATGTAACACTGATATAGATGAGCATGTGTATATGACTAGACATATGTGAAGTCACAGGATGCAGATAACCTAAACAAAGAATTTCAGAATTTCTGGAGCTTTCTTCTTCTTTCAGAGTAGACATTCAAGTACAACAAGAATTCATTTTTAGAAACAGAGCTTAGTAACTAGAAGAATCATAGATGCTAAAGAAAGGAAGTCTGGTTAGCTAATTAACTCAATGGTAGTCAATGTAAGTTGGCCCTCAGAGCCTGGCACAGGTTCTGAAGATAACATGCATTTTTGCAGTGTCAGCTCAGAATAAGCACAAAACCCCAGGTGACTGGAAAAAATGGAGAATGAAGAGAAGCAAAAAGACAGTTCAGCATGACATACATATTTACCACCCACCATCCCAACAAACTGACTTGTGCTACAGCCTCACAGCTGGAATTTTAAGATTATTATTTATTGTTGTTATTATGTTAGTTCTTAGGGAACCAAATTGCATTTGAAGGCCCTGTGTGTAAGCATCACATCAAAAAAAAAACAGGAACAATTTTCAATATCAAGTTCAATCTCATTTTATTTCATTAAGATAGATAAAAAACAGCATTATAATTTGCTCTATTCTTCTTTGTTGTTTTCACTGGAGTATAGCCTTTCTAAAAGTGAAAGACCAGTAGCAGTGGTACACTCTAA
Organism: Microhierax caerulescens; assembly: GCA_035590215.1. Lineage (NCBI taxonomy): Eukaryota > Metazoa > Chordata > Aves > Falconiformes > Falconidae > Microhierax > Microhierax caerulescens. The sequence continues at coordinate 36,685,239 of JAVJGJ010000047.1, read as the reverse complement.
ACAGGTATTCTTCACAGTCCTAACTAGAAGCCACATGGGATGCAGCTGAGGCCTTCCAAAGAAACATTTCCTTCTTTTTCTTCCTAAAAATCAAGAATCAAAGTTCTAACTTCTTTTCAGTAGGAAGATGGTAATATTTATACCACATACAACTGTTAAAGTGCGGTGCTGACTCCTACAGCTTGAAGAATGTGACATAGCTGTGCATCTGTGAAACTTCCGTACGCCTGTTCCAAGAGACCACTTACAGTTCATGCAACATTTGCTGGTTACCTCTGGAAATCACAAGATCCTGTGACCTGAAAGCTCATGTCCTGTTGGCTCCTCTCACTTTTCATTCAGCTTTAAACATCACCAAATTCCAGAGATCCCAACTAAGAAAACTTGCACCATGTATAAGCTGGAGGAAAAGCCTGCAGCTTTGTAAAGCTGCTGACCTTCTTTCCATCTCGTTCTAGATATCTTATCCTGTATCTACATAACCTAGTTGCAAACCCAGTTCTGAGTGCAGAACACATGAGATTGGAAACAAAAAAGCTCACTACCTCTTCTAAGTGTGACTGGTTAGAGAAAGGATGCATAACTGGTCTGCTTGCAAATGGTATTTGAAAAGGACGAAGGACATTGACCTTATAATCTAGAAGATTTACTCTTCAGGTATCCTGTATCTTCCCAATCATTCTTAACAACTCAAAGCTTTAGCTTCTCGTTAGAAAGGCTACTTGCTTTATAAATAGGGTCTCATTATAGAAAGCACCTAGATTCTTAGGCTTCTTTTACATGATTAAAACCTGGAAGTCATCCATGTTACTTGTTACTTAAAACACAAATTAAGAGCTTTGATTTTCACAGGATCCTATTCCAACTTTAAGCAGTTATTTTCAAATAATTTTCTTGCAGCTCTGGATTTATGATGACTGAATGTTCTCAGCTGAGCACTCTGTTATGAAGACCCAGTGAAGATCAAACAGAAACCAAATCAGGGCCCCAATATTTATCTTCTTTCTAAGGATATTCCTCTAATATGAGCAGAGTGTGATCCTGGCAGCACTCACCTAATGGTAGTTTCCTGAATATAAACCTTCATGGGAAACATTTTAAAAATAAACTTAAAAGCTATTGGAAAAGACATACGAAATGAAGCATATCTGTGCTGCACAGCAGACCGTGGTATGAGACCCTCAGTGTGTAACACAAGGGGTGAGTGGGCCCACCCAGCACAGTACTGGACAGACACAACCGTCTTGGAGCTGGCTACAGGATGCTGAGCCAGCTGTGTGCTCAGCCTCACAGGCCTGGGCTCTGAGCAAGGCTGATTAGCTCAGGCTGGCCGCTAGACACACAGCTGCAGATTTTTAAGGACTCACATTTCACTGGCCAGGGACACCAGGGAGTATTTTAAAGTATACTCAGCTGTGTTTCACTGTCTGCAGAGGGTAATGCAACTATTTTGCAATAACAAACTTTTCTGAGTTCAGCTGTGCTGCTGATCCATATATACTTGGTCCTTCCAACTACAGCAAATGACACTACATGAAACTGAAGACCATTCATGTCAACACATGCACAGGCTTTGTTTTGTCATGTTAAGGTGTTTCCTTGAAACCACTGCCTATTCTATTTTGATTAATCTCATCAGAGGAGCAGTTAGGATGAGTCTATAAAATTGTTAAAATTTGCCTGTAAGAACAGCTATATCTGTTTTAAGATTACTTCATTACTGTGATCTGATACCAAATAAATCCATTGGAAAAAAGTTTCTTCAGAAACATAGGGTTAATAAAAGCTGCGGCTTCTCTATACAAACAAGACCTCAGTTACACTGTGCTGTGACCTTTTTTTGTCTGGGCAGCATTTTGTCTTTTCTAATAAAGAAGAGGATAAATGAATATTTTACTCATTTTTTAATTTCTGCATTTCTGCCAAATGCAGCAACAGAATTTTACAAAGGATGATTTAAAATTTTATTTCCTCTGACTCATACAGGTAGTAATTCTCAAAGAACAGAACTGAAATTCTTGGACAAGCTCAAGTTAATATCAGGGAAAATATAGAGAAATCCACCTTTTTTTCTTCTTCCTCATTTGCTGACTCAAGAACTGGCAAAACCAGAAGCTTCTATGAATACTTAATCCCGAATGCTAAATATTCAATAGCTAGTTTCTCATTTCACTACCTAAAAGAGCAACCAGCTCAACAAGAAATAAAGACTGTCACATTTCAAGTAGTTCTACAACATATTTTTCATAAAATAAGCTTGACTCCTTTTTAGAGTATTAATAAAAATATGGGGTGGTTGTACTTAAATGAGCATTACTATGCACTTTACTGTAGACGAATATATTGTAACTGGAATTTGTTTCTTGACAGCTGGGCTTTATTCCAGAGTTTCCCACAAAATTAATTCACAAACAGGAGCAAATATTCAAATTGTCTATGCCTTAATTGCCCCAGCCACGAAATAGCCTTAAACCCTAATCTACTGATCAGCACATACTGATATTAGATGCATTTTCTTTAAATTGATAGAACAGCAATGAGTACTGAAGAAAAAGTTAAAACTGAGATTCGATTTCACTGCCTAACAGATCTAATTTGTACCTAAAGTGAGGAAATTTCTCTTCTCCACAACTATCTCTTCCCTTAACAATCCATTCCATAATCTCTTTCCATCGCAGGGCTTGCAACACTGTCTTCCACATCAAACATACATCTGGCATTTCAACTACTCACCCCATCACCAGACACAAGGCAGGTACCATTCGCACTCCAGTTTAGGACTGTAATTTTGGTATTATGATGTGGTGGTACAGTGTGATGCTCCTTGTCTTGTTTGTTAAGTACCACAACTTCTCCTGTCTCCCAGCCTGCTGCAAGAATTGGTCTGGAAGGGTGCCAGGAAACTGATGTGACCTGAAAGCTTCTCTCAATGCGTGCATCAGACACATGTTCTCCCTACAAATGGAAATAAAGTGCAAGCTCAGTACAACAGAAACTCAGTGTAAGGATGCAGCTAAACCTTCAGATTCACTTTACAGATTTTTTTCTGTGATACAGGACTGGCATGTAATAGAGCTTCCTGCAAGAGATATGAAGTGGCTGCACAAATTCTCTTTACAGATGTTTCACATGCACAGAAGTGTGCTACAACATGCAGCAAATCCACTTGAAAATTGCTAATGAAAACACAGCGTTAAGTGACTGTCTCACTCTGCTTTTCCACGCTGTTCTTCCTCACAGCACACATGAGCAGCTCTCACTAAATATCAGGCTTTCACTTCTATATGAAAGTTGAGAAGGCTTTGAGCATATTTCAAGGTTAAACCCCCCAACTTTTAAGAAAGGATAGAGCACCTCACTAAGGACACAGAATAATCCAATGCTTAAATAGCTCTTCACAGTAGACCTCCTTTGTGCATGGTTTACAATACTATCTCAGGCAGATCTTTAACCTCTCTATGTATTTTTCTATTTGTAAAATCTGGATGACAGTTTTTCATAATACACTTTGAAAAGTATACATTTTATAGGCTACTTATATTAACACTTAAACATTTCCAGTATGTCTGCTCTAGATAGCTTGTAGTACCACCTCCCTAAATAGCCTGCGTTTTTTCCTGAAAATTATGCAAACTAAAGTCCTACGCAAGCCTTGTGTGTACAGTTTAGAGTATGCAAAGGAAATATCTGTCTACAGGCAGAAACTGTAGTAGGAAACAACCTACTCAAATGGGACAAGCTGAGTCTAGTGAATCAATTCAGTTTCAAGGTGGAGAAATTATTTTTTTAAATTACATTTCTTAGTATATTTGATTCGCTTAAGAGTTTAAAAAAGAAGCACCATGTGTCCATTTTACTTATAAGACTGAAATTCTCATAATATGAGAAGCAAAAAGCAAATGAGTAACCACCACAAACAAGACTTAAAGGCAGTAAAAAATAAATTTAATGGAAAGAACAATTTAATTTTTGAAGATCCTTTTTATAAAGTAAGATGTGATCAGTAGCTGACAAATATGATGTGTTCTAGATAGCATGGGACATGGATAGTAATTAAAATCCAGAGAGAAAAATTCAAGAAGCTTAAGTAAGGCTGCAAATACATAGATTAAAAAAAGTGAATTTTCAAACCATCAAAACGATAGCAAGCCCGAAAGCAAACCTGCTGCTTATTCACCTGTTCCAGGTAGATATCCACACAGCCCCCAGACACTGTGCTGGCGGAAGCAACTGCCAGGAGCGGATGAAGTGGGTGCCATGCTATATGAGAAGGGGAGGCAACTGAATCAGGAGCTTCCGTTCGATGATCCACATACACAGCCATCACAACAAAAGCTGTCACAGATTGCAAACCTGTACAAGGAAAACATACATTTCTAAAAGGTATTCTTAAGTATATAATATGTACACGTTGTGTATATATGCTATATTATATATAATATATATATATACACTATATAAAATAACAAGTATGCTTTAAAAATGTGGAAAAAATAAAACTACAACATCATCATCTTGTTATTACGCACTACACAGACATGAAAAAGGTCATAGCGGTATTTAAAAACAAAACAAAGGAATACTGAGCCTTGTAGTCTGTAGATTCATAGTGCACATAGGCTAGTACCAAACTCTCACCAGTGGCTTGTGCTGGCTTGTTTCAGAGGACTCTGAAATAACTCAGAATTTGCAAGAAACTACTTCCAGTACTTCAGCCATCTTTGGATATGATTTTATGTTGCAAAGTCTCTTATCTAGGCTTTCAAGGTAAATTTTAACAATTGTCACCACTTTGGAGCTTGTACTGTTGAAACTACGCAAGATTAGTTTAACTCATACTGCCTGTTTCCTGTTTAAACTGTTACCTACATTTGAATGAAAATACTCTGTAAGTGCTGATGTTCTAAGGAAAAGAACTTGAAAGCAACGCTCTTTTCAGATTTTTGTGCCAGAAATGGAGGAAGTAATCTTCAATATCTTAAATACAGAGATGGTCTTTGGGATCTATGTTGTGTGATCTTATTGGCTTGGTTTCAAAAGAAAAACAGCTGGAGAAAAACACCTGGAGTTGTTAGCGAATAACTCTGAGACCTGGTGAAAAAAAAAACCAGACCAAAACAAAAAAGAAAAAAAAAAAAAAAAAAAAACACAACCCCAAAAAACAGCTTCAAAATGTTCAGAAGACTCCTTTGACATTTCAGGGGAAGACACTTTTTCTTAGGCACAGCTAAACCATCATTTAAGAACCTACAGGCACACATATGCGCAGCAGTTAGATTTGCCTAAATCACCAAATGGACGCTAACACAGGATACAAGATGGATCTAAACAGGCTCTTGTTTTAATGTCTCTTTACTTCCAATATTCTGTCAGTGCTTAAAATAAATATTTTGCTTTTAAGAAGGCTGTCTTTCCCCCCACCCCTACCAAAAGAAAAAAAAAAAAAGAAAAAAGAAATCAGATTTACAAATTTTGACTAACCACAGATTAGAAATGTCGGTAACATTTTAAAATAAGTTGGTAGTTCTGTACCTTGCCTCTGATATTACAAGGAACAACATGAACTACCAGATGGGAAAACAAAAACGTGTAGTTAGCCTAATGACAAGCAATTTGATCTTACGACGAGATTCATTTACCTTTACCTCCATGTTACAGCAACATGTGAGTCTAGTTTTATTGCCATACAAAACCACCCCAATAAAAGTCAAATAAAAATTTTAGTGATTTTCGTCTTTACTTCATGTTTTTAATAGCTTTCTTATCTCTTCAGCTCTGTTCCAAAATACTGTACCCATTCTACCACTTTTGTTCTTACTTCATCTGTTTAATTTTACTCTAACAGGAGAAAAATTTAGCCCACATTTGAATATAAGTTTTATATAGGCTCAAAATTTGAACTAATAAGAGAAATTCACTTCAGATTAAAATAAAAATTTGAGATGCCTAAATGAAAAAAACCCACCACATCAACCAAAACCAAAAACCCCAACATGTTTGGTATGAAATAATGCTTTTATAATACAAACCACACAGCTGTAATGCCTTTTCTAGAGCCAGTTTTTTCTGGTGTTAAGTGTTCCTTGCATCTGTAGTCATAAGTATTACCTATTATTATTCAGTTATTTCAGTCCCCTTCAGAGAAGGGAAAAAAATGTATGTCAAGCTTACAAACTGCTTCTCTTGATCAACTCATTAATAGCTAATGATCCCTTTCAGCATTAATAGACAGCAAGAACAATTTTTCAGTCAATATTGTATGTATTTAAAAAGACAGAGTAGCATTTACTAAAACAAGATTCAGTGATACTGTCATGCACATTATGGACAATCCCTAATATAAAATACTTTTCACCATCTCAATAACTATATAAAATTGTCCAGGAAACTGCTATATACAAACAGTTTATTTATTTGTGTAAGTGGATTAGTGATGTAAAAATCACTGAACCAATGTTCAATTGCTTGCTGTAATCTTGGGAGTTCATTAGTCACGTTCACTTTTGCTTCAAGCGCATGTACTTAAACTGCAGCTTTGACAGATGCTTCTTCAAATAAGCTGTCATAAAAAACCCAGTAGCATTATCTCCACAAATTATTCTGGAACTATATGTTCTATTTTCTCAATGTCTAAAAGAAGAGAATTTCTGGAAAAGTTAAACATTTTGTGGCTTGGAATAGAACATGACCAAGTCCAGATATCTGATCTCAGTAATCAGATCAGATAGACCTGAAGGACACTTTTGAAACAACCCATAAGAACTTTGTAAAAACTCTCAGAGTTCATAGAATCACAGAACTGTTTGGGTTGGAAAGAACCTTTAAAGATCATCTAGTCCAAGACCCTGTGTGGACAGGGACATCTTTCACTAAATCAGCTTGATCTTATAAGCCCTGTGCAACCTGACCTTGAAAATATCCAGTGATAGGGTATCCACAACTTCTCTAGGCAACCTGATAGAGCGTCTCACTATCCTCATCATAAAACTTTTCTTCCTTATACCCAAACTAAACCTACCTTCTTACAGTTTAAAACCATTAGTCCTCATCACATTAGTACAGGCCTGGTAAGAAGTCTCCCTCCATCCTTCTTACAAGCTCCCTTTAAGTACTGGAAGGCTGCTCTAAGGTCTCCCCAGAGCTGTTCCTTCTCCACACTAAACCCCAACTCCCTCAGTCTTTTCTTCACAAGAGAGGTTTTCCACCCCTCTGACTATGTTCATGGCCCTCCTCCAGACCTGCTCCAACAGGTCTCTGTCTTTCCTTTGCTGAGGACTCCAGAGCTGAATTCAGTACTGCCTGGGGAGTCTCACCGGGGTGGAGTAGAGGGACAGAATCCCCTCCCTCAAACTGCTGGCCATGCTGCTTTTGATGCAGCCCAGGATAAGGTTGCCTTTCTGGACTGCAAGCACACATTGCCAGCTCACATCCAGTTTTGCATCCACCAGTACCCCCAGTTTGTTCTCCACATGGCTGCTCTCAATCCCTTCGTCCTCCAGCCTGTACTGATATTGGGGATTGCCCTGACCCAGACGCTGGACCTCGCACTTGGCCTTGTTGAACTTCACGAGGTTCACGCTGGCAAACATCAGACATGACACTAACGTCTGCCCACACAGAAAAGTTAGAGAGGTTCAAGGTCATTCTCTCTCCCTGTTCTTAACTGGCCAGACAACAAGGCAGGTCTAATCCAGACATCACAGACCCATACCAACATAGCCCTGTGCTCATGGTATTGTGTCCTTTGGGGAAATCAAGCCTTATTTCAGGGTTTATCAGCTCACTGATCATATGCCACCAACACAGGAGCCAATGCAGACTGGTAACTGGCCATCACCTCAGAGCATGAGCAAAGTATTGTCTGCACCCACCAACACAGACATGCATCAGATTTCACAAGGAATCAGTCATTCCATGAGGAAGATTATCCTTTGATATGGGACAATTTCCCTCCAGACAAACCTCTCAATTCACTACTTACAAGTTGATGGATTATTAAAATAAATTACAAACCAAATAGCTTTTGTTTGGTTTGAATGTTCTGGGATTTAGATAGGTAACATCAGAATTCCTACTGCTACAAATAACAACCAGAATATATGCACTTATTTCAAAAGACAATCGTCTACACTAGGAAATTAAAATAAAAAAAAAAGTTACTCTGTCTTTGGTGACAATTATTAAAAAGCTACTTTTACGCTCTGTCTGATAACGTCAGCACATTTAGAATCTAAGGGAGGCTGATTACGATTAGGTTTGCTGTTCTTGTGGAACTGCTACCAGCCACAAGCTTATGAGAAAACCCATCACCAAGCACGTTCATAAGGCGAGTTTTCTGTAGGCATTGCCGCCGTGTTTCCCTGACAAGTCTTCACAACTACCTATGTAAAACCACAGGTTTTTCTCATAATCCCAATCTATAAGAAATAATAGTCTTTACATTTGAAAATGCTTAAAATAATTAGCCCCAGAAAAAGAATTAGAACACAAAATTGAGTTATGCTACAAAAAGATGGCTAACGACTGAATATTAATTCCTCTAACTAGCAAAACACGAAGAGTAAATAGTAAAGATCTGATTAAATCCTGAACCTGCACCAAGGGCGAAAAGGTGCATAGAGGCGAGCCCTGCCTGCTTCTGCCCGGGGCCAGCGCCTCGCGTGGGCCGAAACCCGCGTGGGCCACCTCGGCCGAGGTGCAGGGAGCACTCGCCAGCCCGCAAGGAGCCGCCGCTACCGGCCCCGGGCGCGACAAACGCGCGGGTCCCGCCCGCCACGGTCCCGCCGCCCGCCCAAGCTCGGGGCGCCGCAGGCAGCGGCCCGGCAGCCCCGCTGCCTCAGGCTGAGCGCCCCCGGCCCCGCTCCAGCCGGCCGGGCCCAGACCGAGCAGGCAGAAGCCGGCCAAGCCTCTGAGGGTGCCCGGCGCCCTCGCTCGGACCGACCGCAGCGAGCCAGGCCCCCTCGCCCGCCCCTACCTGCCGGCGGCCCCGGAGTGCGGCCCCGGCGCTGAAGGCCGCACCCGCTACGCGAGTCTTCGCGTTACCCCTGACAACGGAGAGCACGGAAACTCCCGACCGGGAGCCGAAGAGTCACGGAAACATCCGAAGCCGTCCGCTCGCACACCGAAGAGACGCGGAAAGTGCCGAACGCGCTCGGCCGTGGCGCCCCGCGGTGCCCCGCAGACGAGCCGGGGC
>JAVJGJ010000047.1:36654833-36667408 GCA_035590215.1 Microhierax caerulescens | reverse complement strand
CAGGGCGCCGGGCGGGCCCCGGCCCTGGGGTCACAGCGACCCCCCACCGGGGGGGGCCGGGGGTTACATGCCTATGTGGAGGAGGAAAACATCTCCATTGTGGAAGCAAACCTTTAATTCCTATGTTTCATCTCTCAGGTTTTAGGGAATTCCTGTATTTTGGTTAGGAAATCAGGCTCTAGTTAGCTGTGTAATCAGGTGGCTGCACTCTGAGTTCTGTTCTTGGATAATAACAAAATATTCATTCTAGTTAAAAAAAGGGAAGGAAAACTAACCCACAAGATACTGGTGATTTCCCCAAATTATTTCTATGACCATTTTACCCAAGGAACTGTTTTGGAAACAACTATGAAATACACATATTGCTATACTTGTTCCTAAGGTCGTGAGTCCTGTATTACTGTCTCAGAACAGTTTGGGCATTTCCATATGATTTTGATTTAAGATTGTTTTGCATTCATCTGAATGTTTGTGTGTATGTACATACCTACACATGCTTTTTCACTTTAGCATTGTAGGTCAGAACTTGATGTTTTTCAAAGCTGTCTCTTGAGTAGCTAGAAGACAGCAGGGGTATTTGAATACCTAGGTGCTATTGTATGTGCTCAGCAGTTACTGGATGACACCTGGCCATGTGAGACTAATTTTGGGTGCTTTGTGCAAAAGTACTCAAGTGTTATTTTCTGTTAATTTTTGAGAAGAAAAAACCCAAACCTCTGAGGTTTCTTCAGCATTTGAAATAACAAAGTTTACTCTGAAAAACATGATAAAACTCCACGTAGCGTAAATGTGTCTTGGAGATTACCTCATTCTTTGGTCCATTACAGTGGTATGCACATGCTGGGTGCTAGGTAAACATTACAAATTACAACAGTTTTTTGCTACAGTGATAAAGCAGTGCAAATTGTGATATTTTAGTTCTGTAGCACAAAAAATTTATTGAACTCAGTTGCTTGATAGTTAGTTTATATAATTGACTAAAGTATTTTTTAATACCTTAGTAAGGCCTCTTTAATCTCTTAAACTTTTTGAGTGGAAAAACTCCTATGTGTCATGTTAGAGGACAGAAGGAAAGGCCCACGTAATTTTTTCTCCTGGTTGCATTGAACCAAATCAAATAAACAAATGGATAGAATACCCAGGAGTGTTTAGCTACAGGTAATTATTTCAGGGGTTGTAAATAGTATTGAATGTGAGAAGGTATTTCCTTGGAATACATGTTGTCTATGGTTGACAAGTCAAATACACACATTTTAAGTTATTACATTGCTTTCAAAGTGTATGCATGTGTGAACAAAACACATGTACCTTTGTGCATGTGTGTATTCATGTTTGTGTATTTGTACAGAAACATTAATTTCGAATTTTAGAGTGGCAGAATGATTTTTAACTAGGTGTATCGACACAATTGAAAAACAAACTTAATTTATTTTGCAATTCAGATCCAAAATAACCCAAATAAAATTATATACAGAATGGAAAATTTTATTTCCATAATCAGTCACAGATAGTGCTTGTAATCACTGTACCTGATTATGTTGTCAGGTTTGGGGAAACTTCTTAAATCATTGGGATTGACAGTCGGTAGTAGAATTTATGGCTGTGCTTTCACTTTTTGAATTACAAGACCAGCCATAGCTCTGCTTGGCTAGTTTTGATGTGGACGCATTGAAGTTGATTTCTCTGATACGGCTGAGGTTATAACTGTCAGAACTTGGAGAAAAGAGCCATGGAGCAGGATCCTTTCTAATTTGAGTTCTTTACATTCAGAGATGCATACTGAGAGGTTTTCCAGGCTCGTCTGAATTCTCCCTAATGGAGTGTCTTGTGATCAGAATTTATAGGGCTTTGCATTCCAAGAGAAGTGTCTCACGGACCTAGCTTGCAATAGGGAACGAACGCAAGGGTGAAGATTGGTAATAAAGATTGGACTTTCCACTTGCTGTCCCACCAACTTTCTCTTCCCCCCCCAAGTATAAAAATGATAAAAAGCTGGAAAAGCTTGGATTGGCTCTGAAAACTGGAAGCTTTTCCATTTTGAGCATTGCAGTCAAGGTGATAGCTGCAGAGGCAATTTTAACACTGGCCAGCAGGAGTGGCTAGACCGTGCTTGTGCTTGGTCCAGAAACTTGGTTTTGTCGAGTATTTTGAAATACTATGCTATGTAGCCCTTAAAATTTTATTAAAGTGATCCTGCTTTTAAAATTGGTATTCTAAAGTGAAAACTCTTTCAAAGGCTGTTCCTAATGAGTGTAATCAATAAACTTAATTTCTTTCAAATTGTAGTTACTCTGCAGGCATTGGCTTGTCCTGATCATGCTTTTAAAAGTGCAAATAGTGTTGAAAATATTTTTTTTTTAATAGTATTTTAAATTTTATTTTGAAAATAGTAAATTTTTTTGTCTGTTGCAGATCCTTTTTTACTTTTGGTGTTTGTGCTTTTAGGGCGCTTCATTGTAGCGAACACATTATTGATGAAGTAAACTTTACTGTAAACTGTAGGAAGAGTATGCCCACCCAGCAGCTGCTGACTTTTCAACTTTACCTTACTATGGTTCTGGGAAGATTGTTCATAATAATTCTCAAATTCTGCCTAGTAGAATGTATAAATGCATTGCTAATTTTCAGGTTACCCTGAATGTAATCTTTAATTGCATCTTTGAATTCTGTCTCTTGCCTTTTGTGCACTTTTGAGTTTAGGGCAAAAGTGGCATAGAAAGCAGAATAGTAAAATGAGGTTTGAAAATTATTTCACTTCGAACAACCAACCTGTTTTGGATTGCTGCAAGGTTTATCAAATTTCCTGCACAAACATCTAAATCTATGCTTTTTTTTTTTTTAAATTGAATTCTTATCATATTTTGAAATGTTAGTTACATTTTTATTGTATTTTCAAGTTCATAGTCTACACCTCAACTAATGCATGACTTTTTGAAGTATGAATGCTTTAAGTAAGTCTTAAAGTAACTTGCATGAAATTAGCAGAGGAACTTGAAGGAATAGTGGGGTGGAGACAGTTTGAGAGTTCAAAAGCAGGGAGGTTCGTTGAGGGGAAGGAAGCAGACCAATATAAGGCTGCTGAAAAAGAGGGATTTCTAAGAGTTTACTTCTGAAATACAAATGTTGCTGAGCGCAGGTTTTAAGGTGTATTTTGGGGCTTTTTTCCATGAAAGTGGTTAGAACATGCATGTGTATGCTGTGACCACATTGGTAAAAGCAAATGTGGAATATGTTGCCATCATGTGCTGTAGATTAGTTTGAAGTAGAGTGTTCCCATTTCTGTGTTTTTATCCATTTTCTGAATGCAGAATGAAGTCAGGAAGAAAAAGTAGTAAAGTCTTAATGATAATGAGCTGAACCTTGAAGATGTCTTTTATGCCGTTGCTCTAGATTTATTCATAAAACGTGTAGAATGGCCCAAACAAGTATTTGGATTTGTGTTGCAGTAGGAGACAGTTCTTTCCTGAAAAAAGGATCATTCAGCTGAAAGCATTAATTGAATTAAAGTGTTCCATCTTTTGGCATCATATAAAACCTGCTAGAAGGCAGTCTGGTTTGTTTCAGTGCAGCAAAATGTGTCCCATAGCACACTGGTCTCTCGTGGAGAGGATGTATGTACCAAGGTACCCAATATATGTACTTACAAGATGATTTTGTTTTATCTGCGCAAATATTTATGCTGCAGAATGTATTGTAACATTAATTTGAAATGTCATTCCTCCAGCATTATTTCTCCAGGGCATAAATGACTCTTCAGAGACTACTGGCACTTGTTTTCATGTTCTCCTTGATTTTGTCCACCTCATTTACACTTGGTACTTCTCCTTCCGTCCTACCCTGGCATGCTTTCATTGATTCTTTGCCCTCCCATTTACCCCTGTTCTCTCTCCCTTCCTTTGAAAGTGGCTCAGGCCCAGAACTCCTCAGTGTCCCATGCCACAAGAGAAGGACTTTTTTCATGTGCCTTGTGCAGTAGGTACTGAACTTTGAAAGATGCCTGCCTGCAAGGCTGCACAACTGCGGTTTAGATGGAACTTTACGGGTATTTTCTAATGGAAGAGCAAGAAAATAATGATTTACTGGAGTTGGGGGACTAACCAAATTTATTATAAACTGTGTTTATTTTTTTACAGCTATGCTTGGTTAGCTCAGTACTGTATTTGATATGTTAGATATTAAATATATACTGTCTGTAGAAAAGCAAGCCTTCAATATAGTTTTGTTTGTAGACTCCTGTTGATAATTGACACTGTGTATGTTTAAACACATTCAACTACATCTTGGTTGTGCAAATCTTGTAAATAATAAGAGGTAGAAAAAGCTAGACTGTCTATATCCTTGGATATAAGGATGCTTACTGGCTGTGCTTAAAACTTTGGATGTTAATTTGCAAGAAGAACACAATATGGTACAACCATGCAATACGGCGTAAACTGTCCTGGACTTAACCCTTCTTAGGAGTCCCTGCTATTTACTGTGGAGGCATACAAGGTAGAATCTTGTTTTCCACTTAGGTTAGTACTCAAAATGAAGCATTGACTTGCAGGGAATATGTCTGTTTCTTTTCCTCTCTCATCTGTATTCTCTTCTCAGCTACAATTCTTGGAGACGAAAGCAAACTGGATCCAGCCTACAGCTTTGTTGGGTTGCCCTTCCACAGAGCAAGCAGCTTCGCATAAATTCCTAAAGTACGCACTTTCTGTGGGATCACCTGATTAATTTTTTCGCTGAAGTGCATGATGTAGTATCTGCCATTAGAAAGATAAGTAGCTAGAAATGGGGCTCGTTTACCAAGCGATCAGAAAGGAAGTTTGGATGTTTGTCTTCAGTTGCTTTTTCATTAAAATTGAGGAGTAAATGTTCATTGAGGAATGCTCTGCAATGGGAAACACATTCATGGCACAGAATGTGTTTGAGGCTTTCTGGAAAGTACAGATCATAGCACCTTACCCCATCTCTGTGGGCAGCAGATGTTTTGATAACAATTTCATAAGACTGCTGAGCAGTAATGCAGGTTTGTGAGAATAAAATAGTCAGATGTGTTTTCTGGTGTGGCCTCCTTAACAAATCTTTACTGAAACCGCTTCTGAAGGTGATATTGTGTAGTTTATCCCTGCTATTGCCTTCTGTAGAACCCCAAAGAGAATAATGTTCTGAAGGAAAATTTCTGGCATGTCACAAGTTGGCATTCACTTCCTGTGCTTTGGGGAGTGAGTTTAGCATCCTAATGCTCTGCATTTGGCCTGCAGCATGCAAGAGTCTTTGAAAGTACCATCTTGTTCATGAAGGTATTCCGTGATAGGTGTTCCACCTACAGTTGGCTGGTGAGCTCTGAAGAAGCTGAGAATTTTGCAAGCTAAACCTATAGAACATCAATAAGAGAACCAGCCTGTGTGTTAAGATACATGGGTGTAGTGGGGATTAACTCTGTGGATTCTGGCTTCTGTGAATATGGAATCTGTTGTAGAAGATACAAATCTGGCTGGCATGTAAGAGATGCCAGTGGAAAATTGAAAAGCAAACACTAAGGCGCTAGTAGAGCCTGGAAGGAGGAACTTCTTGTGGCTGTAGCCACGATAAGACACTGGCACTACCAGTGACTCGATTATTTGATACATGCAGTGTTCCATTGTTTGTCTTTTTCATACCAGATTTTTAAATTGCAGGACTTAAATCCCTTTATATAATTTTTGCAACTGCTTGTGTTTTGCTTAGCTGTACAAAGGCAACATCTTTTTCTACAGAAGATGTGGTTTAAGGGGATGTTAGGCAGATAAATGACGGGGCATATAGATGGGTAGAGAACACTGGATAAAAGGAATAAGTAAGTTTCTCTGAAACGTTGGTGTTCTGATCCATGGTTTTATTGGGAGTTACAGTTCAAATACCAAATACAGAAACCTGATGTCTTTGCAAACTGTGGGTTGAAAGCTAGGTGAGAATGCTGAGAATTTACACATCCAAACTTGCTGCTTTGTACCTCATGTGCAGATGCTGGTACTCCACTGCATCCTGGCATGAAGGGAAGGAATTCTTGTAGCTGTAGTTGTGTGGGTGTCTAGTTCAGTGGTTGGGTGATATAGGATAAGTAGACAGAGTGAGAATGACCATCTTGTCTTTGTCTTCTCTGCAGTGTTCTCCTTCTATACATTATTTTACTTAGAACAGGTATCTAAGCAGATTGGTACAGTAAGCCCTCTTTGCCTTTCCAGCCATTTTGCAGCAGTAACTATGGTTAGCCTCAGTGGACCTTTTTGTTTTAATGCATTGCTGAAGATTTAAGTAATCTGGTTTTGGGAGTTAATGATCATCATCTATCATTAGTGAAGGCATGAAAACTTGTTAACTGCTTTGTATGTTGAAAGAATCTCGTACAGTAAGATTGAAAGAATGAATTTGTGGGGCGTAATTTAACGATGTATGACTATCTTTACTTTTTCTTTTGCCTTTTATGCTGAATCTGTCTATAATACCATGTTTTAGAGTATACTGCATTCCATTGCCTCACCAAGATCCAGTAAACTCTGGGGTAGGTTGTGGTAACCCAGTGATAAATATTACCATGCACAGTAGTGAGAAAGTTTACGCAAAGGGATGATACAGCAAACTCCTTTATTCTTGGAAGAATTAAATGTCTTGGAAGACCTCTGCAGAGATGACAGGATATTAGAATTTTTAGGTCTTCATAGATGGTGTTCTAAACAATTGTCTAAATAGTAGGTAACTTGTGTTTAGAACAAGAAAGGCTGTGATAAACTTTCCAGGACTACATTGTGGCTTGTGGAATAGTAAGTATATATAGAGGATCAAAAGAGCAATTATAAACTACATATCCTTTGTAGAAGTGGAATCAATGGAGTCCTTAGCATGACCTTAATAGAACCATTAATTTAGTTTTTTACATACAACTAAGAGGAACTTCATATAGTCATATTAGAATTTGAAGTCCTTACTGATATTTTCCTTCTTAAATTTTTAATAATGAAAACATCATGTGTTCCAAGTGTACTGTGCAATCTTTAAGAAATCCTTGATAACACCTGAACTTTAGGCAGCTGGCTTAAGGTTTTTACTTGTTTGAGTATTTGTACGGAGTGATGTATAAATAACAAAACAAAAGAAACCACCCAGAAACCTTAGACAAAAACCATTGACCCAACAAACAAACACTCCCAAACCCTGCATTTGTGGTTCTTTAAATGATGTCTCAGTAAGTTAGAGGTCTGTGATCAGAATAATAGCTCTGGAGTAGAAAATTCTGTAGCTATCTTGATAAATGATGTCTCTTGCCTTGGGAGCTACTAGCATCAGGAGATATTAGACTGAGACTGAGGACTGATGTGTTTGAATTGCCTCTCCTCGCCCAAAGATTTTAAGTATTAAGATGTGTATTTCTTTACCATGCAAATTGTGATATTCCAATCTTATATTTGCAGAATAAAGAAGCAATTCTGTGTGTAAAATTGTTGGGTTTCTTGTCAGCCATCAAGAGAGTTAAAGTGCTGAGGTTTTTCTTACGTTTGTTTTTGGTTGATTGGGGTTTTTCTAGGATTTACCTTCACAGTATAGAATTAAATTGCTTAACTTTCAGTAATTTTATCAGTGACTGATGAAGGCTTTACAAAACAGAGAAGCTGTTTGAGAAGTTGTTTTTATGTGCGTTTGCTTCTAGATGCCTAATTCTTTTTCCATGTTTTGCCTTACAGGCTTCCCTGTTGTGATAGAAATAAAAGAAACATTAACCTTAAAATGTTCACAATATCATATTTTACATCAAGTAAATATTTATTGTGTGCAGGGAAAAAATGTGCTTTCACACATCTTGCTCTCTTCCAGGTTTGATTTCAAATGTTCTTTGTTATTTGAATAAACAGCTTTTTTAAGGATCTGGAGAAATACGGTTTTGTCATCCAAAGGAATTACTTTCAAATTGCAACTGAATACTTAAATTTTACCTACGAATTTTTCCTATCTCTAAAACTTAGTAAGCCTGTAGCTAGTATTCTTTTACTCTCCTGATACTCTTTATTTTTTAAAAACGATACTGGGATTATCCCAGTTCTTGAATGAGATAGATATAGGTATGTATAAAAACACTGACTTTTTCAGGTAATCAAACTGCTTATTTTAATGGAATTTTAAAAGATAACTATTCTTGTAAGGCCTAAATATGATAGAGAGAACTCTGCTAATGTGTATAAGAGTTTGGGAAGCTAAGTGGAACTGTTGTATTGTGCAAGCTGGATTTGTAAGCAGATTAACTAAGGCAAGCCAATTTATCATGAGATAAAACAAAAAATGAAGGACAATAACTGGAAAAATGGAAATGGTAAGAAGCATTCTTTATAATAAGCAATTTATGCTTTAATGTTAAAAGGCTTCTGTTTTATTAAGTATGCATCTGCATTGATAAGGGCAGTCAAAAATACTTCTTGGAAAAATTGAAGAAAATATATTTTTGAAATCTAAGTTACTGAGAATAGTTAAATTTTCATTGAAAAAATGAGTGCAATTCTTGGGACATCTCCCTGATTTCTGGATTAACATTCCGATAATCTGTTAGTATCAAACCAAGCGTGATTTGATATCTGTTGCAAATAAATCGCAGGTTTAAGTTTAGTTGATGATGGTTTTGCTGATTAAAATGCCTTTGAAAGACTAGTAGTAGTTTCAGAGGCAACTAAAGAAAAAAAAAAGTTTTTTTTTTCTGAATTAAGATGAGGAAATGGAATCTTACTGCATTATATTTAGCTCTTAACCTTCCTGCAGTTTCCCCATCCCATTTTCTTCCCTGTCCCCTGCTTGCATAAACAGCAAATTCTCTTAATTCCATCAGGCTTTGTTCTCATTCTAGTATTTCCGATCTTTGGATGTTTTTTTTCCTATCCGTGTATTTTGGGATGCCAATAAATGCCAAAGGTAAAATCGATATTGTAGTTCTCTGCCTTTCTCCAAAAGCCACACCAGGATCTGGGGAAGATGAAGGGGTTGGGACTTGCCATCCTTGGGATACTTTGCATTATCCTAGACGGGCGGGCCAAGTGTCAGAGACGGGACTCCTTATATTGAGGTTCAGACTCTTGAGAATGCTGATCCATTGTCATGTGACGAACTGAAGTAGACATCTTTCAGTTGTTTCACTACCACGGTTATTTTGGAGGCAGTAGGATCAAGACCAAAGGCAAGGATATTAAATTACATATATTTCCTCATGGTCATTAGTTTGCTTTATTGATTACATCAATATTCAGCATTGAACAGCATGTTTAGCAACTCCAGGAGAATGGAATTCTCCCCAATTGCTAAGGGGCAACTGCAGAGCGCACCAGTGTGTAAGCATCAGAGAGTGTGCTGTCTTTTAGAGGTTGCTCTGGTATATTCCTGCCATCTTATCTCTGGAAATAACAATTCAAACTATTGAAACCTTCCCTTTGTTTTTTGTACTCTTGGAGATTTTATTTCTTTAAAAAAATCTTGTTATTTGCCTACTGTATTTCAGGTGAAATATTTTGGGAAAAAAACTGATATAGATGGGAGTGGTGGTGAAGGAGGAAATTCTGAGTTCCTCCCTTATCCTTCTATCCATGAATCCTGCTGTTGGTTTAATATTCACTCTGGTCATGGTTTTTTTGGCAGCAGCAGATAATGGAGGCACTGCATCTGGGGGGACATCAGGAATTCCTCCCAGCAATCCTGCTGGGAATTCCAAGTCGGCAGCAAGGAACCTGGGCTCCACGGCCGGAGAGAAGGAGGAAGGAAAGAAGGTCAGACGGCAGTGGGAATCATGGAGCACAGAGGACAAAAATACTTTCTTCGAGGGACTGTATGAGGTACATGTAGAGGAAAATAACAAGCTTAGACAGCTTTGTTTAGTATTTGGACATTCCTAAAGAAGATTGATGCAGTTGAGAATGCATATGAACACATATGCATTCATTTGTCTATGCATATGTGTCTGTACTGTTGGCTATAAACCAGCTGTCAATCAAAGCCACATTTCAAAAGTGTCAAACTTTTTTTGTTTTGAAATACACAAGAAATATTTGTGAGTTTTATTCATTAATGTTTATAATAATTAGAATTATTTTTCAATTATGGTTCTGTTTCAAATGAGAAATAAATAAATAATGTCTCCATCTCAACTTCCAAAAGCAACACACTTATGCTATAATATTAACAAACAAGGAAATATGTTCTATTTTAATAAGAATTGTAGGCACTGTGTTTAGTCTTTGACCACAAAAAGGTTTGAGACAAATCAGTACCAGGGCTGAGAGACAAAGAAAAGCTAGATCATCTTGTCTTTTATCTCATAAGGTGTATATGATATATTCCTGGTTGTCCTGTTGCTGTGATTATTTTAAGAGACTTCTGTTACGAAAGTACTTGCTAAAGGTGGAAACAAAAGAAGTGGTGGTGGGTTTTCTTTGCATGTGTGCATCTTATTTATTTATTTTTATTTCTTTTTATAGTGGTAGGCATGATTCATGCATATGTATTTTGTGAACAAAGTGAACACTTAAACACTGTTTTCTTTCTGTAGCTCCTCTGACTTGCAGTAATATTCCTGGGTACCATGTAATGTTTAAGTCCCTTCATCACTCTAAAGAAAACTATTTTTTTTAATGCTGTGGAAAATATTCAAAAACTTGCTGTGAGATGGATTTGGGATTCAGTTTGTTTGGACCCCCACTTCCATTCATTCTGTGTTGCTACCTTTCAAAAGGGGTTTTCATGCTTGGTGTTTAAATGAGTTCCAACCTTTTTTGAATACTAAGAAATCTTGTGATAGCAGGAGTTCAATGATAATGTATACAAAATTAAATTTTCCTCTTTTGAACTCCAGGGATGTTACAGGAATTACCTAGTCTTAAAGGGACACTTAAGTGTCTCATTTTTATTTTTACCCTGAGAATAAACTTCTGAATGACCTACAGTATAAAAATGTGTTTTCTAGAAAAGAAGTCTTTTATTTTCATTTTTTTAAAAATATATTTTCCTTCATTATTTGAAACTCAGATTTTTTTACTCCTAATAACCAAAATGTATTAAATGTGACAGGCTTTTCATTCCCCCTAGTCAGAAATGTAGGTAGGAGAGAGAGGGGGGAAAATGCAGAGGAAAGAAAGCTAAATGAGAAAGTTGGTATTTTCAGTTCTGCTACTTAGCACATTTATGAGTAAAGTTAAGGATTTTTTGTTTGTTTGTTTTTAAGGTTTGCTAGCAACTTACTCTGAAACAGTTCAAGGAATCAGAAAATTATTTATTTGGCATCTACAACACATTTTATGTAAAATAAAGGAAGGCAGTGTCATTCTTTTGCTGTTGAATTCTGATACCTGGGAATTTTGTTTATGACCACTGGAATCTAGTTTCCCACAAAGAACCCCAAAGTCCCTCATGTTGTTTGGTTGTCTTATGACAAGATGCAAGTTTGATTTTGAGTAATGGATTTGTTTTATTTATTCTCCAGCATGGGAAAGACTTTGAAGCTATTCAGAACAACATTGCCCTGAAATACAAGAAGAAAGGCAAACCAGCAAGCATGGTGAAGAATAAGGAACAGGTCCGCCATTTCTACTACCGCACCTGGCACAAGATCTCAAAGTACATTGACTTTGATAATGGTTAGTATGCAATGAAGTGGGCTTAGTGTAGAGCTGACAGTCTCATAAAAGTTGAAGTCCTGCCTCTTAGTGCCATCGTGGAGAATAGGAATGGTGGAGATGAGAAAATAAATACTCAATAGGATCTCTGTGAACATGTCTTATTTTTATTAGTGTGGCCAACTGAGGTTCATTTTTTTGAAAAATATTTCTCAAGACTGCTATTTGTATCATTGCTTTTACATGAATTCACCACACCATAATAAATACTGATTCTACTATTAATAGTGGGGAAAAGCCAGGTTCAAGGAAAATTTTTTTTGTGTTCTCAGGAACACACCTTTGAGGACAGCTGCTTAAATGTGTTACTCAGGCATGACTTCATTGAGCAAATTGACTCCAGCACAGGGGAAGGTAGAAATAAATAAATAGTCCAAACCAAGTGTAAATGGTGAAATATTTGCTCACACTTTAAATAAGCCTGAAATTGTATCACTGGTTCAGTAATTTAGGATCCACAGTGCCGTATTCCCCTCTTCCCCTTCTTTTCTGTCCTTCCCCAGCTTGTTGAATAAAAATGGATTTGGGAAGTCCTACAAAATGCTAGTGGTGTTTTGTAACAACAGTAGCAATAATTGATAACTAATCTTTATCAAATGTGTACTATTCAGTAACAGGCATTGAGAATTAAATCAATTTGCAGGTAGGCTAATCTGAATAACAGGTTAAAGGAATCTATTTTGGAGTAAACAAATTCTACTAAGACCCAGTTCTTTTGACTTCTTTGAGGTATGAAGAATATCAGTTTCCCCATTAGATTGTTGATGAAGTAAAAGTCTCCAGGGCTTTTCAAACCTTCCCTGGCTATATTCTAAGTTGCATAAATCCTGGCAGTTTCATGGTGGTTGTTTTTTGTTGTTTTTTTTTTTTTTTTCTTTAAAAAACTATAACATCAGCAAAATTGGATAG
>JAVJGJ010000047.1:36624810-36654733 GCA_035590215.1 Microhierax caerulescens | reverse complement strand
GCAGTTTCATGGTGGTTGTTTTTTTTTGTTTTTTTTTTTTTTGTCTTTAAACAACTCTAACATCAGCAAAATTGGATAGTAAATTCATCTATATGGTTTGTGGCCAGAATTTCTCAAATTAAAAATAACCCATTAATGAGAAATGGGTATGACTAGGAAAAACTTGAAGAAGTGCAAGATAGTGTATAATGTAGTGTCTTTAAATTGTTTTGCATGTTCCTGAGATTAGGTTATCTAAAGGAGGACTTACACATCTAAAACACCTATCATAAGGTATTTTTCAGTTCCTTTTTTAAAACAAGACAGCATTTTAAGATGAAACAAGCTATTAGTATTTTATTTAAGAACAAATGTTACAGCAAACACAGTATGGAAGAACTTTAAAAAAAAAAAAATCAGTCAAGGAACTTCATCTGTTTTCTGGATAATATAAAGTTCCATAACTGTACCTGTAAGATCTGAAATGTCATTGGCTGAAGGAACTTAAAAATTACTGCAGTAGTTTGAGTGTTGCTGCTGGTAGAAATGTGTGCCTGGATTTTGAGTTTAAATGAGATTGTAAGTCAAAGAGAACTGATTTCTTGATGAATAGGCAAGAATAGATATTTTCATCTGACTTGTAAACCACAAGACTGTCTTTCCTTGCTGCCAGAGATATTTAGATCTATTAGCAATAATGTCCACATCATGTGTTGACAAGAAAGGAGAGAAAAAACTTGTGAAGTTGAATAAAATCTGTGCAGTTCTTCATATAAGAATTTATAATTTTGCATTAAAATCTCTCAAGGTGTATTCATTTGCAAAGAAGACATTCTCTGTCTTCTGGAAAACTCAGACCTACTTAGTTTTGTAGAAGAAAGAGTTCTGTATGCATTGTCTTGGGGGCATCTGGGCATTTCTTTTAGAAATTGTAAACAGTTAAGTGACACTAAAGTTAGCTTTATTATGATTTAGCTTTATTTTGCATATTGAACTGTTGTATATTTGTTCAAATTCTATGGAAGCTGCTTTTGTTTTTTCTGTAATCTAAAAACTGTTTCATTTCCCAGGCATTTAAGTCACCAAAAGAAAACTGGTGAACCCATCCCATTGTACTGTTCCTTGAAACAGAAATTAGTCTTACCTTCAGTGTTGGTCTTGTCGTTGAAAATACAAATCATGCCATTTTCAGCATTGAAATGAGTATCTGCAATGTAATTCTTTAAGAGTATCTGCAGTCTGCATCTCACACCTTTTCTGCTTTTCAGTGTTTTCTCAAGGGCTGAAAAAATCCTCCCTGGAGCTTTATGGCTTAATCTGCTATGGGGAACTAAGGAAGAAGATTGGGGGATGTGAGTATGAGTGACTTTAAATTATTTTTGTATGGTAGAATCAGAAGTGTCTACCCTTGAAGTTGGTAATGTCTAGTACTGCTTCACTTTTGATTTATTCAGAATTTGTGGTCATTGTATTCTATTGCAGTAGTCTGTGGTTTTGTTTTTTCATTAAATGCATTTGTATTTTTAAAGACCTACTTAGTCTGTGGTATTAGTCCCCTTTGACAGATTTCTTTAGTTTTTGCTATTTGTGAAACACAGTACATGTAATACCCACAGATGACAGGTGAAGGTAAATGTGTGCACAGCTTAGAGGGTCTGTTTTGTTTTTGAAAACTAAGGAATTAAATGTGTAAATGATATCATTTGCACCCACAATTATTTCTGCCTATGCAATCAAAATCTGGAATGGTGCCTTTCTCTTTCATTCTCTAAATCTGTACTTACTGAACCCTGAAGATGAAAAAGCACTAGAAATCATAATCAGAAATAACACCTTCACTGGCTAACTGAAAGGTGTTCTGGCCATGTCAATCCCAAAGGCTGGTTTTGTCTGTAAGGACCAGTGTAGACAGATGAATGTATGCCATACCAATGCTCCCTCATTTTCTGGAAGCTCATTAGTTGGATATGCAAAATATTTGAGCTTAGGCTTAGTACCATGTTCATAGAATCATAGAATGGTTGGGTTGGAAGGGACTGTTAAAGGCCATCTAGTCCAATGCCCCTGCAGTGAGCAGAGACATCTTTAGATCAGGTTGCTCAGAGCCTGGTCCAGCCTGACCTTGAATGTGTCCAGGAATGGAACATTACCACTGCTCTGGGCAACCTGACCTGGTCCAGTGTTTCACCACCTTCAGCATAAAAAATTTCCTTATATCTAGTCTGAATCTACCCTCTTTTAGTCCAAAACAATTGCCTGTTGTCCTGTTGCTACAGGCCCTACTAAAAAGTCTGCACTCACCTTTCTTATAAGCCCCCTTCTAAGTATTGAGGCTGCAGTGAGGTCTCCCCAGAGCTTTGTCTTCTACAGGCTGAACAACCCGAACTCTCAGCCTGTCCTCACGGGAGAGGTGCTCCAGCTCCCTGATGGCCTTTGTGGCCTGCTCTGGACTTGCTCCAACAGGTCTGTGTCTCTCTTGAGCTGAGGACCCCAGAGCTGGATGCAGTACTGCAGGGAGGGGTTTCACCAGAGCAGGGTAGAGGGGCAGAATCACTTTCCTTGACCTGCTGATCACATTGCTTTTGATGCAGCCCGGGATATGGTTCCCGTGGTCTTTATGATGTCTGGAGTAGAGAGAGCTCTAATGTGGTTACCTTGGTGAACAGGCAGAGGAGCATGCACTGTGTGCACTAGTCCATGCACATATACCTCATCTGTGTATTTTTTTCATTTGTCCCCAAGCTTTTTCTAGAGCCAGTGTTACATAGTAGTGCATGTTCTACATGTTTTAATTTGTGAGCCATGGAAAATCATCAAAATACTTTCACTTCTTTGTAAAATCATACTGGTTGCAAAGTGAAAAAGGCAAGAAAGCTTTAATGAGTGGACACATGCAATTCCAAATAGAATAATGGTATTTTGGCAAAATATTTTTTTTTGCTGTATTATTTCCTCACCTGGGATTTTTATTGTGATATGTCATGAACGAGACTGTTGTGAATGTTCGTACTGACTTTATTCTGTTTGTTCAAAGATCCGTAGTGTGTTAATTTATCTTGGAGAAGCAATTTTGAACTGTTTCTTGACAAAGAAGGTGCAGAGGCAAGACAGATTGTATTGTCAATAGAAATCAGTATTAGTGTTTCTTCCCTATATCAACATTTTGTCTTAAAAGCATCAACAGACCCTTCTTGCTATGACTGGGAATAAAATTTCAGTCACCATGGCAATGCATGCATACTCTGTGCTTCTGTCTTTTTATAACTTTGGTACTTGGTTATGTATTTTACCCACTGTCACTTGGAAAATTCTAGTCTCCGAGACCAAATGGGCTTAAACTGCAAGCCATTACACCCAGTTTGAGAGGTCTGCTCTGCAGCTGGTGAAAGTAGTTTCTTTCTCTCTCTTCCCCACGCCTCTTATGGTATTCACCCAGTCCCATCTTCCCAGAAATTGAGGTGACTTATGTAGAGTTATTGAGACATGAAAGCATGTCAGAAGTACTTCCAGCATTGCCAGAAGGAGGTTAATTGTTCAGTAGATAGATCTGGGCCTAACTATATATATATATAAATCAAGTTATGTCCATTTAAAAATGTGCTGTATAATGCATAGAACAGAAGTGTGGGTTACATGTGCATTTTATTATTTACTTTTTTATTGCATTCAGTGCTGTGAGGGCTTGATGCTTTTTCACTGTGCTGTGCTGCCTTAGCAACAGAGGTTGAGCAGGAAGATGAAGTTTTTCTTTAATTCTGCCATATCAGACTAAAGCCCAGCAACCCAAGATGACTGTAGCACCTAAACTAGGGTCGTTTTATCCATGAGTAAAATGTAGTTTGCCTGGTGAGGATCATGTAAAGCTTGGACATTATGAAAACAGAAACTTTTCAGTAAGGGTATGTTATAGCACATTTATGCACGTTAGTCCTGTCTGAGAAGAAAATTAATAGCTTTGAAAACTGAACAGGACACAAAAAAAGGTCATGACTTTAAATCCTAATTCACTGTGTTATCTCATTTCATGTAAAGGTATGGATGACAAGAATGCAGCTAAACTCAATGAGCTCATTCAAGCTGGGTAAGTAAGAACTTATTTCTGAAACTCTTAAAAATGGGTTGTTCAGCAGCTTGATTGTTGAATTGGTCATCCAGAGTCTAGGGGGCATTTCTTACTTTTTTAGAGCCGCTGTTTGACATTTTCTATTCTTAGTTTACATGTGGATTTTTGGGGTTCTATGCCACTTTTCCATTAAGCTATTAATTGTTACTAGTCAGAAGTGATGGGTGAAGTTTTAAGGAGGTAGTGAAATGAGACTTCTTTACTGACAGAACTTATCACCACCTCCCTGGGCTACCTGTTCCAGGGCTTGGTGGCCATTTCAGTGAAGAAATTTTTCCTAATACCCAATCTAAACCTCCCTGGCACAGCTCAAGGCCATTTCCTTTTGTCCTGTTGCTTGTTGCTTGGGAGATGAGACCGATCCCCTCCTCACCACAGCCTCTTTCAAGTCATTGTAGAGAGTGATCAGGCTCCCCTTGAGCCTCCTTTTCTCCAGTCTCAACAGCCCCGGTTCCCTCAGCCGCTCCTCATCAGACTCGTGCCCCAGCCCCTTCCCCAGCTCCGTTGCCCATCTCTGGACATGCTCCAGCACCTCCATGTCTGTCTTGTAGTGAGGGTTCATCTCCAAACAGTTCTGCCAACAGTGCTCATGAGTCCTGACTTTCATACCTGAAACAACTCTTCCAGTACACTATAGGTGTCAGCCTTCCAGTTGCTTCTGCATCTCCTTGACTTTAGGAATGAGTATTTACTTCAAGAAAGAACTACGGGATTTGGGGGTTCAGTCTTGGCAATATACTTTTAGAATGCAGAAGGGGTTAGAAGTTGCTCTGCAGTTAGAAAGAAGGGAATACCCGATACGTTTTTAAGTAAAATTTTCTGTGCTTCTAGAATTTGTGTATTCTGTAGTGAAATCTCTTTCAAAGGATATTATTTTAAGGAGTGTGATTGTTAAGCAGGCATCACTCGGCACACTCAGCAGGCATTGGTTTGTCCTAATCATGTCTTTTTAAAAAGAGATTTGAAAATAGTAGTATTTTCTGTCTTACAGATCCCTTTTTACTTTTGGCATTTGTGCTTTCAGGGTGCTTCATTGTAGCAGAGGCATTATTGATGAAGTCAATTTTCCTGTAAACAGGAGCAAGAGTATGCCTCACTCAGCAGCTGCTGACTTTTTGACTTTACCTTTTCTAAAATGGGTGTTTGTTGTTGTGTCACCTTTTGCTCACAAACTGAGTTTCCAGAGGAGTCCTTATGGTTTATTAACGTTTCATCTCCTGGGAGATGCACTTTGTACAGTGTAGTTTTGTGTTGCAGGTCTTGAATGTGATTATTTATGAAATCACTTCATTTTTTCTGTTAACAACCAAGTTTGAAATTAGAAGAGAAATTGCCATTTGGTTTGGGTTTTTCACAAGAAAATTCTAGCAGTAAGTTTTTGCATATAACAAAATTATTCTTAAAGCAAATTACTTCTTTAAGTTGGAGTTATCAGTTAAAATGGGCCTAGGATGAGCCTTTTTTCCCCGGTATCCTGAATATCTCTAGAGTTCAGGATACATAGGCAGTCATTTTGGTCTCTCTGCATTGTACCAGGGAGACTTTCTATTACTGTGTCATCCAAATACACTACACCAGAATAAGAGACTTGACTTTCAGCAAGCTGTAGTAGCATCAGTCTAGCACTTTGCATGATTAAGGCTGATTGACTGCGTGATTAGCTGTTCTAATTAGTTTTTAATAAGGGCTAATGATTTCTGTGAAGTGTAGGTGTTTATTCTAGAAAGGCCAGTCTTGTAACAGAGCATTTTGAAAACAGGAGTCTTTGCATTTGAAAATACTATTGCAGTCTTCTAACCAAAAGCTGGAGTGCAGGTAACGTTAATGTTCTTGGGCAGCTCAGAAATCATTGCCCTTGCATAGGCTTTTTGGCTACCAGATGGAAGACACATCTTTGCCTGCCTTTTCTCCTGCATCACTTAACCCATTTGGTGGGTAAACTTTGTCGGCCAAAGAGGAGCAAACCATGAAACCATGCAGGGGAACAGTGTTCACATTTTCATAGTCATTACCACCTGACTACACCATTTGAATTAATACCCTGCATGTGCATGGCAGCTTCATATCTCACACAAGTAAACACCTTGCATATATCCCATTTGGTTAAACTTTACATCTTGCTCAGTGATGGTACAATTCTATGATCCCCCTCTCTATTTGTAAGCAGGTTTTTTATTTGGCTTTTTTTCAGTTCTTAACATTTTTCTTTCAAGGGTGATACTCCTTTTACTCCAAGTGCAGCGTGCTTTGTAAGGCTTGTCGCTTTGTTGAAAGTGGTGAGTGAAAGTAAATCCAAAGTGTTAAAAATAGGGAATGTGAACATTCATTATTCTGTTGATCTTCTCCTGAGGTAGGTAAACATTGGAGCTGCCTAACTAATTTATTTGCAGGGTGACTCTAGACCCTGGAGTTATACCTTCTAATTCAGTGCTTATTTTGCTTAGGTTACACATCATCTCTGGCTTTCTGTAATCATTACATGGTGTATGGAAAAACAAATGATGCTGTGAGGTGCTCATAAGAAAACCATACTTAAAATCTGAGCTTATAACCTGGGTCATAGATACTAAGTAGTGACTGAAAACTTAATCAACGGACTGTTTCAAATAATGGCAAAATTTGTGTGTGAAATGTCCCTGTTTGGTCACTGAAGTTAAGGCCATTCACTGCTATATTTGTCCTCAGAATTTCAGTAACATGTGAAATCAGGCTAGACTGTTGCCTTTGGTACAGTTGAATGAATTGGGGATCTTTTAGAAATAGGTCAAAGTGTAGGTATTTATAAATGCAAAAGGAAGGTAAGAACTGTTCTATCAGCCTTTGTAACTGGTTTGAGTAGCCTGGCTTATTCAGGTCAACACTGGCCCCCATGAGCTGCTTAAAAAATGTTTCACAATCATTAAGCAGGACAGCTATGAAGCAGAGCTCCCTCAGAAATTATAGGGAATCTGAATCACTTTCTGTTCATTCCTTTGCTATAATAAAAAACTAGTAACAAAAAGATGTTGCGGGTTTTTGATTTGTGTGATTAGGATATATAACAAGAAACCAAGATTTATGTCAGTATATGAGAACTGCCTAGAAACCCATTTAACTAAATATAAACCAAAGTTGTTGTGTTTTGTTTCACTTTTAGGAGTGAAACATTTGTATTTAACTCAGGTTTTGCAACAATCTTGCATGTAATAAAAAACTACATTTGAAGAAACATAGTTTCTGGATATCTTTGTAAAGCTGTAGGATTTGTGGATGAGTTTAAAAAAAACAAACCACAACAAGCACATAATTAAATACCATAAATACGCAACAGTTACAAGCACAGTACTACTCAGTGTTTGTTGGTGTATGTGGTTTTGCCCTGCAACCTGAGAGGCTCTTAGTATCACAAGTAGGAAAGACCCTTAAAGACAGAAACTTTTAACAGGTATTGATTGATCTGTCTCATTCAGTTCCTGGATGTGCATTGTGTGGAGTGGGAGTGATCCTTCGTTGCCTTTGATTTCCTTGTAAAAGCTGTTTGGCATGCTGAGGGGGATTTTGTAACTGTAAAAATCTTGATAATAAACCAGCAATTCATCCTGAAAAAAATTCATATATAAAAATGATCACTTTAAGGAGGCAGAACATACTCTTTTTGTCAAGTTGTATTAGTAGTTCATAATGAATATTCAGTAGAATAACAGGGTTTATTTACTATTTTCTGTGTTTGGAAACATCCAGGATCTAGTTAAGAAAAGGAATTAAGTATTTTTAAGCTAAGAGTTGTTCTGTTGCAGGCTGACTTCTTTTTACTGTGCTTTTAAGTTAGAGCTATTCTTTTCCCAGCCTTCTAGCTGTGGATTTCAATTAGGAAACTAGTCTGTAAATAAATTCAATTTTATATTAGTTTTAAGAATAACTTATTATCAGGCTCTACCTACATGGCTTGAAACCTATCATACTTTATGAGAAAGGGAATTAGGGGAATTATTCCTGAGTCACTAGGCAAAACATCTGAATCTAGAGAGCTGGAATGCTACTTCTGAAATATATTTTAGGGAATAATGAAAACAAAAGTATTGATTGATCTAGTTGTGGAAGAGTGCTGTAGTGCCAGGGTGAAAACTTCCATGTGACGTTTTTAATGCCATTTTATCAAATTTGCTCCTTCATTTCCTGAACAGCGTACTTTGCTTGCGAACTTCTAAACCGTGCGATTCTTACTTGGCCCTTGTGGAATACAAGTAGGTCCTGCTTCTCTCTTAGGCCTATCAGCAGGTTTACATCTGTTTTTTCCTCCAATAAGATTTTTCTTCTAGATTTTTATGTATTTTTAAAATACCTTTTCCATAACGTACTTAATGTTTTCCACATTTCTTTTTCTGGGCTTTTATCCTAGGTTTTGGTGGGTGGTCATCCCCCTGCAGATACAAATGCAGCTAGTAGCTTATGATGCTGAGCTGCTCTGTGGTAGTAGCAGATAGTGAGTATCTGCAACCCAAGGTGCAGCTGAGCAGCTGGTAGACAAATTGATCAAGAACCACTGCCAGGAAGCCTGGCTCAGTAATGAATGCTTTATGACCAACTAGTTAGGCTTTTCAAAAGAAATGGAAAATATGGAAGATGAATAGCAGTGCTTTTCTTCCTTCTTTCTTGATCAAATTAGCTCAGCTGTTCTGAGTGGATCAAATTAGCCTTTTGAGCATTCAGGCCCTTCTTTTGGTCACCTTCGAGTCACATGGTAGAAAAATTTCCACAAAGCTCTGTTTTATATAGTCGTATCAATTAATCTAAGAAGAAATAATTTCTTCTCACAAACCCCTCCTCACTTACACCCTTACACTGTCACAGTTACAATAATAATAATATTAATAATGCTATTTCTGACTCTTCACTTGCATGGAGCTATTTCAAGGGCATATTCGATAAAAAGGTGTTGCATTAGCTAAAATCAAGATGCAGGACAGGAGTCTCATCTCACAGAAGTAGTGTAAATTTGCAATTTAGCATCCTGTTTCAAAGTGCATTGGGTTACTGGATTTATTTTCACTAGCTTTAGTGGATTCTGTATGAGGCTGTTGTGGAACTGTGTTCTCCACTAGAACAGGAGGGAACGTCTAGGCATGTATTCACTAAGCAAGGAAATCATTACAGCAGTTCTGATTGCTGTAATGCTGTAACTAACTCCTTGCAAGAACAAGGAAGACAATAGTTCTGCATGTTCATGCAGCAGCATTGTTTTCCATACAACCATTCCATCGCATTCCCAGACTTTGCATCTTCTAGCAGCTGGGTGTGTTCATGCATCCTGTCATCTCAACATGAGCTTTATAAAATTACTTACAGTGATGAACAGCATTAGTGGTAATAGAGGTATTTTTCATTGTATCCCTTTAGTTAAAGGCAAAAGGTATTTGCATGAGGGTGTGTTACTTTAGCATAAAACTGTGTAACAGGAAGAGTGATTTCTAGGAGCTACAATCAAAGCTGAAGACTAAGTCCTCAGCTGTTTTTTTCAGTTTCTGTTCTTAGAGGAAGTAATAAGCACTGGACTAAGAAATGTAATGTGTATCAAGAGTTTTTATTTGCTGAAAATTCTCTAGGTTCTGGCAAATCCTTCAGGATTTGTACTAGGCACATTTATACTATGCAACTACTCCTGACTTCTGGCTGAGACGAAAGTTGGGGCTCACGAAGAAAAGCAGAGATTCTCCACCTAAACATTCAAACCCAAGAGAGAAATTGTCAAAACATTGACCAACTGAATTGAAGAGCGGCAGAGTTCATAGTAGAGTTCCCTGTCTTAATACATTGCAGTCCCCATTAACTTGAATGAAGTGTGTTTGGGTTGTTTCATACTGATCTTGTCCTCATTTGTATTGAAACTTGGTTTATTTACACATTTTAAAAAAAAAAAAGTGAGAGCTAGCTGCATATGATTAAAGTTATTTTCAAAAGATTTATTATCTAAAAA
This sequence comes from Microhierax caerulescens, assembly GCA_035590215.1. NCBI lineage: Eukaryota > Metazoa > Chordata > Aves > Falconiformes > Falconidae > Microhierax > Microhierax caerulescens. The sequence continues at coordinate 36,644,678 of JAVJGJ010000047.1, read as the reverse complement.
GCTGATTTTATGATAAAATCGCATCTGCGCTTTAATATAATGACAGAAGGATATCGAGCCTCATGCATTAAGGCTAAGGTGTCAGTTTTAATGACCAGGAGGAAGTTTTACCTTTCATTGTTACCTTATGTCATTTACTAGATATCCACTCCAAGTCTTTCTACTGATAGAGATGGACTGTTGTACTTGGTGGGGCCCACTATCTTCAAACAATTCAAGTTTCCAGCAATTCAAGTTAGAATTAAGTTGAAAGAGGAAAGGTAACTGTGATGCTTCTGTTACAGCAGCTCTAGTGGTGTCTGCTGTTGCAGATGTGGAAATGGGATGCACTGTTTAAAACCAGGCAAGGAGCTCTTGGGTCTTTGATATCTTAAGTAGCACTATTGCTAGTTTGTCCTCAGCACTTGAGAGCCTTTTGCTCTTTTTGTTAGTTGAGCCATCACTACTTCTTGTCAGAGCTCATTAGAAAGAATGAGGGCTTACACATTACTTCTAGCTTCTGGTAGCTCAGTGCAGATTGAGGAAGTCTGCCCTTCCAGCCCTGGGATATTCTGAACCTGTAGAAATTTGCAGCTTAGTAACTGAAACTTTCAAGCTGCTCACTTCATCAACTCTGTCTTCTCAGGTCTGCTTCTGCTGCCCTTTTGCGAGTTCCCTCTTACCTGATGTGGTCTTTCTTTAGGAGCATAGGGAAAAATAAGATCCTGCTGTAGGAATATTCTCTGTAATTTCTTTTACTTTACTTGCAACGACTGGTGTTCAATCCTGCTGCTTCTATGCTAGTTGATCCTTACTGCTTGAAGTATTGAACTGCCATCAGTGACTTTGTTGGTCTCAATGTTTGCCTTTTACATCTCTAAAAAGAAAACAGGGCTGACTGAAGAAATCAAAAGCAAAAATGGCCTCTTGCTTTTAAGGATCTTTATAGCTGCTAATGTGTTATTTAAGCTAAAAGCCAGTGAAATCATGCTGTAGAAGTTACTTTGTTCAGAACCCCCCATGAGCTGTTAGACCTCATTTCTACAACAGATGTGGTGTTGATATTCCAGAATGGAAGATTCTTCAGAAACTTTAGACCTTTTCTTCCTATAATTGAGAGTTAGGAGTATAAAGAGGAGACTAAAGCAATCCCATTTGTCTTTTTTGAAGATTCTGTCTCTGAGGGTACTCTTCAAGTGAAGTAACGTAATTCTGGTCCACTTTTTAAATAGCACTCCCTCCCTAAGTGGACAACTTGGTGTTTCATGAAAGTCTGGAAGAGGAGGGTCAAAGAGTAGCATTTCTGTAAGGAAAAGTAAGGTGATGGAAAAGATTGAATGCGTTTGTGACTCTGCTCTGCAAACCCATACCTTTCTCTGTTCATTCTTATAGCCATAATTGTGTTTGGCTCTGTGTCCCTAGTATCTGTGTGTTCATGAACTTTTGTTAACGATGCCTGTAAATACTTCTTCTTCAATCTATTCAGGGCTACGACTGTTCGTTACAAAGGCAGAAACCTTCGTATCAAAGCTCCGATGTGCAGGGCTTTGAAGAAACTCTGTGATCCAGATGGTAAGTAAGACACACTGGAACGTGAAAGGATTTTAACAGATGGCCAGAAGAATATGAGAGAGAGAAGGCCTGTTTTGACATGTACGTCACTGGCAGGGAAGCTTGTGCTATTTCACATTTGTACTGGGCACAGATTTTTCCCTATTGTCTTATTTATCCTGTTTGCGTGTATAATTCCAGTAGCTTTAGGATTCACCCAGCTCTCTTAAGTCTTGGAGTATGTCACTAGCTAAATTGAAAATGAAATAGCTGCACCAGACAAGATCACTACTGCTCTACCAGTTGTGCTTTCACTGTATGTGAAGTTTAGTCCCTTGTGCCAGTGAATAAGAGCAGTGTTGTTTAGCACTGTGCCTTTTCAACATTTTTTTACCATTTCCAGTTCAGCTATGTGATTTTGGAGGGGGGGTTAAATAATTTTTTTTTCTTCCTCTTCCTTTCCCTCCCCCCCAATAAGTAGAATCAATGCAGTTTAAAGGTCTGAATACTGTACAAAGTTTCCAGCCAACTGGTTTTGACACTGCTTGTTCAATTAGAAGCTCCAGTACTACTGCAGTGTCCAAGGGAAAAAATAAAGCTATTGGAACGGGAGGTAATTTAAGGAAGCAGGCTCCACTGGTGAAGCTGAGCTGCCTAAGTTGTCTGTAGGTGATGCTGATGCTTGTGATGCTTTTTTTTTTTTTTTTTTCATGTAAGTGAACGTAGTGCATTCTGAATTGTCCTTACTTTGACCCATGCCTTTGTGCTTTGTCTCCCTTCAGGTGTTAGTGATGAAGAGGACCAGAAGCCAGTACGTCTTCCTCTTAAGGTCCCTGTGGAGTTGCAGCCACGAAATAATCACGCATGGGCTCGAGTACAGAGTCTTGCCCAGAATCCACGGCTTAGGTAATGAAGAACTGACTGTGGTGCTCAGAATAGAAAAGGGAAATATATGAGCAGCATTCTAGCATCTTCCCTTCTCTTCAGGGTTCTCTTTGCCAACTGTGCAGTTCATCTTTAATCATGCAGTTTGCTTAAATGTCCTTATTCTGAAGGCTCTGTCTAGCCAGAGTACTGTTGCTGTAAACATGAAGTATCAAGAGTTGAAAATTATATCTTTTGAGCAATGATAGGAGGTACTAGAGTTGGAGATGAGTGGCACTTTGTGCCACTTACACTCAGTTTCAGAGCAGAGTGCAAGTAAAATGGAGATACCTTGAAAACAGAGGCACAGGGAAGGGAAGTAAAACAATGGTCAGAGGCACCTGCACCCAGGCTCTGAAAAAGTCAGCTGCCACACAGTGATACTAGCAGAAAGGAAGGCTTAATCTCCTCCCTGAAAAATGTAGTTGGTACTGTTGTTCAGTGTCATCAGTGGCTGTTCATCCTAGTACTTGCATCTAGTCCAAAACTCAGGGCAGAAAACACAAGGCCTCTGTGATGTTGATTGTTCTTTGCAATAATAGAGTACTTCAGTGCCATGACCAAAGGTCATGCAGAGAGGAGAACGAAGACATTAGCATTAGGTTTATTTTGTAAAATGCTTTGAGAGCAAAAAGTAAATGTTTGGGGGGTTTTTTGTGATCCTTTTTCTCTTTGTTTCTATACTTCTTGTAGTAACTTTGTACCTTGCCTGCACTTTTGCAGTTTAGCTGAATCTTGCCATCTTTTCCTATCTTCTTTGATCTGGAAAAACTAGTAGTTTTCCTATCATGCAAGCAATCATGGCAGTCAGATTTATCTGATAGGCTTTGAGATCTTTCTCAGTTGTGAGTTACCTAGATTTTAAAGTTGTGGGGTAAGATTTGGTTTTCTTGATTCTTTTTCTTAGAGCTTGGGAGTGATTGGTCTGTTCTCTGTGCTTGTATTACAGAACACCAGTTTCTTCCTTTAATTCCTATTCTATCATCCATCCCGTGATTTGAACTTCTGCTGATATTTTTTCTCTGTTCCCTTACTTTGTTTATCTTGCATGCAGGATGATTGTGGAGTTACATCGGAAGGTCTCCAGCCTCATTGAGTTCCTGAAGCAGAAGTGGGCACTCCACGAAGTGCGTATTGTATCCTTTTTCTGTGTAGTCTGTTCTGTATGCTGTGTCCTGGATGCAATTCCCTTCATATTCTAAGTTCATTTTTGCATCAGAAATGTGATTCTACCTCATAAATTTAGCAGCTCATGCTTAGTAAAGGTACAGGTCAGTATCTTGTCATCACTAATGGAACCTTTCATGTGAAATACCACAATATTCCACTTTTACCTCAACTTCTCTCTGCTATGATCCCCTGAAAAGCTAGTTAGTAATAAATGAAACTCCCTGCCTTTATTTTATTTCTTTAAGCACTAGTCTTAGTCTTTTTCATTATAGATGGGTGACCACCACAGAAACCTGGATAATAACTGATGATTGTTTCCAGTTTTAGCAAAGAGATCAAGGACAGGTCTTTCCACTTGCTTTATGCAGTTTCACCAAATGAAGGCTTAAGCTTCTTCTCTAGGTAGCTGCTGCTACCTGTTACGTATCTGTATGCTGTCTGAGCCATATGATATTAGAGATACCTCTGAACGTTAATCCACGGGAGTAGAAAGATTTATGAGTTAATAGCCATTCTGTCTTCTGGTTGTCTGGTATGCTATATACCCTGTTCTTAGTTCTTTAATTCAGGCTTTTCTTTTTAATTTTTGAGCCTGGAAGAAGTAGCAGCATAGCACTTGAAAGTCAAATGATGTCAAAACATGCAAGATGGAAGTTACTGCACAGAAAAGGGAGTCTGTTTTGCTATGCAGTGACATTAGGGTTTTTTGCTTGGTTTTGTTGGGGTTTATTAGTTGGTTGGGTGTTCACAATCACAGTGGTGAGTGAAGCAGAGGTAAGTAATTTTGTCTGCAACAGAGATTTCGTTTGTGCTTGTAGCACAAACTTGTAGCACTTAGTTTCTGATCATAGTGTCTTCATATCTATGCTGATAGGGATCAGCTACTTTTTCTTTTTTTTTAAACTTGCAGAATAGGCTACCAGGTGCTTTATTGGAAGGGGCAGATGATTGTTATATTCTTTGACACATCTTTTTTAGCGTAAAACACTAGAAGAACGGCAACTTCAAGATTCCAGAGACTCAGAAACAAGAGGCAGCTTCTCAGAGGAGAAAGTCATGCTCCATCTCTTTCCAGGAGAGAATTGTACACTCACTCCACTGCCTGGGGTAGCCAGAGTAGTCCACTCCAAGGCTTTCTGCACAGTGCATTGGCAGGAAACTGGCAAATGCAAACAAAACACAAAAGACTCTCACTTACTACCCCCCGCACAAATCCTAGGTATACAGAGTGGTCAGGGGACAGCTAGGGGACAGATAAAATACATGCGGGGAACAGAAGGTAAGGGTGTTGGAAGGGCAGAGAGCACTACAGAGTCAAGCAGAACCTCTCAGCCCACAGCTGAAGTTTCTGCAAGTGCCGAAGATGGTGCCCCAGAGCCTGGTGTGGTGGAAGGAACAGCTTCAAATCTCGGCATCACTAATTCTCTCCAAAAGCCACCTTCTGGACTTCAAGATCCAGGAGGGAACCATGAAAAGCTGAGCTCAGTGGCCTTCTGTGTGGAGGGCAGGGAGGCCCCGGCTAGCGAGCAAGCAACTGTGCTACCATCGTGCAGCACAGCTTGTGCTTGCAATAAGATCCCTGATGTGGAGGAACTTTCTCTGCTCGATCCATTCCCACGGTACATGAAGTCCTGTCAGGACCTGATCGTCCCAGAGAAATGTTCTTGCACAGACAAACTGCCTGTGAAAGACTCTACCCCAGCAGCTGGCGATGCTTCTCCTGTGGCCTTTCCAAGTGGGAGGAGCACGGAGACACCCGACTCCTATTCACAGCTACCGAGAGGTGATGCGGCTTCACCTGGCAGTGGCCCATCTAGATACGAAACTCAGGCTAGCCACAGCCAGGGCCAGCCGCTCGATGCTTGTACCAAGGATCTAACAGATGCAGTAATGGAGGATTCTCAAGAGAAGCTGAGCTCCTCATTTCCACCTCCACCTCAGGGACAATCTAGTACAAAGTCTCTCAAGGATGACCCGAGCCGGCTCTCTCAGCAGGTTAGAGAAGAAGGATGGAGTCTGCGAACTTCTGAGAGCCTTACGCTGGCTGAAGTCTACCTCATGATGGGCAAACCGAACAAGTTGCAGCTGGAATATGACTGGTTGGCTGTCTTGGAGCCAGAAACCCAGGACGCTAGGGAGCAAATGTCTGAGTCAAGTGCTGTTCCTGCATGTACCACCTTTCACAAGCAGAGACTCCTGAACTGCCTTTTAAAACTCATCTCTACTGAAGTCAATCCCAAACCAGTAAGTAGCTCTTGTTCATGCTCCAGAGGTCTGGGAAAATATTGCCCAGTCATGTTTTCATAGTCAGTGAATGACCAGCCTTGACAAGATATTGAAGATTCCTGCGTTTAAAAAAAAAACACAACAACAAACAAGCAAAACAACACAACTCAGCTTGCTAAAGTGTGGACTTTTCCTCAATATGCTTCATTTGCTTTTTTGCACTGCCTTTTAGTTTCTGGTTTGCTGTGAGTCTGTGTATTACAGTGGACATTTAATGTGGCTGCTGAAAAGATCAGTCATGAGGTTAGGCTATGTAGGTGCCTTCTATTCTCTCTCAAGTTCACAGAACCATAGAACAGCGAAGTTTGAAAGGGACTTTGGAAGATCATCTGGTCCAATTTTTTGTGGGAAATAGAGCCTAGATGACAAAGGGGGTCTAGATGACATAAATAATCCACATGAATGCTGCAACCCTTAATTTTCAATGTTTGTAGTTCAAGTTACACTAAATGTAAATGTGAAAAGCATTTATTTGGGATAGTGTAGGCAATATAACTGTGCCTACCGCAGTGATTTTTTATTTTTTAGAAGTTCCCAAACTCCAGGGTAGTTATTTTCCCGGGTCTGTTAAACAACTTCTTCCTTAGATAGACAGCTGGGAATGAACTTGTTTTCCTTGTGCATTGTAACCAATGTTTAGGATCTGCCCCTGTGATACCTGAGCAGTCATCTCCATCCAGTGCAACCAATTGAAACTTAGTAAAACATACTGTTGAAGACCAAAAAGATACTGAATTCAACAGATCTGACTGCCTGTGATGGAGATGAGTTAGAGATACCATTTGCATCGTATTCCAGCATTGGATGCAAATGTATCACTACTCCCAAACACACGTAGTTCTTTGATCTCTTCATTGGTGCAGACTTAACCCCCCTGGAGCTCCTTTTGATCCTGATTTTTATAGACAAAGAATGTAGGATTTTATAAGCCTAAAACCATCTTTGCTCAGATACAGCTCCAGATATAGACTTAATTTAAACTGTAAAGACTTTTGGTCTGACATCTTGCAGATCTGTGACGGTGTCTCCTCTTTTGGCATCCGCTTTTACTTCTGGTGACACATGTGACAGCCAGGGATGATGACATGATTAAACAATCATGAAGTAGAAAGAAGGGCATCTCCTTAGACTCGGGGAGAGAGATAGAAGAGGTGGGGGGTAGACCCAGCAGTTATAATTTGCAAGTGTTTTCCTGTCACTTTAGCAGTCTTGGTATCCTAACAAAGTAACATAATAAAGCTCTTTCAGATACGTACCATATCGTACATTCCAGTAAAAAGTAGTAACGCAACCTTTTATTTGTCAGATACCACTTTATACTTGCTGTGTTTCAGAAGAAGAGATACTGTTCTTGCATCGATTAATGTTGTGGGACTGATGGATATTAAAGAGGCAGGGATGATATTTACTGCCTAATTGAAAGAGTTGCAGATTTTTTAAAGTTTTGTTTCCTAAATCCTTTGTGGTTCATCAAATAATGACAGAAACCATAGTATTTTTGCCACAGGGTACTTTAACAGAGGAAGGATTGATAGTCTAGATCCCTGCTATTTTCTCAAGATAATATGTAACAAAGCTGAAATGGGCAACTGTGCTGTGGTTAATTCCTTTAAATGAAGATGAAGAGCATAAACCAAACAGTAGCAAATTGCATTGCAGTCAAGTGTGGTGGTGCTTTTGTGCCTATGTTTGCACACAGATTCCTTAAAAAAAGGATGAATTTTCTAGAACAATGTTTAAACAACTTAACAACTTAATGAAATAACTGGATAGGCCTGGAAAATTAGGAAAGCACTTTTCTTCCTTTATATCTTTTTTTTTTCTCCCCCCTTCCCCTTTTTACCTTGGGGTGGTCCAGTGGTCCAGCACACTGTGTGAAGCTTGTTGAGTGTTAACCTGATTGTAACGTAAATTAATGGTATTAAACCAATGACATTTAACAGTGCTGAATGCACAGGAAGGGGATTTCAGCTGCCCACCACACACAGAGATATTGGTTAGAGTACTTAAAGATGTTGTAGTGTGTCACGTTATTTTTTTCTTTTAAGTAGAATGAGTTTAACAGTATCGTTGTCACAGTGCACAGTATTCATTTAATGTGTATGCATTTTTAGACACCCGAGATGAGCTCTGTTGCCACATCACCTATAAAGCCTGCTCAAGAGGAGCAGTCACTGACTCCTCCGGGAAAGGTGATTGCCATCAGCACCAGGAGTCCGGGTTGTGCCCGAAATCAATCTGCCCTTCGCAACAAGACAACTTTTTCTCCTGGTGCTGCTTCCAGCTCCTCAGGTGAGTATTCATAAAAATACATCTCAAGAGATCAGAGCATTAGTACCTCATAGCGTGATGAGTACATCCTAGTAATATAACACTGGGAGAATGAGTGTTCTTACTCGTAGGAACTTAACTGTTTAGCATTGGTATGTGTTAATTTGCTTTAGAGTTGTCAGTACTTTGAATCCTGATAAACAATGCATGTCAGTAATACAGTTTGCACTCCAGAAGACCTCCCATGAGTCACTTGTACAGAAGGTGCTGGCATTTTCCAGGAGCTGTGTTGTGGTTTAACCCCAGCTGGCAGCTAAGCCCCCCCACCCCAGCTGCTTGCTCACTTCCCCCTTGGTGGGATGGGGAAGAGAATCAGAAGAATAAAAGCGAGGAAACTTAGGCGTTGAGATAAAGACAGTTTAATAAGTAAAGCAAAAGTTGTGCGTGCAAGTGAAGCGAAACAAGGAATTAATCCACTACTTCCCATTGGCAGAGCTTACAGATCAGGACAGTAAATATATGGTGTAAAGTTTGTTGATAAAAGAATTACTGAAAATTTTCTGTGCCATTCTGCCATTATAAAATACAGAATGATTGTGAGTTACCTTTTCTTTTAATGGAAGGGTCAGCTACTATAACTTGTGAGCCGTAGCCATGCACGCCAATAATTTCAGTTCTGTTCTTCAGTCCAGTTGCATTTGCCAGCAAGTGTTTTATGACTTTAAAAAAGTCAGTGAAGGTATCAGGGTTACTGGGAACAGTTGTGATTCTTGCACTGTCCTTTTCACACCAATGCTGTAAGGAGCAATGGACCATGAGCAGCTTAAATGATGCTGTAAGGCAGGCTTGGTGTTCTGTGTGATTTTCATTTCAAAATGACATTATATCAATTTCATCTTTCTCTAAAGCTTCATTGCTCTTACTTGCAGACAAGGACATACTCAAATATCTAGTAAACCCTCAACAGTTTTAAAGATCAAATAGATTATCTCACTGAAATGTGAGAATTTCACAGGCTTGAGGGACATATCTTTTTAAATCAGACTTCAGTTTGAAGTAAAATCAAACTTCAGTTTGCTATGTTCATTTTTATGATATTGTACTTCGTGCTTCCCAGATGCCTTGAAAATCCCTTCTAAAGCATTTTAAGCTAGGGTAAGGATCATCCACTGAGGACACCAGACAGAAACAGCAAGAAGATAACAATACTTTATATCTGATCCCCTAGAAGCAGATACCTATTCTTTTTACATAAAGCTTCATTGATTCAAAAACAAATATAATTGTCCAAGTTAGTCTTCAATTTGCATCACTGAATTACAAGTAGGGTCATGCAGCAGTATGGTTTAATATGTTATAATGAAGCACAGAATCTTCAGTGCAACGTCAGGAAGAGAAAAATACAGACTATGTATTCCTGCTTTTCTACAGCACCAAAGATGGCCAGTTTGGCTTCAACTGAGCTGTTTGGCTTGAACAGAGGAACAGTAAAAGTATGTTCAGTACAGTGTTTACTAGTTCGTTAGTTTAGCTTTTCAGCAGTTCTGCCTGGGGTGATGCACTCAGCTTAGACCTCAGGTAATGGCATTCTAGCATGTCACATGGGTAGCCGAGCAAGTTGTTATCTTTACCCTAAATTGTGTTGTTTTGGTAGACAAACTGAATCCCTTTTGTCAGCCCTGGCAGAGGTGTTCTCAATCTAAAATAGCATTGGTTGCGGTCTGGATTGCAACCTTTAGTATATAGTATATATAGTAGAAAACAAAGATTGGAAGATAGTCTGTGTCCACTCCAAAAGTACTGAAAGCTCTGACAAACTGACAGCTCCACAAAAACCACACAGCTAGTTGGAGAGACAGAAAAGAGGATAAAAAGAATCATGCAAAGAGATTTAGAAAAAGTGACGGAACAGCTGCGATGCAATATCACCTATAGTGATTAAAATATCATTACATAATTATAGTTGCATCCCTTTATTGCTGTTTTAAATATAATATTGTATGTGTTATCTTTAACAGTTCTCTCTAACTCCTGGTCAGGCAGGAGGCACAAATTTATATGTTGTTCTGCATTTAATTGATTTTTAGATATATCAGCACACTGTAATTTTAACTAAACTTTGGAAAAAGAGCAGAATCTAGAGTAGCAGGGTAGAGCTGACAATTTCACCTTTTAAATAGGAGGATAATAAACCCTGCAGGTTTCTTTGTTAGGTAAATAAAGTTTGACTTTCTTCAAAAGACTTCTTGGGTACTGTTGCATATACCCATCCCTGCATTAGTGTGGCCCAAGCTTGTGCTGTATAGTTTTGCTGCCCAGGAAGGCAGCAGGCATGACTAAGAGTTGTTGCCCACTTTGCTTCTTCCCGCTCTGGGTGGGTCAGGTGCCTGCTGCATCCCAGCTGAGATCTCCAGCCCAGCAGCAGAGGCTGGAGTACCATGACAAGTATGGGTGCAATGCAAGTGTGAAAATAGCTGTTACTGTTTATTGTAATGAAACCCAGTGTTATATGTGCAGCGAGCACTTCTGTGGAATACAGGCAGGTAACACCTCTTGGTTATTGCAGAACAACGTATTAACTGTACTGGTTTTCATCCTGCCTGGATGCCTGCTGAGTGGGCACAGCGCTGTGAAATCTTACGATATTTTTTAAAGTTGAATGTAAATGGAGAAGTTTTACTCAGACCAGATGCCATTATTTCAATGTGCCAAATGTATTTCTAAGACAGCCCATCTTTTGGAAGATATTTTGGTAAAGATCCCATCTCTTTCACTTCTCTATCACTAGAATCGCTTTATTGGGGTTGCACTTTGTATTACCATGAGGAAGGGGTGGTGGGTGGGGAGTGTAAACAAAACACAAACGTTGTAGGATGACTCTGTTTGTGTTCTCTTCCCCCACAGAAGGGATGGTGGATGTATAATTTGTTTAATGGGAAGGGCCCTCAAGTATTTCTACATGCTAAGTAGATAACACAGTCTGTGGGGCTTAAAACTGTGTGCTTAAATTTTACTTTCTTTAGTAGTGAAAAATTGCATTTAACCCCCTTCTTCCAAGGATTTCAAAGCAAGTGAATGTTTGTGGTATCCTTGTGAAGTACGTAAATGCTGTCAATTTGCAGGTGGGAAAACTGAAGTATCAAGAGTTCCATGATTTCAGTTCACAAACAGATAGTGGCAGAGCCAGAATTCATAAGTCCCAGCTCTCTGTGTGATCCTTCAATTACTAAATAGCTACTTTTTTTTTTTTTTCTCCCACTTCATTTAAATATCTGTTAAAATCTAGGTTTGAGAAACCTCCCTAGACCTCTCTTGGTGGCTGGTCCTTCAAGTTCTGGAAGCACTGATACTGATGGTGGACTCTTTGCAGTTCCGACAACTCTGCCACCCAACAGCCGCCATGGGAAACTGTTCTTGCCTAGCAAAGAAGCAGAACTGACCTTCCGGCAGCACTTGGACACAATCAGTGTAAGTGAGGTGACTGAATGAAAAAGGTAGCATATTGTACCTGAGCCAGCTTCCAGTAGGCATTACCGGATTTTTTGGTTCACCAGAGTATGGGCTTCCCTATGAAGAAGTGCTTCTAGTGATGCTCAAGCATAAATATTACATTATATTAGCTGAAATTAGTCAGATTTTGACTATATAACTATGCTTTGAAGTGACATCACCTCTTCAGGCCTGAATCTGAATGCCATCACACAGCCTGACGAAACTGGGTCGCTCTCTTTAAGTTGCTCCAGTAAACATATTTGCCAGATTTAGCAAAACTGATACCCTTCTTATCATGCAGCTAACTTCAATACAACCTCATTGCTGTATTTAATTCAAATACTGGTTTTATTTTTGTATATATAGTCTCAGTAACAACTTCATAGCAAGCTACAGTAGTTAAGTAGTGAAATGGCTTTTTTGGGAGAAAGCTTTATCTCCATAAAACAAGAAGAAAAAACCCAAAACTTTCCTGGTGTCAAGTTTTCCTAATCTAGCAGAAAGAATATTCTATGCTCTGAAACAAAACACAGTATTTTAATAAATAGTTACAACTTTATTGAAATACAGAGTTTGGGGGGTATAGTTTATTCTGTGTCTGCATGCTTAAAATACTTTCTGATGTATTTTCTGTTCTTGTCCAGATGCAGTCGGACTTCTTCTTGCCAAAGCCAAGGAAGTTACGGAACAGGCACTTGCGGAAGCCATTAGTAGTACAGGTCAGAACAATCTTCAAAGTGTGAAATGCCTGGTTTGCTTCCCAAATATATATCAGTAAGGCTATAATGATTTCCACTTAACTGAAATAAAAATCTGAACTTTATTCATACATCTGCTGGAAAAGTGAAGTTCAACAAAGGAAGTAACAAGCATTTCAGTCTATATTGTAACCAGCCATGTTATATTCCCTATATGGGAAATACCAACAACAGTGGTAGTCCAGTGCATGAGGTAGTTTGGAAAAATTACAAAAGTTCCTCCTCTGAAAGTGGGTTCTGCTGTTTGGGTCTGCTGGTATTGATGCACAAGCATCAGTGTGTTCATGTGGTGTCCTGGTCTGTCCATGTTAGAGCTGTCAGTGCTATTGCAAAAAGATTTCCCTTTAGGTAATTTTTCCCTGCTTCCTACTTACTAATGGCTGCTAAACTGGGGTGGGTATAAATCTCTGTAGGAAATAAAACAGAACACTATTTAAAAGAACAACAGTTTCTGGAAAAAAAACAGGACTTGCTAAGAGATGTATGGAAGAGGTATAGCTTGTTGTCATGGAACTTTGGTGGTAGGGGAGTATTAACCTCCTTCAGACTACTCTGACAGCCCACCAAAAAGGCACATGCCACTGTGAAACAACAGGCAGGTGGAGAACCTAGAAGAAATCTAAAACCAAAATAATGGAAACTTGTTTGGGGAAAACAAAGTTACCAAGTGTCAGTGTATCTTTTTGTCTGTTCTGCTCTGTGTAAGAGTGGGAGACCTAGAAATTACATATGTACTATATTTTGGTACTGAGATATTCTGGTCGATGCAATTCCATTTGTTTTAAGAACTCCCAAGTACATAGAGCTGCCTCATTAGTTCACACTTGCTTAATTGTAATCGAAGATCAGTTTGCGCGCAGACTAGATCCCATCCTTACGATCACTGCTGTGTTTCTGTGGGGGATTTGAAAACCACTGCAAGTATAATCAGAAAGGAATATAGTTCTAATCAGCATTTCTGAGAATTGTCCATGTGGAAATTTTCTCTTACAGTAGTTCACAGAGGAAACACGATTGCTATCTGTAGCTTCTTTCTCAAGATTACACAGACCTTAATTGCTCTATCTGTTGCGTTATAGTCATGCCGTGTAAATACTCTGCCTATTCTGGAAGCCATCATGAATTTTTGTGCCTTAGAAGATGAGTTTTACCCTCTGTTCTGTGTTTAAATAAGTTTTGGTTTACTGTTTTTTCTCTCACATAGAGAACACTGCTCCCCAGGCCATCTGGAAATCCGTCCCAGCATGTCTGTTCCTTTTCTATCTTATCCAACTCATCCATTACAGGTGAGTCTGCATATCCTCTATCACTTTTATGCTGCCATGAGGTGGACTGGAAGGTGTCCTTTAAAACTGTATGAAGATGTAATTTCTAAAAGGAGAAAGTATGCTTTCAGAACCATAGAGTTATTTACCAGCTGCTTGAGTCACTTCCTATAGGATGATGGGATTGTTCTCCTGGATCACTGTTAAGCAAGTCATGATTGTGATAGAAATTTTTTTATTCCATTTCCCATACTGAAAGGGAAGAATAAGGAGTTCTTTACAAGGACACAAAATTTTGGAATACATTACTTAGAATATTTTGTCTGTAGGTTATTTGTCTAGATCTTATAGTGGGCTTTTCCTAGCACCTAGAATACTGTCTGAATTTCATATAGTATAATCAATGTACTGCCCAGTTGTCCTTTTTCTGCTGATACATCTTAAGTACAATGGTAGTATAGGTGATCCCCGCATCTCAGCTTAAATCTCAAAATCAACAGGAGACCTTAAAGATTATCTTAATTGAAAATAATGAAAGCAGCTTGAATAACACAGCAGTGCTTGCTGTTGCTTTTTGTGGTAAGGCACTGGTTAGCTTGCATTACTGTTTCAAGTCCGTTTCTTCATCTCCACTGCTTGCATTCCCAGAGCTTGCTACTGCTTGGAATTTGTTTGCTTCTATTGAACTGTGCGCTCTGCTTTGAAGATGTTCATTTCATTTGCTTGAGATATATTTAATCCTTCACCCTAGGGAGAGGTTCATTTCGGCCAATCCAGTCCTCACTGACTAAAGCTGCTGTTTCTCGTCCAATTGTGCCCAAAGTTCTTCCAACACAGGCTACCAACCATCTGTCTAGTAAGTAATTTCTTAAACAGAATGAGAGTCATGGTTTGTTGTGATCTGTATGCTCTTATAGTGTTGGTTTCTATTTCCTAGGTGTAATCATTAGTGCATTTGGAGGTTAAAACACCTGTGTTAATGATGTCTGACTTTCTGTGGCTTTGTGTGACTACAGAAAGGGAGCAGTCAGTGGTGGCATGGTTCCTTTGCTGTGTCTGACCTGCAGGCAAAGCAAGGGGTTAGAATTTGTAACTGAAGTTGAGGATTTTTAGGATGTTTTGTTGTAAGACCACTTTGAAAAGGGGTTGTGCCATAGTTGAAGGAAACTTACGAACAGCTTATCTACTGACATGAGATTATGAATTCTACAAGAAAAAGACATGCTGTTGTGCCCCAAGCAAATACAGTCGTGCAGCAAAAGAATGAGTCCCCTAATTGGAATGATTAGGGAGGTGAGATCAGTGATTGCCTCTGCTTTAGTCAGAGGATTCTCTGTGATGGGAAGACATTCAGATGGTTTCAAATGGATTTTAAAAGATCTGAGTGAGGCTGACCCTGCAACAACATAAGTTTTTCTTTAATCTTCAGTCTAAATGGCTGTTAGAAGCAAGGTAACAGAATAAGGCTGTATTGTTTTTAGAGCACCTCTGATAAACCACAGGAAATGTCTAGAAATTGCATAACCAAATACTTAACAATTTGCAGGGCAAAAAAAGAAAAAAGAAATGTAAGGAGAGGGCAGGTGGAAAGAACTGGGATGTTTCTCTAAACTTTTTATATACTTGGTAACAAGTTGGAACAAGGCAGAAAACATTCCTTTCAGCTAAAATGTTTTGTTTATCAGTTGTTCCTCTTCACAAAGTGTATAGCTGATCAGATAATTACCATTTTTGCTTTTTGCATGTGTTAAGTTTTTACTTTTGGCAATTTTTTAAAAATCATCTTTTAGATAAGTCACAACAAAGTAATTGCCTGAAGAAAAGGCTTGTAATGTATTTTTGCTGCTTTTTTTTTTTTTTTTCCCCTCCCCCCACAAAAGGTGCTATTGACTTGGCAGCTAAAAGTGCTGGCATTATCCCCGGTAGCCCTATGCCTGTTCTGGATGCAGACGGTTTGTCAGGTGTGTCTCCATTGTCACCAGACGGAGTGACCACAGTGGTAACAGGGCAGGAGTCAACAGCAGCACATCAGAATGGAGGCTCCATCACTACTGTAGAGGTCAGAGTCTCTTGAGCATACTTTTTAAAGTAGTTAAGTGTCTTACCATTTCATTATAAAAAAAACCTACAACTGTATTATTAATGGCTCTTTGATGACCCTTCTTCTGGAGCTTGCTGTAAGTCACTCATATCATGGCAAACCCAATCTATTTTGTCTGTTGTGTATTTTGGGGTTGAGGGGTCAAATCATGATCAATTTGAACAGATTTCCATCCTGTAGAACAGCTTTCAGCTGTAAGGCTCTTAAAGTTAGCCATGCAAAAATTTGGGCTTGAAAAGAAACAGCAGAGTTTCAATAGACGGTAATTCAGGAGGGAATCTGGGGCAAAACACAGACTGTTAGGGATGTATTTGGAATGGGAAGTGTGATTTCTTCTTGTGATTTCTTTCATTGAGACCCAGATACATGTCAGTCCATGTCATTTTCTCAGGGAGTTGACGGACAATTTTGAAATGCATGGTATGTAAAAAGAGCATGCATAAACAGTGATAGGCACTTGTCTCTTGCCTCCCCAGTTACATTTGCAGCATCTCATGTAAACATTTGTCACTTACATAATTTCTTTTGTGCTTGCAGGGCTCAGGCCCTGGGTGTCGGGTTCCGTTCATCAGCCTACCGACACGGCACGAGCAGGAGGCAGTTCCTGATGGTTTCCAGGTAGAGTATGTGTTGAAAGAACAGTTACATGAAATGTGTTGAAAACACCACTGGTATTACTAGTTAACAGTCCTTGTTCTGAGGTAACTGTATACCACTGGTACTGTTTTGTGGAAATTGAAATCTCTGGCATCTGAAGAAATTTAGAGAAATAATTTTATGAAAGCTGTTTAAATTTATGTGAGTGTCGTACTCTTAAAAGAAGTAGAGTGAAGCTGACAGTCTTTGACCTCTGAAGGACAAACAGGTTTTACATATTTCTTGATACAATGGAGGAGTTTACAACTGTTATTGTAAAATTTTACCTGTGTAAAAGAAAAGGGAAAAAAAAAAAGAAAGGTTTCTGTAGTTGGCAGTCCTGCTGCTTGTATGTTGCTGAAGGAGGAATATTAAGACTGAAAGCATGATTGTAATGCTAGCATCCTCTTCAGAGAATCTTTTTTTTTTTTCTTTATGCTGCATCCAATAAGACATAGATGCTTGAAAAGTAGCTGTGGCAGCACCCAAGTTGTAAGAGTGGTGTCATCCTGTTCCCAACTCCCTTTTCCAGTAGAATCCAGGGCGCTGTGTTAGATACTTAAGAATTACAGGCTTTTCTGTTTTTCAGTGGTAGCACATTCTACCCTTCTGAGACAGGTACATGTGGAAAAAGGTCAAATTAATTTGGTTGGAGAGCATAAAGGAGAGGAAGGTTTTTTTGTTTTGTTGGTGTGAGTTTTGGGGGTTTTTTTTTACAGTGCACATGTTAGGACATCAACGTACTAGGCATTTATTTGTGGTAGTGGGGTCTTAGGTTCTAGTTCTTGCTCTCCCGACAGCTTTGTAAATCAGAAGAAAAATCACAAACAGCTGTATCATGAGGTACTAATAACGAGGCTCCTTAAAGAAAGATTGATTGAGAACTATCTTGTAGGTTCATCAAAATCATGTTAATAGTATTATTATGCTTGTTTCTGTTATGTAGAATGTATTAAATATTCTTTGGAATGTTACAGACCCATATTTTTTTTCAGATTATTTGGTATAATATGGGCTGAAGCATATTTGTTTATGCTTACAGATATTTTTGGTTAAAATAATACAGATTTGTTCCATAAATAATAGAGTCCTAAAACTTTAGGAGTATTATCTGCTGGATTATTAGCCTTCCCAGCTACCCCCTACCCCCAGCCTGATTTCAGTCTGATGCTTAGGAGCTAAACTGTTGCTTTTCAGACAGATTTCCAAGTCCTTCAGAAATTTATGAACAATCAACTCTGTTTCTTGTAACAGGGCACATCAGTCCTTTCTCTGTCAGAGCTGTCCAAGACACCCCTCCAGAATGGTCTTTCCACCCCTCCACTTCCTTCATCAGAGGCTTCCAGTACCCGGCTGTCTCCTCCCAATGTTTCTGCTCTCTTGGATATTTCTCTGCCTGGACCACCTGAAGATGTGCTTTCTCAAGGAGAACCTGCCACTCAGATCAGTGACTCTATCATTGAAATAGCTATCAGCTCTGGTCAATACAGTAAGTCTGAGCTTAAATAAAGTCTTCCTATTAACTTAAAAAAAAAAAAAGTCTGTCATCTTACATTGCAGCAGAAACTTTTCCAGGATGCAGTTTTTTATTATTTTTTTTAATAGCTGCTGGAAATAAAATTATATGCTTAGCCTTTATTTTCTAGCATATATAGGTGGGGCTTTTTGTTGTTGTAGTTGTTGAGGGGAGTGTTGTTTCCTTTCTAAATATAAATTGGTGCAGTGTCCTATAACTTTTCTGCATTGACTGAATCAGTGATTCCTGACATTGCCTTACAGGTGAAGGTGTTTCCCTCTCTCCTGCAAAACTGAATGGCAGTGACAGCTCCAAAAGTCTTCCGTCCCCATCCAGTAGTCCTCAACAGAACTGGATTGCATCTCCCAGCCATGATCCCCAGTGGTACCCCAATGACTCCACAGACTCGTCTCTCAGCAGCTTGTTTTGTAAGTGTCAGTATGCAGAGAACTGCAACAAAAAATCTTTTCTTTACAACAAAAACAACAAAAACCCCCAACACTGTGGAAGTGAATCCTTTGGAAAATCATAAACCCAGTAGGATGTTTGTAGAATTCTTCCCTTACTACTTGCTTTAGTTTCAGCAGTGTTGCCTTGAATCTTCCTTCTCTGTACAAGTCTGTTCCTGAAAAGATCCTATTGCTAGATTGAGGCCCATACCTTGGGACAAATAATTTCTTGGCAGTTCTTTGCAGTCTGTTTGGAGCCTGACTCATCAGTTAGGTTGAGACATTTTGGTTATTTTGGTTGTTCTGCCAGAATGAAAAGATGCCCTTGGCTCTGCTTTTGGAAAAATAGTCTTCATTCTGTGCTTGGTGAGCGTAATCTCAAAGACGTGAGATCACTGGGTTTGTTTGGGGTTTGGTTGGTATTTTTTTAATTAGTGTTTAATGGGGCCAGTGTAATGAATCTGTGTACTTTTAACATTATGCTGATGGTGTTCATCCTGGTAACACATAAGTTTTGAGAGATAGAAGAAATAGGAAATGGACGGCAGATACCTATTTGCTTGTCCTTCTCTTTATCCTCCCAATTCCAAATATTCAGTGCTGTGACTTACTGATGTGCCTGTTCTTTATAGCAAGTTTCATCTCGCCTGAGAAAGGACGAAAAATGTTGCCAACTCCTGCTGGGACTGCCAGTGGCACCTCCTTACTGGGACCCAGCCTTCTGGATGGAAATTCACGGGACTCTTTCGTGTCACGGTCTCTGGCAGATGTAGCAGAGGTATGTCATCAAATCACATTTAGCTGTCTGCTTCTTTTTTAGTGCAGTGTTACTGGATATTATCCATCATACCTTCCTGAGATACTTAAGCGAAGGTGCTTTGACATCTGTACTGTAGCTTAGTATAAAACAGGGTTACAGTCTTAAGAGGAAGATGTAAAATGACTTGGGGGTATATGCCACCAGATCTGGTGAGTCTGGCTGGAGGCCTGTAGCTAGCGGCGTTCCCCAGGGGTCAGTACTGGGTCCAGTCTCATTTACCTTATTCATCAATGACCTGGATGAAGGGACTGAGTGTACCCTCAGCAAGTCTGCAGATGATACAAAACTGGGAGGAGTGGCTGATTCCCCAGAAGGCTGCACCTCCATTCAGCAAGATCTGGAGAGACAGGCTGGAAAGTTGGGCAGAGAGGAATGTAATGAAGTTCAATAAAGGCAAGTGTAAGGTCCTGCACCTACGGAGGAACAACCCCATGCACCAGAACAAGCTAGGGGTTGACTTCTCTGTGGAGAAGGACCCGGGAGTCCTGATGGATAGCAAGTTGTCCATGGGCCAGCAGCATGTCCTTGTGACCAAGGCAGCCAATGGGATCCTGGGGTGCTGGACTCCCCAGTTCAAGAGAGACAGGGAACTACTGGAGAGGGTCCAGCAAAGGGCTGCAAAGGTCGTTAGGGGACTGGAGCATCTGCCT
>JAVJGJ010000047.1:36588353-36605849 GCA_035590215.1 Microhierax caerulescens | reverse complement strand
GCCCAAACACATGCCAAGGAGTATAATTATTATTCTTACTATTCACTCAGTTTAGTGATTAATACTATGGCCACTGCAGGGAGCCCTTTGTGTGAAGTGGGTGCTGCTGGTGCTGCCCACCAGGCTGGCACGCTGCCCACCTTCCCAGGCCCCTCGGAAGCTCTGTGGCCAGCTCTGGGGGCACTGGGGAAGGCTGGCAGTGCTCAGGGCTTTCACAGTCCCCTGGCAAAGCCCTGCCCACACGGACCCCCGCCTGCACTGGCAGAGGCACCTGCGCCGCTCGCAGCCGCTCACACAAACGTCACGTATCAATTTCACAGAATCGCTGCTTCGCAATTTGATGCAAATGAACAACATTCCTCGTGCTTGTACACATTTTCTGTCAACATGTGTTAGAGTATACCAGGTTGTCCAGACACTAGCTTTGACCCAGCCTGTATAGAAATGCCTTTGCTTCTGCAAAGGTTTTTACATTGTGCCCTGCAGAAACCAGGATTGTTCTGCTGCCTTCACCACAGTGCATTTTTTGTTTGTTTGTTTGTTTGTCTGTGCTGACTCTGTTAGTGAATTCTCTCGTCTTTGGTCAGCCTTATGTTTTGCCTTTGACTGCCTCAGATTTTTGTTGGTGAGGTTGGGAGAACTATGTGGGTTCTCCCCAAACCACAGCTGTAGTTGTTTTGAGATGTGCTGTAGATGATCCTAGTTGGAAAAACAACGACTTTAGCAATACAAACCTTTTGGTTGTGCTGGCTATTTTAAATCATGTTTGGAAGATGTGCATGTTTTGCACAGACATTTGTTAGGGAGGGTAGCTCCCGTGATTTGTTCTCTGAAAGGACTTTCTTATCATATCCACCAAAGAATGAGTGGCCTTACCTGCGTGTGTCTGCTGCTGCTCTAGCCCAGGTCCCTTGGGAACAGCAACTGTTCAGAGGGGGCTGTACCTGGGCCAGGTGCTAAAACACTCCGATTTTATAGTGCTTGCTAGTTCAGTTGATGTCGGAAATGGTGGATGACTACAAGAAAACTTAGTTGCCTTTTTGGATAGTGAAATATATGGGGTAGTGCTAAGGGTAGAAATAGCCATGGGAAGTAGGGATTTCAATGCCTTTGTACCTTTCTGATCAGTTTGGAGCTCCCCGTTACTTGTTGGCCACCTAGGAAAACAAGACGGCAATTGTAACTGCAACTGTGGAATGGATTTTTCTTACTTCTAAACATGTATTTCCTAGAAGCTGTTCTTAAGCCTGTGCTGTTTAGCCTCTGGCTGAGTCTTGGACACATCTATTTGTTTCAGTTCCTTGTTCCAGCACTTGCCAGGGTTTTAAGATGCTGCCATGTGGAAAAGTCAACCAGAGGCTGCTTTCTGCATTGAAGGGTCTGGTGTGATTGACCTGTCTGTAATACTGAGCTTAGACTTGGCATCTTTTATAGTACCTGATGTGCATTGGCTACAGTGCCTGTCTTAAACAGCAACTTCCAGCTAGGCCTTAAATTAGTTAAACTATGTTAATTTTCTTGCATTTCTTTCTTTGGAATGTACACCATGTTTTTCAACTTGTCAAGTAAGATTGATAAGAGCACTTCTCCGGGACAGAAGGGGACTGGAAATCAAATGATAAATCATGCAATTGTCAATAAACCTCTGTATTTTGTTACTTCATGGTTTGTTGCAGATGTCTGCTTGTATAAATCAACCATTCATCCAGTTCAGGGTAGATACACTGGTGAATTGTGTTATCTGAAATGGAAAAAATTGCAAAAACCTTTTCTAGGCCACCTGTGCTGGGCAGTACGCTTCGGAGATGTGACATCCTGCTCAGGGGTCATGGGACAAGCACCTCTTATCCCTGGGGACTGTGAAGGGACAGTAGCAAGGGTGGGCTTTTCAGGTCAAAGCCTTTTTGTGGGCAGCTGTACAAAGCAGGGATGCTGTTACACTCTTCAGCAATATTGTAAATAGACTTAAATATCTGAATATTTTAAATACTTAAATCTATTTGTAGAATAGTGTAGCAATTCCCCCTGAGCAAGGGATGCTTTTCATGTGGAGAAGTTGTAGCCCCACCTCTGCGCTTCCAGCAAGTACATAAAACTCACTTGGTGTGCCAGACTGTCTTGGCTGACAGAGTGGAGGTAACTGCAGCTGCAGATGTTCCAGTTTGGGGCGTGTGGGACACTGTGGCCTCTCAGCCAGGGTGTGTTCTAAATCTGCTGGGTTCATCCCTTAAACCACAGCCTGTGGTGCCCTGCAGAGCCTCTTAGCCAGCACCTGTTTCTACAGTGACTTCTGTGTTTTGCACAGAGTTTTGCCGTTTATAGTTGAGGACTCTTCTCTCAAGCACGCATAGTGCTTTGGGTGGGATCTGCTTAGTGTGGGAACTTGTGAATATCCTTGATGGATAACACGTTGGCAATGAAGGACTGTCCCTCCTTTGAACTGTTGTCAACTAGGAGACTACAATATAGTTTTCGCTTTGCAACTCTATACATTACCTCATTGCTTTGCCCCTAAATTGAAGTTTTGTAGCTTAAACACTTGGGATAGAACATTATCCAGGTTACTGTTTCAGACTTGGACGGAAAATGATAACTGTCATCATAAGCTTAGCTTGGGAAGTGGTTAAAGGATGCCTTGTGTGCTTTCCTAAGTCGGGTGTGATTCTAGGTATAGCTGCTGCTTAGTTCCTAAATGTCACTGTGTCTGTCCAGTACAAGACAACCCTGTTCTAATAAACAGCCCAGCTGCAATGCATCATCCCTCCCCGTCCCCCCTGAACCCCGTTAACCCAGGTCAGCGCACGTTTCCCCCTCTCAGGACTGCTGGCCTCCATGCAATGCCTTCTAAGCAAGCACTGTCTGATACTGTCCTCCTGTTACGTCACTGTGTAACCATTGATAAACAGCCCGCTTGCACTCTTCATAAGACTAATGTCCTCCCTGTCAGTGTTTTAAGTAGCGTTACTGTGGGTTTTTTGAAGGATTTATACAGGTTAATCAGACTTGGAGTATCTGAAGTATGTTTGGGGCTTGTCTAGTGAGAGAACATACATGGTGGTGTGTGGAGACAATTATTTAAGCACTAAATGAGTAACTTGTGGTATGTTCCCTGAAAAATTCTTGCAGTTGGTTACATACAATGTGATCGCAGTGGTGCATGGACACCCAGGTTAGCGTGTGATCATGTGGAGAACTGTTTGATGCTTGCTTGCATCAACACATGGAGCGTGCTCAGTTGTCAGCTCACATCTTCACAGTTTGGAAGCCAGCTGGCCATTTTGTTCGAGCCCTATGATGTGGCTCTGTTGAATTTCAACTTGAAGCTCTGCTGAAATCCTGTATTACTTCCCTTTGGAAAAGGTGCTGGTTTAGAATGTTGTTGAGGCTGGAGTTTTCCATTGTTTATTTTTCTTGAGGAGTAAACTAGGGGCACAACCAGGATGCTGTGCTGTGCTGCACAAGAGAAAGCAGAAGGATGCCGACATCTGAGCATAGGCTATCTGCTGGTAATGGAGGCAGGATTATAGAGAGACTTTGGCACGAGATAAGCCGTGTGTGTCACTGCTTGTTACGAGCTGTGCACATAAAAGACCGGGTGATGATTTATTGCTGGCCAAGAGCTGAAGCATGGAACCCCCAGAAACAGCCAGCAGACTAAATTGGGTAATTGCTACTTGCTCCTCCCTCTGAAAACACAGTCAGTGAGCAGGAGGAGCAGGTTTTAATTATTGTGCTAAATTTGAAGCCCTGATTACTTTTATTGCTCTATCTTTCATCTGGGGATAAAGATTATTCTCTCTTGAACGTGGCTTTCCCTTTCTTTCAAGCTGCAACTCCTTACGTTGTTTGCAGGACCTCCTCCTCCTCAATGCTGCTGTAACTGGCAAGAAAGAATGCTGGAATTTGCTTTACTCGTCAGCCTCTCTAGCTCCAGTTAGCTTCTAGTTCTCTTACCCTACCATTTCCCTCCTCCCTCCTCCATATATGTGCATTTTAAATGGTAGCTATGCTGCCTTTGGCCTCTCAGTTATCCCTCCCTTGCTACTCCTGGGTGTATGCTGTATGCCGCTTAAGCCAAAAATGCAAACGGCTCTGTGTCAAAGTGTATTGGAAGCACAGAGGTCTGTCAGAAGTAACCGGGAAATTAACGTTGTGCCAGTTTCTTCATAATGGTGATGGCTTTTCTTCCAGTGCCACCTCCCACAAACACATAAATGTGTGCTGCGCTGTGTAAAAGTGCTTAACGTTCTGGCTTCTGGGAACATGCTCTGGAGCATGAGTAAAAAAAATCCACCTCAGTGTGAGTTGCCTGAACTAATGTCCGCTTCTCACGTTTCAGTTTATATTTTAAGAGTTGCAATCCACTGTGTCTTATGCAAGAGGAAGGTTCTGCCAGAGTATTGTTGAGAAGAGCTTATGTTTTCCAGGGCTGCCCAAGGCTAGGCAGAGGGTGCAGGATTTTTGTTTTCCTGTATACGTGGTTGGTGCAACACCACAAAAATTAAAACCAGTTGTTTCTTTCGATTTTTTGCAGCACACTGACTTCTGTGAATGCACCCTTTACTTTCATGACAAGCTCAAAGAAAGCAGAGCGCCATGCAAGTAATTTGTAGGAAGTTTCTCAGAAGTGAGCTCTGGCATTTCAGGAGTGGGTGTTGAGCAAGAATCGGGAAGACAGGCAAAGTGAAGGTGACTTTCCTGTCATGAGTGGAGTAATTAATGAAACAACCAGTTAAACAGGTGTAACAGGAAGCTGTTGATGTACCCTACTGGAGATGAGCAGGTACTGTTGCAGGAAGGCTTGTTCTCTGCCTATTTACTAGTCTTACGTTGGCTTCAAGCTTTACTAATCTGAGCTGAAAGATGGGCACAGTCTTCTAAGAACAACTCCTTGCCTGCGAGAGGCTCTAGCAAAATCCTCCCAGCCTAAAGATAGTCTTTGTACAACAGACTCGAAGGTCACTAGAATCTCCCAACATTTTCAGGTTATAATGAAGCGTTTTTTAAAAGCACCTTTTTAAAAGGGACCTTTGCACAACGCTGTCTACACAAACCTCTGTAACCAGCAGAAGTTCTTACTGCAGGTGGTGAGGCATTGGCACAGGCTGCCCAGAACAGCTGTGGCTGCCCCATCCTTGGCAGTGTCCAAGGCCAGGCTGGATGGGGCTGGGAGCAGCCTGAACTGGTGGGAGGTGTCCCTGCCCATGGCAGGGGGTGGAACTGGGTGATCTTTCAGGTCCCTTCCAACCCAAACTGTTCCGTGATTCTGTGACAGGATTATAGGTGGCAAATCTAGGAAATATGCAGGAATGTAGGCAGTGAGGCTCCCAGTGCTACAGTCATGAACTTTGTTAACCACTGGTAGATTTTAAGGGAATCTTTCATGACAAGCTCAAAGAAAGTAGAGCTTTCTTTGAAAGAAAGAAAGAGTAAGTATGTCACAACTTACTCAAAAACAGATGAGTGAAGTTTCTATTCTGGTAATTCAGAAGATGTTGTGATGGCAAACAGGAATGGCTGGCTTTTGACCTTCCATGAAGAAACCAGTACAGGGCTTTCAGTGGTTATCCCAGTGCTTGTGACAGGCCCAGCCCCACTGAGTTTAGCTGCAGCAACATGAGAATATAAACTGAGAAACCTGGTGACTCCCTGCCAGCCAGGCCAAAGCCACGGCATTTAAGCTGGCCATTGGCAGTACTCACATAAAAAATCAGCTCTATTGAACATGTGTTTTCGTCGGTACACAAGCATCCAGCCCGAGTATAGCTGCTGCATGTGGTTTTTCATAATCACATTTGGAAATTCACCATGGGATTTCTCCACTACATTAAGAAAAAAAAACAGTTGTGGGATTTCAGTGCTGAAGAGTAGTGCAGCAACTGGGGGCTGAGGGATGCACTTAAAGCCAGTCTAGGAAGAGTCTGACTTACCAGCTCAGTAAAAACACTGGCGAGGCCTCACGTGGAGTGCCAAGTCCAGTTTTGGACTCATTAGTATCAGAGGGATGTGGCTTAGGGAGGGAGCACAGTGATGGGCCACAAGGGTGTGAAATGGACTGGAGCATCTTTCATAAGAGGAGAGGCTGAGGGCGCTGGGGCTGTTCAGCCCGCAGAGGAGGTGGCTCAGGGAGATCTTATGTGTGTTCAAGGACCTGCGGGGAGGAGGTGAGGACAAGGAAGCCAGATTCCTCTCTGGAGAAGAGGCACTGGGCAAAAATTAGGCCACACAAAAATCTGACAAAGAAGCACTTTTTATACTGTGAGAGCAGTGAAACACTGGGTCGGGTTGTCCAGAGAGGTTGTAGAGTCTCCATCTGTGGAGATGCTCAAACTCTGACCAGATGTGGTCCTGGTCAGCCTGCTCTGGCTACCGCTGCTTGAGCAGAGGGTGTTGGACTAGATGATCTCAGGAGGTCACCTCCAAACTAAAAAGAGTCCACCTTTTCTGCAGTTCTGTGACTTCTCACCCCACTCCCAAATTTCTGCTGCACCAGACTCCCAACAGGGAAATCCTTTAATTGCTTGTAGTGTGAAATGAATTCACAGGGTAACTTACAACTTAGAAGACCTTGCTCTTCTGAACACGTCCTCTTCAGTAAATCAGTTTTAACAAAACTGCGCTTTGATGGGTGGATTTGTCTTCTGTGACATCTACTTACAATGTGACTTTCCCAGATGCTGTGTGTGTCTAAATTGCTTTCAGTCTGCTAGTGTTTATATTAAACACAACTTGTGCAGAGCTGCTCCTAAGAATTTGTAATAATTTACATTGTCACTGAGTTCAGCATTCCTTGTACTTGGTTATGTTAAAAGTTTACTTCATTCTTAAAGCATCCTTTGTGCTTCTGTAAACACTGAGTTTGTGAGCATTTTGCATAGTGAAAAAGGCAGTTGGCTGAGTAAAATGAGCCTCTAGCATTCATGAGTAAGAGCACCCTGGTTTAAAGGGCAGAATTTCAGATCAAAACCTTTTACGCTTTTGAAGGCAAATGAATAGGCACAGTTTACAGAAGTATTTCTAGTAAGCTAGTTAGCAATTAAGCTAGGCTTGCGTGCCAAACATAATTGATCTGATTAGTTCGGTCTCCTGCCTAAAGAAAAATGATGGTGCCACTTGCATGCTTATGTAATCTGTGAAGATGCATGCTAATCCAGAGCAGTAACTTGAACAGCAGGCCTGCCAAGGTATGTGGATTACCAGATGCTGATGTACAGAATTCTTGTGACAGAGAAACAGCGGCAGACCGGGCGGGCACATCTTATGTGGCCTCTTGTGATGCAAGATTGAAAAGCAACTATCTGATGGCTCATTTGGCAAGGTTAGTTCTTAAAGTGTCCCATGCGTGTCTCTGTGTGTTGGAGAATGCCTAAGCAGACATCATACATCATACAGCAGCAAACCATACAGCAGACATCTTTCACTTGTGTGCCAGGCATAAAAAAATGGAAACATTCCCCTTCTGCAGACCATTCCCTTTAAAGATGTTTAAAATACACAGGCTAGAAATCCCCTTTCGAACAGAAGCGTTCGGTGCTGCGTCTGGCAGCCAGTGTGGTTCTCACAGTGCAGAGGTTCAGCTGACAGAGCCTTCGTTCCCTGTTTCATCATCAAGGAGCGGTGCTACATGTGCAGGGTCTCGGTCCTCCTGCCCCATGGGTGCTCCCTTCCTTGTTCTGTTCAGTGTCCCACCCTAGAAAGTCCAAAAAGCAGTTAGTGGCAAAAAGGATACTGTTCTTTCTGTAAGCATAGGTTGCTACAGCTGTGTCCTGGCCCTGGCCCTTCCCCTTCCTGCAAAAAAATACAGCTGCCGATAGGTTGATACTAGGAAAGACTACTGTGCACTGCATCGGTATTTCAGTGGATGGTTCTGTTCCATGCAGTCCTATTTTCCTGTCAGGGGAATTACTTAGGTGTGCACCCAACAGGTATTACATCAGTAACAGCAACTCTGTGATGCAAGGTGTAAAAATTGCTTGGAGGGGGTTATTTAGGGACAAATACAGTCTTTTTCATGCCTTTTATCACGCTTACCTGTTTCTTGTCCACAACATTGAGACTAACGGAGGCAACAATGCACGCAATAGTGTTTGCCAACATAAATATCATCATCTGTTGCCAGCGCCACAGGGGGATCTTTAATTCACTAGAAAAGGTCCAAACAGGATAGGACAACTCGTCATTTGAAGATACTCATGGCACCTCCATAGTTCCTTGCAGCATCAGGCTGCAAATACACTGATTTCTACTCACACTGTTCCACTAAAGCACTGTTGCTCTGCCTGAAAAGAAAAAAGCATTCTTACCTGGACTTTGTTCCTAGAATGTGGCCAACAATCAGGTTTGAAAGGCCAACTCCAATCATCTGCACAGAAGTTGCAAGGCCCATAGCTGTTCCCAGAGTTGCTTGGGGGACCACAAGAGGTATGGATGGCCACATACTAGCCTGGTAGGAGTAAAGAGAAGAGGAATTAACTCAAACCCTCATTTAAAAGTGTTAGATGGTCATTGGTTTAAAAAGGAATTATTCCCACTAAATAAAAATTGGTACTTTTTCCTCAAAAAATCTGGTATTTATCCCTCCCAGCCTGTTGGCTGGTTCTGGACTGTTCCCCGTCCTTGTTAAGCAGCTTGAGACGGCACAGACAGCGCATGTTATTTGAAACTGGAATAACCTGACTCCAGATTTCTGAAGGAGTTAGACCTGATGATTTGGCTCATAATACTCAAAGGAGATCCAGGTGTTATATTCAAGGTAAAAAAGCACTAAGAAAAGATTAATGCTTCACACCAAGTCAAGTGGTCCCTTAAGTCTGCTTGCGTTTTGCTCCATGTTGATTCTTTGGTGTTACTTGTTACTAACCAAAATCTTCAGGATGGGGGAGCCAATGACTTCGAACTCTGGCTGCTAAACCTGCTCATCAAGACACAAGGGCAGTGATAGATGCCATCCAGGATGTAGAAGGAGCACAGCCATAAAACCACTACAGCAGCAGGGCTGTGAACTTACAGCAGCAAAGGAGTAAGTAATCCCCAACCAGATGGTAGAGACTAACGGAGGAACAAACGTAAATGCCAGGAGAGCGAAGACCGGCAGAGTCAATGCAGCACAGCCAACAGCAAAGACACCTCTCAGTCCAACATAGTCCTGGAAAAGGCAACAAACAGGAGGCCTCTTAGAAGGGATCCTTGCTTCCCACAGATCCTAGTGATGTGAGGGGCTGTGCAAACGAGTGGCACTACCAGGTAATTCCCTGGCTGTTGGTATTGTAGCAGGCGAGCTATTACTAGTTCCTCTCGCATACTCATGAACCAAGACGGAAACACTTGTCAGATAATCGGTGCCCAGTATTCATGTGAAATGGCAGGCTTTAATGAAGGGGGAGGAAAACCACACCGTTGCGCCCTGACAGTTATGGAAATAAGGAAAGCAAGAGTTTGACAAAACGGGCACCGATTACATGCAGGTTATCCTTTCCCGTCTACTTGTAAGGCTTATCCTGATCCTTTCTGTTCCAGTCTTGGACTTCCCAAAACATGCAGACATTGCCATGGTTTGATGCTACCATAGCACAATTAAGGGACAGCGGGACGAGCAGGTCAACATTACTTCTTGTGATTTAATTCAGACTAAAATGCATCTTGCCATTTGCAATAAATTAAAGCACTGCTTGTTCAGCAACAATAGGCTAGGTTCTGGGTGAGGTGTTGTAACAAAGACATTTCAAAAAATTAGGAAAAAGTTATCAGCAAGCACTTCGTTTTGGGTACTCACAATCAATATGCCAACTGCTGCAGAGAGAACAAGGGAGCTGTCGTACACTGCCCCAGCAATATAAGCGGCAGCCTGCTGACTGTAACCAGAATATTTATCCTGGATAAACTTGCTAAAAATAAAACAAAGGGGGGGGGGGATACATAATTAGGATTCTTGATTTAGTTATTTTGACAGAAAGTAAGTCCAAGCACAAACATATGGACAGGAGGGGTTTAATGAGAGGACTTGTAAACAGGTTTGATTCCATCTGGTTTATAGTGCTAAGACTTTGGGGGTTTTTTGTTTGGTTTTTTTTTTTAATTGGTGCACACCATAGAGAAGCTGGTAGCTTAAATGGTGGCTTTCAAGATGCTTCTGCAAGTGCAGAGTAAAACTGCAGGTTAAACTTGGGCATATGTTCAATTACATCAGCACAGCTCACAAGCAGCAATTTCCTGTCACCTGTCCAGAACGTACAGATGGATTTTTTTAACATTCTTTTTGAAAAGGCAGAAAGCATTATCAATTCAAGGATGAGAATGCTGAGGGGCAGGAAAAGTATCTTAATCCGGCAGCAAAGATCAGCATTTAAATTGAGCACCTGCATTTCAGAAGTACTAGGAATTCCCCTAGTATTTTTAAGGCATCTTTAAGGAGATCTGGTTAAAGCAGAAAACATACAAACCAGGTTTTGTTTTCATTGTCAGAAGTCAGCCTTTCACCTTTGTTAAGGACACACAAAAATGGCATTAAAACTTAACTCAAATTCTTTACAGAATTTACAGTCATACGCTCATAATAGCTTAGAAAAACTAGTTTGTTTGGAGATCTTGTAGCTCTTTAAACCTGGCTTGGCTACTTGCACAGCTACTCACCATTAGTAATAATGAGCCTTTGTAGCCTGTGCTGTCAGCAAAGTATGAAATGCGACACTTCCCTGAAGATTTATTGCAACAGAATTCACCAAAGAGCAGTGGCCTTGGGACCATTATTTTTCTGACTGGGAAGCAGTGTAGCATTTTTTTGCTGGAAAAGATTTGCGAAACATGACTCTTGGTGCCTGAACTTTTGTTCCACAGGGAGAAAAAAAAAAAAAATTCTGCAGGGAGGCAGAACTGCAGAAATGATTCTGTGTGATCAATAGGTACTGTTTTTGGTTAAAATGAGAGGGCAACTGATAGAAAGCCCATCTCATCAAGGCCTTGACAATCCTTGCCATCTTTAATGTCTTTATTTTACTAATAAAAGGTCACTTGTACATTTGTTACGACAATGTTGATGACATTTCTTCACTCCCAATTTCACAGTGGCTTACTATACATCACTAACAAAAAAAATACATCCTAAATAATTTTCTTTTTTACACTGCAGGCCTTTGCTAATCTAAGTTCATACTCATTACATGATAAAAGCTGCATCATCCACAAACAGGAAAAAAGCAGCAAAATGACAAGCCTGTAGCAGAGCCACAGGACAGAAGCAGGAGTCCTAGTTTAGGCAGGCAGGTTGCTTCTTTGTTTTAAGCAAATTAAGGCAAAAAAAGGAAGTCTGCAAGCCTTGCGCTGGGATGCAAAGGCTTCCTTACTTGCAAACCCAGGCTGACACAAACTTAGCTTTGTTTCAAACACAGCAGACAAAATGCAGGAACTGTGGGACAGAACTGCCCCAGGCTTGTCAAGCCAACACCCCATCCAGCTGAAAAGACAGCCATTTTGTTGGACTATGACAAGGTGAGATGTCTACAGGCAATTTTTTTAAATAAAGTATTTCTTTCCCTTTCAAATCCTTCTGATCTTCCTTCGGCAGTGTTCCGAGCTTTAAATACTGGATGAATCATTTCCCTTTAAGTTATTTTTGCTTTCTTTCAGAAAACTCCCTTATCTTTGAAGGGAAAGAAAGGTCAAAGAACCCTCATATCTTCTAACTAAGTGTTAAGACATGTTTCTCTGTGTTTCATGAGGGGAAGGAACAAACATATTACCCCGATATTTCCTGGCCAGCTGAAAATTGAGGGCCTGCAAGGGTCTAATACACTTTTATCAGTCGCAGAGCAATACCTGGCATCTGCCACAAAGGGGAAGACTCCATTGTAGAAGAACATGATGGTGAGGACCAGGAGCCAGTAGCGAAGGGGAAGTCGCTGGATGTCCTGAATCCGCTGCAAAGATAATATGTGCCCTCAGTCACCAGGAAATAGTCTTTAGCTTCACGCTAATGGCACTTTCTGCAAGCTGCTGAAAGTCACAAAACATTTAAGAGGTAACAGCAGGTGAAAGGGAATTGAATGGCAGCTCATGTACCTCTAAGTGAAATTTGGCAGGTGCTGACTCCAAAGCATTCCTTCTTCAATGCTACTCAGTAAAAATACCAAAAAAAGCTTTCTTCTTTTTATTAAGGTTATGGCTGCAAGACACTGTTCTAAGTAAGCTCTATTAAGAGCCTATTGCAAAACCTTAAGTGAAATCCAGTGGAAAGATTGAGTAGGAACAGGAGTCACACCACTGAGATACAGAAACCAGTAAGAATACTGTTATACGAAGGATGCTGTCTAGTAGATTTAAGTGCCATAAAAATTGCAACCTATTGCCTGTAACGCTTGTTCCTAAACAGAAGAATGCAGGGCGAAATGGAAGATGAGGGCTGGCAAAAGATACTTCTGTACTGAGCAAATTAGCTGTTTTCTATTATGGATCCTGTCAGCCAGAAGGCAGTTCCAGAGAGAAGCTACTATCTAGCTTCATGCCCAAAATCCTCCGAGCCACCTACAGTCAAGAAGTAACTGGCTGAGGAAAGTAATGCCGTTCAGAGTGCTAACTCAGCTCTCTGGAAGGCTGCAAATACAGTCTCTAAACAGAAAATTTGCACTTGCCTGGTGGTTTGTATCCTCAGATGGACCTGAAGAACTGCTCTGCAATATTTAACCAAGCAATGTTAATGCCCTCTTCTGGCCACGACCAGCTCTAACTGCTGCAGGCCTCCCTGCACCACAAAGCAGCGCTCACACACCCCAGGCTTTAAAGATTTGAGACAGAAAAGCTGTCTGTGCACCACATACCACTTTTTTGGATTCTTGCTGGATAACCCCGTCCAAGCCCAGTTGCTTCATGCCCACTTTATCTAGCACACTGACTGTAAGGGCTGAAACAAAACCGAGCACACAGAGCAGGGTACCTGGAAAAGATACAGGAGGTATTAGAAATTCCTGTGTGGAGAGAGTCGAATGACAAAACCAACTGCATGTAATATGTAGAATTCTCTCTGACTCATGTTCCTGGCTTCTTTTAACATTAACAGCCTTACCTACTGCCGCCATATGTATAGTAGGACCACATACTGCTTACCACCCTGTCAGGGTCCTTGAGCTTTGTCCACCGAGCTTCCAACATGCTGCAGAACCGCCTGAGGCCAGTGAAGCTAACTCTTGTCTCTAAAGACAGCAGCTTTGTTGGAAGATGGCCAGAACGCCTTCTAAACTGCAGCACGCCTGTGCACAAGGTTAAAACAAGCCAGACATTAAGAAACTTCCATGGTCCCCTGAGCAGGAGGTATCACACAGGCTGGTACTGGAAGCCAAATTATACCTCTTCATTTATGTGTCCTACTGCAGTTACTACAGCAATCTGGCCTGTTAGCACACTTGGCTCCAGAGAAGTGAGTCAGATTATGCTGGATATGCCAGAACTAAGTTTGGCAATGGGCATCTGCTGCAGACACCCTTCTCACAAAGAGATCTGTCTCAGTTTTGTTTTCCAAAGAGCCAAAACAATCTCTGTGATGCATACATACTTTGTCCAATGTATTTATCCCTTTGCAGGCTACTGAAGTTGCTGTGCTGCGCTTGCAAATGCTGCCTGAACACAAAACAAACCGTGTCACATGGGATGCAACACACCATGCCCATCACAATTAATTCTCTGAAAGCAAGAGTCGGAGGAGGGCAACAGGTTTCAATTTCTGCAAGAAATTTATCTCACATATGCATCTTCTTTTCCATGAGTAATGGCCCATACTGTTTTGTTGTTTGGGAAATAACACTTTCCTATAATCACCAAGTCTTTGTACACAAAGGATGCCCTGAGTCAGGTCTCCCTAACATCACCATTCCAGCCCACCAGAGTACCTGAGTGCCACTACTTAACTGCACTGTGAAACAAATCATCCCTTCCACTAAAGACAGATCCCATCTGACTGCACTGAAAAGAGGACAGAAATCTTCTAAAGATATGAGCCCTAGAACAGATTCACACTAAGAAACATGTAATTCAGATTCTGCTTCTTGTGGTAATTTGATCAGTCTATGTGCAAGGCACCTTATGCTGAGACCAATATAGATACTCCTGCAGAACCTGCATGTTCTGCTAGCTAAAATACAGAACACCACACATTTAGATTCCTCTTTTGTCTCAGTCGGAGGTTTCCATTCCATGGGAGTAAACCTACATTAAGTATTGACTACCTGTGACTGCAGATGTTAAAATATCTCAAGAAAACTGCAGACAGAACTCAGGCTGACACTACTGCTTTAGAGAGGGTTTTCAGGCATCAGTGAAGAAAATGCCATTCCATTGCATACAGAAAGCAACAGGAAAAACTGGAAAATTATGTGCCTCCTCCTGCTAACTTCACTATGTCTTTCAGGTACTTTTCATAACTGGACGAAACAAGCTAGCCTGCTTCTAGTCTAGAAAACAAAAGGCCAAAGCACCAAAGAAACTCACCTCCCCAGAGTGTCCACTGCATTCCAAATTTTGCCTCAAACTGCTGGGTGAAGAAGAAGTTGAGCACACTCCCAAGACGGGAGAAAGACAGAGTCAGTCCAAATGCCAGTGCCAGTTCCTTCCCCTTGAACCAGAAGGCTGTGATACGATTCTGCACAACTTGGGAGAAGACAAAAATCCTCTTCTGAACAGGCAGGCTTGGCCAAGAGTATTGCACAGAAGTAACAAACACAACCTCTCAAGCTAGAATGCTTGAGCTGGGGTAAGAGACGTCTACACATCCCAGGTGGAGGTAGTACATGTCAACTTTGTAGTCCATTTTAAAACTTACTAAATCATGCTGGGACATGGGAGGTGAACTTATCCCTCAAATAAGGCAAGAAAAATAACCCCAAAGGTGCAGCAATCCCGTTAATCCCCACCCTTGGGAGGACAAACTTGTTAGAGGGGAAGACTTTTGAACATGTTGGCACACATTAAATCCACGCAACCCTTCAAGGAGTGCTGTTCTTCTGTTAGCAACATAGGTTCCTGGTGCAGAGCAGGTGAAGCTGACTGGTAGGACAAGGGTTTAGGAGGCAAAATAAAAATGTACCATGACCCTCTGGTGAGGCTTAATGAAGAATGTGAATTCCTTACTAGTAAGTGACCCATTCCCAGAGCCGAAGAGCAGTCTTCCTGTTAGCATCATTGGTAGGAGGTATGGTGACCCCTTGAAATGTGAGCCTAGAGCAAAGATTGATGATCCCAGCAGAGTCAGGAAAGAGAAAACAAAGACACCAACTAGGGAGAAACAGAAGAAAAATACATAAACCTCAACAGACATGCTAAGATCAGGACAAAAGCATTCTTTGTCAAAAAGCAAAAGAGCAACCTCAAAACGCACTGGTAAACCTGTGGACTTCCATCAGTTTACCCTCATTATTTTAATTTTGTAAAGACTTCCCTCTTCATAAAATGACCTGGGAATCCTCAAAATGATGATGATATTCTCATGGTGGGAGGTTAGAGAGGCAGAATAAGTCAGACAGAGGACTCTGAACTCTACAGAAGTCCCTGTTCCTGTCCTGAACTCCACTACAGACTGTAGCCTAGAGCAGGCAATCTCCTTCTCTGCCTGTCACCTCATCTGTAAGATGTTTACCTCTGTGACACAGAGACAGAGCATAACTGCATTTGCTGGGACTGCTGGGTCTTAGATTATGGCATGTTCCAGAACAAACATCAGAGCAGAGGACAGAATACTACTTCATCAGTCTGTCCCACTGAAAACACATAATGCTGTTCCCTGTTACGAGAGTGCCAGAAGAAGCACATTTACTGCACTGCTGTGTAAATTCAGATTTACACTGCTGTGTAAAGTCAGTGGTCAAAGAATGAAAATGTCTCACTTGTCCTTGTGGAGCTGCTCAACTAGCCACCACGTGCTCTGCACACAGAGCTGTCCCTCTTCTCCCATTCCCCTGTGATCTTACTGAAGTGGAGCCTTGAATCATGCCTTTGCACTGAAAGAACAGCCTGAAATCCCACTTCAGTACAAGAATAAATTCATTGATCCTCAGAACTTACACCGATTTCCTAGTTTATCAATCAGGAATCCAGCCAGAATAACCACTACTGCATTTCTAGGAGAAAACAAGAACAGAAAAAAATGTGTCTTGCTGCTGGGAAGCGACTAATGAACTACCCCACCCTCCCAAAGCAAGAGAAAAATTACTTACGTCCAAGCATAGATTGCGTACAGCAAGTTGTATTGTGCAGGTGTCATTCCCAAGCCTTCAACACAGGCCAGTGTGCTATTTTGCCCGGTGTTGTTATGATGGGTTCCATTAGGGCAGGTCAAGTTCTGAGTAACAAGTCACAAAGCCTTTGTTAGAGGCAGCAGACACAGGTGAAAACCCACACAGTCCTTTAAAAACAAAGTTAAGTTATTGCCTACTAGATTTCTGTTTCTCATACTCGGTTTCCACTTCCACAACCAGGAATTAGAGGGCTTGTTCTTCTCCCAGGAAGCCAGCCCTTGCCAAATAAGAAGTGACTGGCCATCGGAACATCACATCTTCCCTTTCTGTGGCAGCAGCGACAGGAGCTCAGCACTTCTATACACTTTCCAGTCCAAAAGAAAAGCCAGGAGACTGCACCACAAGGTTTATTTGATCCCTTAGTTTCTTGTGATCCAACTCTTTGTTACAT
Organism: Microhierax caerulescens; assembly: GCA_035590215.1. Taxonomy (NCBI): domain Eukaryota; kingdom Metazoa; phylum Chordata; class Aves; order Falconiformes; family Falconidae; genus Microhierax; species Microhierax caerulescens. The sequence continues at coordinate 36,589,184 of JAVJGJ010000047.1, read as the reverse complement.
ACTATAAAGTCTTAAGCAGTGTGTAAATATAAAACTTAGCCATAGTCAATATTAATTCACAGCTATAAAGCATTTTCTGAACGGTAAGGAACTGCTAGTCCTAGCATGATTTATTAACATCATTTTTGCTACTGAAAAGCAACATCTCCTCAACACCATATGATCAGAAAAAAACCCTAGCTCTTCCAGCTACTAAAAATCTATCCGCATTAGGAAACAGACACTAGGTCTTCCACACCAGTAGGCACAAGCTTAACATCTTGAATAAGCACAAGGAAAGCATGACTGTAACCACATGCTTTTTATATAGCCATCATATTTACAAACCCTCAGATCTGCTGCAGTAGATATGTCCGAGGCAGCAGGGGAACACTTCTCTACAACAAAGTGTTTTCACTGCAAGCACTGGTCTTAGATGCTCTGACTACCACTGTGCCACTTGTATAATGCAGGTAGAGAAGCTAAATTTGCCAAAGTAAAAATATGATGCAAGTGCCAACAGACAAAACCACTGTTTGCACAGTACCTAACACAGAAAAATATGGCTTGGTTTCACTACCCTACAAAGTTACCTAGGTAACAAAACATGACACCATCTTTCCTTTACTCCATAAATAAATGACTTTTCCAGCAGACCTACAGAAGCTGTGGAGCATCAAGGAATAAATACTGACCTCTTATTTTTCTTTTTACTCCTGTTTGCATTGACAAACTGCACCCAATTTATCTTGGAGTTCACTGTTTGAATGTTATGGATTAATTGCGTTTAAAAAAAAAAAAAAAAAAAAAAAAAAAAAAAATTAAATGCAAGCTAAAACTATTTATGACCTT
>JAVJGJ010000047.1:36575328-36586873 GCA_035590215.1 Microhierax caerulescens | reverse complement strand
CCCGCCGGCTGCCCGCAGCGGGGACACGGGCCGGGCCCGCCCCGCCGGCGCTGCCCGGGGGAGGCCGCGCTCCGGGCCGGGCTGCGGCGGAGCTGAGGGGCGCTGGAAGGAACGCGGAGGAAAAGGCGCCGGCCTGCAAGCGGCGTGATCGGCTGGGGCGTTATCCGCAGTCGGAGGAAACGTAGTGCCCAGGGTTAACGCTGGTGCATGTAAAAGGCAGCGGTCAGGCGGGGACGGGGACTAGCTGGCGAGGGAACAGCAGCACGGGAGAAAATGATTTGCAATGCACCACGCTCTGAACAGGAGTCAAAGGCGCGATGCTTTGAGGGGGAAAAGCAGCGTGTCTTTTAGGAGACATTAACAGGAGTGTCTGAGGTAAGCAAGGAGGGAGGAGGCCATCACCGTGCCAGCAGCAGCACCGGGCCGGGACAGGCAGACACCAGCCAGGCACGGCTCGGATGTTCCCAGCTGTCACAAGAGCAGGGTCCTGGTAATGAAAACAAGAAAAAGAAGGTAAAAAGAAGGTGAACAAACCCCAAACACCACCCCCACCCCAAGGCCCCTATATGGTTGAAAATGTGAGTCTGTTTCTCTTCCTGGTTGAATAGTATCTTTTTCTACCCAAACAAGGCATAAAGAGTCATCAACCAAGGCAGGCCTCACCTGATTTTAAAATAGAGCTTGAATAAATACATGTTATAAGGCTGTGTGGCACATCTGTCCTTCACAGGAAGCAGCAGGATTTGGGAATCCAGAAGTTTCTTCCCGCTCCTCTGTCTGTGGGTCAAAGGTACACATACACAGCAGGGAATGCAATGGTAAAAGTTTTTCACAGTGGTGTGTACTGAAAATAGCTCAATAACTACCAATTTTAGGAGCATCTGACTTGTGAACAGAGTCAGACTACAAGATACCCTTAAAAGTTTATTTTTGTAGATGCTGTTGTTTTAGACATTGCTTGTGCTGCCATGTAGAAGTTTTTTATTTTATCCTACCGTATGATTTCTCACCCTTGGGCTGCAGATGTGGAGAATGCTGAAACAGCATCATTATCTTATGTGCAGAGGATGCTTTGTGTTACTGACCCGTGTCGTCCTTATCTAGCCATGGTGGGCTGACTCTGATGAGCAGGTGAACCCCCACCCATTTACTCACTCACTTCCCCCAGTGGAATGGGGGAGAGAATTGGAAGGGAAAAGTAAGGAAACACAAGGCCTTGTGGGTTGAGATACAGGCAGTTTAATAAGAGGGAATGGGGGGGAACAAGGGAAGAAAACCACCTACTGATGTACAAGTAATGGCCATCAACAGACCGATGCCCACCTGGCCCCCAAGCAATGGTTACCTTGGAAAAAACTTCCCATGACAACTTTTGTGCTGAATGTGTTGCTACATGGAATGCGATGACTCTTTGGTCAGCTAGAGCATGGTTGTGTTACCAACCTCGTTTTCCTCACCAGCCTGAAGCACAGCACTGTTTCAGCTGCTGTGAAGGAAATAAACTCTTCCCCAGCTAAACACAGCACATAAACTAAGAACCAGCTCTTAAAAGGAACTTTTTTGGCCAAATAGAAGTGTTTTCTAACAGCATTTAGCAAAAATAAAAGTGTCTGGATAACAATGACATTTATATATATATCGATACTGTGTGTATACAAATGTATGTGTGTGTGTATAAAACATACACAATTGTGTGTGTGATTGATTTGAAAACTAGGATTAGAGTTTTCCTAGTGAATTGCAGGTTCTCAGGAGAATAACTGGGGTTTAATTCTAGGTATTTCCTTCAAAAAGCAATTAAATGCTCCTGAGTCCAATTCTAACAGTGCTGCCTCTCTTTTGATTTATTTATGTCTCCATGAAGGATACCTACTGGCAAGTATCATTAAAATGGCATCTGGGAGAACTATTTCAGCTACCAATATATTGTGACAGGACTACTTTATAAATTCAGAGAACAAATCTAAGATTCCAGACTTGAAAATAATACATACTAAAGCCCACAGATTCTCAGATTTCTTATCAGGCTATAACCATTACTAGCAGTGGCGGGGGTGTACCAATACTGCTGGGAGCAGCAGCAGGTTCCTGTCCTGTTTGAAGCTTTGTAGCACTTCTAAGATGTGTTTGTGCCACTAGTATTTGTATCACACCTCAGGAACCTGCGTTGCAATCACATTGCTTCTGAAAAATACTAATATGCTGTAATTAATTGAACTAAAATCCTTTGAGTTTAATGCTTAACTTACTAAAGCATGTTTCATTATTTGTATTCTATTTCCAAGTGATTGCCTTCCATGAGTGAAAATGGGGAAACTGGTTTTGTGACAAGTTGTGTTAAACCTTTTTGAAAAGAAAAGATACTGTATTTTTGATACCTCTTCGATCATAAACAGTCAGGTAAAATAGTGGTAGTCAGTACAATGTTTTCAGGCAGGTGAGTGATTTTAACTTGTCAGGTGTTATAGTTCATTTTGCAGTGGATTGTGTGTTTCCTCTGAAAATAGAGGACGCAGGAGCATTGTTACGCTATCGTTTAACATATTTTGCCATATCCTTCTCATGACCGTGTATTTTTCTTACTGACCAGCCAGTGCCTTCTCTCAGGCTCACTGGGTCCCCAGAGGTTGTTCTGCTGCCAAGCTCTGAAACGTCTCTTGGCTGCTGATGCTGTCTCAGGCTTTGTCACCAGATGATGTGTGGTGCTCACGGCTGAGGCTGAGTGGCTGGAAGGGAGGAAAATCCCCAATGCACAGGGTGAGCAGCAGGAAGGAGGAGGGTTTACAACGGCAGCAAGACCCGTGCTTGCGCATGTGTGTTTACTGCAGTGTCCGAGGGATGAGCTGTTCTGTTTTTTCAGTAATGTCCTGCTGTTGTGAGAGAGCTTTTAAATATAATTAATAACATAACCTTCCCTAGCATTACTACTCTGTTTGCTGATGTTCATTCCAGTTAGCTTAGAAACCACCCCTCACACGGGTTCAGGACAGACCTGAGAATGCACCATGGATTTAATGTGGCACTAAACTAAGTAGTCCTGTTAATTATATTCTTTTCCCTTGTCATGGATGCAGAATTTTTCACCTTTACTGAACGACTAATAAAGGCAACACGACTCTTTTGGTGCTGGCAATGCATCCCTTATTGCCATATTTAAGCGCCTGTCTGTCACCTTAAATTTGTAACAAAGGTCTCTTTTAAATGTAGCTTAGGTTTCTAGAGGCTTTGCAAGAGTTTCTCTCCTACTTTATGAAAAGTAAATGGAAAGCAAATGGGGGAGCTGATGTAAATATTATCTAGGCACTAATGTGGGTGCAGCTGCCCCTTTCTGCTTGAAAAGATTGTCCCCAGTCAGGCACGTCCCTGCACCTGCAGCATGTCAGCCGAGAGCAGAGGAGTAAAAGTGGGGCTGGGATTAAGGTCCAGGACACAGAAAGCAAGCTGCATGCTGATACAGAATATAGATGGCAAAGTGACATTTGACATGTCCCATTCTACTCCCTTCATGTTTCTCTTTGTTTCTCACTGGTATGGAAGGATATCAGGTGCAGAAGGGCTGCTATAAAACATTTAACAGCAGCCAGTGTTTCTGAAAACATCATGAGCTTCTGCACATTTTGCTATGCTTCTGCTCTTCCTTAATGTACCATGAGATACCCTTCCTTGCAGAGGCATTGGTTTTCATATAATATAGCTTGCTTAGGGTTTTGAGGGTTTTTTGTCCTCTCTGTACTTTATAGGACAGGGAGCAAAAGGACTGAGCTCAGCAGACCAGGACATCCTGGCCTCATTCAGGAAATCTTTTTTGCCTGCGGTTCAGAGTCTGCTCATTGATTTAACGTGCAAGGAGAAAATAATAAAGTCCACAGGCAAGTTAGTTTTTTTTTAAAAAAAAAAAACAACAAAAAATCCTGAATTTACACTTCACATGCATTTTTGGTGTTAGTCCTCACCCTGAATGTAATTATCATCTCCCCTGAAAAGCACACTTGGAAATCAATAATAAAGCAATGAGAATTAATAAAACACAGAGATGGGAGATGGAACTCTGATCCCACAGATCGTTAGGGCAGATCACTACTGCAATCAGTGGTTTAGTAATTATCGTAGTATTATCTTAAGGAAATACTATACCATTCGCATGTAATTTCCTGATGTATTGCAGAGCTCCAAAAGGAACTTCAGCTGTGAGTGCTTGGGACAAGTTACTGCACAAGCTGAGCAGTTCATCATGACAGATCAGAAGATACATAATAATGGAGTAGATGCTAACTTTGGAGAACCATATCAAAAAGATATTTGCTTTAGGCAAAGATGCCATTTTTAAAACTGTGGCCAAACAGTGTTTCTGGAGTATACTGAAGAGAGGTAGGGGAGAATTTATTTTTTCTGTTGCTAAACCATATCATCACAGCAATGAGTAGTGCACTTTATAAATCAGTGAACTAGCAGATTGGAAGAAAATTATGTCAGATTTTATAAATATGTGTAATAAATTAGATTACAAAAAAGGATGGGAGTTGCATTCAGGGATGCAGAAATCTGTGTTTGTGGATCTTAGGGATGTCACCCAGAATTAAAGTTGCTCTTACTAATGTTTTATGAACATTAAACAGAAACTCTCCTGAGCCTTCCTACAAGGCCCGACTTCCTCCTTTTCACCATCCTCTGAAGATTAAGATTCTGGTTACAGTTCTGCCAGAACCTTCAGAATGCCTCCTCGATTAGCCATTACGGTTGGGTAGGGAGTGGATCACATTACATGGCCTCTAACAACTGTCTGAGATCTTATTTGGTATTTGCACAAGCTTGCATACTGCTCCTTGATTAAAAATGCTTTTTTGTTTGTTGTGCATATTTATACTAGTGCCATTTACGCTGCTGAAGAAATGTAAAAGATTAGAAAGGATGAACTGATGCACCTGTTTCTTCGTTGGTTAGAGAGCAAAGTGCTATATCAAAAGCAGTTAATTAAATTTTGACTAAATGGGAGTATAATTTGCAAAGCAATGATGGAGTGATCCGTAGGGTGAGTAGATATACACAGCTAGTCTATACAAAAACATATATAATATAAAAACCAATACAGTTTTCAGTCAGAAGAGAATCGAACAAACAAAAATACAAAGGTTTGTGGTCTGTAAGTATCTACCAAGGAATGATGTCTGATGTGAGACAGCTCCTGAATCCTGTAGAAGGTATATTAAGATCTCATGGCTATAAATTAAAAATAAAAAAATTAAAGCTGGAAATACAGGTAATGATTTCCGAGAGATATGGTAGATTGTCTTTTTAGAAATGAAGGCTGAATATCTCTTTAACATACATTCTCTTGCTAAAACACAACTCATTACCACAGTTCAGAAATTAGTGGGTGAATGAGATATTGGAAAACTACCAGAATTTTTTTTCCTGACCTTAACAAATAAGGAATATGCTTCTGTAGTGGGAAATGAGCTCAGTGGTCTTCTGTAAGCATTGTCTTTAAAAATGCTTACGGACCTTCAATAAATTATTTGAAGCCAAATCGATCATTCTTTTTAAACTTAAAAGGAATACTGCTCAACAGTTCTTATGCTAGACAGAGATAAACTTCTTTAAAAGTGTTTTGTACAATCCCTTTCCTGCAGCTAAATTTTGCAGTCAACTCTTCAGATACTGTCTTATAAAAAGAAAGAACAAGTAGTTTCTGCTGTACAGGTGTTTTTAAACAAGAATAATCACTGGTAAAGAAAGTCTGGTTTACAGAAATCCTATGTCTGCCACAACTGTCGTATTAGTGCTAGGATACCATAATTTTGTGCAGAAACAACACCTTGGATTTCAGCTGAATATAATTTGAAGGTAAATTCTAGCTATTAAAAACAATATTTTCCTTCTTGATTTACCATCAAGATGAAAACCTAAAAATGTTTATTCTTTCACACAGGAAAGTTGCAACTTTTTTTTCCAAAAGGTTAAAAAAATCCTAGGCTAATTGGAGATTGCATGGTTGTTAAAAAACAACCCTGATTTTATTTGCTTAGTCTCAGTGTTTCTCTCAGTTTGTTACTCATTGTGTGTTGTCTTTATATAATTTGAAAAAGTAAACTTTTTAGGAAAGGGACCTTGCAGTCAATCTGTAGAACGATTAGTTTTTAGCATATTGTTATTGCTAAGCAAATAACAAATTGAGTGATGTATATTTGAGTTGTTCCTATGCTAGATAAAATAAAAACCAAGAGGGATAGAATAAGCAATGTTTTTCTTGCCAACTTTCATATTGAAGTGGTAATTTTAACTCTTTCTCACATGTGGCAGCACCTAACATTTCTGCTGTTCCTAGACTCCTATCCAGACTTCAAATTATTTATGGATTTATATATACAGGAATGTATATTTTAATGTATGATTTAACTTAAAGCAATCACCTATCTTTTTCAGTAGGAGCTTTAGCAATGTCATAGGACTTGAGCAAGCTGTCTTTCATAGAAGGGAGAACGTTATTAAGCTCAGATCACCACACCTCAGGGATGCCTGCTGGACCTTTTGAGATTACAGTCAAGAAGTGTGGGGAATACCGTGAACTCATCAGGTGATGAAATTTAATGGGGTTTAATTCATGTCACTCCCATTCTTATAGTTTCTTATGTAAGTGGGCAAAAGGCAAGAAAACTTTATAAATGTTTTTTACATGCCCTCTAGATTACATGAAATTAAAAGTTCAATGTAATGAATGAACCAAAATAAATTGGCAAGTAAGCATTCTCCCACCCTCTACCTGCCTTGTTTCTCTCCCTGATCTTGTGAATTTTGATTCGTAATACTTTAAATGCAATCAAGCATTTAATCAGGCATGCAATCAGGTTTGCTGGCATGCTATTTTTGTTGTGAATGACAGTACAATTTTTTGTCTATACAGTTTCCCATGCAAGACAGTGCAAATCAAGGCCCACCCTGTCGGTGAACTTTCTGAGGTTTAAATTTCCTAGTGGGATTTTTTGCATTCACGTTTGTTGCTTGTATGTATACACCCACTGCATCTGCTGCACTTGACTGGACCTACTCTGTATAGAGAATGATTGAAAATCTGACTGTTACATTCAGATGCCTCATGATTTATTGGTAATCCATCCCATAACTAATTACACCTTAGACTCAATCATTGTAGGTCCCTTCCAAGTGAACTGCTCCTCTCCTTTCTCCTCTCTCATTTTCCTTTTTCCTGTTCCTTTTCCCTTTCCTTTCCTTTTCTTTTTCCTTTTCCTTTTGATAGAATATTCTAGTATTTCCTATTTTTTTCTCTGTCAATTCTCATTTTTTTGGGGGAGGTAAATTGTTTTTTTTTTCTATAAATGCAATTGTCTGAAAGCTGTCATGTGATGAATCTATAGTATACTAGCAATATAGTTAGGTGTAATGACATAACATAGGATGAAACAGTCATAAGACTCAAACCCGTTAATTACCAATGAGATGTGATATTCCCACTGCAATTATGCTTTCTTGGTAGGGTTAAAGTTCTTTCCCTTTGTGCAATATGAAGCTTTTAGGGTCATTGCTAATCACAACTTTGGAATTACACTCTTCTTTAAGAGCTCTAAATCAAATGTGTATGTTGGGAGCCTTTTTATAAATCTGTGCCTCATCTCTGTCCCACCAGGATGGACTCCGTACAGAGAAGATGGCTGTCTCCTGCCTTCCTGCTCAAACTCAACAGCCTAAGATCAGCTGAGCCGAAGATCTGGCTGACTGCTCCAAGGTTTGCCTGCAGTGGTTTTCTGTAGCTGTGCTGCGGAAGGGACTAGCTGGTCCCTATCCAAGTACAAGCCTTTTGGCATTTCCCTTATCTTGATAACTCTATTACAGTCAGGAAGTGACAGTGCACCAAGGCAGGCTGTTGGTCACAGCAGTGCTTCACACTGCTGTAGAAAGGTGAAAACACAGGTCAAATGCAGACTCTGGACCTGTGTTTAACCCTCAAAAGCATCTTTGCTTTAATCCCAGCTCTAGCAGTTGTTCCCTATGTGTCTTTGTGGGTCCATTTAACGCTTCTGCCTCAGTTTCTTCCATCTCTAAACCAGAGAATATATTCACAAGAAGGTGTAAGACCTGATTAGCATTTGTAAAATGGGAGTTACTGAGTATGTCACTGTGGAACTGTGGACTTGAGTTAACGAGTATGTTGCTGTGGAACTGTGAACTCATACATATTTTTTACATAAATCATTAATATGCATATTGCTGTAATCCCACTCCATTCTGTATTACTTCTGTTTGCAGGATGTAGAATCACAGATTCATTCAGGTTGGCACAAGATCATCTGGTCCAATCGTTAACCCAGCACTGCCAAGCCCACCGCTAAACCATGCCCCTAAGCGCCACATCTACATGTCTTTCAAATACCTCCAGGGATGGTGACTCCACCACCTCCTCAAGCAGACTGTTCCAGTGCTTGACAAACCTTTTGGTGAAGAAATTTTTCCTAATACCCAACCTAAACCTCCCTGGCGCAGCCTGAGGCCATTTCCTTTTGTACTTTTGCTCATTACTTGGGAGAAGAGACCGACCCCCACCTCACTACAACCTGCTTTCAGGTTGTTGTAGAGGGTGAGAAGGTCCCCCCTCAGCCTCCTTTTCTCCAGGTTAAACACCCCCAGTTCCCTCAGCCGCTCCTCATCAGACTTGTGCCCCAGCCCCTTCCCCAGCTTCATTGCCCATCTCTGGACACACTCCAGCACCTCCATGTCTGTCTTGTAGTGAGTGGCCCAAAACTGAACATGGTATTTGAGGTGTGGTTCAATATGCCCATACATAGGCTGCTGTGTACAATTAACTGCCTTAGTATTTAATTTTCATGTCTTGTATAGGAAAATTCCCAGTTGCCTGTGTTTTTGCAAGATTTTTTTTCTAGATCACAAGGTTGTTCTAGATGGGGCTATTTTTTACCTTACTGCCTTTGTTTACCAAGTATTTAGTACGCTGATGTTGTGGCTTGTACTTGGGTGTTTTAGATGCTACCTTATTTAGTATTAATGATTAAAATTGACCCTGTTTAGGTAATGAGAATTTCATCCACCTTAAACTCTGTTTAGTTTGCATGGGCTATGGAAACACTTTCCAGTTGGTACCTGGACAATTCTTTGATTACATTATAACTAGGATGATCTTACACTATGGTAACATTTTAAATGTTGACTTATTTGAAAGTAATACATATTTTGTTACTAAATCTGATACAGTGTCTGAAAAAACAGTTGGATTTATCTGATTTATCCAAGTTTTTAATCCTTTGATAACAATAAGAAATCTGAAAACCTGTTTCTGGTTTTACACTATTCATTTAAGCAGTTGTTTGGTCTCCTCCTTTTACCACCCAAACTGAAAATGTTTTCTTGTAGTGAACTGGCTGTATGGTTCTCTTAGCCTCTCAGTGGCCATTTTTCCTTTAATTTTTTTTTAAAACACTGCACAAAATACAAATTGATTGATTCTTCAGGAAAAGCTCTATGACTGTAACAGGACAGTAAAATGTATATGTTCCAAGAATCTAAACACTTAAGTTGTCCAATAATTTTTTTTTTTTACGTGCCTGTTCTTGACTTGTAGAAATCTGAGGATGAAAAAGTAAGATTGGACTTGGATGAATGGCACCTGGATTGTAGCTGCATTGTAGTTTCCTGGGTGTCAATATACATATGACTAACACAAATGAGCACAATTAGCATGAAGTCCTGCATCCACTCGTTAGGTTCAGGCTGAAGTGTTGTCCCAGTGATGAAAAAAATGCATCCCTAATATCTGAAATCTTGATGGGGTATCGGTTTGGCTGTTTGTTCTTCCCCGCTGAGGAGTTCTCGGGGGCTGTTCTGCACTCCTGAAAGAGACAAAAGTAAACACCAGTGAGAGGTGGTTGAGTAACAGAGGAGTGGAATTTGGGGTGCTACAAAGGAAAGTTGAACTCCTCAAGAATGGTTTGGTCATATTTTCTATGCAGAGATTTGCCCTGTAAGTTTGACGTGTTTTGTTTAGAATATTAGAAATGGCGCAACTATCACCTTAAACCCCCAACGGTTTTGGTTTAAGCTTGAATTCCAGTTAGTTGGAAACCCTCAAAAGTGGAAAGAAATAATCCTTCAGAGAGCTTTAGAGATACTTCATTTGAATATTTCTGATCTTATGGTGATGGAACAGTTGTTTTGCATATAATAAAATCTTTTCTAGGGCTTGATATTTTAAATTATTTTTAAGACAGTAACAGATTGGCTAGTTAATAACTCTCTTTTTCTCATTTCCCTATGCTTATTTCTTCCAATGATGTAAATCACTTACCTAGCCTAGCTTGTAAGCCATTTTTATTTCTAATTAGAATGCATAAATGACAAGCTTTTGAATTTCAGATATAAGTAAAGCGCTTAATTGCCTTTTCTTTGTTAAGAATAGTAAAGTATGTCCTTGATACTTCAGAACCTCTCTACTTTCTCAGCTAAGAATGTGGAAAGCAATATCCCTCACAAGTAGGTTATTCACAAGGATAGTTTGCAAAAGGGCATTGAGATGAGTAACAATATAAGGAAATGTTCTCCTCCCACCAGTGAGAACTGGGGGATGCTGATAATAACACAGGCATTTTGGAGCAGTATTTCCCATTTCCACCCCATCGTTAGACCCTGTACAAATGTCTTACACCAATGAGTATTGTATGCATGGATTTGCCTTTTGTGATATATGCTGTGGGTGCTGGAGCCTGCCTCCCGTCCCTGGGAGTGTGCTGCTGCTGGCAGAAATCTGGTGGTAAGTTCTGCACTTGTGCTGCTCCTTTCAAGGGCTCTGGGGCTGGATTTTTTTTTTTTAGGACTTCAGATGGCCAGTTCTGGCCTCTGGTTTTGTCTGTCAGGTCATCCCCGTCTGAATAGGTGCTTGTCTCCTTTTGCTGTGGTAACTATAGCTGTCTTACCTTGGAAATATAATTAACTAAATTGAAACAACTAGCATGTGTGGAGCAAAGGACTGCCCTGATTTTCATCAATGCTGGGAAGAGACTTGCGAGCCTGAAGGTGTTTGGAGGCTCCGCATTAATAATTGGGTTCCAAAATTAGGTTCTAACGCTCTTCTGGCTGGAAGTTATCCCTCTCCCCCAGAAAGAGTCCTTCTGGATCAGGCCTCGGGTTGAACACCCTCCCCTTCGGTTACCGCTTGTAGGTTTGTGTTAGGTGGTGGAGCATTTGGGAGTGACCGGCAACGGGCGGGCTGGCTTGTGCCCTCCGGACCCTTCCCCGTGAGGGCCCCTCCCCGCCGGAGCCCGACAGCGCCTTGGGGCCGGGGCAGCTGCTCCCTGCACCCGCCGGTTCCGTGCCCCCGGCCGGCCCCCCCCACCCGGCTCGGGCTCCCCGCCGCAGGGGCTGGGGGCGCCGGGGGCGGGGGCTGCGCTGCCCCGTCGGCCTCCGCCTACCCACCGACCCCACGCGTTCCCCCGCCGCAAGGGCCGCTCAGGGGGGCGGGCAGCCCCCAGCGGGAGAAGCGCCCCCGGCCCGGGAAGACCCCCGCACGGCCGGGGGTGGCCGC
>JAVJGJ010000047.1:36535681-36574478 GCA_035590215.1 Microhierax caerulescens | reverse complement strand
GCCGCGGGGGGGCCCGGCCCGGCCCGGTTGTTCCCGCAGCGCCGCGGAGCCGGGCCGGCGGCTGCCGCTGCGGCTGGTGCGCGCCGGCAGAAGCAGGAGGGCAAAGGCTGACCGAGCCCAGCACCAGCCCTGGGGGTTTGGGGGAGCCGCTGCGGGACGCCGGCAGCGCGCAGGGGGACTTGGCCTTCGAGCCCGATTTGTGGTTTCAAAAGCACTTTTTAAAAATCGATGGTTTCGGTGCAGCCGTGCGGCGCTTTCAGTGTCAGCGGTAAGCTCTTCAGCTGGAGCCAGTCATTGCCTTTAGAGTGTAGCCTCTGACTTGGGAAACTTGTTCGTGCACCTTGAACCGGAATAAAACAGTTTCCCGTTGGTGCCTGCAGCCCCCGCGCCTGAGCTGCCTCCCCTGGGCCCTGGGGAGCTGCGCGGCTGGGGGGGCCGGGAGCGGCCGTGGGGGGAACGAACCCTTCCATGGGGAAGAGTCAAAATCACGGGGTTACAGCGACGCAGAAACGGAGAGCGCAGGTGACTTGCGCCCTGTCTTCTTCCTACGCCTGCCCCTGCCGAAATCAAGAGCATCTTTTAGCCCCTTGAAATGTCAGTCTGTGAACGGGGATGGAGCAGTGGGGAGGGGGAGAAAGTTGATCACTATCCTTGTTCCAGTACAAAATGTAATAAAAACCGTGGGGTTTTCCATCTTTTAGACTGAGAAGGTCTTGCTAGGAGTCACGTTCTGATTTGATAAGGGGTACTTTGTGAAATAGCCTCCGAACTGGGGAACAGTGTAAAGTGCCGTGTAGCATTTTCACAGATGTGTTTGTGTCACTTAATAATCACGTGCAAGGATCTTGCTAACTCGAGGAGGACACTTATAGTGCGTTACTAATACTGAAAGAGAGAGCCAGTCTATTAAGTTTTAGTCCTGCGTTTTAATTATGTATTAATGGACTAATAATCTTTTAAAATTATTTTGAATGCATGTAGAGGTTGGAAAATGGTTCTGAATACATGAGACTACTAATTAAATGTTACGTAGAGACAGTCTTTTGCAGCTTCTGAGAAACAGTTTTTTTTTTTTTTAAGTGCACTGTTTATGGGGGAAAAAAATGGGGCTACAAACGAGGAATGGAACAGTCCATTTGGAATGATCTTGCATCTTTGGACTTGGGTGGATTTCTGTTCCCGACTTAACTGGATACAGGATGCGTTTTCTGGAAGCACAGGTAATGACAGCAGTTACATTCCCCGCAAGGAAGCTCAGGAAGCATAGCAGAACACTTTGTTGAGATGATGATACTCTGCCATACTTTCTCACAGCTCTGGGTAAGTGGGGAGAAAAAGTATCTGCAAGGAGACTTGTTACCAAAAAGGAATATATACCATCCTTTTTATGAGAACAAATGAGTGTTCTGCCTCTCCATAATCCCTAATATAATCTCCATAATCCATAATATGGCTGTTACTTCCCTCTGCATATAACAAAAAGTACATATTTATCTGCGCCTGTTTCCCATATACTGCTTGCTATGCAGTTAATTACATGTTTTGGGGGTGAAAATCTATGTATTACAGAGAATTCTGCTGTCCACCAGATAACTGTAAACAATCAAAAAACATAAAAATGTTTCCCCCCCCAGAATGTGGATTGCTGTTGCAGTGCCTCTGGTAACCAGGGAAGGTGTGTCCCACTTCTTGAGCAGGATTCAGCTTCCTGCGCTGTCCTTAAGTCTTGGGGTGAGACCTTCACTTTTAAGTGGGAGGATCCTCTGGGAATGGGATTTGTCCCCTGTCTTGATTCTTCTCTGCATGTCAGTGCTAATTGCAGCAATTAAAGTGACACTGAGAGGTTGGGAGGTGGAGATGAACAACTGATCTGTTTTCCGCTTGCAATATTGTGTCAGAAGACCCTAAGTTATAATTACTTTATCTTAGTTTATTAATTTCAAAGTAACTGAAACCACAAGTGGGCTTTGTTCTCTGGCATTAAAATGTGCATTGTATTGTGTTGTCACCACTGCTGCAGAACCATCAAATCTTGATGTTTTGTCTTTATGCAGAAATTGTGCCCAGACTCTATAGGTATGTCTTGTTAAATTAGGGCTGTTTCTAACAACTTCCATTGCAGTTTCGCTAAATGCCATAAAGGAAAGTTTTTCCTCTCAGTACTCTCCTCTCTCTTTCTCTAAGATGATGCTATATATTATCTTCTGAACCAGTCTTTGCCAAAAGCAAATTATTGATGTATTTTCTAAATACTGTATTTTTCTAAATACTTGGGCTGCAGAGTGACTCTGTATTTTCCGCTTGTCCTGGAACAGGACAGCTGAAGCACCTAGGCAAGTGGACTGAAAATAGAAATCCCTTGAAATGAGGCAGTGCGGTCAGTCTCTGTGATTACAAGGCTTAGTACACAACATCTCAGTTCTCTGTGACCTCCAAGCTACTGAGGATGTTGAGTTGTGCCAGATTTTCAGTGGTTTTGTTTTCTTCCATCTGTTTTGTATAATGGATCAACGTAGGGTAATTTGGCTTGCGTGGTACAGTGTTTCATGAAATCACGGCATTGTTTAGTTTGGCTGTGGCCTCCAGAGATCATCTAGCCTGATACCCTCTGCTGAAGCAGGGTCAGCTGGAGCAGGTTACCCAGGACCATGTCCAAGCAGTATTTGAATTTCTTCAAGGATGGAGGCTCCACCACCTCTCTGGGTGACCTGTGCCAGTGCTTAGTCACCCTCGCAGTGAAAAAGGGTTTCCTGATGCTCAGAGTTCCTGATGCTTCTGTGTTCCGGTTTTTGCCCGTTGCCTTTTTGGTTTGTCACTGGAAAGAGCCTGGCACTGTCCTCTCTGCACCTTCCCCTCAAGTACTTATATACATTGATGAAATCCACTGAGCCTTCGCTTCAGGTGCTCCCTTCATCATCCTTGTGGCCCTTCAGTAGAGTTTCTTCAGCAGTACCCTCTCTCTCTTGTGCTGGAGAGCTCAGCACTGGGCACAGCACTCCAGGTGTGGCCTCACCAGTGCTGAATAAAGCAGAGGAATCGCCTCCTCAACCTGCCAGTGATAGCAGAGGACACCATTTGACCTCTTTGCCGCAATGGCACATTGCTGGCTCATGTTCAGCTTGGTGTCCGCCAGGACCCCCAGTTCTCTGCCAAGCTGGTTTCCAGCTGGGTGGCCCCAGCATATACTGGTGCCTGGGGCTGTAGTTCCCCAGGTGTAGGACCCAAAAAGGCTGTGAACTGTAAAAGCCCTTTGCTGGCATTGCCACTGCGAGACTCATGTTCAAGGGACACTGGGGTGTCATCCTTTCTCACTTCCAAAAAAAAAACCCAGAAAAAAACAACCCCCCAAAAAAGGCAAGATCTCTGCCTTCTGATGGCATGTTGCCGTGGGCATCGCTTCCTCGTTATGTCTTGCGGTTTGCATTATTATTTTACATGATAAGCTAAGATTCCTCTGGGCAGTGTTTTGGGAAGAGATGGTCCTTTGTGAGAGGCATGGGCTGTAGATACCACAGGTTTCTCTGTGGCTTGAGGTGCTTGGAGAGCTTTCCACCTGGGTGGCAATTTTGCAAGTTCCCTAGCTCCTATCTGCATCTCAAGCAACAGAAAGGCTTTTGAAAATTCTGCCCCAGCTCTGCTCCAGTTTTTGTTAAGGGATACTTTAAATATTGTCTCTGCCTCGTACACTAACTCGCGTTAAGAAGATGGTGAGGAAGGGTGATAGAAGTGGCGCTCTGTGCTCTCCTCTGGTGTTCTCCACTGCGTGTGCTTTTCCCCTTTCTGTCTTGTGGTTTTTTTCTGTGTGAAATGAATCACAGCCTGGGAAGGCACTTTCTGTTTCCCCAGCCTGAAACCTGACCTCACAAATAGCTGATTTACGGGAGTTTCTGCAGCTTGATGGTGACCTCATAGCATCAGAGGAAAAGCATTTGGGAATAGCAGATACCAGATAAAGGCTTTGCTTATCACATGGATCCTTTCTACTCTATGTAGTTGGAAGTGATGGGCAAGCATGTAATGCAGACTTGCTGCACAGCTGTCTGTGTACAAGATCTGTCTCTATATTCTTCAGACGCTTCTTGGTCCATTCCCACAGCTTGCAGGCACTGTCACATTTCACCAACAGAGTGACCAGCAGGATCTGTGTCATTTTTAGAGGGTTCTTCCACTTTGTCTTGAGTTCTCTTTTGCAATTGTCTTGATTTACAAAAGGTGTTGGTTCCAGAGAAACTAGTCTTCATTTTAGTGAAAAGTATCATATTTTTAATGATTTTTTTTCTACTGAGCATGCGAATGTTAGATTTCATATTTATGATACTCTCCTCCTTGCTTGTTGTAAGTATCAAAATTATATCCATTTAGTTGTTCAGAAGTAAAAAGCAACAGAAGTGTGTCTGTAAAGCGATCCTATGTTGTCTGGGTGAGACAAACCTTAAATCATGGGAATATCAACCATCTTTTCTCATTTTTCTCTAGTGTCTTTTGTCAGTGATACCACTTGAACATGATTTGGAATTCATCACAGTATTGCAGATTATGATTGAAACCCAGCAACTGCAGATAGTAAAATTAACTCCAGATATTTAAAAAGGAAGCAACAACAAAAATGTTTCTGGAGACCCCTGTATTTCAAATTAATATCTAAATAGGCAGTGCTACTTACAATGATTCTAGTTTTCTCCTTGCCCTCTTAAATGGTAAAATAAACTTACTAGCCATCCTTGCCAATAGTGACAACCTTGTCAGTGCTTTGGCCTACAATCGGCATGTCCACCGTGTACTAGTCGTACTTCTTACTGCATTTTTATTTTATTTGAAAATGGTGAAAGACTTGTTAGAGGACTAATACTTTCTCTTTCAGTATTTTAACATAATAGTGTTGAACAAATAATACCGTACGTTCACATTCAATCTCTTGAGCATTTATGTTTAAAAGCATGTTCAATTTAAACTAAAATGTTATTTTTATCCTTTGATTTGTATATACCTCACACTAGGTGCCTTCTACCCTGAGAAATCTCCTCTATTTACTAGCGCAATGAGAAGTCTGCTCTGAAGGGACGTCCTTGTGTGGCACCTTGGCATAGTCCTGTGGCGCCCCTGGTTCTGCATGGGGGAGATGGAGCTCGTGGTGGCCCTGCCATGGGTGCCTGCTGGGGCTGCGCAGGGTCTCTGCTTTCACTCGTGTCGTGTTCCTCTCTCTGGAGGTCCCAGTCCAGCAGAACACATGCCACGTGTTCAGCTTTGGGGGCACCACAGGCTCCCATCAGTTGCCATGCTGATCACGACCGTGGTGTTGAGGTTGTCTGCCTGGTGGTGGCTGTCAGCTTCATTCCTTCCTTGGTGGCTGTGGCTTCAGTGTGGGCCATACCCCTGTTCTAGGGCCCTGCCCAGGGCATGCAGGCAGCGGACCTTGCTCTTCCCATCGGCCTGCTACCTGTTATGCCAGAGTCTTGATGGCTGCTCTGCTGCTCATTTCAGTGTGGTCTTTGGAAAGTCTTCTGCTCGCTTTGTTGCAATTTTTCAAATCTGTAAAAAAAAATTATTTAGGCACCTTTCAGGATAATTACATGGTTTAACAGTTTTTCATCGCAGCTACCTTTTGTAGCAGCAGTAAATGCAATTTCAGCATCTTTGTAACTCCAGTTATTTGAAACACTGCCTACATTTTACCAGCCCCACCTTGGTCTCATCTCCCTGCTTTCTTTCCTTTTTGTTCCTTCATCTGGGTGGCTTTTGTAGTGTGTAGCCTGAGTTGGATTGAAATTGCCACATAATTTGCACCATAATTCCAGATACAGAAGTACATACAACATACAACTATATTTTAGTCCTCACAAAGGAAGGAAAGTTTACATTATTAGCTTGCATAATTTTGAGGTTTGTTCCTTTTTAAAATGTCTGTTCCATTAATACTTTTTTCATTATCCATTGTTATCCATGCTCTGTTTCTGTTCAACATTTAAAAACAGTGCATCAGTGTCTTTTATCCCCCTTAATGGAGGTGCATGCTAAGCTATCCAGGAAACAGAAAAATGTGAGTTCAGTAAAAACTCATCACAAAAATGAACTCATCCACAAAAAACCTTAATAAAAACAGGGAGATAAGAGTTTGGATAGCAGTTGTTTGATGCTCTCTACTTGCTGCACTTGTGCTATGATGATCTCTGTGATTTGGGAGCAAATTTAACATCTACACTCTTGAAATAAGGAAAGTTATCTTAAACTACTATTTACCATGTAATTTCACTGAGAATGCCTCTGTCCAAATGGCCAGCTTTCACAGTACAGCCCGTTGTGGAAGCAGCATGTGAAGCAGGAGGTCTGTGCATATCACGGTGTGATGGGTGTTCAGCATCCACTCAACCTGTTGCTTTAATACTGAATGGTCTATTACTATATGTTCATACACACATACAAACAAGATAATATTAGTATTAAATATGTATGTAGCTATAGTATGTATAGTCATAATGCTGGGAACTGTGTTAGTGTAAGTTGCGTTACTCCAGACTTGGTCCCTACGGACTTCTTACCGCATGGTAATTTTTGCACCAAATCTGCAACTATTTTGCCTCCAGCATTCTTAGAAAGACACCCACTCTTAATTAAAAACTTAGGACAATAACACTGGAAGGGACTTTCTGAGTCAGCATGTCCAGTCCCATGGTATTGCAGGCAATTGAGTTATATAATACGTTTCATAAATATGTCAAGCTTTGTCTTAAAACCATTAGTGAAACCTCCTGCCTCTACTCTTACCTTCTTCTAAATTGCAGTGGAGGGTTTTTTTATTCATGGCCTGGATTTACTGGTTTGTTCTTGTGCCAGCACTGTCCTTTACTATTAGTAAGTTTTTGCTCTATCAAATATTGATGTCTGCTGTATTAAGGGAGGCTGGTCCTATCCTCTCTTGGTCTCCATTTGCGAGGTGTTGGAGCCAAGTCTTCTGTTCTCTTGCCAAAGCAGGGGGGTGAACTGGCCTGTGCCACATGTCCTGCTACTGTGGAGGTGCCCTCAGGTCACCTGGCCTTGCTTTACAGATTCCCTCGTCCCCCTTGAGTGACACTTAGCCACATCTGGTGCCTAGGCTGGTCCTTCCTGAGAGGTGGGAGGAATGACAGGTGGTTCTCCAGGTGGCTCTTACCAGTGCTTTGTGCAGTGGTAGGAATGCTCTCCTGGGAGTGTCCCAGTTGCCTTTTTCAAAGTCCTTGTAATAAGTTTTATCTGAGGGCTGTTGCCTTTGTTGGCATGGCCCAGTGCAGTCTGTGTGACATGGAGTGGCAGGAGGTGGCAGCATGTCCATCCCCTCTCTCTGCCCTCCTCATGCTGCAGTTGCAGCTGGCCCAGAGCACGTCACCGTGGGGCCCAATTAACTCATCGTTCTGTCATCAGCTCCTTCCTCTCAACCCTCCTCGTTGCAGCAGAAATAGCTGTCCTTATGTGCATGCTCTTGCACTTGTGTGGTGTTGAGCCCCAGTATTGCTCTGGTCTTCGGCATCGTACAGTTCTTCCCCTGTGACGGTCTGGTTCTCTTCAGTGCTGATGGCACCTCCAGGCCTTGTGTCATCTGCAAGACTTCACAGCCACACCACCTTTCTTGTTGGCCGTGCTTGTTGATGGACCTACAGGATGAGGCTGTTCCAAGAAGAGCTCCACTAGCAGCCCTTCCCTTCTTTGCACACTGCTTTCCTCCACTGCATCTTCTGTCCCCAGTGAGCATGTTGTTAGTCCCGTCGGGATATGGTGCAGGCAGAGGGGTGAACTCTCTTACGAGAAAAGTGATGTTCCTTTGAAGAAGGGCTCGGATCCCTTGGAATAGGAATATAGGAGATGGTAATCTTTGCATAAATCAGTAAAAAAAAAGAAGTTTTTTCACAGAAGGTGCTCAAAGACTGATCTATGACTATAAAGTATTTAGCAAATGAAAGATGTCTTTTTGACTTCTTGAAGTTAGCAACAGGAACAGAAATCTTTATCTCCAAGCTCTGCTAATGTAAAAGAAGTGTTATTTCACTAGAAGATTGTATGCTTTTATGGAGATGGAAATGTTCCTTCAGGGGTACATTTGTCTTTGAAGAGGACAGCAAAGATTCAGACACAGGGCATAGCTGAGAGAATCCTTCCGTCATGAAACTGTGTACCATACCGTGTGTCACTCTGGACTAACAAATTCTAAAAACCAAGTTAAAAATACAGTTAAAATGGCATTATAATGTGTCAGAATGGGAAGGAGGAGGAAAGGGTTGTTCTTCTTTATGATGTTTTGGCCATTCTACTAGTAAATGGCATTGTCCACTGTTAGCTTTATCTGAAGTCAGAGACCTCAGCCAAGGAAGGCTGGCACTTATTTTTCCATATTAAAGGCATATTTATGTATGAGCATCTTCATGTGAATCAGTGTTATGTATCTTAGGTATTCAGTATAGAATTATTAATACAATCATGCATTCCTAATATAAACCACCTCTTTGTCCCAAGGCTGATGCGTAACCTATATTGTCCTGTGAATACGATTTGAACTTCAGGCCAAGCTCTGCAATGAAATAAGTGTTTTTGTATCACAGCTATCAAACTGTGATTGCATAATTGCCAAATACAGCAGAAATGGGGAGCCCATCCAGAGCAGAACAAGTAATGCTGGAGAACACAGTCATGGTTTGCTGACTTTTGTGGTAAGTGCAGGGTAGGATTTTGATCAGTCGTGAAATTTTAGATGGTAAATAAATTATCTGTGAGTTTTAAAAGGTGTGGGATAGTCAGGAGTTTTAAATTGTCAGTTGCTTCATTTCACAGTTGCAGCTGAACCACTTTTCAGCTTGTGGGCTGTCTGCTGTTTGTCGGTGCACTTGTGGGAATGCTACAGTTTGGTCTTTTGAATGATGGCTTATAAAGCTAATACCTGAGATAGCTTCTTCTCGTTTGCAGTAACTAAGATCCTTCTGAGATGGGGAAGATGTGGGCTGTTATTTACACTTAGTGATGCATATTTTCTCTCGTGGCACTGTTGCTGTTTTGGGTCTCTTTTCTATGGATTACAGATGCATTGTAGTTTCACGGCATGCCAATACTGCTGGGGAGCACCCAGGCCAGGCTGCAGGGGTATTGGGGGTTTACTCCTGAGGTGCTGTTGCTGGGATTGACCTAGATCACCTGGATAAGGGTTTTCTGAAGGCAAGGCTTTTCCAGGAGAAAGGGCATTGCCTTCTAAGCATTGCTCAGAGCACCCTCAAACCCATGGGCCTGTCACCTTGGGGCACTGGAGAGCAAGGTCAATGATTTATCAGGTGAAACGCAAGGAGTCTCTTTTTACCTGCTAGTGAAACTGCTTTCAGGGAACCAAAATGTTGCTAAAATTCATGTGATACTTGATACAACACATTGGAAACTCAGGTATGCTTTTGGTGCTGTGTGTGGGCTGATGGCCATATTTTTCTATTTACTTGAGAATACTTTGCAGCTGTTGAGACCAGCGAGGGAGAGTGGCTTTAAGTATTTGCAAAACCTTAGTTTTCACAAGAGAAACGCTAAATATGTCTGTTCTGCCTCTCTTACGGGTAGAAACTAGGAATGTTTCCATGCAATGGAGTCGAGTCACTGTTGACGTGAGGTAGACAAGACTCCATTCCTTCATCTGCTTCAGCTTTGCTTAAGTAAATTACTTGACTTTACATAAAATGCCTAAAGGGATAAAAATCTGAACGTCTGTTCATAGTTTGAGATTTTTAACTCTCTGTTGATGTTTGCACAGCTCTCTAATGCTCTACTAAAATGTAGCTGCAGCAGTGTAGGCTGGCTTATGAAGTGAGAAGCAGAATTCTCTTGTTACTGACTGTTTGAGATGGAAGTTATTTCCTGAGGGAGCATTTTGCTGATGACCATCGTAATTTGGAGAAGTGGCTTAATTTAAAGATCTCTTTCCTGACTGTCAGAGTGAAAAGATGTAGCACCCGTTTCCTGAAGCACTGGTGGTGTTGGTATCTGACTGTTGGAAGCATGACGGGCTGATTGCGGTGCTGGATACCTTGTGGTAGGCATTGGCTCTGTCAGGAAGGAATCTCTCTTCCTGAAGCTGCCGTTGAGTGAAGCGGTCCTGTTCAAGAGCAGAACTAGGTCTTCACCTTGAGTAGCGTGTGGAAGGCAGCAGCAGCGGGCCCGGCAGTGGGACTGGAGATTTGGTTTTTGGATGGGTCAGATCTGAGTAGCCAGGAGTTAGCCTCTTCCTTTCTCGTGGCTTTCTAAGGCAACACGCTGTCATGACAGGTCCCCAGGCTGCCACCCTGGCCCCGGCAGGCATTGCCTGGGGGGCCATGAGGTGGGCTTCTTCCAGCCAGCCCTGTGCCCTGGCCTGCAGGCCGCCTGTGGTAGCAGTGGGTGGCGGTGGTGATGGCCTCCAGGGGAGCCATCTGCGGCAGGACCCCGTCCCTGCTTGCCCAGCACACCTCTCTTTCTTAGCAGGGGTCTCTTCTTGCTTCTTGGCACAGTGCTGCTCTTGCTGCCACCGGCGAAGGGCCGAGGGGATGGGGCTGAGGCTGAGCCCCCAGCGCTCCCCGCACCATGCATACCCCGGCACACGCCGCCATCGGTGGCCATGGAATGAGTTTTCTGTGTATATGTGCATCTCTGCCACTCTGCTTGATTTATCACTGATGTGATGTGATGTTTTCTGATTATATGGTACTATTTTTAGTCATTTTTTTCCTTTGCAAAAGGCAGTAAAGCAGGATGCCAAGCGAGCTGCATTGTACCGCTCTTTTTTTAGAGTAGTACTCATTCTTTCACCTTAAGACGATGTTGTGCTAGATATTTCTGCTGTAAAGACTAGTGTGTGAGCCGTTGTTGTTTGCCATAATCCTGGGTTATATTACAGTTATCCTGCTTGAAATCTGGGGATAGAGGCCAGCAGAAAAGAATCCATGTGACTGATTTTTATATATAGCAGTTTCATACTCCAGTTTTCTTAGATCACAGAGGTGATTAATTGTTTAACTGTAACTGCTCATATTCAGAAAGAATTATTTGAAAGCAAATGTAGAGGTTCTGGAAGGAATAGTAAAAATGATAAAAAAAATAGTAAAAATATTAATACTGTGGTCAGCCTTGCTATTGAGAACTGCTGGAAGTATGTGCTGTTTCTTCTTCCAGTGCACCCAGCTACTTTGTCATGGTGGGATTGAAAAAACCCAAAATACTTAACCATCAGTGGAATTACTTAGTCCTTTTTATTTCTGATTTCTAAATACCTTTACTGCATCTTCACAAAGATGGAGCTGAGAGCTGGGAAGTCACTGAGGTGTGGGTCTGAACTGAGCTCGGTGCCATGAAGCCATCGGAGATCAGTTGCAGCACCTGGCTCTGCAAGTGAGAAACCCCTTGAATAAAGGGCAGCTTGTAGCTGCAGGTTAAAACCAGCACTGTTTTTGGGTTGTTTATTTTTTCCTTCTTGGCAACACCAAAATGAAAGAATGCAGTCAGCAAATCTGCATTTCAGTTTTTAAATTTGGTACCCTGGGCATTTTAATTCGTGGCAGAGTATTTTTGTAAATAGTGTTATCTCAATTATTTTAGGATGTCTTTAAAAACACTGTAAGGCTATGCTGTTTGGTTTTGTGGTGGGTTTTTTTTGGCCTGCTCTTACCCTGTTAAATATTTAAGTTTATAATGAAGCAAGAGTAATGCCTGCAGTATCTGCTTTGAGTTAAGTCACTGGAAGTTTTGCTGTTTCTGAGGCCAGAAGTATAGATTTGATTCATGTGAAGATTCTCCTCCTTTATGAAGGCTTTGCTGGTTTTAGTTAGCACCCACAGAGATGTGGAGCTTTGTCTTAGTGTATTGAACATTTGTGCAGCGTTTAGATAGAATTGGCTGTGCACAAGCTTAGATGGAAAACACAAGAAACAACAGACCAGAGGGATGATTTTTCTGTTATAACTGGATTTGGTGATTTTTTGTAAATGTTACAGGCAAAAAATACTCAGATAGCAAGGTGATTTTCAAGTTAGTGTCCCCTCTTCCTCTTTATTTTTAGGAGGTTTAAAAGGTTGGGATGAAATCTTGTCCCTCTTCAAGTTTCTGAGAACATTCCCGGTGCTTCAGTAGGGCCAGGATTGTACAAATGCACCTGAAGTGTCTGTTCTGTGCAAACTCCGGGCGCTGCCTAGTTGTGCTTATGTTCCTGAGCAAGGTCATTTCAACCTCTGTGGCTTTCAGTGGCTAGTAAGTCTCTTCTCTGGCTGCTGTTGCTGGCTTACTAGAAAAAATAAAGTCTGCCCGAAGGTCCTGATGAGAGCTGACTTGTACCACAAAGGGTGAGCGGCAGCGACTGTGTGCTAAGCTGTCCCCTCAGTCAGGAGCGTGCTTTCCTTGGGGACGGCCCTGGCAGTGGAGCCTTTCCTCCTCATCCCACTGGTGTGGCCATTTGCTCCTCTGGATCTGGGACCTTTCCTGCTCTCAGCCCTTCAGCCCTTCTGATGCACAAGGAGAACCTCAGGTGAGAGGCTTCTGATGCAGGAGCAGCTAAAAGGTGCTTCAAAGGCTGGGAAAGTAATAAAGAGCCCTTGGGTCCCTGCGTGCAAATGTCCTCGTTCAAACTGTTCAGCAGGCAGGACAGGACATACTGCAATACATTTATCTGAAATGCTGTTCTTCCCTGGGAACACTTAGGGTAATATTAATTTTTAATATTGTTGTCTCCATGGTTTTTTCTTCTCCAGATGGTTAATTGATTTCTAGTTTTTGGTTTTGCTGATTACTTTTAGGTTGCAAAATAGACAGGGCTGAATAAGAAAACAGTCTACAGCCACACTTGAAGAAGACTTAATCTTTCAATCGGTTTCCTCTGAATTAAACCAAAACAAATCCAGGAATCCTATTAAAGATGACCTACATAGTGGGAATAAAATTGAGCTTGTGCCTTCTTCCTAATTCACTGCCAGGAAATATGTGAATGTTTTCCTTAAAGTTCATTCATTTTTATTGCTGCTAAAAACCTCATTCCTGCCTGGCCTAGGTGGCATGTTCTTGGATGGAGAATTGGGAGCAAGAGGGCATCTTGAGCCAGGAAGGTAGTGAAAGCTGAGCCAATGTAATGTGATGGGGATTTAGCCCTTGGCTGTAATTAAAAGCGTTTGTCAACAGAGTTTTAGCACAGAGTGGTTCCAGCAAAACCCTGCAAGGAGATGGAGATTATACCAGGAAAATAACTCTTTTGTTAGTGTGGCTTCAATCAGTCCTCCAAATGGAGCAAGTTAAAACTGCAGCTTCTCTAGGTCTGTGGCTCAGTGTAACTGTGTCAGTTAGGATTTTTTTCCCTTTTACTCATTCTGAAATTTATATTGTTATTCCAGAAAATGTTTCCAGAATAAATCCAAAAATTTACAAATCAGATTGTTTTATAAATTTCTCAAAATCCATAGAACAGCTTGCTGGATATTTGTGACTAGGGGATTTCAGTGCTTGATTGATGTCTCGGAGGAAAATGCTAACTTAAAAATCTGAAACCCTGTACAGTCTTAAAATCTAATTAAGAAGTAAATGTTTAGCTTCTCAGATAACTCAGTTATAGTGGAAGAAAATTATTGGCATTTCTGGTATTTTGAGAAAATACTGCTGGAAAACAACCATAAGGGGGGAAAAAGAACCCGTTTTTGCAGTGAATTTGGGCCAGGAAGGAAAAGAAAGCTAGAGGTCCAGTTAAAAGATTGAAGGCACTGCAGGACACAGAGTGCAGACAATGAGATGTGGCTAAAATGTGTTTGTTTCTATAAATACAGGTATGTAGGAATAAAAACTGACACATTGTTAAGATGGATTTACTGAACAGTTTTAAAAGTCTGCAAGAATAATAAATGATGTAGCCTTTCAGTTGTCTACAGAGAGAAGATCCAGTTCACGAACATAATGTTGGCTCCAGTGTCATTGCTAATTACTGCAGTAAAAGTAACAGGAGAAGTGCACAGGGCTTACCCTGAGAATGCAGTCAAATACTGTGCATATTGTTTTATCTGCAGAGTTTAACAAAATAATCTTACTGTGCATTTAAATGCATTTGTTTCCCAGGGAATCTTATCCAAAATTTACTTTCACCAGATTCTTTCTCTTTCAGAGTGCAATGAGGCTTTACTTTATTAAATTAAAATTGCCATGCCCTCTTGAGCAGCATTATTTGTGGAGAGCAACACTTTCCCTTGTGCAGAATACAGAGCGTGAGAAAAGGCTTTTCTTCCCCAGTATCCATATTTTTAGAAAGAGGAGATTTCAGCCAGCTGATATGTGTGTGCTGGTGGATCCGTTAGAGCTCGACCTAAGGAGCATTTTGCACAGACAAAGAGGAAGAAAGAGGCAGGGCCAGGAGCAGAGCACCCTTGTGAGCTGCTTGTAGCCCCAAGTTATCTCCTGTGGGCTCCTCTTGTTCTATAAACATCTGAAAGGTAGATTAAAGCTGTCTCGGCTTTATTTCCAGCTCACTCACTTCCACTGAGTTGTGAATCCAGGGCTGCTCCTGGCCTTGCTCCTGCTGTGCTCTTGCTGCTCAGCTGATGAGTTGGTGTTCTAATTACCAGGCTGATTGGTGCAGGTGACTGTAGTTTTAGCTTCCTTGGATATAGCTGGTAGGAGTAATGTAACAAGACTTAAATTTTTGGGTTCATAAGGCCAGGATAGGACTTGTTCTGAAGGTAGTGAGATAGCTTTAGTACTCTATGCCAGCCTAAGTGTGATGGTACTGTGCTTTAGACTTGGTTTGCTGTGGAGAGGATGTATGTGGTTAATGGAGCAAATGTTTTCTGAGCCTCAGGGATTTTTCCACAAGTTTGCGTCAGGGGCGTTACTAGAACCAGCTCAGTTTCTGAGTCCAGAAGTATGGGTTATGGATCATTATTGCATATGGATATGCATTAGTGTTTTGAGTAGAAGAGCTCTTGTGACCACATGTAGCACAAGAACCAGGCTTGTTAAGTATACTCAGAGATTTGAAGGTGCTCGTCACTTTCCAGGGACCCTGTTTAGTTTAAATATTTCATGAGAGTAACTGCGACTACAGTGGAGCTAAATTGAATGTTTCACGTGATTTACTTTTCTTTGCTGTGCATGCTCATATCCAATGCAGAGAATGACAAAAGCTCCCAGGTCAAAAGTGACATTTTACAGAAATGATGACCTGATATTAGGTGTTCTTTTATTGTATTGAAATGGATATATCTATCTATAAAAGTCTTTCCTTCAGCCCAGCGTTCTGTGCATGAGCTATGTGCACAGCTGCCACTGTGTTGTTGCCAATGAGAGTTAGAAGCAGTGATGCCTTCCCTCCCTTCTTTGCCAAGAGCAGCTAGGCAAGCTTTTTCTTGCTAGGTATAAATTTGTTAAAATTCTGCAGTGAGAATCTACTCCTCTGCCTGTTTCGCTCCTCCTTCCCTTGGCTCCGGTGTACCTCAGAGCCCTTCTGGAGTTTGCTGCTGGGGCAGGTCACTGTCTCTGGGTGCAGAGGTTGCTCTCAGCTGCCTGCAAGTGTGGCTAAGTTTTCCAAAAGACTTGCATGGTCCTGCAAAACTTACCCACCACTTGAATTGTAGGTGAGGCTTTCTAAAACTGCTCAAACAGAAGAATCGGTCTGAAGAGTTCTGACATATGTATTTGTAAATGTTTGACCACAGAAATAGAATTTGTCTTCTCTGCCATCAAATTAACAGGAATCAAAATTTAGCTTGACATGAGGAGGAACAATGTTGCCGAAGACAATAGAGTTGCACTGGTTTACATAACTTGTGTTGGACCATAGCTTATATATTAATTGTCTATTAAAGATACCTAATACCTTCTCATATAAAATAGTCTCTTCAGCTTGATTAAATGCTATTGTACTAATTACAGTACTTAAAAATTCTTATTTCTTATTTTCTAATTTATATTATCTCAATTTTTCTTTTTTTTGTGAGGAGAGAAAAGTCATATAGGGCAAACACATTTTACATTTCTTACTCATCTGTGCCTCTTTCTCTGCTGCTTCTTCCCTATTCAGAAATTTATAGAGTTTGAAGATGCACTGGAGCAGGAGAAGAAAGAACTACAAATCCAAGTGGAACACCTTGAATTTCAGACTCGACAGCTGGAGCTGAAGACCAAAAACTATGCAGATCAAAGTAAGCCAAGTTGTATACCAGACATGATTGTACATTCTGACTTCCACACACATAGACTGCTACTTGGAAAATATGGTTCATACTTTTTGTTTTAGTGTAATTTAGGCTTCTGTTTTGGGGGGCATGCTCAGTCCATCCAGATGCAAGATTTGGGCCACTACTGAAGCTTCAGAACCTGGTTTCCGGTTTGTCTTTGTCCCTGAATAGAATATCCCATTTTTTTCTCATACACTGTCACATTTGTTTGTTGTTTGTTTATTTTTACAAACACTTTCTAAATGGTGCAGCCATGGTTTCTTGGCTGGGGTTCCCCTCAGCCAGTTCACTGATGTTTTGTCCAGTACTTCTGTTCCTCAAATAATCAGAAGCACCCATTCCAGATGATAATTAAAATTGTTGTCAAACTGGGACACCAGGCTACTGCTGAGGAAGTCTGCTTCTATGCTCTTCACTGCACTATTTGGTCTGCTGATTTTGCCAACATGCAGGCACCATGAACATAGTTTGTAACAAAGACCAGATCCTGCAATGTGCATTATTCAGTTTCTGTTTGTTTTGTTCCATAGATATAAATTAATTTCTAACAAAATAGGCTTTTGGACTTCTAGTTTCTTTTGAGAGCCTGGTGTGTGTTAGCTGATGGTTGGAATCTTCTCTTGATAGTTTCACGGCTGGAGGAACGTGAATCAGAAATGAAGAAAGAGTATAATGCTCTACATCAACGTCACACAGAGGTAGGATGTCATCTGGTTATTTCTAAATAACTAAACAAACTTTTAGCCTATATGTAAAGTCATATCAAAGAATTCAGCTTTACAGTGGTAGTGATGATTAGGGCTTCTGACCTTTGGGAACATCAGAAATATCTGAACTGTGGGTGTAAAGAGGATGGAGCCAGGCTCTTCTCAGTGGTGCCCAGTGACAAGACCAGAGGCAACTGCCATGAAATGGAACACAGAAGCCTCCTTCTGAACATGAGTAAAAATGTCTTTACTGTGTGGATGATGAGCACTGGCACAGGTTGCTGAGAGATGTGGTGGAGTCTCCATCCTTGGGAGACAATCAGAAGCCACCTGGATGTGGTCCTGGGCAATCTACTCTAGGTGGCCCTGTTTGAGCAGGGACGTTGGACCCAATAGACCCAGCAGGTTCCTTCCAACCTCAACTGTTCCGTGATTCTGTGAGCAGTGCCCAACTACCTCATCTCCCCCTGGCAGCAAGCCTTCGGGAGACGTCTTACACTGTTATTGGATATGCTTTTTCATGGCTTTTCTGTTACAAGATTAAGCTTAAATCATTTCCAACGCTATTTGCTGTCAGATTTTCTGTCAGATTAGTCCATTCACTTTTATCATCAGCTTAGAAGGCAGGACCAAAGGCAAGGAGATGTGCAAAACAAGAAAGGGAATTGGAAATGGGTGCTGGAGAGGATGAAGCAAAAGCAGAAAGTTGGTCTTTTCTTCTCCTCTGTTTGGCTCATGGATTTTCTCTCCTCACAGATGATTCAGACCTATGTGGAACACATTGAGCGATCCAAGATACAGCAAGTTGGAAATAATCAAACTGAGAGCAGCCTACCTGGGAGAAGGTAGGGCCGTAACCTCTCCATGTAACATATGTCATCTGGGAATTTACAAATTGAGGGCATCTATTTGAGAGAGAGAAACCAGAAGCAGGATCTTTTCCCTGTGGGCATGGATTGTAGTTGAAGCTTTTTTTGTAGTGGGCTGTGGGTGAGTGTGGGTACGTTTTCTAAAGTTTGACGATGAGCAGCTTTATGTGTTCTGTTACAAAGCTTAGGCTTTGTCACGCTGCTATTGATGTAGGGCTTCTGGAAAAACATGTTTGTATTCTGAAGTAGCATGTAAAAGGTTTATCTATAAAATGGATGGAGATGTCAAATAAAGTGTGTGTGTGTGTCTCTGTATGCGTGATAGCCAGCAAAACTGTAGCAATTAAATGTGTTAGCCATTATAGGATTTGTTCCCCCTCCCCCTGCCCGCAGCCCCATTCCTTCAAGGGAAGCTTTCTGTAAGTCAGTCACCCAATAAATTGATTTTCTTCCCTGCCTGCCCCTGGAACCAAATGCTTTCTCTCTGATGGAGCTGTGTACCAGTAACATTGCCCATGGGGTGGGAGGTAGAAGTGGTGTTCCATAATTACTGGTTAGAGTCTCAAAGTAACAGATCACATAACACATAATCTACTCAGATTAAGCATAATCTGTTCAGTCACTCAGCCATAAAAAAAATGTTTTCTGTGGCAATTTTTATGCATGGCAGATTACTACTTGTGTTAATCATCACATGCTAACGAGGTGATTAACACTATAGTGACACTGTCTAACTCAGGAAGTTTTAAATTAAACCAGTGTTTTCCAGGGGAACAATATTGATAAACTAAAATGCTGGAGGAGTTAAAATCTTTTTGTTGCCCTTGCCTGTCTTTTTTTAACTTCTGAATTTCTTCTGGCCTTGAGGAGTGTTAAAAGGTTTTGCACACATGCTGACCACGAGCCATAGGAGCTGTTGGTCTGAAAAATAAGACAGAGACAGTATCAGCTGCACAGGAATACTTGGAAAAGAGTGCCTGCTAGGTGTGTCCTCCCTTGTCTCTTACAAAATACATCTGACTGATCTTGGTTAATATCTATGAACTTCAGCTGGTTAACATCACTGAACTTCACTCAAAACCCGAATCTTTGGGAAGCATTAGGCTAAGAAAAGGAGTGGGGATGGCATGTCACACTATGTACAGGAAGGGCAGCATGGGCAAAGACACAGAGATGAAAATACTGGGAAAACAGAGAAATGGAAAGCCATGAATGTTTGTGAAGTATCATTCGGTAGGGATGATGAAATGCAATAGAGCACTGAGGAAAATTTGAAGGTGAAGAAAGAGAAAAATTACTTGAAATAAAGAATAAAGAAATATATTAAGAGTAAAGGAGGAATAAGTGAGGATTTGTATAACTTGTATTTATGTCTTAAATACTTAATTACTTAAATACTAGAATGTCAGTTGGGTTTGGGGTAATGTAGTAGAAAGGAAGTCTGAGGTCTTGGCATAGGACATGTAAATACCCTTTGTCTGCTATGGCTCCCTGTTGGATTGGATTGCTCTGGAAAGGAGAGAATTCCAGTTGCCAAAGTTTTGACAGTGTATTGTAAGAAAGAAAAAGGGAGAGAAAAAAAGACCCAACCCCACTTTGGCAATGAAAGAGGCTTGAAGGATGGAAAAGGAGTAGTAAAAAACATGAATCTTCAGAAACATTGGTAATTAGCCTGGGACTTCTGCCAGATTCCCTGCAGCTGTAGGGTCATACAATATCTCTGAGCTGGAAGGGGCCCACAAGGATCATTGAGTCTGATTCTCAAACCCACACAGGGCAACCTAAAGGTTAAACCATGTGTCTAAGAGCATTGTCCAAACATTTCTTGAACATTGACAGGCTTGGAGGTGTGACTGTTTCCCTGGGAAGACTGTTCCAGTGCTTGACCACCCTCTCTGTGAAGAATTTTTTCCAATATTGTCTATTTGCTATTTCATTACCTCCCATAATAATTAAGATGTTTCTGTAGCCTTGGCTACAAGAATAACTTGCAGCTGGAAGATACTGGTATCTCAAAGAAAGATCCCTTATTTATTCTGAATCAGTTTTCATTTCAAAGAAATTGAATTATTGAATAAATATAATTGAATAAATTTCATTTCATTTCAAAGAAGATTTTCATACTCTCATTTGTAAGGTTACCAGAGCAAGGAGAGACATAGTTACGTCTGAATCAAGGGGGATTGTTTACCCTTCCTCTTCGGACAGTCAGATAGTAATTTCAGTAAAGAATGTCCTGCAGTATTTCTTCTAGAGAGATTTAACAAAAGGCTGTTGCAGTTGTTGAGTGGGCTGTACAGTGAGTTATCACTGTGCAATTGTCTGCAAAACAGTAAATTAGTATCACAACAGGGAATAATTTAGGAGAATAAAAATAATTAGAGTACAGTGTTTGTACAGTGTCTGAAATACAAAAATCTATTGGGGGGAAAAAATTACCGAAAGGTAGATGGCAGCTTTCCTAGATGACAGAGAGAGGCATGAGGGGTGTAGATAGCAAGACAGACATGGTGTAAAAAGAACCAGTACTTTGTAGGTGTTCTGTTCATAAAATCTCCTTTATCAGACTCTTCCTGTTGCTCTTGTCCTCATGGTGTGGATGTCCACAGTGAGCTCCCAGAACTTGGGTCCCTAGTGTTACAGCTGAAGTGGGATAAGCCTATTAGGCTTGATTCCCTTCCCACTTACCTTTCTGTAAGTAACAATATATCTATGGAAGTACTTACACAGTAAAACATAAAAGTACCATAGGTGAAAGTATACTTAGGGCCTCTGTTTTTTAAAGGGTGGTTCATATATGCACCTGCCAAATTTGGGCTGGACTGCATGGTAAAAATTTTATTTTAATGACATTTTCCTTCCGTAACTTTTAAATAAGCTAGTATTTATTGTGGCATTGTGTTATTCTGTGAAAGACATGCACAGTGAAAAGTGTTACTGGTTATATTTGCAAGACAGACATTCTTTGGGAGGAAGGACAGAATTTTCATCAAGAATTGCCTTTTTGTATTAGAGAAACTAGGTTTTTACCTTTTTAAATGTGGCATATTGCTAGTCTCTCTGGAGAGAAAAAAAAAAAAAAAGTTACACCCTTTATCTGTGAAAGCCCCAGATGTGGCTGTGATCTGAGTTGGGAGGAACTGCCAGTAAGAAATGGAACTTTTTCCTTCATTTTAAGCTTTGCACTATTTGCGTGTGTGCGTGTGTGCGTGTAGCTCTGTGTTTGTATGTGCTTGTGCACAGGCAGTTGGGACAGATGTGTGTTTTTGTGTCACTGCACAGCTGGGTGGGGGTGAGCACCAGCATTTGTGTATCTTGGTGCACTGGTGTGCACTGGGGGGGGACATGGACATAATTTCTCATGGCCTGTCACACAGATTGGAGTGCATTTATTTATTTTCATCTGTGGATGTGCTTGGGTGTGTTAGACTGCATAGGGATGCATATGTACGTAAGACCGTAAGTATACTGAGTGAGTTTGCCTGTCTCTTGGGAGAAGTTTGTGCAAGAACTGTTGGGGGTGGGGTGGGTGGGTGTATCGACCACCATCCAAGAGAGGTAATCAGTATGGTGCACACTTCCACGTGGTGTGGATTTCAGTGCATGTGTAACCTGTGTCTGTTGTAGGGCAGCATGTTTGCATGAACTTTGCTCTCTAATGGTTGTTTTTTTGTCTCGCTTTTTGTGCAATTGCTGCTCTGTTTTGGCTGTTATGTTTGTCACTCCAGTCATCGCCAGTCATGGAGGAAAAGGTAAATCCTGTTGCTGCATCTTAACTTTGTTAATCCTAGTTTTGGAGGTTGTTGTTGAGTAGCTACAGCGTGGTGCTGGGAATGTACTGTACTGGCACGTTTGCCCTCTTTGTCTACTGGCTCCTGTGTTGGACTTGCTGATTTGGGTGAGGCAGAGGGAGCTGCCAAGCTGCTGGGTTAACATCAGGAAGAAGTTCATCCACTCAAATGCAGAAGATGCAGAAGTTCAGTCCCAAAACAGGATCAGTCCTCTGATTGGATATTTGTATTTCATGTCCCAGTATCAAAAACATTCAAAAGTATCTTTTCTCCTTTATTTTACTATGGAGTACGTGGCACGTTTATTTTCTGTGTGGGGCAGAAAATGCATGTCATTGCTAGTAGTTCTCTGAAGGCACTTCTGATTTTGGACTGGGCAGTGAGTTCTACACTTGGGGCTTCCAGGGAGAGCAGTTCTTGTCTTTAAATGCCAGCAAATGAATTGTACTTGTAGAGCATCCTGATCACAGGTTTTAGCTACTGGAAAACTTTGTTGAGGAGTTTGCTGTTTACCTTGTAACACAAGGTAGAACTAACCAAGTCTTAAGACTCACCCTGTACTGGAAATAATTGGGTGTATGAAGGTTACTCCAGCACTGAAAATTTAGAGCAGCCCTGAGGATACTCTAAATGTCTTTGAAGATACATAGTCAACCCCAGAACTACAAAGCAGAAGTTAGCTCATCTGTGGTGTTTGCTGTTTTCCCTTCCCTGGGAGGTTTAGAAGAGGCTGGAAGGTGTTTCCAAAGAAACTTGGCAAGGAAATTTCCTAACAATCTATGTTAAAATCCTTTCCTGAAGATCCTATGCCTTCTGCTGCTACAGAGACTGTGTACTTCTGTCCTCTGTTTAGCAGGGACTGTGAAGTTCATATATTCCCTGTACATTCAGTGGGATGCAGTATCTCCTTGCATGTTAAACGTACACATTTGTATATGAACACAGAAATAAGCTCTGCATTCCCAAAAGAAATCTGATATAGATTACCTAAAGAGGAATAATTTAGTATGTCTCTCAGGTTATATTTGGGGTGGCTCGTATTTCTCGGTGCTGCCAGTGAGTTATGTCAGGCCATCCCAGCATAGTCACAAAAGTGTTCATATTATAGCATGTTGTTAGATAATTCTGACTGCAGCATTGTTCTGCAAGGCATGTTTTGCAGTTACAGGAAGTTTTCTCCAGCTTTGTACAACTGTGAAGTATGACTCCCGTAAGACTATTATTCTAACCCTAAGAAGAGCAAAGATATGAAACTAATGGTTAAAGCAGCTCAAAAAATGGCCTAATATTTTTTTTCTCCCTGAAGAGAGTGTTTCTTTTGATGTACACTCTTTGGGACCCTTGAGTTATGTCTTTAACTGTAAAACTAGGGATTTTCTGTCTTTGTGGCATGAAGTTCTAATTTCTAGTTTTGAATCTCTTCATAATCTGTTGTACATCACTGACTATATGTTTTGCGGTGCTTTGATAAGTACAGCACCAGGGGTGAAGTTTCATATTAAAGGAAACATTTCCCTAGTACGTTATCTATAGAAATTTAAACCAGAGCTGTTAGAAACTTTCAGGGTCTTGGAATGATAGCAGTAGGATAGAGAGGCAAATGTGGGAAGACAGACAGAGGTAAATGTACTTTGGCATCATACCCTATTAGGAGCAGGTATAAATGGCAGGGTAGAAGTCTTAAATCAGTGTTTAGGGTAACAGCAGTGGAATGTTTTCTGTACGCCTTCAGCAATTGTTAATATTGAAAAGTAAGAAGCACCAAGGTGCCTTTGGAGTGGAAAGGCTACAAGGAAATTGATAATCCCTATCATCGTGAATGAATCTGGGTTTGAATCTGTTGAAAGATGATTGCAATCTGCTCTGTAAAAAAAAAAGTAAGGTTAATCAGGTTGTGTCAGTGATCTGTGTTTCCCTAAAATCCTGTTACGTGCTGTCTTGGTAAGAGGGTTTGTGTATGAAGCTTCCTTGAGTGAGTCTTGAGGATCTTCAGGAGTGGGTTTGAATGCAGATTCTTAGGAAAAGTGCATCCCAAATCTCCTTGTTGGGCCACACTGGAAACACTTTTCTGCCTCTTCTGTCTGTCCAAGATAGGCCACAGCAAGTGGTTATTGCTCAGCACGAGCAGCGCTGGCGCAGTGCTGCAGCACAGGCTGGGTGTGTTGGCTGCGCAGTGCTGGGCATGGGAAGGTTTTGGTTTTCTCCACAAACATTGTCTCTTCTGCTCAGCACTCTATCTCCTTCCTTCCTAAATGAGCTGGCTTGTGCCCCACCTCCTGTGCTGGTGTGTTTGCAGATGTCCCAGGGTAAACTTAGGTCCTGCTGCAGGCTTTTCACCCGTGCTCACAGGTGAGGTGGTTGTGATGGTTGCCCAGCCTGGTCAGACCAGTGCTGATGATCATTAAAGAAAGGCACATGAAGGTCTACTGTGATGAATACTGGTGTATGGAAGGGTGGATTTCATCACTCCCTGCAGCAATAAGCGGAAGCTCCATACAGGTGTTGGTGAAGTACCATCGTTGAACCCTTCTGGGGGTGCATGTTACACAGAGGAACAGCTTAGTTCACCTCTGCAGGGCAGCTGGAGCCCAGCGAGTGCAGGCTGCTGGGGATGTCCCCTAAATGGATGTGTACTCTGTCCCTGAAGGGCTGCTTCTCTGGCATGAAACCAGTGGCCTGTTTCAGCATGCTGCTGCAGCCTTTTCCACCTCCACCGCTTGCTCTAGATTTTCTCCTGCTGGCGCTTGGTCTCAAAACCTGTGCCAGCTTTTATATTCAGAATCAAACCCACAGCTAACTAGTCACCTGCAATTGCCAGAAAGAAGAGGATGAAGACAATGTAATTACAGACATCTGACAGTATGAATGATGCGTTCACTTACACCTTTCTTTAATTTCTGAATTTTGAGTGCACTGTAAGGTGGACACAGAGAGGGAATCAGAGGGTACAAGTATTCTTTTTCTTGCTTGATATTGGAAGTGATCTAAAACCCTCTGATTTCTGTCTGCTGTTGGAGCTAACCAGATTTGGGGTGGAATTACGGAAGTGCCATCTAAATGACTTTTACTTAAAATCCTCTTTCCTGACCTAGTGATGACATCTCTAAAATATGTGGGAGCTTTTTTTTATTACTGTAAGAGTTGTTTGCTGTGGCTCATTTTCCCACAGTACCTTTGTTTCTCAGAAGATACACTGACTTAAATTGGCCAGTGGTTCCCTGCCTGTTGGCATTCCCCCAAGTATTTCACACTGATGGAGGAGTCAGTCGTGGCCGTTGTGGTCGCTTGATCCTCTCTTAAGAGCCTCCCTGGGAAGAGATACAGCTCTAGCTGTAGGTGCCATGGGTCTGGGTAGACAGCACCGTGGCAGTGTGGGAGCTGGGAGTTCATACAGCTGCTATGTGAGGGGAAGGAGTGCAATTCAATTTCCAGTGACTAATATTTCATGTAAGCTAGCGTGCTCTTTCTTTTCTATAAGAACCTTGTAAATGGCTAACAGATTGGTTTCCTTTCTCTCTCTGTTTCTCTCTTTAGCAGGAAGGAACGTCCTAACTCTCTGAATGTCTTCCCCCTCGCGGATGGCATGGTACGTGGGCAGATAGGGTCCAAGATCGTCCCAACACTGGACCACTGGCACCTGAGTGACCTCGGCCAGCTGCAGTCCAACTCCAGCTACAAGGTTTTATAGACCATCACGGAGCAAGGGTTCCCCACTCTCCCACTGTCAATAGCATCTCACATTTTCATTAAGATGGAGACCAGTCTGTGTCCATAACCCTTTGCAGCCTTTCCTTGCTGTGCATCTACTCCCTTGGTAGCTGTGCTGTAGGTGGGAGGATATTTGTCTGCAGATCTGGCATATAGTGCGGGAGGGACTTGATGCAGCTTCTCATGCTTCTTATCTCAGTGATAATCTCCTTTACTTGGCTGGCCCCAAGTTGAGAGGAATGTGTGGGGTGGCAGTTAGGGATTTAGGGAAGATAAGCCTTTTTAAAAAAACTTTTTTTTATAGCTTGTTTGGGAGAGGAGATGGTGGGACCTGTCTCCCTCTCTCCGCCTTGGTAAGAGAATAAGCATTGGGTTGCACTTGCTCTCCAGTGTGTGTCCTTTCTGACTGATTGCTGTTCTGGCCTCCCTGTCTTCAGTAAAAAGGGCTCCTAATCCTCTCTGGATGCCCAGGTCTTGCACTGTGCTTAAAGGTCTTCACTTCCTCATATATCTAGTCATTGCTCTAGACTTGCATTGTCTACTTCAATCCACTTGTTGCCTTCAGTGTGCTGCCTTCTGCACAGGGGCTTGCCAAAAACCTGACAGCACTGCAACTGCGCTGAAGCAGCTGCATGGTTCTGCCTGCTGCTTGTGGTGCTCTGCTCTGCCATTCAGAAACTGGTCTGAGCCCAGAGACCCAGGTGTTGCACTCTTAGCTGACAGTTTGCTGAGTTTAGAGTACATATGGTGGCCCATGTTTCCGATGAGCTGTACCTGTAGACTGCTCAAAATCCTTGTGCTCAGAATGCCAGCAAATTCCTCTTTTTGAATGATGTTCCACAAATGCCTGGTGAAAGGCCAGAGAGCCAGTGGCACGTCTACCTGTCACGGCTTACAGTACATCCACCAGTATCTCACAGAGCTTCTGGCCTGCTTTAAAAGTGTCTGATAAAATTCACTTTCTCTCTGCCTGAAATTTGTAGAACAACAGGTACTTTATATGTCCCGTCCCATCTAAGGACTGGTCTCCTTTTGAGAAGACATAAATCACTAATCCTGTAAAATACATTGAGGTAGCAAAGGCAAAGCAGAGGAAGAAAAGCCAAAGAAAAAAACAACTTCTTGTACCAGTTCTGGGTGTCTCCAGATGACATTAATGGTACTTTGGCCTGAGGGATTCTTCAGGAGTGGCCTCCCTGATGCCATTTGTATTTAGCCAAATTCAAAATTTATGCAGAAAGCAAAGTAGCAACTTTCCTTTTTTAACACTTCCTTTTTTAAGTAGCCAGGTCTAGCATAGCACAAACCTTAGTGCTTCATCAGCCCTTTGCCATCATGGAAGCTGGAAGTCCAAAAGTAAGATTTTTGGATAGGATGGAGACTGTTCTTGGAACCCAACCCTTGCCTGTAGTGTTGGAGGCACTGAAGTCTGGGGAGCATAGCAACTTGCAGAATGCCACTTGGGTCCTACAGTCACTTCTGGAGAGCTTTGCCTGGAATTAGGGAATAGCAATGCCACAGTGCAGTAACTTAACTAAGGATGGTGGAAATTAAGATAGAGCATGAATGTGTTTCTTCAAACTAGTGTTATGGCAGCACAACACTGCTACAAAGATGCAGGTGGCACCCAAAATGCAGAGACCAACCTGTTTCTGGTTCCAGAACCAGTTTGTTCCTTGGCATCTCCAGGCACTGCTGCACGCTGTGGTGTGAACATGCTCTCTAGCAATCAGGCATGTGTGGCAGGGGTTAGTTTTTAGAGAAGAGCTAGGTTGTTGGGATTAGATCCATTTTCTGTAAGTTTAAAAGCTCCTTTTGGTTTGCTAAGCAGTAATTCTGTAAGCGGTACCATTGCAGAACTTCTGAAAGAAGTTGAGTGGATCTCACTGATAACCCAGCACCTGAATTGCAGGAGGGTGCAACAGGAACCCAGATAAATTGGAAGCTTTGATGTCCAAGTTCAGGTAATGGATGGTTACTGACTGGATCTCTTGGTGATTTGGTGGTGATGGCGTCAGGTGAAAAAAAAACCCACCACATTTCAGTTTACAAGAAAGCTCTGTGCAGAAGTAGTAGTGTGCTACTGCAGATGTATCTGACAGGTAGTGCTGGGATTTCTGTTGGTGCTCATTGGGGAAACTCAGAAGAGGGATGCTGGGTTTAAGGAGGCTAGTCAGCAGGGTTAGAGGAGTTAGGGAGTTAGAGAGCTGGGCTGTGGAAAACTTGGATGGGGTAGCGTGTTACAGAGGATTTCCTAAGAGTATGGAGCAAACCTATGAATAAAGGATGTGACTGACTGACTGGATTTGCAGTTTGGAGTGGAGGTTTTTCTCCTGCAAGCTTCCTGCACACACTCTGACTGGAATGCTATTTCTTAAGTATTTTGCACGACTGAAATCTTTGCAGTACTGCTCATGCACTCCCTGCCTCTTTTCAGCAGCTCTGCTATTTCACTGACATCACCTGCGCACGTGTGACTTGCCTTCCCACGTGTATGTCCTGACTCTTCTGACTTGTTTTCCTTCTTCATGGGGTCATACTGTAGTTACATTTTAAGTGTCCTTGTATACTTATTATTACTATTTTCTGTTTTAGTTGCTGTCATTATCTTACTTTATTTTTACATTCAGTTGTACATTTATTTTATACAGTGTTTTAGAGATGAAAGTCCTTAACATTTTTGTTCTTATGTACTATGCTTTCAGTGTTATAACCATACAATTGTGGCTTCTCATGGTGACATATGACTGCTATGAATGTTGGGCCTTTGCAATGCATTTTGGAGGTCACTACTACACATTTGATGTTTAGGAGGTTGACAGGTATGGCTGTAGGTAAGTGGTGGTTGCGGAGAGTATTCCTTGGGTGAGCTATGGGTTATGGCGAATGCCTCCTACGCTGTAGAGGAGAGCTGTACACTTAGTGAAATATTTAGCATTAATGGAGCACTCTGCACAATAGAAGGAAGATACCAGCAAAGATCAGTAGAGCTTCTGGACTGTGGAGGGGAGCACCTTGGTAGTATTTACATTTGGGAGGGATTTCTTTGATGCAGGCTGGTAGGTTGGTGTTTTCTAGATAAATATAAAACTGAGATGTATAACCAAATAAATGGAAGACCAAGGTAATTACTCACCAGTGTGTTCTGGATGAGGGGCAGATCTCTGATACAGACGTTGCCCTGTAGACACTGATGATAAGAGGTTTCTGAATGACATCTAGTTCTTCAGAATAAGGAATAACATGTGGATCCACCCGCATGTCTCTTGTACAGTGCCAAGATGCTCATGGACTTTGGTTATGCTTATAGACTTACACTGGGTGCAAGAACATCTCTGAATCCTTTAATCCACCATGTTTTATTTGAAGAAAGACGTTTTTATGGGTGCATTTTACACTTCATACTCTTTGTCCCTTTGACATTAGAAAGCACAGCAGGCAAACTGCAATTGAAGTAGTACAAGGCTTACTGGATCATATTTGTTCTTAAAAACCTGGGTTGTTGTGTTTTTTTTTCTGTACATATTAGGAAAGTAACTCCTGAAACAAGAATATGAAGTAGAGGTGGGAAGTGTGGTTTTCACATGTAGCAGCCTAAGTGAAAAGTCTCAACTTAGTCTTGATGCTAAAATCAGCAAATGTGCAGGGAGATGATCTGAATGGCCATATGAGAATGTGGGTACCATTTGGACTGACAGTGCAGAAACTATATGCAAAATGTGGATCATATGTAATGGTAACACAGTCTGGAAAAATAGTAATTTCCAATATAAATGCACAGATGCAATGTAAAAACCCTTGACTTCCACAGTGTGATATACAGCAGGGTATTTTAAGATAAGCATACAGAGGCCAGTCTAATTAAAGGAAGATCTTAATAAAATCCCAGATTTTATTTTTTAAAAAAAATGGCTGCAAAGGGTTAAGTCACCATATTTTTCAGTCTTCTTTCTCATCCTTTTTTTTTTTTTTTTTTTTTGTGCTTGTGTTGTGGAGTTATTATTAGAACAAGAGAACAAGACTTCCAGATTAGTGCTGTGAAACAGCATCACAGCTCCAAGGCTGAGGGGCTCAGAGCAGCCTCGGAGCAGAATTGGGGTCCTTCTAGTGTTTGCACAGGAGGGGAGAGGCAAATAGTAAAGATTAAACCTGGGTCTAGATGTGCAGATGCTGAATGTCACTGCACCTAATTGCAACTCATTATCACATATAACTATCAATGTTAATTTTGTCATCTCCCTGCAGGCAGTAATTAGAGGGAGCTGCCATGAAGAATGGGGAGATCTCATTTGGGTCTGGGAGTGATCACCGCATTGGTCAAGACGTTAATTGGCTGACTGTGAAACATTGCTGCTTTAATTGACAAACAAGGGTCACAGTATAAAATCCTGACAGAGCCTTGAAAGCCTCGTGTTTTTCAAGAGGTGATATTACAAGAAATGGGGCTGTAATGTCTGTAAAACTGAGAGCCATTTGTGTGCATTTCACACTGGGAATCCATCTCCTTTGTTAATCCAGTTTATGATTTTTGAATTCTTGGGTCTTGTCATCCTGTCATTTGGAAGTGGGGAGACCACGCCTGTTTCTACTGTGTTGTCAACCTGGACACATGCCTGGCTAGCTTCTGCATAAGGTGGTATGGGGATGTAGGTCTCCTGCGCTGGCAAAGTGAGACCATCCCAGCTTGGTATCTGCTTTGCTTCTGCAGTTTAGTGTCAAAACCACTTTGCTCTTCTCTCATCCGGGTTGTGTTAATGGCTTATAGGAATGACACCATCCAAGACCTCTAAGAGGCCTCTTCAGGTCCTTCCCAAGCAATATCCATTTGCTTTCTAGGCTTGGGAAATGCTGGCCTGGGTTCCTGCAAGTGCCAAAGCCCTTCAGCTTCCACCGTAGTCAGTGTGAGCTGCAGGTGCTTTTTGCTTATGATAAGGCCACCTTTCCTGAGGTGCATGATGAAGGGATCACATACTGATGTGACTTGTGAAGAACAGTGTTTACTAGTGAAGGAGGAAGGATATTGGTCCTTTCACAGGTGGGATTTGCTTGCTGAGTTCAGCACGAGAACTCACTGCTTCATTGTGGTTGCAGTGCCTATACCAGCAAGTGCTGGACATGTAGCAGGTACAGTGAGCAAGACTCATTCTCCATAATGCTTTAAGGCAGCCATACACCAACAAATGGGAAATTAATTGAAATGTATAGCTGTGCTTTTCCCTTTTTGTTCTTCCCCCACCCTGGAATTGCCGTAGTGCCCCCAAGATGAAATGTCTGAATCTGGGCAGTCCTCAGCAGCTGCCACACCGAGCACGACTGGAACCAAGTCCAACACTCCCACATCATCTGTACCCTCTGCTGCCGTCACACCCTTGAATGAGAGCATCCAGCCCATCAGTGAATACAATGGCACGACCAAGAGCAATAAGAGAGCACGAGAAAAGCGGAACAGCCGGAACATGGAAGTCCAGGTCACGCAGGAGATGAGGAATGTTAGCATAGGTATGGAAACTGGAGCTTGGGTACTTGGTCATTAAAATAAGGGACTTGCCAATGCTTGTGTCCCCCTTCCAGAAAGTGGCTGGGAGACTGAGGGGTAATCAGTTTCATAAGTATTGGATTTGAGGAAGCCTTACTTAGAAAGATACGTAAGCGAGACGGCTAATTGGATGTTAGCAGTTTTCTGAGTAGCAAATAAAAAAAAGCAGGAATATGAATAGTTTCACAAGTGTGAAGGATGGGAGAAGGCTAATGGCGTTCATTGACATCACAAAACCTATTTCATGAATGTTCAGGTCCCATCTTAGTCCAACTGAACTTTTGGAAAGCTGTTTCTAGACCTCATCAATATATGATAGTTAAAAGTTCTCATTTAGTTTTCTCTCTGGATTTATATGTAAGTGTTTTATATCCAGTTGTGGATAGGCCAGATTTGTCAGGTTAAGTAATAGTTTTCCCTTCTGTGTGTTTATCCCATGCCTTGATGTGTTTAGAAAGAGCAATTATATCTAGCTGTTTTTCTCAGCTAAATAAGGTGTTTTCTTTTAGTCCACTGCTCATATAAGAAACCTCTCAAGTCTTTGGAAGTTACCGGTTTTTTTCTTTCCACTTCCCACAGTCCTTTAGTAGTTTGAATTCATTAATTCTTTTCAGACAAGCCATCACCTAAACCTTTAGCACAGGCTGTGTAAATAAAGAAAATGATGTAATAACACGATAAAAGCCCCTTTCTGTGCTTTTTAATATAGCAGTGCCAATGTAGTGTCTGAGTGACTTCCAGCCTGTGTTGTGTTTAAACTTGCAGCAGCCTGCAGAAATGAGAAGTGGTCTGTTGACAAAAGGACTGTAAAACTAGCTGAAGATCATAAGGAAAATCTGTGCAGGAGCACAGGGATGAACTTAGGCCTCCGAGGTTAGCATCTGAACCAGATTATGATTTTTTTTCCTAAGTAATGTAGAGGGAATCCAGCTGCTAACATTCACAAATGGGTTCCTAACAAATTAAGACTATAATACAACATGTTATATCTTCTATGGCAGCATTTGAATGAGAATTGTCGGGGCTGAGTCCCGTTCTCTATTTATGTTAGCAGCTGAGGAGGTCCTGGGGTCACAGATGTCAGTCTGCCAGAAGCAATGTAGTTCTCCATAACATGTACTGCTTCTGCGTAGTCAAACATTAAAACTCCGATCTGTTTGATGATCCTGGCCAAGGCAAGTTAGCATTGGTATCACAAATTGAGCACAGATGTCAGTAGTTTGAATGCCCTATAAATACTTTAACTTATTTTTACAGTTGATGCTTTACAAGCTTGTTTATCATCAGTAGCTTTCTTGGGTCAAAGTCTGCCTTCTTCTATCTGTGTGCAACTAGGAAGTCATGCATGTGAAAGCTTCTTTTTTCTTGCTAGAAGTACAATATTGTGGAATCTGCTCAAGGCAGATAGATCTTTCCTATGTGCTCTGCACATTGGACGTTTCAGCTGTTTGTTGCATGTAATGCAAAATAAGGTTTCCATGCTGAGGA
The DNA here is from genome assembly GCA_035590215.1 of Microhierax caerulescens. Taxonomy (NCBI): domain Eukaryota; kingdom Metazoa; phylum Chordata; class Aves; order Falconiformes; family Falconidae; genus Microhierax; species Microhierax caerulescens. Next base: position 36,542,207 of record JAVJGJ010000047.1, on the reverse strand, counting down.
GCAACACGGATACTTGAATTTTACTTATGTATTTTATGCATCTATAATTAAAGTATCTGTCAGTGATGTGCATGCCTTAGAGCTGAACTACCAAAAAAAAGGTACTTGAAGGTATTTGCGGAAAAGTTTCCCAACTTGAAAGAATGAAGAAAAGAAAGCCTCTGCTTCTGTGAGCTTGAGAAGTTCCTGGTGTACACTGGTGTATGGATGCCTGCTTTGGCAACAGATATGCATTACACTTTGTCTTCAAACTTGGCATTTGTTGCCAGCTGGTGCGCAATGCCAACCTAAAAGAATAAAATCAACACTCAAGTTGTCATGAGCTTTGTATGCTTGGCTACTGAGGCCATTTGGAAAGGTTAAAAATTTCACATCTAACATAATTGAGGGATTAATGTAGTTTACAAATGAAGTCTTCAATCCTTCAAGAATTTCCTGTGTGAACAGACATTGTGTTCATATTGCTTGTTTATAGAATAGGTGCAAGTCTGAGCTTTCTGAACAGCTGGCTTCAGGCTGTGGATTATACAGAAACCAGAGCAGATTTCATCTATCAGTTTTTAGGTGAAATTTCACTGTAGTGGGTATCTAAACTAATGTAGACTTGAGAATTTGTATTGAAAACTTATTTCTATTAAAACTGAATAGTGCCAATTTGTAATTACAGCACTCTCTGTGGAGCTATACAGAAAACCACTCCGTTGTCTTGGATCTCAGCTAAAGCTGCATGGTGATTGAAGGTTTTTTGCTGTCAGATAAAAAGATTATTTGGAGTTTATTTTAATGAATGACACGTTGTTTTCTGGTTATCATATTTTAAATGAGGATTCAGGCTAATGACTTTGGTGACGCTCTGGTGTGGAGAGGGGAGGGGATGCTTATGGTCTCCCTGCTCTGGAGTTGTGAGGACACCTTCCCAGCAGCGGTGCACTTGTGACTCTTGATGATCAGCCGCTTTCTGTTCCTATTTTAAGACTTCGAACATGACACCATGAAGTTTTGAAACCTCAGTATTCAAAGCCACAAAAATCCCTTCAAGGAACACAATCCTATGAAAGTCCTGATCCTATAGATCACATATATTGTCTTACCTAGGAATGGGCAGCAGTGATGAGTGGTCCGATGTTCAGGACATCATAGACTCTACTCCAGAGCTGGACATGTGTCAAGATCCCCGCCTGGAACGCACTGGTAACAGGTATTCATTGTGCCTTTCCACTCTGTGCTCTTTCGCTTGTTTTTATGAGCAAGGAATGGGTGCTGTGGCTCGCACTGAGCTCAAGATGCAGCTGTTTGAGAAAGTCCGTGGGTTCTGCGTAGCGTATGAGGGGTCCTGACCTTCTTTTGAGTTCCCCAGGGAAGGCAAATGTCTGCTGGTAATCTGCAGCAGTGGCTGTCCAGCTGACCCAGCGCTGGGCTTGTCTGCCTTGTTGGATCAGGGAGGATAGAGAGATGGAACAACAAAAAGTTTTAAGACAGGCAAAGAGGACATGGGCTTAAGCTATCAGGAAGAGAGAAAAGATGCATTTATTTAATAAAGCAGTTCTGGATTCAGATTTAAAACCTCAGGCTTTTTTCAGTTTTAATTTTTTCAAGTATTTGAAGAGCAGGAGCAGGGCTGCTCTGTGAGGGCAGACAAGCAGGAGTAAACCCAGCAATCCCAGTCCTGCAGGTTCCAAGCAGAGAGGGCACAGCACTGATAATGAGCTCCACCAGCAGCCCCACACAAGGCGAGGAGATGAGTTAGGTCCTGGTGCTACCCAGGAGCAGCAGGATAAAGGGCTGAAGACAGGTACACCTATAGTGGAGCTCAGAGAAGGACTGAAGGCGCAGGCCAGAGGTTAAAGGGAGCCTCTGGACCAGTGGGTGGGTACAGGTCCCAGGGGAGGTTGGTTAGGGCAGTTTTAACCCATTGGTGCACTCAGGACCTTGACAGAGTTCTCTAAATCGGCAGACTTTTACTGAAATGCTCTGCTGCTCTGGTTCCTATCCATCACCTGTTTTGTTCTAACTAAGAGGATCCCTAAAGGCTATTATTTTGGCACCGTATTCCTGTGAGGCATGTATTAGGACCTTGATTCATTTTTACTAAGCTTGGGTGGTTAATCTTACAGGATTCAGTAATTTTTATCTTCTTCCAGTGGGTAATTTGGCACTATACCAGCAAAAATAACCCCCTAGCTCTTACAGGTATGCAGAAGATAGCACCCCAACAAAGTTAAGGCAACATTTTCTCACAGTCTAAATCTGTAGTGGGTTTGCCCTGTTGAGCATCCTCATCGAGGTTGTGAGCAGCTGTAACAGATGCATTTCTCAGCTGTGGAACCACGTACAGTTATGCTCCCCTCAGAGTATGTAGGATGCATGGACAATTTTTAGGGTCAGATAGAGGAGGAATCTAGATAGCCGTAACAGCTCTGTGTGGGGAATACAAGTGTAACTTGTGAGATCAGATCAAAAATTGGTCAAACCCAAGGGAAAGAAGAGAATGGAGAGGGCTGCTGCACTGGGAGCTCCTCAGGCAACTATCTCGGATCCAGGTCATGAGACTGAAAGCTACAGGAGATGCAAGCTATCTTGAGCTGCTGAACAGGATGCTTGCTGCTTTAAAAGCAGAATGCTTTTGAGATACGTACAGCTTCTGAAAGCTGAATGCTGAAGAGGTAGCTTCAAGCTGAATTAGGTCTTTAGGTCAGATGCCAAGTCACTTGTCCCTTGTACTGTCCATTACACTGTGTGAGCTGATTAGTTCTGGTGCAGTCCTGGCACCTATTTGTAATTCTTAGTGCTATCAGATGTCTGGGTAGCTGTAATTTTTCTGTAATTGAAAAAAAACCACCATTTTTTTTTCCCTTTTCTCTGCAAAATCAGAGACAGCTACCGCACCCCATTTGTAACCTCTAGGGTTTATAACTGAGACTTGATTTATCTGAGAAAAAGCCACACAACTTGAGTTAATCTCCAGTGGTACTGACCTTCCTGTTAGATTGCTGGGAAAATTACACAGCTCTTCATGCTGACTGATTCCCCTCATACAAGGCAGGACACTTGGAAAGTGTTTATGCCCACATTAAGACCATTTTCTAGAGTAGGCAACGACAGTCCCTGAGGTTAGTGGTGAAAAGATGGTATGTGCTCTCAGGGTTTTGATCACAGTGGTCTGGGATGCTCAGTATTTCAGAGAGAAATGTTCTGCTTAAATGATGTTGCCAAGTAACAAGAGTCTTTTTTTTTTTTTGTTTTTTTTTTTATTACAAAAACAGCCCAACAAAGGGGATTTTGAACAAACCATTTGGCATAAAAACGGACTCTCTGTATCATGAACTTTCCACAGCAGGTTCTGAGGTTATCGGAGATGTTGATGAAGGAGCAGATCTGCTAGGTAAAAACTTATTTAGAACCATTCTGTTCTCTTTGGTACAAAGACAATGATACTCAGCTTCTAGGAGCACTTAAATTGTGTCTCTCTCTTCTCCCACCCTCCCCCTGAAACTTGGATGTTTAGAAATTGAGACATTACGTGACTGAAATACATACCTGCAGTGCAGTGATGGGTAACTTGTGTTTGGGTGGTCTTTATGTACATGTTGTTTTTCTATAGGATTCTCCCACATGGTTTGAAGACAAAATTTGCTCCTTCCGCTACCTATCCTACCCCCACCCCGCCCCATAATGTTACTTGGAATAAAGAGTTTGCTTGAAATTTGCAAGAAAGTAACTCCTTTTGTTTGTTAAGATTTTGAAGTTTAAATTACATGGAAATATTATGGTCTGTATTCCAGTTTTTACCCTTTTATAGTCAGGCTAAGAGACGTAGTAACTAACTACTCAGGCTGATTTAGAAGGAGCTTATAATACCTAAAGTCTGGTTGTATTCCGTATTTCTGATGAGGACTTTGAAGCAGTCAGAGATGTAGCTTTGCCTCAGGTAGTGGTCTGAGCCCTTGCCATACTTTTTAGTGTTGGACTCCTGAACTTAATTTAAGAATGTGCTTAAATTCTCTCTGAAGTCCTGCTGACAATTTTCCTGAATCAGGACAATAGGAGTGGTCTTAGAATACTCAGACAACACAGGCAACTGACAAAGTTTATGACCGTGTAGCTCACTTCCCGTTTTACTGCTTGATTTAAGGAGCCTTAGGAGACATGAGTACTCCCAACAATACGCCTTTTATGCCTTTAGTAGCAAGAGGTTTGATCTGAAATTTATGCATTTCCTTTCTGGTAATTAGTGATGTAAGAACAGCTTATGGATAATCTTTAAGTTTGATTCCGTATATATGTCCAGAAAAGGATGAGCTGAATCATGTCAGGGGTTTGCAACAGCTCACCTTTGCCGAAATTTAATTAGGGAGACACTTGTATAAGCTTTAAATGTAGTCTTGTATCAGGACCCACTAAAAGGGTATGTTTCCCCATAGAGGATAGATTGTACTCACCAAAGATGCGGGACTGAAGACTAGAAAGGAGGTTACTGCAATACTTTGTGCTTTATCTAGGACAAAATAACTGAAATTGCTGAAATTGTTAGTATTGTAGGCAATAGGGTGACTGGAATGTAAGAACAAGATCCAGACTGTCATCAGAATGCTTGCAATACCTTTTTGATACCGATAGTTTTGGGGTTTTTTTTTTTTGGAAGCATAGTGCTAGGCCAGCAATGTGCAAGAGAGCTCTCATGCATGGATTGATGACCGTTGCCAGAAGTGTTAAAACATTTATTGTTTCACCTCCAACTTGAGATTGCTGGAAGAAAAAAGTCTACAGAAGGTTCAGAAGGAATGCACAAGCTTTCTCTGCCTGCAGTTGGACCCAATGTGCAGTACTTATAAAATTAAGAATTCAGAAGGGGAAGCAAGATTTCCAGGTTTTAGAATCACCTGGATGTTAACAGTCATTGCAGAAGGGCTGGGAACTCCAGCTTAAAGTGAAGATGACAGTAGGAACTGCATGTGATGTTTAAAGCTTCATCTATATGCTGTGAAATGAATTTTGGTCAGCCAGCCCCCATATGTTTTTGGGAGCTCTCATCCTAGCAGAGTCAAAAGCATTAAAAACCCTGACAGTCTTGCCATTAGCCATTTCATCTTGGTCCTCAGGTGCTTCCTTATCCAGGAGAGCATATGGTTGAGTATATGGCTGTCTTCCACGGATCCCTGTGCCAACTGCTGCTTTCCTTCTCTCCCCAAAATGGCTGGGGCATTAGGGATTGTCAGCTTCTAAGAGTTACTATTCAGAAAAGCGATTTGCTTGGTGTATGAACTGCTTTGGACAACCTGTTTCCCACTTCTGGAAGCCTGCCTTCTGGAGACCTACTTCGCCTTTGGATTACCCTGTAGTCTTGACCCAGTGATCCGTGAGAAATGCAGACTGTTTTCAAAGGGCCGAAGATTTTAGTTGCCCAAACCTTGCAAGGCTGATCACCACAGCTTCAGTTAAGTCAGAGGTGCTTCACCTCCTCCAGTACATAAGGCTGCCCAAAGACCAGCGATTGATTTTGGGCTGTGAATCATCTGTTGTTTGGCAGTTATAATTTGTAATAAACATGTCCAGAGGCTCTGCTGAACAGTGCCCTTGTAAGTGTGGCTTATGAAGAGTATGTTTCTGTGCTGGGATAATTTTCTGGTTTGAGCAGAGCAGCAAAACTCTTGCAGGTGATGGCACAGTGGGCTAGCAGAATAGGAGGGCTTCTCCTGGTTCCTTTTCAAACCTGGGAGATAGGCTGGGATGAAATCAGATAGTTCTGTGAATTTTCTGTGAGAAACATTAATCTAATCAGTTCTTTTGTTGAGTCCTGGCTACTGACTCTGTCCATATAAAAGTGTTACTTAAAATGAACACACATGTTGCCAGGATTGTACGAAGGGAGGAGGGCAGAGAGATCTTAGAGGTCACATCTCTAACCAAGAAATGAGATTTGTACTTCCCCCCCTGCCTTGGCTTTGCATTATAGAAAGCACTAAGAAAGTCTGGTAAAGGTGGAAGCAAAAAGCTAGATCTTAGTACGGACAAATAGGTCAACGTGATTCAAAATTTTGCCTTTTTTGTTAGATAAATTGTTCTGTCTTCCTGCTGTACCTTTTGAGTCTGAAGAGCCACAGAGGAAATTGTGCTTTATGGGTGTGATGTAAGAAACAGGAGCCACAAGCTGAAAGAGTGCTCTTTCTGGGTTGTATTTGGAGCTTACTTCTCACTGTAAATGAAAAGAATTAATTAGGTGAAGTTTTGCCTAAGTGAAATCTGAATACTTCCAGTCTCTTTCAAAACTTGGCAATCAATCTTCAAAGAATATTCTCTCTTTTTGGTCTGTTTCTTAAAGAAAGAGAAATCTCATTAAAGAGGACTTTAAAATAGAAGGATCTTACAGAAATTACCCTTGAACAGTAGTGGGCAGGCAAGTCAGTTTCTTGAATGGAAAATCTTACTCATTCCTTCTGGATATCTGCAAAGCAGTTAACATTCGTGGTACAAAATTGGCACTCTTCACTGCGATTTTTGAATACCGAATAATAAATATGTGGGTTGT
>JAVJGJ010000047.1:36510154-36535581 GCA_035590215.1 Microhierax caerulescens | reverse complement strand
ATAAATATGTGGGTTGTCCTACACCCCCCCCCCCCCACCCACCCACCCCCCCTGCCATCCCACCTCTAACACTGCTTTACATACATGTTTGTATAGGAAGTATTCTGGAGAAAAATGTGGAGTTAAACAGTTATTTACTAGTGGTAATTGTAGACCAAATTCCCTTTCTCTCACGACAGCTGTAGGAGTACTAGTTGGCTCTTCTCCTGCATGTTCACTTGTTGATTTCAGGTTCTGACCTCCCAGTCCTGGGTCGGCTCCCCCATCTCCTATCTCCCCCCTTCCTGTTCTTCCTTATCCCAAGAGTTTCTGGATGCAGAGGAGCTCTAGCAGTTTGGTTGTGCACTATCGGCAGGTCCTTCCTTTCAGTTTTAGGGTGCCCACTGTGTTTGCTGTGGAGTTTAAAACCTCCCTTCAAATAACAGGGGTTTTGTGATGAAGACAGAAATTCAGTCATATTAGCGGTAAGTTTATATGTAGTTTTTTGTACAGAAGTTGAAATGGGATTATCAGAGTCCCAGCACTACAATGAAAAAAAAAAGGGGGGGGGGAGTGGAAGAGTTTTTAAATGCAACTAATTGACTTTTGAAAGCTGTAGTGTCACTGAAGAGCACATGTTATCAGAAGATCTATTTGCTAAAGTCACATGGGAGGGGGAATGAGAAGGTAGTAGGAACTAGCTGTTTTGCATTTAGTGGTTCACAACTGAATAAAAAGAAAATAAAGGTTTATCCAGTCCAGGAAGATGTGATTGCCTGAGATTCACATCTGGAAAACTGGGGGTAGCTGAGGCATGTGGTTGCAGCTGTACCACAGGTTACCTTCCCCTGATTTTTTTTAATGTCCTCTATGTAGAGTCATGCCATCTACAGTCATGGCAGGTCCTGTCCTTACTATTTCATGCCTTTTGACATTGAAATGGCTGAATCATTGTTAATTTTTTTTTTTTAACAAAATTTTTATTTTGTTGGTTTCAGTCACTGATTGATCCTTTTTTCACTTCCTTTTTTCCCCTTGTCTCTCTGTGCTTCGCTGGACATGGCCCATAGGGGAGTTCTCAGGTGTGTATCTCCTCTGCTCAGTTTCTTTTCTTGGTTTTGGTTTTTGGGTTTTTTTTTTTTCCTTGTTAAGGTGAAATGATGTGGTATACACGTGTGATACTCCCCTGCTCTTGTCCAAACACGGTTGGCTTTGCAGACTTCTCCCACCTTCGCCTTGCTTGGTTGCCTTGCACTGGTGGGGCCCTGGGCAGCAGGACGTCCCCGTGCTGTGCTCACAAGCCTGCTGCGTTTCAGTAAGCTTTTCTTGTGTGGCTTTACACAGGTTTGCTCCACTGTGTTACACTGGCCTGTCACCCAAGGTCTTGGGGGCTCAGAGCGCTTTTTCTTCCTGTCAGGATGGGTGCTGTGCTTGAATGAAGCAGAGTTTGGGTGGGCACGGTACTGAGTGAGACTCCCACTGTCCTCCCCGCGAACCACGCTGCGGGGAGTCCCTCCGTGCGCATGGTGGCCACTGTGGTTAGTTGATGCACGTTGGCCATCTTCTGGGATAGCTGCAGGGATGTTAAAGACACTTTTCTTGATGACTTAGAGTGGCAAAACCTCTGTCTTTCATGGAAGCTTTGCCTTTCTGGTAGGAGTTTGATACCTCTGTCTTCTGTTTTGAAGGAGACTTGCTGCCTTAGGGCTGCGCTCTGTGGTCAGAAGTTTTCCATAAAATTCACGTGGGCCCTGATGTAATTTCAGATGAAGTCAAGGGGATCTCTCGACTTCAGTGCAAACTGGGTGAAGTTTTCCCTGTGACTTAGATAGACGCAATAGCTGTCACCATTGCCTTGCCAGGCACCTCGTGGTGTTGGTGCTGTAAGGTCACAAAAGAAAGGGACGGCATCATCCTTTCTTTTAGTTCAAACTGTAAGCCACTTTTTTGTGGTCCTTTCTCAGAAAACCTCCCACTGAAGTTGAGTTGGAGTTTGTTGCAGTGTGGAGATGGGTTTGGGCCAGTGCAAAAGGGCCAGATGAGAGCTTTGATACCCACCCCACCTTCTGTTTTCCCTCCTGCCCCTGTCCTCCCCTCACCCTGTTCATAATGTCTGTTAACTACCTTTGTTTTGGGAATGGGAAACTCAGAGGCCTGTAGTCCAGGGGTGGTGATGAAGATGGAAGAAACAGATGAGCTCATCTCAAGCTTGTTCTGACAGTCGGGTGTAAATACTCGTTAGGCCAGGCTGCAGCAGAGCAAGGTGTAGGGTAGTTACTACTGAGCATCACATACACTGGCACCACACACAGGTACACGTGCTGATGAGCTGCTGTGTTTGCTATTTACAGATTGGTACTTAATGGCTGCTTTTTTTCTCTTCCTTTCTTCCCCTTTGTCCCCATCTCTTTCTGTTCCCTTTCTCGTATGGGATGGCTCTCATAGTACGGGATGATTTCTTTGGTAAGGCGAAGGCCTTTTTTCTTTTTTTCCCTTTCGTTTTTTTTCCCCTTTCTTTTTTTAAAAATGTGCATTTCTTACTACATTTCTGCCATTCACTCAACATCCCTCCATATGTCTTGCATTACCTTGGTTCGGTTTTTTGTGATGGTTGTATCACCTCTCCAAGAAGCAGGACGCAGCTGTGGTTTGGGGATTCTCTGTTTTCTCATGGTTGATTATCCACTTTGATGCTTCACACTATTTGCCTGGCTACAGGAGGTGGATAGTGTAGGATGGGCTCTGTCAGAGCTCTGTCCGGACCTCTCTTCCCTTTGCTCCATACCACAAAGGGGTGAAGAGAGTTTTTAGTTGCTCCACAGTGAGTTGTTTTGGGTTTTTTTTCCTATGAGCAGAGCTTTCCCATAACCTGCATAAGGTTATCTCATAGTGTCCATTCGATGGCTCTGGAAGGCTTCATCCGTTTTTTATCGCAAGCCTAGCCCTTCAGACCTCTGGCTGTTAAAGCATTGGGCTGTCCCTGTGCTGGACACAAATAAGGTGGAAGCTGTGGTGAGGATACTGATGGTTGGGACACACTATGGCTTTTAGTTCTGGCATGATAGCTCACCCTCTTCACCAGAGTTCCTTTCTCTCACCAAAACGGACATGGAGAGGGATAGATGACTCAAGAATGGGAAGGAAAAAGATTTAGTCCAAAATCCAAGATGAACTCTTTCCCTTGATGTCCCTTAGCACCTGTAATGCCCTTGTGCCATTTTAATGCCTTACTGGCTAAGTATTTATTTGATGATTTGTAGAATCACTAAAAAGGAACAAGACAATAATTTAGTAAAAGCCGACTTCTTGATCTTCCAATGAACATAGGGCATACCACAAAAGAAAGAGCTATAGGTCACCTTACCAAACCAAAACCACACTTCTGTTCACACTGCAGGTAGTGTCTCTCACTTTTCTGTTGTTTGTAATATTCTTTGACACAGCATCCAAAGAACATGCTGCCTGAAACATCAAAGTGATTAATTATCTGTCTACTAATTTTTCAAAAGTAATTTTAAAATGCTGCTTCTTACTCATTCTTGCTGGGAATTTTTTTTGCCATCATAAATTCATCCCATTTAACTGTGGGAAGAGGATCTGTACGTTGGAGTGTTGTGATGTGTTCTCACTTCTTGTATGCTCCCATGTTTTTCTAACTTCCATTTACTTCAAGTTTGTGTTGTTTTTATTTTATTGCAAATATTAATTAATCAGCAAATAATGGATCATGAAAACTGTTGATGTCTTTGCTGTAAAGGAAGGTAGTTCAGAGGGCAGGACAAGGAGCGCTTCAGCACAAACACTGATGGTTCTGAGTCTTCTTCATGTTCTGGGACCTGTGGTGAGAAATGAGCTGCAGCCCTGAGCACTGTCCCCCAGGAGGGAGAGGCCTCTCTGCTTCTAGTTCTCAGGTGGCCTCTATTCCCCATTGTAAAACAGAAGCTGACCCTGGGAGCCAGCAGGTCCCTGGCAGCAGGAAACAACCCAGATGTGCTTTTGGTCCCTAAATTCATTTCTGTTTGGTTTTAAGAAATACTGAATTTCTTAATTAAGAAATACTGAAAACCCCTTACTCGTAGCCTCAGGTTTTTCACAGTGCTTGCAACCCAGTCTGCATATTGCAGTTGTCACACGTTGATGCCCAGGTGGAAGTACAGTGTGTCTGATGTAGATGTTTTCTTGAGCGTGGGTCATAAGTGATGGGACCGAGACTTCAGATTTTAAACACCTGTGAGAAGACTGTTAAATGTAGGTAGAGCAATGGATAGTCTAAAGTCCTATTACAGTTCCTCTAGTGGAACACTGGTAATGGGAAGCTTTTCACGTGCATGAAACTGGTCACAACCGTGATCCCAAATCTGTACTGAGAAACAGAAAATTTGGCTTCTACTAAGAAAGAAAATCGGTGATGTGCAGATCTGGCCAGCAATTTGGACAGTGTTCTGCTGTCCTCTGTGAAAAACCCATAAACTTCTACCTTCTTTCTGTATGAGTGATGATAGAAAATGGTTGCAATGGCTCATGGCTAAACTGGGAGTTACTGACTTGACTTCCCCTAATTGGTGTTAGTGAAGTTTTCTTCTCTGTCCCTCTCAAGGGAGTCTGTGAAAGTTGGGGTGAGAAGCTAGGTCTGCATTTGGGCTCTTTACAGAAGGACATGTGGGTGTCTTTGCTTGTGCTGCATGGTCTTTCAGCAAGAGGCACTCCGCTCTTCACAGCAGGACACCAAAGCCTAGGGAAGCCTAACAAAAGTGATTTCTCTTCTTCAAGCATGAGTCAGGCAGTGCCACACACGCTTCGTCTTTCTAGAAGAGCAGGTGAAAACTGCCTGGCCTTTCTTTTCAGGAATGGGCAAAGAAGTGGGGAATCTGCTGTTGGAGAACTCGCAGCTACTGGAGACCAAGTAAGGAACTGTTGCGTGCTCTGAACTGCCTGCCTAGTTATAAACGAGATGTCATCTTGAAGTAGGTCTTGGCCAGAACTCCTGCCGGTCAGGGGCTTGCTCATTTGTCTAATGGGTTCTCTTGAATACTTGTTCCTTGAATTGTAGAGGAGGAACTGCTTTTCTGTGTGACTTTCCAGTTTCTTTGTTGCAGGCACTTGGGTGAAATCTCTGGGCATGTGCTGATAGGGTTTGATCCCAACTGAAATCAATGGCAAGCTTTTAATTAACTTCAGTGGGAATCTAGGTGTGGGTCTGAGCCTCTGTGAGGATGTTGCTGTTTATAAGTTCTTATTTGCAAGGTTTGCTATTTGAAAAGAAAACTTTCTTACTGTTGAGAAGAATTTTCAAAGACTGATAGTTGATAAGGGAAAAGTAGATGATGTAAAAAAAAAAAAATGATGGTGTCTTTTTTGAGAAAAGCTGGCAAACCAGGTACTAAAGCTAAGCTAAGGAAGAGGAAGGCAAAGTATTCCTAGGGGAAAGCTGGAGAACTTGAAGGTGCTGATTTTAAAGGTATTGAGGTATCTCAGAGCAGATTGGAAATGCTTATTTATATTACCATCATCCACAATTATCCACAACTGCAGATGACACCAGTTCTGAAAGATGTGTTTCATATCTTCATCCTGTTAAAAATAGATCTGAGCCTTATGCAGGTGATAGGTTACCCTACACCTCCTTTCTGCAGCATTTTGCTGTTGTCTTAAGAGGATGTTGGGCTGTCAGTCAGGGTGCAGGACTGGACAAACCTCATCCCAAACAACTATGGTGATTTCTGTGTTGCAGAATGCAGCTCCTTCTTGCCAAAATCTACTTCTCCATCAGTTATAGCTGGGCTGAATTGTATAAACACTTGTTTCAACTCTCCTTGTAGTACCTGTGACTTTAGTTTCAGGTCTCTCTTATGGACAGCTGCTGGTTTTGGGCATTTTTGCTTATTGTCCCTTTCACACCTTTAAGAAATGCTTTGAACGTTGTGAAGAATGATTTGATTGCCAAGGTGGACCAGCTGTCTGGAGAGCAAGAAGTGCTGAAGGGCGAGCTTGAAGCAACAAAGCAGGCCAAAGCCAAAATGGAAACCAGAGTCAAGGAGCTGGAGGAGGAGCTGAAAAGGTGAGTGATTCACACCCTGTCCCAGGGACCTGGGAGGACACGAGTGATAAACTGGCCTCCTCTGTTTCCCTTATGAAGGTTAGCATTGGAATTCAAAGGTACCTTAAGAGCACTTCGAGGCTGATGGTAGGTGGCAGAGATATTTTTAGTGTTACGTTGTTTTAATTGGTTTGAAATGGGTTATTGAACCTTAGAAAACCTGCAGAATCTTCCTCCCCAGGACTAGGATTCTGCAGCAGCAACTATAAATCCAGGCTCCCCAGAGTAGAAGCATTCAGAGTTTCAGTTTGCAAATATACACAGAAGGAGGGGGTGGGGAGGAAAGAATTTTGAAACCAGTAGTTCTGAATGAAGCTGTCAAGAGCTTGATCCTTGCAACAGTCAAGATAGCTCTGGGAGGAATGAATGCCCATTCATTTAATGAAAGAGCTAATATAGATTGCCACAAACGATATTTAGATGCCAGTATTGGTAATTGTTTCATTGTTCATATTAAGAACGAGGAGAAGAGGCAGAAGAGATTTTAAACTCCTATGCAGGATGCATTTGGAGCAATCCCACTTCTTATTTTCCACTCAAACTAGAGAAACCGAAGCCTGATGTGTAGCAAAGCCTGTGATGACTTCACATGCATAAAACTAAAGATGCCCCACCGGGCTTAAAGCAACATAATTACATTTTGACTAGCTGTACATTGCACTGTGCTATCTGAATTCAGAGGACAGTGCTTATTTTGCAGCTGGACTCTGGAATGTTGCCTCACTAATCTGAGCACAGAATGACCAAGAATAACACAGACTGGTCTCTTTGTTTTTCAAAATATCTGAAATGAAAGTAGTCTCACAAGCAGAGGAAATAAGTCTGATTTTTTAAAATGCCTTTTGAGCCTCAAAATATATGTAATGTATTATGCAGTGGGAACATGGACTTTTAACGGGTGTTTTAAGTGTGCCTTTTTAGGAGATAGGGACAGCTTTTTTTTTTCCACAGTGCCTTTGCTGTTAATAAAAGGGCTTGTAATTCAAATGGAACTGCATGACTGCACCTCGGTATGGAGTTTAATGAAATTAAAAGCTCTCGGTTAAATACTTCAGGTATTTCAGTAACACAGATTTGGTGTTCTCTTCTTTACTGTTATGGCAAACTGTCCTTCATATTAGAAGCCTTTTTCACTGCCTTAAAAGCAGAAGCAGCCCAGAAGAAGAACTTAAGCCAGCATTTTCAATGCTGATAATGGCTCAGTTTTTTCCATGGGTAAGATCTCACCAAACGTTTGAACATCACGGCTCTGAAATAGAAAGCGGCTGGACTGTTCCAGTGGTCAGTATTTTGGTGCTTACATCAAGTGTTCCAAAGGAATGGGGTGATGCTGGTGAAGCTCTTCAGTGTAGCTTGCTGCAAGAGACCAGAGAAACATCTCATGATTTGTACACTTAGCTCACAGTTTGAAAACACTTCGTTGTGGTGCATGCAGACAGACCTTCCCATAGGTGGTTCTACCAAAACACCTCGGGGCCAGCTGTGCTATCACTTGGTGGTTTGATGCCTTTCTTCCTGTTTCCTAGAGTGAAATCTGAAGCGATTGTTGCCCGACGAGAACCCAAAGAGGAGGTGGAGGATGTAAGCAGCTATCTCTGTACAGAATTGGTATATTACATTACTAAAATGCCTGTGGGGAAAGGGGGTTTCTATACTTATTCTGTATTACTGCAGGTCTGTGAGTCCTGAGATGTGTACTGATCTGCCTTCATTAACAACGATTGCAGATTGTTGTTGATGAGCATTACTAACAGACAGATGCCATGAGATTACCTCTTTTTACAACTTCAAACCATAGTTCAGCTAAGATGAGCAGCTGTCAGAACGACAAGACATACCATGCATGATGTGGCTTCTGCAGGATGGTGCTGGAGCAGTGCCCTGCTCAGCACCTTCTTGTTCTATCTGGTTCTCCCTGATTTTGAATTGAAGCCTCACGTGCAGTGTGGTTTCTCTTGGGGTCTTGTGATAGCCAGACTTTTCCAGAAGACCTTGTCTCCACAATGGCAGTGAAGCTCTAAGCCATCAGGCTGTTGTACAGTGAAATCCAGGTTATACCACAGACAGCTTTGCCGCAGTGACTGCCGCCTTTTATTAGTTCTGTAATCTCAGTCTTGCAGAATTGTTTTTCTTGTTATTTCCTTTACGTAAGCCAGTTCTTCTGTGAGAGCTCTTAAAACAATTTTGGCTGAGGAGAAGCTTTTCAACAAAGAGTAACTATAGCAAAAAAAAAAAAAAAAAAACAAACAAAAAAAAAAAAAAAAAAAAAAAACCAAATCAAAGCATTAACAGAGATTTTCCTTGTAAATGTCACTCTTCTGGGACAGGGCATTAGGTACACTTCTCAATATTACTGTGTTCTGTCTTTGTAAAAGGTATTGGAGCAGGTTCAGTTCTAGCCTTATTCTTTTGACTGAAATGGGGTGAACTTGGTCAGTTGAGAGTTTAGGTAGATAGGGAAATTTTCAAGTTGTGCTTGTGAAATACTGAAGAGGGCTGGATTTCTTTTAAGCTGAACTGAAAGAAGGTCTGTTTTTTTTAATTATAAAAAAAAGTTTGTAAAATTCCTTTTCATTTATACACTTCTTGTTTTGACTGGTCGTACAGGTTTGTTCCAAGTCCAGGGAGGCTGGAGAGGGACTTGGTTAATCTGTGCTATTGCAGCTCTCAGCAGTACTCACCAGCCAGGCTGAGCTTGGGAATTGTCACAGTCTAGGCACAACTCAGTGCCACTTACTAGTAATGAGTTCCCAACCTCGACCATTTCCTTTTGGGCAGATATTTGCCCCAGCTTAGCCATGTTGTTTTCATTTTCCCCTCCTTAAAGGAGACAAACAATTTCATTCCTGTTGCCTCCTAACCCAAAGCTGCATGTGCTCTCATTGCAAGGCCGAGTTGTGTCACCAAAGAGGAAAAGGCTTTTCTTCAGTTTCTTGTGCCCTACACCTTTATCAGCGTGTACTAACAGAATGCCTCCTTCCTAGCCCTCTTGAGGGGACGGATGACATTATGCAGTGCTCCCTGCTGCTTGTGACTGCTTTTGCTAATGAACTAAAACTTTGCTTTCCAAACTTCTGGACCAGTGGACCACTGTCCGCTCTTGTAATTAAAATTAAAATTAAAAAAAAAAAGTCCCTTGCAGACTATCAGAGCACTTTTCTGGCAATAGTCCCTGGGTGGGGCTTTTGATTTGGTGGTGATTCTAATTCTAATTTCCATGGGTTTGCAGAATACCTCAGAGGACTGTGGCCTATAGTTTGGAGCTCACTTGTCTAGAATTAACACTTCATATGGGCAATTAGGGGATAATCAAACAGAACAGGAGGAGAACTAACAGCTGTGTCTTTCTGTCTCCTGACTTGTCCTGTACTAACATCAATCCCCTTCCATCTTTTGTTGGCTGAAGCAGTGCTCCTCCCCCCTGCAGGACAACATTCCCATAGCTCAGCGCCGCCGCTTCACCCGCGTGGAAATGGCCCGGGTTCTGATGGAGCGCAATCAATACAAAGAGAGGTTGATGGAGCTCCAGGAGGCTGTCAGGTGGACAGAGATGATCAGGTGAGACTGGGTGTTGGGAGAACATACCTATTTTAAGACAAAACCTGGCCATGTCTGACCTTGTGGTCGGTGGAACCCCTACCAAGATATGGGCTGAGAAGTGCTGGAAGTTTTCCAGAATAGTTGCTTCTCTCCTAATACCTAATTCTTTCTGTCTTATTCCTGAACCTGGACTACAAATCTCGAGTTGCTGTTGTTATTTGTAAACACTGGGCAGTTGTTTCTTGTGTGCTAATTAAGCTAGGAGAAGCTGTGCTTGCTTCTAATCAATGTGGCTTGAAGTGAATATAATGGAGGGGTTTATAGTTAGCAGACTGGTACTGTGGTGGTGATAACGTTGCAGGGAGTTGATAAAACTTCAAATTGAACACACTTACTTGTCCTTCATGCCACCCTTGAAACATAAAACAATTGAGTGTGCTTACATTAAAGACCAGTGCATGTCACTTCATCTGCTGTGTTTTGAAACACGTTAGAATTAATTCTGAATTTTGACATGGCTTCTCTGATGGAAGTGGCCTTCTGGTTGGCAGAAACTTGGGTTGGCAGATATGCTGAAATTTACTTGCTTCTGCTGTGTCTGTCCTTAGAGCTTCCCGTGAGCACCCGTCCGTCCAGGAGAAGAAGAAATCTACCATCTGGCAGTTGTAAGTTCTTTGGTGGTTTGTGTAAGATTAAGAGAAGGAGAGGTGTTGCCATTTCTGATTTAGACAGCAACTTAATAGACTCTGACCTTAATGAAATGTCAACTAGAAGTGTTAGCTGAACTCTTTTGCCTTCAAGAGCTTCCTTTGTCCTTAGTGAAATTAAAATCAGATCTGAACATTTGCATTGGTTTTGTTTTACACACTGAAAAAGATCACGGGTATTCTGGAGTGGAAAGATACACTCCCAATCAGCTTTAATAAAGGGCTGTTTTCAGAAAGTATCTGTTTCTGGAAGCTAAAAACGCCTTATGTCAATCCAACTGAGGACTTAGCTCCGTGTTTGAAGCAGGGCAGTTTTCATGAAGGGTTTACAGCCCCTAGTTGCCTGCTTCTTGCTTCCCCTGTTGTGAATCTATGGTGTATTGTCTCCCCAGGCACCTTTTCTCTTACTTGTTGGCCTTCTTCTCTCCCTAGCTTCAGCCGTCTGTTCAGCTCTTCCTCGAGTCCCCCGCCAGCAAAGAGGACGTACCCATCTGTGAACATCCACTACAAGTCTCCAACAACAGCAGGGTTCAGCCAGCGTCGCAGTCACACCATGTGCCAGATCTCCTCTGGCAGCCGCACCCTGGAGTTCTTCCCTGAAGAGTGAGTTGTGTGCTGTGTGCCAAGCCAGGTCCCCCTGTAGCTCTCCAAAATAGCAGCTTTTCTTGAAATAAGCTGTTTTCAGCTCTAAAAAAGAGTCTGTGGTGTTAGCGTGTTTCTGTCTCTTGTGGTTTATATCCCTGATCTTTCACTTATTTACCACATTGATGAGCTCTGCAAACTTTGTCTTCCCAAATGTCACTGCCATGGCTTTCTAGGCCATGATGGTTCATCTCAGCAGGGACCGCTCTAGGCTTGAGTTGGCCTCAGTCCTCATTCTGCAACGCGTTTGCAGACTGTGTGATAGAGTGAAGTAGGGCTTTTGTGGTAGAGTGTGATGGCAGCACTGGGGGCAGTGGGACAGAATGTCTTGCCCAACCCTGTTGACAGAAAATTTAGGTGAAGACAAAAGTTCTCTCAACAGCATTTAGGTACAATATTTGGTTTTAATCTTAACCATGCTTTAAGAATAGTCTCTAAGTGTTGTAACTGCAGAGTCTTCTCCATGTTCTTTATGTCTCCTATTCTGTGCTTTACTTGACTTCAAGATGCGTGTTGCCATTACGAGGCTGTACAGTTTCATCTGTGGTACGTTTTTGTGGAAGGACTTTGGAGAATGTGATAGTAAAGTATTATAACTTACGCTGTAAGTAGGATTTGTTGGAAAGGTGCTAGATCAGGAGAGGAGAGATTATCTTTAGAAGGGTAAATTTGTATTTCGTAAATACCCACTGCCTATATTATGTTCTTTTTATCTGACTACATTATCATAGTCATTGTGTGGTGTCTGAATGCTTTTCAGCAGTGCATTAAATGATGTGACTAATCGCTGCCAGAAGCTGTTTCACCCTCTCCCCAGGGAGCTTTTGCAGGGAGATGTTTTGTTTTAGCAGGGGTTTATTTTTATTTTAAGTATATATGTCATTATGTGTGTGTGTAGGGACTTTTTGATTTAGATTGGATTTTTTTGCTGATGTTGTTTGTACCTTGGAATGATACTTTTAAAACCTATTGAGAGCTGGAACTGATATTCAAACAGCCTTTGTTTATATTAAAACATATCTTAAGAGCTCACAGATCAATTTTTCTTTTAACCTTTGCCAGTGCAAAGCTGGAGTTGTTCTGTTGAAACCAGCAGTTTCAACAGCACTTAATGCATATTTCCCTTGTCAGCAGAGAAAGCTTTAAAACAGACAGAAAAATAAATAGTTGACTGTAATGAAGAGGGGAAGAACTCAAAATGCCTTTCTGATGGAGTCGTTAGATCAGTAAATTTTAATGGCTAAGCAAAAATCAGTGTAACCTCATAGATCCATAGGCCTTATGGAAGGTTGCTTCCCTGTTTCTGAAGGCCTTGTGGAGCACTGGAGTACAGATGACAATGATTTGGCCTGCCCCATCGCTCAGGTAACAGGGAGTTAACAGATTAGGGATGACTGTATTGTCTTATTAACAGGGCTTTCTATCTTCCGATTTCCTGCATCTGTTTTCAAAGATGGATTTGGTTTGCTTTATGTTTCCTCCTGCTTCTACAGTAATTTTCCGTTAACCTTCAGCTTCTGTTTTAAACCATAGGTTGGGAAGTGACGCTGTTTCTTCTCTCCTCAGTGACTGTACATCCTCAGCGCGTCGGGAGCAGAAACGGGAGCAGTACCGCCAGGTCCGGGAGCACGTACGGAATGATGATGGGCGATTGCAGGCCTGTGGCTGGAGCCTCCCTGCCAAATACAAGCAGGTAGGGATCAGTCTCCGGACAGGCTGAGGGCACATTGTCCCTCCCGGTGCAACCAGTGAAGACCTAACTCTCCCACTGGTAACCTTAGCCTTAGTCCCTAAATATTTCATTTAGAGGTATGATATGCATGTATTTATTCGGCTGATAATTGTAGGCACAGCTCAAATTAATGTTTTCTTTATTTCCACCAAAGTCAATGGGGGGGGTGGGAGGGGTGTCGTTCCTTTGCATGAAGGTTCTGAAAAAAAGACCCTAAAGCAAAAGTAATTAAGCTTCCTTGTCCAGAGCCCAGTGCTTGTTTTTATTTCCTTTGTTATTGTAATTGGGCTTGTACATTAGATATTTCATTGATACTTTTGAGAACTTTAACAGTCGTTTACCATAAAACTCAAATGCAGTGCAGTTTGCTCCTGCTTCTCCCCAGCAGTAACACAAAATCAAGTGTCATCAAGCCTCATTTGTTGGCCTGTGGCTCAATTAACTGGTCAAAGACTGCCTGGAAGGAAGGAGTCTTGCAGTGTGGCTTGAAAGTGGCTGAGTTTCAGGCCGTGATGGAAAAGGAACACCAGCGTTCTGGCTTCCTTGCAGGGAGCATCCATTAACAACCCTTTCTCTGTCGCAGTGCAGCGTATGGCCTCTGGTGACCATAACGGGGGCACCGTGTCATGCTCCCATCCCTGTAGGGACTCTGTTTCATCCAAGATGTGAGATGAAGCCTCAGCAGCACGCAGCTCTGAGGCTAACAAGTTTGGTTCTGCCATATTGGTTACATCTCATTTCCCATAACTCGGTGTTTACAGCTTTGCACCTCTCTTCCCTACAGCTGAGCCCCAACGGTGGGCAGGAAGACACCCGCATGAAAAACGTCCCCGTACCTGTATATTGTCGCCCACTAGTAGAGAAGGACCCGACCATGAAGGTACCTTGTCTCTGCGAACCATTCCAGTCCAGAAGGGGAACATGGAATAAGCAAAGAATTTTGGTCTACAAATGTGCAATTTTTACAACAATCTAGTTGGTTGGGGTTTTTTTACATTATATATTCCAAATTCTGTCTTCTGGTTCCTGTTTTTTGTGGTGGCTTCTAGTGTACATAGGGAAAAGTGCCTCTCTCTGTAAGAAGATATTCTCAGCTGATCCTGTTTGCCAGGTTCCATGCTTCTGTCTTACAACTCACGTTTTTTTCTGAGACAACTCTTAGATAATATTAGCAAAATTTTATGCTTATAAGGCTTTTGCTAAGACTCCTTATGGTATAATACAAAACAATATAAAAATTCATGAAAATGAGCAGGTGAATGTAAAAATGCATTTCATCATGTGTTTTTTTTTAGATTCTGCTGTTGACCAGGATTCACTGGTAACAGGCCAAAATTATCTAGAGCGGATTTTTGTGAAGCCGTGTCTGTCAATACTAGAATATTTTGAGCAGTATTGTGGTTAAGAATAGATGGTCATCTCTCTGCAGGGCAGCACATTTATCTGCTATAACTAGTTGCTTTGAAACAGGTGGATTGTCTTTAACTTCATTCGGAGGTGATTTTTAGAGATTCTTGTGCTATTAGTTGTTTCTAGAGGGTTGGTGTAATCTTTGGATATTACTGTGTTGAGCATCTTTATGATTTTGGATAAATCCAGTATTTGTTTCTGTAGTCCTGTTAGCAGTATTTTCCTAAAAAACTACCTGGAAATAGCTCATAGAAGGTTAGTAGATTTGATTCCAGAAAATATGCAGTGTGCTTCTTTCACTCTACACTTGTTAGGTAGGGAACTAAACCAGTAGATTTTCTTTTTTTGTGTGTGTGTGACTTTGTTTTTTTCTGTCTGTTTCTTTAAATGGCTCTCTAAGATCAGACACTGATTTTTGGGCAAAGGAGTGTGTGAGGAAGCAGAAAGGGTGCAAGGGGTGGGATGAGGATTAGGGAACAGGAATACACTGAATGCATATCCTCAGCCAAGCAGTTGCTGTCAATTTTAGTTAAGCAGTACCGCTTCATGTGTCCCGGGCTAGTAACATACGCCATGTCCTGCTTGCTTTGCTACGATGACTGAGGAACTCCACAGTCAGAAAAACTGAGGACATTTCAGAAGCCTGTATTCAGTTTTGCACCCGATTTATTATCTTTATTTTCTTTAAATCTTCTACTCACATCTGTTAAAAAAACAGTGATTTTCACTAGGTTACAGAGAACCTTTATCTCACCTCCATCAAATCTGACTATGTCTTCTAGTAGAAATCAACAAGATCCATTGTTTCCAAGTCAATATTTCAAGTGTTTCACATGTGTCCGCAGTTCTCCATAAAGGCACAAATTTTAGAGCGAGCCTGGATCCTCCAGAATTCTTAGTTTAAGTTTCCTGTTTCTGTTCCTTAGCTGTGGTGTGCAGCTGGAGTCAATCTCACGGGATGGAGACCTTTGGAGCAGGACCCTGGGAATGGGCAGAAATTGGATCCTGGACGTGATCCCCTCACCTGTGATAGGGAAGTGGAAGGCGAGAACAACAAAAGTAACCATACATCTCCTGAAAAGAAGAAGGTCAGAAAAGAAAATGGATTTCTTTTTTCCCACCAGTGTTCTTTCTCATTCCATCCTTGACATGCCCCCTTTCTCAGTACCTTTGTGCTATGCTATATAATACTCTAACTTGTACTTCTGAGACATTGTCTTGTGGGACAGGGTTGTGGTATTCTGGCTCTTCAGTAACTTTCTGTGTGATTTGGGATGGATCATCCAGGATAAAATTTTCCAACTTCTGCTTTTGAAACGTTTGGAATTTTGAAAAAAATCCTAATAAGGGTAATTAACTACTTGATGAGGTTTCTAGGAAGATTATGGAGCTCTTATCACAGTAAATTTAAAAAATAATACATAAATTCAGGCAAAGCTTTGTTAAAAAGAAAGTAGACGTAGTAACAGAGTCCATGAGTCTGTTTGGTTCAGGAGTTGCAGCTCTTGAGATTTATTCCAGCTCTGGTTTTTAGTAGTCCTTAGGCATTGGGTTTTGGGTTTTTTTTATAGAACAAAGCTGTAATTTGCATATAATAATATGATGTTTTATTCTTTCTGGTGTGGGGTTTTTTTTTTCCACAGCTGTCTTACTCTGCTGCCTTATAAGTCTTCTGAGATCAGCTTGCTTAAGCTGGTGGGTTGAGTGCATCCCAGCTCCATGGTATCCTGTCTGAAGTGAATGCTCAGTGATACATTAGACAGACAACTCAGAAGAGAATTTAATGGCCAAACTCCTCTTACCCTAAGGAGCCAAATAGGCTTATTGTCCAGTGTTCCAGATACTAGTGTGGCAATGTGAATGAAATCTGCATAGTTCATATTGTTTATTTGCATCATTATGAAGCGACTTGGTTCTTTGAAGCTGGCATTGTGCTATTTGTGTGTGTAAATGTTGCCAAGCATTAATACGCTCGGTCTGACCTGAGAGGAGCACTGATTATGCATGTCTGTGTGCTCTCCTGAAGGCAAAGGAGCTCCATGAAATGGATGCCACGTCCAGTCGTGTGTGGATCCTCACTAGTACTCTGTCAACAAGTAAAGTTGTAATTATTGATGCCAATCAGCCTGGCACAGTGGTGGACCAATTCACTGTCTGCAATGCTCATGTGCTCTGCATCTCCAGCATCCCTGGTAAGTGGGTCCCAGGCACTTTGAACTGCACAGGGTTACCTGCTCCACTGAGGAGTGACAAATGTAGTGTCCTCACTTCATAACTAACCCCTGGACCCTCCTGCATTCTGTAATTGTCCCTCAAAACCATAATTCAGATTTTGCTTTCGTGTAGGACCCTTCCATGGAGATCACTGACTGTTGAACATGTAGTACGTTGTTTCTTTGGCACATAAAGAATGGTTCTTGGGAGCAAGAGCAAGTCTTGCCCAGGTTTGGGAGGGCTCTGTAGCTGGCCTGGATGTTGACGCTAGGGATGAAGGCATTCACCGTGATGTTGCCTGATGCTGCGGTGCCTTCCCAGGGCAGTGAACCACGAGTTGAGGGTCAGATCTTCCATCCCTATGGTTACCTCAGGAATAACATTTAAATTAGCAGTGACAGCTAGATTTATGGGAGAATCTGTTCTTTGCCCTTCAGCGGCCAGTGAGAGTGATTATCCTCCAGGCGAGATCTTTCTGGAGGGAGATGTAAATCCTGAAGAGTCATCTGGAACAGATGGTGTCTTGGCAGGGATCACTCTGGTGGGCTGTGCGACCCGCTGCAATGTGCCACGAAGCAACTGTTCCTCGCGTGGTGACACACCTGTGCTGGACAA
The DNA here is from genome assembly GCA_035590215.1 of Microhierax caerulescens. Taxonomy (NCBI): domain Eukaryota; kingdom Metazoa; phylum Chordata; class Aves; order Falconiformes; family Falconidae; genus Microhierax; species Microhierax caerulescens. The sequence continues at coordinate 36,518,645 of JAVJGJ010000047.1, read as the reverse complement.
GGGACAGAGTAAGTTTTGGGACATAAAAGTTAATGGTAGCCCAATTATAACTGGTCCCATACAAGCTTATGGTCTTAGAGCTGCATCCTTCTGTACCTGAGTTAAATACTTCAAAAGTAAACAAGTTTCTTAATGTGGTAGAGGAAGACCAAAGGCACTTTTGGTACAATTCTCTTTAGAGCCCTCCTTTTCTCTCTGAGTGATCCACATCCTGCAGCTTTGTTGGTGGGGGTCATACAGCAGAGTATTTTGGACAGGTGATATGTTTGCCCTGCTACAACAGCTTCTGTTCTTACTGCTTTCTCCTCTGAACCATGCCTTCTTGTGAAGTCATTTGAGTCCATATGAAAACCACAGTGATGCCCTTGCTGACTCCATACTGTAGTGGGAAGCCCTGGAGAATTTCTGACGTTTCGCTAGCCACAGGCTGTGCCTCACTTTAAAATAGCTTCTCTTCCCGATCCAAGCAGAAAACTCTAGATTTGCTGTCTGTGGTGCAGGCTCAGGGCTTGATTGAATTTGGCAAGGAAGGATAAATTAAAAACTTGACCGATTTCTGTATAGCTAACTTACTAGCTCATTCTCCAGGACGGCTCCCACTGTTCTTTGTCTTTTAGGCGAGGTGGCTGCTGTCTGCAATGGGAAGATCAACCAGTCCCAGTCCACCGAAGAGGCAACAGAAGCTATGGAGGTACCAGAGAACGGTACAAGCGAGGCAGAGCCTGCTCAGGCCAGGCCTGGGCCCCTCACGGAGCACGTGTTTACCGATCCAGTCCCTGCACAGGCGCCGCTTAGGCAGAACGGGTAGGCAGTCAGGGGCCAAAGTGCCAGTTCAGTTATTTATCCATTAGCTCTGTTTTCATAAGCTTTTTGATATGAGAACCAGCCTAATCTTCTATAAAGTGTCAAACCTTTTTCACTTTTGTGCCCAGATAGTATTACCAATGAGATAATGGGGAGAGAGAGAAAGAAATGAAAGGAAAATAAACATGGTTCAGCCTGCAGCAGACTGTGTCAGCTATTCAAGTGCAAATATTTGATCTCTCGGTGTGCATTCAGACCTGCTGTTAAGATGGATCTTCCAAAGTACATGAACACTTAATATTCTTACCAAGGGAGTTTACTGATTCATGTATAAAAATGGTGATTGATTTATTCTACTACTACCTCTAATGTGCTGTAAAGATAATGAAGACAGCATATTCACCACCCAGAAATTCTTAAGGCAAATGAGTTTGGTGTTGGCCTGAGGAGCAAGGTGGAAGTCTTGGAGACAAATTGTTCCTAAACAGCCAAGTTGTTCTAGGCTGTCCCTGTTGAAGCTGGAAATGGGCGGAGAAATCACTGTTTATGTAAAAGTATTGCCAGACACTAAGTTAAGTTCTGTACATTTGAAGTGCTTGTTATTTGTGTTGGTGGGGAAAAAAGGAAGCTTTGCAAATCGTGGATTCAGGAGTCAAGCAATTAAAAAACACTGACAAGAAGGAAGCGATTTGTGTATGCAGGGGCCCTTACCTACTTGTGAATGGGATTCACAATGGGCATTCTGTGCGTTGCTGCTACTAAAGCCTTTAACAGTGTTCTTTTGCCTTGTCAGGGAGAATGGTCAGCTGAAGACAGACTCAAGCACAACACTACCAGATCAGGAGTTGAATGGGGATGCTGCTGGGACTTGCACCAGTGCTGCCCCCACCATGTGGCTGGGAGCACAGAACGGCTGGTAGGTTCCCCTTGGGCTGGAAGATACCTCCGTCACCTCCGTTCTCTGGGCTCCACTTCCCACATCTGCAGACCTTAAGTTCACTTCTTGTTCCTAAGAGTAGGTTTTCATTGCTCATTGTTGTCCTGAGCCCTCAGCTCATCTTAATAGGCACAGGGATTTAACCTCACTTTCTTACCTAATCTCTGCCTTTTCTCAGAAGAAGAGAGTCAAGCCTAGTCAGGCTCAAGGTGTGGAGCCTTGCTGCTAACCCTCCCCAATTTGTCCTTTCTCACAGGCTTTACGTGCACTCAGCTGTATCCAACTGGAAGAAGTGTCTGCATTCGATAAAGCTGAAGGACTCTGTACTGAGTCTAGTGTAAGTGTGCATGCCAAGGGACAATGAAGGGGAAGGTTCAGTGCCTGAGTGATATTTTAGATGGGGGTAGCAGCTCTTGTCAGTCATCTTTTTCTTTTCTCTTCTAAGTGCATTGGTTTGAGGAGTTTTCCAAGGTTTTTGTTTATTTGAAAGCCTCATGCTGAGCCATTTTCCTGTTTAACTGCAGACCTGACCCAATTTGGTGAAAAAGGTGCTAAATGAGATTAGCAGTATCAGGAGGAGGAAAGGGGGTGTAGCTAGGTGGAATTTCTTGAAATTAATGGAGTTTGTAGTGTGAAGGAGAAGTTAACCTCAACAGGAAATGTATGGATGACGTTACTACAGCAAAGGTAAGATGTATGACCATCAGCCCTTGCAGGATGTTCCTGCAAGTGCTAAACTGAATGGGAATTGTAGAGGGAGCATAAAGATGGCATGTGTGTATTTCAGAAAGGAGCTGTTAGTCCTTTAGTTCTACAGACTTTTTAAAGTATTTACTTTTCTGTGATTTCAGGCATGTGAAAGGGAGGGTCCTTGTTGCTCTGGCAGATGGAACACTAGCCATATTCCACCGGGGTGAAGGTAAGAATCAATATAATAACAGAAAACCAAACTTTGCTGAAGGTGTACCAATGGATTAAATGCTATTCTGAGTCAAGAAGGAAAGGTGCTGGCTTGCCAGAGTACAAACACAATTGAAATGCATAGCTATTATACATACGTAATCATCCTAAAACATTTAAGGCATTCTTTTATACCATTTCCTGAGCTTCTGTGAACAAAACCATGTGTGGATGTCCTGTGTAGCACATGCAGAGTATGTGCTGTGCAGCTGTTTGAGGTATGCTTGGTAAGTTTAAGGCATTTGGGCCATTTTGGTGTTACTGCAGATTCACAAGTCAGCGGTAACAGGGATGCACAGGATGCTCCACACAGCACAGGCTGTACCTGAGCAGATCATCTGTGCAGTTGTGAATAGGCCTGTTGTTTCCTAGAGAAGCTGGGCTCTGTGTAAGTAGTGGAATAGGTAACTGCATACACAGCAGGCAGAGCTCTGGGAGTCTGAAAATCCCAAACAAATGTCACCTTTGCATTATGCTTGGCCAGTTTTTCTTGTTGCAAAAGAGAGATGTCTGAGTAATCTAACATGCCTTAATCTTGCCACTTCAAGATATCTTTGAATTCTGTATTTCTTGTCCTCTTCACTGTAGTAGGTTTTGTTTCCCTATGACTTGAGCTGTTTCTGAGCTGTGTTCATACCTGAAAATACATGGGGATTTGCTAACTGCCTTATGTTTGCATATTAAGAACTTAGTTGTTCATTGAATAGCAGTTTATCCAATATGCGGAAATACAGAGATCAATGGTTTTGCACAATCTTAAGTTTTGATTCAGCTTCTGTCATGAGTTAGGCCTGACCACTGACACATGAAAATCGTTCCCATCAGAAATAGGATAAAGCTTCATGACATAGAGGCCACCCATCTGTGAAGGACACAGTACCTGCCTGGTTAGCTAGAAAATAAGCATGAGAAAAGGGAGATCTGAGTCCTTATCCTGGATTTGACACTTAGGAGAAGTTAAGTTGTCTGTCTGGGATATGAGGAAGCCTCACCACAAGAACTGTACGATCAGTTTCCTTTCAAGTTTCCATATAATCTTGTTAGGCTGTCTTTCTTCTTCCCCTACTGTTTTTGTTGTACTTGTTAAAGAAACCTGTTTGCTTCATTACAATAAAAGGATGTTTAAATTAGCCTGATTTGGAGAGCTTTCAGCCCACCAAACTGAACTTTATTGTCATATGTTTTGTAAGGATAAGGCTGTACCCGGAGTAGTGGTATGCATTCATGGGAAGTTCACAGACACAAGCAAAATGAGCATTTGAGTATTAGCTAAGCCTGTATACCTAGATATATATGGAAAAGTAGATGATTCTCTTTGTGTACTGACATGTCACCAAGGAGATGCATCTTTCCACACTTGTTTTTCACCTTAGATGGTCAGTGGGATCTCAGTAATTACCACCTAATGGACCTTGGTCACACTCACCATTCCATCCGGTGCATGGCTGTTGTGTATGATAGAGTCTGGTGTGGCTACAAGAACAAAATCCATGTTATCCAACCTAAGACAATGCAGATTGAGGTAAGAGAGAAAATGTGTGTCTATGCATGCACATGCTTGTCTTGTATTTATTCTTACAGCTATTTCATGCTGCAGTGTATGGAAATGCAGAACCTTTGTGTTGTCCTTTGCTGACTGTAGGAACCAAACTGTCAATCTGGGTCATATCATGACTTAGTCTACCAGGGTAGTATTTATTCTTTCATCCCTCTGGAGAACTTAAATCTTTAGTTATGTCTGATCTGAGCACTTTCTTTGCTGTCAGTAGCGAGCCTATGTGGCCACATACTGTACAAATGTACGTGCATGCTTTACAGCTGCCCTTCATATGATCTGAGATTTCATCTGCGGGCACTGTGGCACAAAGGAAGAGTACAGCTAGCAGGCCCCAGTGATACCACTTGCCTAAAAAAAAAAAATACCTTTCGAGCCTTTTGGTTGAAATTCAGTACAGTGGTGTTTGTACAAACCTATCTGTCAGTGCTCGGAATAGTTCTCATCAAAGGGAGAAGTGCTGAATGTTCACATCAGTGAGCCAAGGCAGTTTGATCTTTGGAACTTAGACTGGAGTTGTGTGTTTTCCTTTTCTACCAAGCACCCTGAAAGCTCTTGGTTTCTAAATGTCTTGCTCCTGAAGTGGTCTGCAAAGATCTCTGCAGAGCTGCTCTACAATTAGCATTTCAAGCAGGGGATTTTGGACTTCCTAGGTCAGCTGGTATCAACACATTTTCTCCAAGAGCTGTGAAGTGATCTCAGTTGAGGAAAATGGAATATATGAGTAGATAACTGCAAAGCTTTTCTGAACTCACGTTGGTCCACCTATTTGGCATTTCAGAAATCCTTTGATGCCCATCCTCGGCGGGAGAGTCAGGTGCGACAGCTAGCATGGATTGGAGATGGAGTATGGGTTTCTATCCGCCTGGACTCCACTCTGAGGCTTTACCATGCCCACAGCCATCAACATCTGCAAGATGTCGACATTGAGCCTTACGTCAGCAAGATGCTAGGTGAGGCAGTAGAGATTGTCAGTAAATGGTCTGTTGCTTAGTGAGATCAATCAAAATTCGTTAGCAGACCTTGCCCAAAGTTGTAACTGACTCTCCAATTCTTGTGCATGCTTACTAGGCACTGGAAAGCTGGGCTTCTCGTTCGTGCGGATTACAGCTCTGCTCATTGCTGGCAACCGCCTCTGGGTAGGGACAGGGAACGGTGTTGTCATCTCCATTCCATTGACTGAGAGTAAGAGGCATTTATTGGAGATACTTCTGTGGGCCCCCCTAAAAAAAGGATACTTTTGTGTATTATTTGTGTGGCATGGTGGATGGCTCTGGCAGGCAGGCTAATGCTTTCCAGACATTTTTACCCTGAACCTGACATGCCTTTGATCATTGCAGTGTTCAGAGAGAAGAGTCCTGGGTATGAGAAACCCTGAACTTTGTTTAACTTTTCCTTATTAAGGAATTGTTTGGTTGAATGGATTTAACCTGTTTAAAACCAAATAGGTATTTGTTACTGTCAATTTCAGTTCAGTTGAAGCCCTTTCCTTCTTGGGGGACCAATGACATCTCTACCATCCCTACAGCCTTCTTACTGAGCGTGACCTTGACAGAGCAGATTCATGTGAACTGATTCTGTAGCTTCTTGACAGCAGGAGAAACAAAGCTTTGGGAATTGTAAGAAGTCTCCAAAAGGAGGCCGTGGGATGAGAAGTCACCAGGAAGATGTCCCTGGAAATTTTGTTTCAGCATAGACGTCTAAACATCTTCGTAACCATATTTTCCAGAAACTGACCTTAGAAAAGCTTCATTTACTCAAATTAGGGCTCAGCTTTATCAGTCAAGTAGAAATCTATCCTATGCCAAATCCAACCTGGTGAGGAGACCCAGCAGTAGTAGTTAATACATAGATCTTTGGAGCTGGAAGCTTAGTTGAAGCTCTTGGTAATCCTGTTCTGTATGTTCCAGTCAGCATCTTATTTTGAAGGTCTGTTCCAGATTATCATGGGGGAGTAGGATTTGACGCTGATTGCAATTGCTTTCAACAGAGAGCAGCCAAATTTACATTTTCTCACCACCACATACAGGAAAGCCGAGAAGCAAATAACGCTTATATAAGAGCAGCAAACCTGTTGTAATCCTGGAAGTCTGGGCTGAGGTGGTCTCCTCTAGGGCTAGTAGAGCTGGATATGCCTGGGGCTGACACGAGGAAGCCAGTGACAGTTGCCTTTGAGCACTGCAGTCTAAGTCTCATTTCTGAATGCCTGTTATAAAGCCCATTCTTTCTTGGGGCTGCTGTCCTAATTCTAAGTTAAGCTTATTCCCTGCTATAAACCGGTTGCATTGTCTTCTGGTGTTACTGTAAAACTGTGGTAAGCAGTATGGTTTCACTAGAAGATTTAGCAATGGATCCTTGCGACCGTGGTCCCTCTCCCCATCTCAGATACTACATTTGTGCTCGTTAGGTCAGACCAAAGCGAGGAAGAACAGTGTTGGTACAAACTGATCCAAGCCTGTAGCTCCTGTTACAGTTTCTCTAAGTTTTATACATTTCTGTTGCTCCCTGAATTTTCTCCCAGTAATCACCTTTTTCTTCTCTCCCATCCTGCCTGTCTCTTCCCGTGCCCCTCTGTGTTCCCACTCCTTGCCTGTGCCTAGCTGTAGTCCTCCACCGAGGCCAACTCCTTGGGCTCCGGGGTAAGTCCATTGCCTCCTTCCTTCAGCTTTCACTCCTTTTGCACCCATTCACCTTTGCAGTTGCTTCCCCACCCTTCCATCTTGCCATTCAGCTCTCTGTATCCATTTTTCGTCATCAGTCTTTCATTTTAAGTTGCAATCTGAGAAAAGCGACCAGAGACAGTAATGTAAATATCCTCATTTCCCATGGCAAAAAACATTTTCATCCATCTCATCAGCCATCCCTTTGGGGTTTTTCTTTTGTGTTAGGAGTATTTTATTCTTCATCAGTAGTTCCCTTACTGTGGTAGGCCAGGTTTGAGAAGGAGACTGTAAAGGTTCTTTCAGTCAGAGTTCCAGGAAGGAGAAGTAGACTATTCTTCCAAGGTCTTCCTTGGTCATCCTTGGTTTTCCAAGGATGCTTCTCTCATCAGTTCCAGGCCAGTGGCAGTAAGTGCTGTGCACTTGCCAGCTGCAAGTAATCAGCCAAGACTTATAACCATTGGGGACTTGGATAAACATCAAGAATTGTTTGGTTTTGTGCCAGTTAGGGAAGGGTTGGAGTTCAAATTTATGCTTACCTTAGCCTTTCCAGGGTCAAAAATGAGTATTTTTTTTTCTCATTGTAAGGCATTTCTGTGGCTGTCCAGAAGTGTTATCAGCATGTGTCTTCTCCTTTTAAAGCATCTGATACTGGTTGCAGTAGGAAGCCAGATACTGAGTGAGAAGTGCTATTACCAGCCTGTCAATTGGATGACTTCATCCAACTGCAGCTGCTTACAGCAAACCAAAGCACAGAGATGCAGAGCGCCTTCATCTTGGGCATTTTCCCCCTGTACAAACTGATTCTTATTCTTCTGTCAAAATACTTGTACTTGTCTCGCCATCCTGGCTTGAGCCTGACAGGCAAAAGTCTCCTTTTTCCAAGTCAATAATTGAAATGCAGCCCAAGCCAAAACACAGAACTACAGATAAGCAAGCAAGCAATTTGAGTTGTCTTACAGAAGGTGAAAGCCTTCTGATTTTAGTACTGTTTCTGTTTTACGGATGTGGGTGCCTGCAGAAGGAAAGCATCTCCCATTCTGAGCTCTGAGCACTGGTCTCTCTGTTCCTTGGTGAGTGGCAGCACTCACATTCTTGGAGTCTGGACATGAAAGATACAGGCCCCTGGGCCCACCTTGAAATCCTTGGAAACCATGGATGTGAACATCTTTCAGGTGTTCATTGCTTGAGCAGCTGATCTTCTGGTGTGATGGATAAGTCAAGGACTAAGGGAGGACCTCACTCCACTGTTGTGACATTGACTGGGCTGAGCACTTCACCAGACCCAGAGACTGCTTTCAGCAGCCTGTGTGCTCACAGCTTGGCATGAACAAAGGACTTGACTTGGAAACAGAGCAACTTCACCAATCCAGAAGATAGCAGTAATTCTCCTGCAGGTGTCCTTAATGTCTCATGGGTACAGTGGACACCTTTGGATACCCTGCCAGGTACTAAAGACCAAGGTTGATCCTAGCACAGCATGTGATTTCTGGAGGCTGCACAGGATTGCTGCGGGTGAAGAGGCCTTCACTGGGACACCTCAGAGACCTCACCTAGCCTGCCCTAGGGTCACTC
>JAVJGJ010000047.1:36482595-36500108 GCA_035590215.1 Microhierax caerulescens | reverse complement strand
CCGGCTGCGGGCGGGGAGGGGCTTGGCAAGGCCGTCGGGGCTTGCCCACGGCGGCCGTGTGATGGGGGGCGGCAGCGGGAGGCAGTGTGGGGCCGTGGGGCTGGGCTGGAGCGGGCCGAGGGCGGGCGGGCTCGGGGCTCCGCTCACCGGCACCGGAGGCGGCCTGTAAAAGAACCTGTGTAAGATGGAGCGGGGCAGAGGGGCAGTCGTTGCGTGGCTCGGTTGGAAATACGGTGTTCGCCCAGGGGAGGCGAGAAGGGACATAAATAAGTCAGTAGGTGCTGAGGGAGAGCCACGATACCGTCTCTGGGCAGTGCTTTAATGAAGCAACGCAACAATGGGAAAAGTGGTTTTTTTGAAGGTTGGGATGGCTCTGTTGAAGCTCACAGAAGCCATTTCCCCTTCTCACTCCAGTTTTTTTGTCAGAGAGCTGTGATTTTGTACTTCCTGATCAGGAGAACTGGGGGGATTCCAGCGAGCCCTGTAAGTGCTGAATTTTAAATGCAGAGGCTCTGCTGTACTTAATAGGCTAGGGCCTGCGAGAAATAGGTAATCCCCAATAGGCAAGTGCATACACTCATATTTATATCCCAGATAAAAAGAAGCGTGTGCTCCAGGCTGTGACAACTGTAATTTCTCACCTGAAAAATTGACAGTGCTGTAAAGTAGTCTAATTTATATAGTGAAGTAAAGATTGGTTCATTTTAACAATTTTTTTTTTCAAACGAGGATTTGGGGAGTGCACAGCTGTCAGTGTTGGAATGCAGATTATCCTGCTTTAGTTTTGTACATGACGACCTGGGCAGGCACTATCCCTAGAGCCATCACAGAAGAACTGTAACAATAAGACAGTAACATGCAAAAGGCTTTGATGAATGTCTTCTTCAGTATGAGTGGAAGCAGTGAATATGAGACACGATCACAGTAACAGCTCTTGGCATTGTTCCTGCGTGACCATCGCTGCTGCATCAACTGTGTAGCGTTGCTGTCCCAGGAGGGGCTGCAGTGCCACTTGTTGAGAATTTTTGGTTTAGGAGCTGGCAGGCTCCACAGGTTCTTTGCAAGTCTCTTGCAAGACGATAACTGATAAAGGTTTGTGAGAGTACTGTAGCCACAGCGACGGGAAAGATAATGAGAAAGCCACCATGCTGAGGGCTGAGACTGATGTCTCTTTCTCCTCTGTGAAGAAATAGTTTTGTGTAGTTTTCATAATGGAAACATTTGCAAGTGTAGGAAATAAACTTTTCTGCCTTTTTTTTGGTGGCTCTTTTGTATCTTTAGCTTGTCTTGCTGTGGTGGTGAGCACCTGAAGAACGTGATAATGGAACACCTGTTCAGGGGACCCTGCCATTAATGCTTTCCTGTGAGAACAACGAAGAGTCTCAGCTCTCTGAGCTGGAGATAGGTGGCTGCTCTGCTCATTGTCCAGATTGTTCTGTCTGGATGGATATAAGTTACCGACCTGAAGTTTGGTTTGATTACTTGCACCAAGAGTGGTTTTCAGTTCCTTGTGAGGGAATATCCAGTCTTATAGGAGTAATAAGCACTGTATCTTCCAGGTGACAGCTATGCTGGTGCTGTTCAGTTCATTTAAATTCTGATAGTCCAGTGAGTTCATGTAGGCTGTTCAGAGGCTTAGTTTAGGTGCCAGTATCTAACAATACAATGCTTGTGTGCCAGCTGCGCACCTTGCCTTTCACAGTAGGTCACTGTAAACTGTGACTCTCTTAATATGAAAAATACAATGTAATGAAAAAAGGTAGACGTGAGAGAGTTGTTTTTTTTCTCTGGTTCTAGTGCCTAAAACTTTTCTTTTATTCTCCAGGGGGAAGCTGGGCCGGTATCCTCCATGGCCGGGAAAGGTGAGGCTTGGTTGTATGTGGTGGTTTGTTTTGTTTTGTTTTAGTTATTTGTTGTTGGGTTTTTTTTTTAGTTTGTTTGTTTTGGTTTTGCTCTTCCCTTCTATACAGAGAAAGCTTTGCCTGAAAGCATTTCAATTGAAGATTAATGTGGGGTATTTTGTTTGTTTTTTTAAATATATACCCCACAAACCTAAACTGTGAACCAGCTTAGGGCTTTATTTGATCTGGAAGTTCAGCCTGTCATTAACAGCTGTTAGCTCAGATGGAATGAGAAGCAACAGAGAGAAGTTCATCCAGCTCTGGAACTGATTGTGTTTTCCATATGTAGTTATTTAATCCCTGTCAATTTCTGCAAGACAGGTTTCTTTCCTCCCATAATAAATTGATTAAATGTACTGTGTTAAACAATAGCCATCAAGAGCCTGACTTCTCAGGATATTGTTTTAGAGCTGTGTTTTTTGAGTAATAATTCCTGTGGGTAGGGCATAGTTCTCTTCTGGTTTGGTTTGGGTTACTTCTGGTGAAAGGACAAAAAGATTTAAAAAAATGGATTATATGTGCCATTATTGTTTCTACTTCTCTGAAAGAATTTTGTTTTTATTTTTGGTGTAGGTAAGAGGACTAAGCATGCTGAGGTAACAGCATGCGGCAGGGAACAGTGTTGTCAATGTGGCTGGCAACAATAGATGTTTGGTTATTGGATCAAGTTAACTCCAGGCTCCCCTCCAGTCTTTCAGATGTTGCCTGTGTAACTGAATGACAGCTTTTTCTCTTTGCTAATATTTTAAACTTTATAGTAAAGACAAAGCTTTAAATGTAACTTCTAAAAGTCACCTAAGTGGAACAAACTTTTATTAATGCCATTTGATGTCCTAATTTTTAAAAAAGATTGCTAGCTTATCTATTTGGCATAGGGACAAGGAAACCTCACGAAGAATGTAGTGATTTATGAAGTGGAGTTTGGGTACTTTTTCACTCTGCTGCAGCATACCCATATCTAAGGAAATACATGGGTTACATATTTACTGGAAAGACTTATAACAGATTCAAGTTCTCTTCCTAGTCAGATTAAGAAAACAAAATAAATCTACAGTAGCTGTAACACGTGACAGTAAAATTGCAGAGTATCAATTTTCATTATGTGCTTTTTAACTTTTACTTCTAATCACCTTCAGATTGTTAATCCACCTAAAGATCTGAAGAAACCTCGTGGAAAAAAGTGCTTCTTTGTGAAGTTTTTTGGAACAGAAGATCAGTATGTACCTGCTTGTTTTCATCTGGTGAAAATACTTTGCCATATAATATGTATATTTTGTGGAAGAAATATTTGCTAACACAGTGCAATGTAACTTTGCAAAGGATTGTCTTTGATCTACACAAAAATTAACTATTGTTGCATGCTGTAGCCGCTCGTGTTGGTGTGCGAAGACTGTAGAGGCTTATGGACTCAATCATGTTAGGATTTTAGTTGCTGCTGTGAAGGAAGGTTCTTGGTAGATTGCTGTTTTTTGGGAATTGGTGTGATATGACTGGGTTAGATTTTAGCATGTGGTCATGTATAAGAAGGGTAAAGCTGGAAGCGTGCATTTGTTTTTCTGCCAGAAGAATAAAACAGCTATACACTTGCCATTTGTAAAAGAATATACTGTCATACCTGGTGACTGAAAACATTGCTGTGCTTTGGGAAGACTTTGCAGTATAAAAAAGCCCAAATTGTTGCAGACTACCTTTTGGAAGCAGAAATTACTGATTCTAAACAGGCATAGAAAATTGTAGTTGTCTTAGATACTTAGAAACTGGGGGAAGGGGAGTTGGGAACACTGAGACCCTGAGAATTTGGGTATTTCATGAAACTGAAAATTATTTTGCTCATTTTTCATTTTTCCCTTTATGTTATTTTGCACTAAGTCATTTAGTAAGGGAGAAAATTACAAACATCTGCAGGCTAGAAAACTCTTTTTTGGAAAAAAGGTAACAAGAAATGAGACCATTTAATGGGTGTTTCTTAAGGAAATTATTTTTGACTGCTAAATTATTTTTGCTCAATACTTAAAAAATCATTTTCCATTAAGAACTGCGCTCTAAACTTGATGGATTAGAAGGAGTAGAAGTGAATGCTGCATACTAATAGGAACATTTGTTGGATCTCTTAACAGGTGAAAGTTGATTTGAGGCAGATTGTGTTTTTTGGTGATGGCATTGTTAAACCTGACTGTTTGATCTAATCAAGTTCTGAATCTGAGATTGACTATTCCTATCCCGATTGTTCTTGATTCTTGTATTTCATGTTACTGAATCAAATACAAAAACGTTTTGTATTAAGACACAAATAACCCAACACTTACCTATACACCACATCAAAACCACTTCCAAACTCATCAATATTGTTTTGTTCGCCCCTCCACTGCACTTGGATGCACACACACCAGTTCTTACTTTTAAGCAGCTTTCTCCCTAATCTTTGATATGGCAAACTGGAGCCATGTAAGTCAGGAGGAAACAATTTTTACCTACCCTGAAACCATGGCATTTCTGGCCATGTGGTCATGTGTCTGGAGTACTGTAGCTGAGATTAGCAGCATGATTGCAAATGAAGAGTTCAGAGCTGCAAAATAATCGGGATTTATCACACAATTCTGGAGCTCTGGCTAGAGAAAATCCAGTCGCCTGGCACTGTAAGGTAGTGTGGTTGTTGTCCTGTCTTCCCTCCCTGCCCCATCTGCAGCTTATGTTATTTAATCATTTCCTGCTAGATAATCATGTTTTAGAAGTTTGCTTGCTTTAACTGACATACCCTACCTGAAAATTAAATGGAAATAAATACCACCCCTTTGTTCTTCTTTTAAAATAATATTGATAGACAAGAGAGAAGCTTGTTGTGCCTGTTCTGTCCTGACCTGGAATAAAAAGAGCGTGGTGGTTAGAGCTCTGGTGTTCTAAGCAGCGTGCTGCTTGAGAAAATCTTTTATCTTTGAACATAATCAACAAACCAAATCAGGAAAAAATTAAATTATTTCACTTAAAATGTGAACATGAAGAGACAATCCCTTTACTTACTTTATGCAAGTAAACTAATGCGTTTTGCAAGTAGTTTTTTCTAGGTGTGTATAAACAGTAAGTGGAAATATGTAGCTGGCAAAACAAAATGTCAGTACTCTACATAATGAACAGCGTAACGAATAAGAGGATGCAAAGTTCCATCATGGACTGTAGTCTGTGGTGTGATTAGGTATGTTTGCTCATACTGACATTCTAGTATACATTGCCTCTGTTTTCTAGCACTGTACTCATTCTGCCACTTTCAGGTCTGTAAGGTGACGTTACTATACCACTGATCCATTTTTGCAGCTCTCTTAATATTGTCTTACTGTGTCGAGGTTTAGCACGTGAGGATCTGGATACAGAATTATATAATTGTTTAGGTTGGAAAAAACCTTTGAGATCAAGTGCAACTGTTAACCCAGCACTGCTAAGTCCACCACTAAACCATGTCCCTAAGCATCGCATCTATGCATTTTTTTTAAGCACTTGCAACAATGGTGAATCTGCCACCTCTCTGGGCAGCCTGTTCCAGTGCCTGACCACCCTTGTGAAGAAATGTTTCCTAATACGCAAGCTAAACCTCCCCTGGTGGAACTGGAGGCTCTTTCCTTTTGTCCTGTTGCTCATTACTTTGGAGACGAGACTGACCCCCACCTTGCTACAACCTGCTTTCAGGTAGTTGTAGAGATCATTGAGGTCCCCCTGAGCCTCCTTTCTCGCTCCAGACCATTCTGCAGCTCCATTGCCCTAAGCTATTTGCCTGTTGTTCCTTGTGTGTAAGGTGAAGGTGATGCTAGTTGCTGGGTAGAATCCCTCTCACAAACCTCTGAGCATCGTTGCCAGCCAGTTTGTCAATGGGTAGGCAGTCTCAGACTTTATAGTCTTGTTTTTTTCTGAGTATTTCCAGGTGACCGCTGTGGCCAGAAATGCCATGGTTTCAGGGTAGGTAAAAATTGTTTCCTCCTGACTTATATGGCTCCAGTTTGCCATATCAAAGATTAGGGAGAAAGCTGCTTAAAAGTAAGGACTGGTGTGTTTGCATCTGAGTGCAGCAGAGGGGTGAACAAAACCATACTGATGAGTTTGGAAGTGGTTTTGATGTGGTGTATAGGTAAGTTTTGGTTATTTGTGAAGTTCTGAATAGCTTAGGATGCAGTGCAGAAGAAAATGCATTTTTCTTTATCTGTGAACTGAATACAAATACTTACTGGCCCAGAGCAATGCTGCAGTGACTAAGGAAATGCATTAACTGGAAGGCTGTAAGTAGTTTTGGCCAAAAACATAGAAGTGAGAGCATGGTTATATTCAGACTGTGCTCTTAAGACCTGGCTTTTGATCAAGTTTCTACTGAGCTCTGTGCTCCTTATGTTTATTGTGTTGATGAAGTTAGTCTAACTAGTTAGTTAGAGCTTTCTAGAAGAAAAGGATTCTCTACCCATGGAAGAGTAATTTGCTTAATTACCACAGTGAAAGCCACCTTGATGTTCATAGTAGTAATATAACATCCATGTCCATTTCCAATTGATTGAATTGTGATGCACATACTCATGTAATGTTTGTTATTAACTTGTTCTCCAAATTGATAGGGAGATTTTTTTCTAGTCTGCCTAGGAGGTTTGGTTTTTTTCCCCCAAGTGTCTCTTCTCAAACTAAGTCACATTAAAAGGGTCTTTCATCTAAAATCGAGGAGAGATGATGTTTCCTGCCCATAGACCTGGCAAGCATGTGACAACATCCAGTTATATGTAAACAATTTAAATTTAGCCTTTCTAAATAGAAGTGGAATTTTAACCTCTTAACTGTGTTTCTAACTGTGCTTTCAGATAGCTTGGGAAATAATCTTAAAAACTACAGTCTAGTCCTGGGAAATCTTTGTAGATCGTTCCAGTAGTCAAGTAACTGCAGTGTAAGAGCTTAGACATTGCTATATGTGTGCATTTATTGCTTGTAGTTGTTAGAACTGACAGGCAGGCCGTAGCCTGCAGGTCTGTTTTGTTGTAGTTCAAAACACTCTTGTATCTCATGTCCTGCTTGGGAATTTATTATGACATTGCCAAAACTAAAATAAATAAAGAAATAATCATTGCTTTGAAGGTATCATTCTACTGTACTTCATAGAAATACTAGGGAGAGTCCTGCAGTCATCAGAGGTGTGCGGTGTATACACACACACGCCCATTCACCTATCCCACCCTCTTCCCCCCTTAAATAATCTGCAATAGCCAAATGGTCTGGTCTTGCAAGTTATGTATATCAAAAGTCTTAATAGGAAGCCGGAGCACTCTGTTCTTACTCATTGTGCCTTTTTGAAGCATCAGTACAGAACTAAATAGTTTCACTAAATGCGTTGGGGTCAAGGGGCACTTCCTGACTTGATGTGTTAAGGAAAAAATGGAGGAAGCTTGCAATCCAAGATAAGTATAATAATCTGCAGCCTATTTTCATCAGGCACAGTGATTTTTAGCACCACACTTGTTGCCTTCCCATCCTCCATATTCTGCTGGGGTGCAAACACCTAGCCTTTTCTTCTGCCACTGTTCTCCCTGCTTTTGAAGGAGAGAGAAATTGCTGGATATAGTCTTTCTACAATGTGCTTTCAAGTCCTGACATCAGAAAACACTTGCTGAAAGTTTGCCAGGTGTTGGACTTGGAAATATTTGGTCAGGAGCCAGAGGGGTATGGCTAAACTGACAGAGGGGGTTAGCTTACATTGGTGGTGTGTCTCTGTTAGGCAAATTATCCCATGCAGAGTTGTGTGTTAGTGTAGCCAGACTGCTGTATAGCAGAGCCAGCTGGAATGATGTTAAGACATCTCTGCAGGCAGAGTGCCATAGCTGAAAATTACTGTAGTCAAAACTTTTGCACTTCTTACTGGTATCTTTGGATGTGTAAGTACTCTGGAAAATTTTGTTGCACAAATTTGAAAAATCTAATACTTAGAATTTCTTTCAGTATTGCCCTGCTGTTTGTTTTCTTTTACTTAGTATCCCCTCCTTTCAGCTGCATGGAAAGACGTTTACTCTAATGTAGTGTGGTCATTTATGGTTGGTTGGGGTTTTTTTTCCATTGAGAAGTTTACATACCACATTCCAGAGTTCAGATATCTGAGTTATTTTACTGATGAAAATCGGGACATTTCCTTTCAACAGCAGGAAACCCATCTTTATTTCTCTGTTGTGTGCTCACAGACACTGGGATAACCTATCAATTTTATTTTGACTTTCAAAATTGGTTGTGTTAACATTTAGGCATCTAAACTGCTACAGTGTAAAAGTTAATGAGATTTTTCCCAGACTGTAGTAAGTAATAGAAATTCAGAGATAACAGTGCCACTGTTTTCAATCCCTAACTGTAAGGCTTGCAAAAAGTGGAGGATATCCATAAACGCTCAGTTTTATTTCACCAGTTTATCTTCAGGAATTGATAGACTGGAAGAGAGTGGCTAGGGCACTGGAGGGTTTACAGTCTCCTTGCCTGTGCTAAGCTCATTTCATGGGTTTGAATCAGGTATCTCTGCTTGCATCTCTTCTGTACCACCGTTTTCCATGCAGCTCCAGGTCACGTTCATTTATACTTGCCTCTGCTTTACAAGCATTCTAAATGTTGATTGTTGTTCATGAATATAACGTAGATTTTATATGAGTAGTGGTTTTACAAGAATGTTTTGGAGGGGATGAGGAAGAGTATGGAGACATGAGCAGAGAAGCCCATTACTAACACATAGCTGTCTTTTATCTTTTCGTTTTCTGTTTAGCCCCTTTTTTACAAATAGCGGGTGACTCAATACCAGATGACTCTGTGCAGAAATAGGAATACAAATTCATCTTAAATATGACATCTTCAGTAATGTTTTTTTAGGACATTAATTCATTACTGAGTCAGGAGAGAAATAGTAGTGCCTCTTATATGTTGTATCCCAGGGACATCTTATCTAAATATTAGCCTTCATTGGCTTTGAGGTTATTGGCTTAACAGAGAGAGATCTCGTGTGTAAACGTGAATGATTTTGTTTTTAAGCTTTTGAAATAATGCATGCAAATGATTCACAGACATTCAGTGTCAAGACGTGTTTGTATCTTACAGAAGGTTGTCAAGGTAGGTGACACACAAAGAATAAACTGGAAAGGAAAAGACCACTGGTTGTTTATTATTATTATTCACCCTGAGGCAGCATTTAAGACTGTTTTTCACTTACTAGTTTGTCTCTGAGATATCTAGCTCTTTGTCCTGGGGGATCAGATTTGAAGCCAGGAGCCAGAAAACTTTGTTCTTCAGGCTTTGTCCATACCACCTGAAAGGTAATGAAGAAAGGAAGCTAATGAGTATGTGCAGTGAGGAGGAATAGGATGTGCAGAAACCTAAGGGAATGCCTTGATAAAAAATATTGTTTAGAAATTCAAACCTGGCAAGAATATTTAACATGCTTCATTATAATGTACTCCAAAATTTTGTTTCCTTTATATACATAATGGAAAGGTCTCTCATGGGCTGGTGGTGTGTAGTACCTACGGATGCTTTGTCACTGAGTGCCATGCAGAAGAGCTTTACAGTATAAGAGAATTTTAAGATATGTTTTACTATAACGTCTGGGCACCTGGGAAAGATTCTCTGAATAACTGCTGGATGGCAGGCTCTAGTCTGAAAGTAGTGGTTTGCTTGTTATATTACATTAAATCAGTTATTACGAAGATGTAAACTAAGCAAAAGAATTCAGTTTTGTGTACAAAACAGTACTGGGTTCTGCTTCCAGGCTATGGTGGAGTCAGTGGTGTAGGCTATACTGGCAGCATGTAAAGAATGCTAGCATTTTTTGCAGTCAGTTCTAGCAGGAGGCCTCATCTCTCCAAATGCAACCCAAAAAGTTGATTGCTGACTACAAACAATGACTAATGCCAGTGAAGAGAAAGATCTTCACAATGTTTTTATTAACGAGTTTACTGGGCTTTACTGCCTCATGAAGAGAGGACAAACAAGATCCAGCAAATCATTATTATTATTGTTATCATTCTTTTCACTTTTTTCAGTTAGCTGTATGACATGATGCTTTCAGTGTCTGAAAAGGCAGCTGTTAAACCATTTCATCTGTTTGCAGGAGCTAGACTGCACTGGAGAACATTTTCAAACCTATATGTAATGTCCAGACAATGTTTGTAACACAGAGATGTTTTGGAACCAGAGAAAATCAGTTTGTCTGTTTTTTGCTGTGTGCTGGGCTGCTGTATGGTAAGAAGCACTGTTGGCCGTCCTAGCTCAAGAAAAGCTTGACTGAAATGTAATTCAGGTCTATTTTCAGTAGGATGGAAGTAGCTTTGTAACAATGGCTGATAAGCGTGGGCTGAAGAGAGGAAGGTAGTCTAATCTCCCTTCCTGGAGAGAGGAAGGTAGTCTTAATTTCTGCGGGAGCCACAAGGAGTGTTGAAAGTGAAGGCATTCCCCTAAGCTGCGGTGAAGGAGTGGTAGAAGAGCTTGTCACCGTTGAAGGAAAGTGGAGTTGTCACCCTACTTAGCCATTTGGTAAATGTCAGGAAGGCCTATTTAGCAGCAGTGGAAACAGGGAAGTAATTTGAGTTTCCTTATAGGACTGCAGTAAGGTTAATAAACTACTGTACTAGTTTATATTAAAGTGTCAATGGTGAAGAAAATGGTTCTTTTGACTCAAAAAGGAAAATGTTGTTTTCATGCAGAATATCAAGATACATGAGAAATATGTTCAGCAATGAGCTGTGGTGTTTGTATTCACATATTTTTTGGTCAGCTCTGTTGTGAGAGAAGTAATTTGGGGGTTTTGTCTAAAGTTTTTGCAGACACTTGTGTGTGCACAGTATGTTTGAACAAGGAATTGATGGCTCAGAATAGTTATGTTGCCTCCACTTTAAACCACCTCTCCAGCAGATTTATATTATTGCCTACCTTGTGTGGAAGCACATGGTTATAGGTGTTCCTCCTGGTGATACAGGAGGAATTGTACTAGACTGCCTTTGTTCTAGACAAGTACCTGTGATCACATCCAAAAGCTGTCTTCCTGGTAGAGGATGTGAATAATGCTTAGGGCGGAGCA
The DNA here is from genome assembly GCA_035590215.1 of Microhierax caerulescens. Taxonomy (NCBI): domain Eukaryota; kingdom Metazoa; phylum Chordata; class Aves; order Falconiformes; family Falconidae; genus Microhierax; species Microhierax caerulescens. The sequence goes on along the minus strand of JAVJGJ010000047.1, from coordinate 36,489,146 downwards.
CTGCTAGCATATGGGGATATAAAACTTGAGAAACCCAGAAAAAGTGCCAGAATAAAGTTCTCAGTGAACGCAGAAATCACACAGCCCTTTAGGCTGCAGAAAGCAAGTGAGTTTGGGCTGCTATCATCAGTTGCTCTGGGGAAAAATCTGTATCTGTGTTGTTTCTAAAAGGGAGAAAATTGCTGTTTGGAGAATATAAGTAACTTTAGTTGTTTATTTGTTTCTAGTGCTTGGATCAAAGTGGAGCAGCTGAAGCCTTATCACCCTCACAAAGAGGAAATGATAAAGATTAACAAGGGTAAGCGCTTCCAGCAAGCTGTGGATGCTGTAGAGGAGTTTCTTAGAAAAACCAAAGGCAAGGACCAGGTGAGTGGGTTCTTTTTTACTGTGTGCACCAAAACAAGTCTTGGCATGAATGATGGTCACATTCACATTTGTTTTTATGTGAAAGGAGTTTGCTTCTGGCAAGTTGAGGAGGGAGGGTTGTTTTCATTTCTTTGTTGTTGGTCATTTTTGGGGTGTTTTTTTCCCCATCCTCTCTTCTTCCCCATTCAGTCTTGTTTGGTGGGAAAAAAGGTGTTGTTAAACTGATGAAGAAACTGAAGAGGCTAATTGATCTGCTTGCAATGGTTGATAAATCAGTCTTAAGTCTTGGGCTAGAATTTGATACCTACTAATCTTGTCTTTAGTGTATTAGAAGTGCATATATGTGCACGCACTCCCAGCAAGTCTTCAAGTGGCCTGTTCTGTTACTCGCTTACTTAAACTGATGTGTTTTTGCAGGAGAACTAACAAGGAACTTCACTCACAGACTTCAAAGGGCTAACATATACTTAGTTTTCAAATTACTGTGCTGTTGTTTTGCTTGATAGTAATCAGCACAGGGTCCTTCACATCCTTGGTTTTGCATGAAAATCATTCCAGCTCTTCTCTTCTTTCCTTACCATCTTCTATTCTGTAATCTCTCAGGCTTCTTCCCATAACTCCAATGAAGAGAAGAATCGGCGTAATTCCAGTGAAGAAAGAGGCAAGCAATCTGCTGGTGAAGAGAAACGCAATGCCAGTTTGTCTGAAGGGAAGTTGAAGAAGGGCACAGGGGAAGGAAAAAAGAGGGTCTCTTCTGTATCGTCAGAGAGAGGATCAAAATCACCTTTGAAAAGAGCCCAGGATCAGAGCCCCCGAAAGCGGGGGCGTCCACCCAAGGATGAGAAGGTTTGTGTTGTGCATGTCCGCCAGTGCCCCGTGGACTTTGCAGCTGGACTCTAGGGTTGACTGGCACCTTGACTAACAGGCCAGTAGGAAGAGTCAGTTCAGTATCAGTTTTTGTTTTGTTTTTTTTTAAAGCTGTTCCATGTTACTACTTTTAGACCATTTGGCTGCTTGATACCTTTGGCAAGCATATTGTTGATCCTTCCTGTAATTTTTACCAGTTAGTTATTTTAAGTGGCTCTAGTCATATCTTTGAGAGGGCTTTGAGACCTGTATCATGAGACTCCACCTTTCATCTTGCCACCTCTCAAGGTGTTTGTGCACCTCTCAGTTTGTGTAGGAAGGCTTATGAAGAGATGCAGGTCTTCATATAATTCCAGACTTCTCCCATCTCATCTACTTCATGTGATTAAGTGATGAGTAGTCAGTTAGCTTCACCCTCAGTACTTACAGAGGGTGGGGTATTCTTAAAGGGGTTAAGGCTTAAAGAAGAAACTCTTGTAGCCTGGAGAATCCACCAGAAGAATTAATTGTATTCGTTTCATCTTTTGTGCTGTAGGATATATTTCCATCCTCCATTACAAAGGTCCATCCTTGGAGCATTCTTATTTTATCCCCATTACTTCCCTGTTATTTCTGGATGCTGTAGCAGCAACAGTAGCCACCAATACTTTGTTCTACCCCCATCTAGAGTAGCAGCCTTTTATTCATTGTGGAACTCGCTGTTATGGTCCAGATCATCCTTTTCCAAATGGATAATTATTTCAGTGGATCATTACAATGCACATACTCCATTGGAGACTACACCTGAAGACCATTGGGAGGCTTCAGCTGATAACACGATGTGACAGCCTGCTTACTCACCTGTGCTTCGAAGGGATCACATTATACTGTGTTTCACAATCTTTGCTTTCAGTGCACTTCAGGATGCAAGTCAAGATGGTAGTCTTTGATCTCCAAAACTGTGAATGGATTGGCTTTCACCAGTTGAACAGCAGACTCTTTCTTGATGTAGTAAAATGAAGCCGTTCATTTCAGACATTAGCTACGAAGGAAATACTGGCTCTTTTCTTTAGAGCCAGCTCCTATTAAATCAGGCTGTACAACAGAGCCCATCAGTTTCTCCTTTTTGGGGGGGGAGTTGGACGGGAGGAATGGATGCATATCTGTGAATTCTTACTAATTACAGAACTTGTGACTTGACTGATGCAGGAAAACACTTTACCAACAACATACTTTCACCTTTCAAAGGTTCTTGCTACAAGGATGTTGTATCTTGACGTATGTCTGTTACAATAAGCCACGGGACCTTTTCTCTGCTTGCAAAATGCTTTTGTCTTTGAGCTAGAGTAATTCCCAAATTGATAGAAACTAATGACTGGGAGAGTTTGGATTGTACTGACACATTGCATGCTTAGGTTTTGCTGTATTAGCTACCTCAGGGCATCAGAGCACTTTGAGTTAATTGTGGTAGTAGAAATTATTTTACTGGCAAATTGCAAGCAAAGTGGGTGTAAACAGCTTATCACAAAGAGGTGGCCAGCTTCACGATAAATGTTTGGCCATAGATGATGAAAACAAGCAGGCAGTGTAAGAAAGTAGCCTTATAGTTTCTGGAAAGTAATGTACTGACAATTAAAGAAATTGCCATGCAAATGTAAAAGTACTGCCTTAATACTATTTTTCAGCCTGCAAATTTTTTTTAAAATCTTGTCGTCGTCTTGTCTGATTGTCATAATTTCCACAATTTCTTAACCCTACAGTAGAAAACATTTATGTCGCTGCCCTGAATTACTGCATTGCTGGGATTTGGGTTTTTTTGCCCCACAGTCCCAAGTTCTGGCTTTCCAAGTAGTAAGGATGCATGAAATTCAAGAATCCAGTTGTTGCTGAGGTGTGCTTAGTTTAGAAATGCTCTGAAGGCATACATGATCATTCAGATACTCTCACTTTTAAGCTTATATGAATATTTTCAAAGGGCCAGCATGACTTCACCGGTATCAGAGCAGGTTTCGTCCACACTTTGCCAGTTGAAACAGCGACATGGTCTCTATGGAGAGAATTTTAGTGTGCAGGACTCTCCCTAGACACTTCAGGCTTGGAGACTGATGTCTAAATTGTCCCTGCTAACAGATGAAACAGTTGCGTCAGTCTGGGTTACCTCCATGACATTTGCTCTTACCTTTTTTTGCAAACAGTGCTCTTCTCTTGTGGTTCTGTGTGGACACTAAGGTGTGTCGTGCATTTTCAGGAAGTAATTTTGGATGGGACATATGTGATTCCAGTTCTGAACCCTTGTTTCAGGAAGATAAGGCACACTATGCAGAAGTCCTGCCCATTCTCTTCATATAGCTTAAAGACCTATATGTCTATGACTTGTAGCATAAAGACCTATTTTAACCTATATATTTTAGAGAAATAAGAAAGATAAATTTTAACCTGTTCAATAGTACCCCCAGCCTGCTGCATTCAGTATTATTATGACGTTACAAAACAAGGCCTGTTGAGCGCATGGGGCCGTCCACATATCAGTTTCTGTCTGTCTTGAGGATTCTGTAAACTTGAGCAGATGTGACTGCCAGCCTCATGCTTTGAAGGTTCATGCTTTAACAGGTAGGGTACTGTTTTTATGACGGGGGAGGATGAGAAGAGTTCAGATCTCTGACTGTGGAGATACTCTTCACCCATTTGTTTAGGTTTTTTGCACCCACCAGAGGAAAATGCTGGATCAGGTGTGTCCATTTGCTTCTCTGCTCATTGAATGACGACACAAGTGCAATGATTCCTCTTAAATGTAAAGAATGGAGTCCCCAGAAGCCGTAACTGCGACTGAATTCCCTTGTTGGCAGTTCATGTTTTCTTCACCTCACCTGTGTTGATAATACACTGTGTGTTTAAATACGAACACTTCATGGAAAGGCATGTGAAATGGAAGGCATTTCTAGTGCTTTTCAAAACTGTATCTGCACTCATATGATCAACGTGCTGCAGCCAGCCACGGAGCCAGGTTGTAAGCTCTTTCTGATCCTCCTTCTGTCTTCTCAGGACCTCACAATTCCAGAGTCGAGTACGGTGAAGAGAGTGATGACTGGAACAGTGGCTGGATTTAAATGGCCACCAAGCGTCAGTGAGGTGAGAAACTTTACAACGTATGCAATCTAGGAACTGAGTTTGTGAAAGCAAATCTACAGCCTTTTGTCTGGGCTGTAAAATAGTGAGATCTTATCTTTCTCCTGTAGGAACAAAATAAGATGTTGTCTCTCTGTCGGTTCTGTAGTGTAACAAAGCTAGACAATATCCTGGGCAATAAGAGGTATGCTGGCAAGTAAGATTTCAGTCTTGGTGGAACCATTTACAGATTCACACTTAACTTGCTGCACTCATTTTTGCACTTCTTGTTTCAAAAGTATTTCTGGGACTGGCTTCCCAAAATGGGAGGAGATGATGTGGATAGTCTGTCCCTGTCCAGATAGTGTCATATGGATGGTTTCATTTTACTTTCCTCATAAGCAGCTTTTAGAAACCATTCATTTTTGTGCATAAATAAGTGATCAGTAAAGCAGAGTAAGAGCAGCGTGACTGTAGGCTATCTCATACCTCCCTCGCATCAGGGAGGTGAGATACCTGGGCCTACAGTCCTTGTTGCTTATTTAATATGAGTTTGCCTAGCATCTGATGGTGCTAGGTGTAATCTCCAGCCAATTCCCAGAATGCTGTTTTAAGGAGTACTTTGGAAACTGGTTTTCATTCCCTTGGGAAGAGGAAGAAGTGGGATATGAGATCTCTTCCTCCCATGTTAATCTTGCTCATAATCTTGTTTGGGTTTCCTACAGATGTCCAAAAATCAGGAATTTGACTTGAATGGCTTTGGTTTCAAGAATGAAATACAATGTAAACTGCTTAATTGAAACAGGCTGCTTGATATAGCTGATGCATTTTATATTTTCCACCTTAAGCTATTGTTCTCATGCAGCTTGGGGAGAATGAGGGAACTGTGCTGTGGTTGCTCAGTGACATTCAGTGAATGTTTCTGAGCCTGAACTTTCTCTCTTTGTAGCCTGTGAAGGACAGTGATCCACACTTTCACCACTTCCTGCTGAGCCAGACAGAGAAGGTGAGGATTTGACAGAAAAGATCATTCTGTCTAGCTTGGCATCTTGCCCTTTGCTGGGACTAAGTACAAGGAGTGTATGTCAAGAGCTCTGGAATTCTGTTCTTTGGGGGCTAACAGCAATTAGATTCTCACATGCAATCTTGTAGTTCAATTACTTCCTAACGTTAAGGTTTAAAATGATTTAGCATTGAGTACAGTGAATAGTTTAAATAATTAAAGATTATCTAGTGCTGGGATTTGACAGATCTGTTGTAGTAAATTCTGTAGACTGAACATTGAAGGGTAGGAAAAGCTGGGTTTCTGTTTAAAAACCTGGTTGGTTGATTGTTTCTGGTGGTTGTTCTACCAGTTCCTTCATCTGGATGAACTTGTCAATTAACTGAATATGTCAGGAGAATTTCCAGGACCAGAAAAGTTCCATGTAAAATAGAGCCAATTTGTCTCCTGAGAGTCAGAGTCTTGCAGGATTTTATCTTCAGTAGTGAACATCAGGAGGAAAAGGAAAGATCAAATTAAATGAAAAAGGATTTGTATCTAGCTGAGGATTTGGGCAGGGCCAGAAGGATTAAGAGCAGCTAACAGTTTTAATCTAGATGAGCTCACAATAAGTAGCATGGGAAGAAGCAGCCTTCACCTTAACATTTGTTGAAAGCCATGTGCTTTCTCATAATTACTAAAGGTTTTGCTTCCAAACCAGCGTTGACATACCGAGCATAGATAGGAGGCAAGGTGCTCTGTGCCAGGCTTTAGAGATCTCTGTTATGTCTGGGCTAGATGTGAGAGTAGGGATGCGCTGGATCCTTCCCTTTAGGGGAGCCTGTCGTATGAACTGCAGAAAGGAGTTGGCAGTATCTGTATCAGAAGATAGGCTGAATTGCTGGGGCGGGGTGGGAAAAGAATTGTTTAGTGGGTTGCAATACATTTTTCTTTTTATTTTCTCCCATTGTGGGAAACCTGAGAGTTCTCCTGCTTTGCAGATGGTGGTGAGTGGGCAAACTGCCTGTTTCTATGTAAGAAGGATACGGTCTGTTTGCTCAGCAGAGCAAAGCAGCACTGTCCTTCCCCTGAATGCTTTGTGTTCTCCATACAGCCAGCTGTCTGCTATCAAGCCATCACAAAGAAGCTGAAGGTTTGTGAAGAGGTAAGGCCGATCTTGGGTTTGATGGATTTTCCTTATTGTCATGAGGGCTTGCAGTTCCTCCAGAGCTGTGCAGTCTATTTTTATTTT
>JAVJGJ010000047.1:36455046-36468239 GCA_035590215.1 Microhierax caerulescens | reverse complement strand
AGTGCTGACGGCTTGCTGTCAGGTGACAATAACCTGTGGTATCTATGTGTATGTGTGTATATATATATATATATATAGTATGTGTTTTGAGGAGTTTGTTATAGTTATAAGACTGAAGTGCGATTAAAGGACAGTCATCAACCAGTAAAACCAGTCAGGCGGCCTGGTTTTCACTCCAGACTTACCAGGTGAGTAAGGGACCAGCAGTGCTGAGAAAGGGGCAGTGCCACGGTGCCCGAGGGCACGCAGGATGGGACTGTGTAGAGTTCGCTCCTGCTGCCTACAGCTTGGTGACCCCCTCTGGGCACTGGCCAACTTGTCTGGCTTCAAGGCGTGGAGCTGGAGCGTGGGATTTCCAGCACCTTTTGCCGTGGGCTGCTCGTGCTGACCCTTCTCCTGGGCTGCGCCTGTCCTGCAGGACAATGAGGGAAGATCTGTGTGCTCTGTTAGGTGGGTTGCAGGAGGCTTGGACAGGTGACCGCCCTGTGCTCGCCCACTTGCTGGTGGCTGTGTTTCTGCTCTTGCCTTGTCTTTGTTCCTGGTTTGCGGTGCTCTGGGCCCAGGTGGATACTTCAGCACTCACTGTGTCCTCTCTTGCTTCCCTTGGGCAGGAGGCCTCTCACCGGTTCACCCTGCCCACCGGTGGCTCCGGAGGAGCTGTCAAGCAGGAGAACTTTGTGCTGAGCACGTCAGGGTAAGTGGCCACGGCAGCTGCAGGTCGCTGCTGCTCTGCCCGGCTGCTCTGGCCGGTGCTCGCGGCGGGGGCTTCCCTCTGGCAACGGGCGCTGTTCCTGGAGCGCCTGCAGCAAAGGTCTGCGCGGCACCCCCAGCGCGGGGGGACGTTCTTTAATGGGAGGTTTCTCCTGAAGGAACACAAACGAACAAACTCTCACGGCAGGTTAACGTTAACAGGCTGTAGCCATGTTCCAGGGGCTGCCTTAGCCATACTTGTGCCATTTCCTACTGACACTTACAATGTAGTGATTGATTCCTGACCACACAGATGTGTTGTGCCAGTGTGTTGCTGTCAGCAGTTTTGCCAAGGGGCATTCTTTGCAAAAGGTGGAGGGACTTGTAGTTACAAGACCTGGTTTCTGCTCTTGGCTCTGTTTCTGACTGTGTCTGTGGACAAATCTTAACCTCTGTCCAAATCTCCCTAAAAGAGCAATAATAAATCTACTTCTGACAGAGCAAACTGAGACCTGTACAGAAGGTGCTACAGAAATGCAGTTTTGAAATTGCTGTCCAGTTTTTGATCTTCGCCGTAGGCTTTGGTCTGAATAGCTGTACTTTGGCAGAGGTTGCAAGCTTGTTGCAAAGTAGTAGACCTTAGTCTTTAGAAACAGCATGGTGAACACTTTATACAAGGATGCAGTGATACTGTACTGGGTTTGAAGGTTGTGTTCTTCAGATCTTAAAAAGTTGATTCTGGCTTTCATTCATTGTTGTTGCAAGGTGAATGTTAAAGTATTGACCTGAAGAGGCTCTGTCTAGTGTATTAAAATGTAAGGTGTAGCTATACTGAGTTCTTGAAGGCCCAGCTGCTTCAATCTTCCCCCACTGTTCATGGTAGAAGCAAGACATCTTGCAGGACCTTTTAAAGGTGGGGTGTTTTTTTGTTTATTTAGTTTGTTTTTTTCCTGGGAGGGGGGTGGGGTGTAGCTTTCAGCTCCCATATGAACCATCTAGCACTCCAATGTCAGTAATTCACCTAGTATCTTGTGTTTGTGCCTGCTAGAGCTGTTTGTAACAGCAGCCAAATCATTGATAGGTAATAAGTGAAATAAGCGTGCTATCAGAAATGAATGTAATCTTTTAGGTAGGGCAGTTAGGGTGAGTTGGCTTGTAAAGAATGTGACAGCAGCTGGCCAAGAGCTGGGGACTTGAAAGTGTGTGTAGAGTTCACTTGCACCCCCCAACTGACCCCTGGCAGGAGGGGAACTTGGCAAGCTATGCAGGACAGGGAGGGGCAGTGTTGGGCTGGCAGTTCCGGTAGATGTCTTTTGCCTTCTGTGATTGTGTTACCCAGATCTATTTTCTTATTCCAGCACAGACCAGGTGAAAGGTGTGTTGACACTGCAGGGAGATGCCCTGTGTCAAGCTGTGAGTACTTGCCATGCTTCTTGTTTCATACTGCCATCAAGGGTGGGGGTCATCCTTATTGCACTTTGATGGCCTCAGGGGAGAGGCCATCCTTATCCTTTACCAGTGATCAGTAAGTGTTTTTATTGGTCTTCCCTAATAGGCCTTAAATCTTTAACATTTCAGCAACTGTTGAAATTTGTCAAGATCCAGCATCTACACCCACCCCACCGTGGTGAGTGATGGAGTTGACATTCATGGGGATTCCTTGTCTTTGCTGCCTTTGTTGGATAATACTAAATTTCTTTGGGGGCCTTCTGAGATGAAGTCCTGTCTGGATCCCAATTCACTAAATGCCTCTCAACTTACCCTTTGAATTAAGATCTTCCTGTAGGAGGACCGAGGTCCTGACCATGCCAAGGCTGCTGAAAGCAGCTTGCTAAGATGGTCTGGGAGACAGAATGGAATGGGACTGGCAGTCGCCATGTTCTACATATGGGGATTACTTGCTCTCATGTGTTTGTTCCTTTCTTGAAGGATGTGAATCTGAAAATGCCCAGAAATAATCAGCTCCTGCACTTTGCATTTCGGGAAGACAAGCAGTGGAAACTGCAGCAGGTACTGTTAACTTCAGATCCGTATCCCTCTAGCGTCTGCACCCTCTGAGCAGTAGCTGTAGCCCCTTGCTTTCCAAAAGAGAAGGTTATGTCCATCCTCCATTAGCTCCAGTGATAAAAGCTAAGGGAGGAAACATGCAATTGCTTTTGGTTATGGTGCTAGGGGAGAGAGGTGGCTTCTGCTTGTTCCTGAAGCACACTGGTGAGCTGAAGGCTGGCTGCATAGCAGTTGTAATCCTTTAAAAGGAGTGCCTGGGGTGTCTGCTTAGTACTGGCCTTGTGTCTGCTTGTAAAACCCAGGCTAGCCAGACAGAGAGCAAATTTAGAGGCTTTGGGTAGCTTGCTCTTCTCTTACGGAAGCATTTCTTTATGCTGAGAACAAATTTCACTGCATTGTGCTCTTGTAGCATAGCTGAATTCCCTCAGTTAAGGAGTTAAAAGGATGGGGCTATCCAGAAGATTGCACCTCTTTCCCACCGTTTCTCTGGGAGATAACTCGTTTCAGGACCTGATCTAGTGCCTGATCTTGAAGACTTAGTTTCCCACAGTTACTTTGTCACAGCTGAGTAGGTTGGAGAAGGGTGCATTCAGTGTGTTTCACTGTGCCATGGCTCAGATTTTGATGGGTGACCCGTGCATTTGGTAATGAGTGCGGTTTCCAACAGCTGCTTTGGCAGCAGAGTGAAAGCTCTATCTGCTAACTTTTTAGAAATCTAGAAAAATTAACTTGAGATGTTAATTCCAAACTATGCCTTGCGACAATGCAAGGAAGTTTTTTGTGATAACACTCAGGAGTGCATCCTATTTTGTGGCTGTTTTGTACTGCTGCCTGGTTGATGGGCTTCAACCGCCTTTTATGGAAAACCCCTTCCTTTTTTATTTGCAAGAGTTTTGTGTTCTGACACTGTTCAGATGTGGAATGTGAGTGCCTAAAGGACTCTGTGCAGAAGCATTTATAGTGATTATGTGGCAATCTCTGTCCTGTCTGTGAGTTTCTTCCATTAGTGAGTGGTGCCAGTTGGGGTTTTGTTTCTCTGTGCAAAGTCAAATTATTGCTAAGAAATTGTAGTATGGGCGTATTTTTGAGGAACTCAAGTGCAGGCACACAAGTTTTGAGAAACTTGATTAGAAAACAGCAAAATCAAAGGGCAGCAGGAATGAAGCAGGTCCTTGTAATACAGGATTGGCCTTGCTGGGTTGGGTAACACTTCCATGAACCATTTAGCTTGCTCAAAAGTATCTGGGAGATGTAAAGGCTGGAGGTGGTGATGTTTGGAGATGCCGTAGCCTGAGTACCTGCAGAGTCTCTCTGCAGTCTGACAGTGGATTTTATCATCTCTTTTCTCTGTAGCCTCTAGTGCCTTGTGCTTTTTTCCTAAGAGCAGGGCTGTTCTGTGATCCCTGAGCTCTGGGTGGGAAGGAACCATGCCCAGTTCTATGCCAGGGAGGCCTCTACAAGGTCGAGCTGGGATCTGGGGGTGGTGGGGAGCAGTGTAGATGTATCAAACTACAAATGTCCCAGGCTGTGTTATCCATCTCTCAGCAGCCACCTCTCACACGGGCTTCCCTGCTTACCTTTTACATTTATTGCACCCTCTGATTTACCCCTTTGCTTTTTTTTTTTTTTTTTTTTCTCTCAATTTTGCTGCTGCTGCCTGGAACTGAACACAAGTCACTTTCTCCCAGGGCTATTTTCCTCTTCCTCTGGTTTGCCCCGACTCATGAAAGCACTGTGATACACCTATTAGACTTGCCTTGATAATTATCTCCTGGATGCAAGCAGCCTTAGAGCTTGAGAGGGACTTGAGCTAGCTGTGTCCTGAATCCGGACAAGTTCCACAGAAGCAACTTCTTGATGCTGGAGATAAATCTCAACCCCAACAATTACAGTTTAGAAGGACTCTGGAATACTGCCAGAGACTTATTAGAAATCAATGTTTGCTGCTCATTTCTGCTATGTATATCCTGATGTGATTTACATCATTATTTTTTTTTTAGCTCTGATAGTTCCAAAGGAAGAAATAATTATTCGTGTTGCTAGACCTGACTATTGTATACCATCAGCAGTGGGAATTGCTACCTGAACAGTCATGATCAGAGTCGTCCCAGGATGAGAGTGCCTGATGCCACTGTTCCTTCAGGGAGCAGCGGTATTTTTATTGACAATCCAGTTTGTAGCTACCAGACTGTTTTGCATCTCCAGTCCTTGAGTGAAGACCCTGATAATGCATGTGGACCACAGTGGTAGGTTTGTATTAGTATGTGGTGCTCAGAGAGAAATGGCCTTAATGTTTGAGAAGTCACCGTAATCTTAGGGCCAACGAGATAGCCAGGGAAACCTCTACTTCCTAGTGTGTATTACAGAGAGTGTTTCTTTAACAGGGCTACATTTGTTCCTTTGCAGATCCAGGACGCTAGAAACCATGTTAACCAAGCCATTTACCTGCTTATGAACAGAGACGTAAACTACCAGTTTAAAACAGGCTCGGAGGTTCTCAAGGTGAGGAGAAAGCCCTCTCTGCTTGGGTAGGAATGTGCATTATTTTCTTCCCTCCAAGTACAGTTAATACACATGACTGTTGAGTCTCTTACTGGAAATGGATTCCCCAGTTGTACTCATATCTACCTGTGACGAGGAGTGTCTGTGTGACCTCATATTTGATATGAATCTATACCAGTTTAGCATCAGTAGTAGGGTTTTACATCATGGTGAATAGTAATCTGAGCAGTCGGTGCCCTGTTGCACACCTGTGATGGGAGCATCTCCCCTGATCTTTTTTGGGTGATGTGGTTACACAGCTCATGCTCTTCCCTGTCAGTGCTTTTGGTGAGAGAAGAAATGAGGTGGTCATCAGCAAACAAAACATTACAGTTAGTACTTGTGATTTACTGATGATTTGAAAGCAAATTCTCACTTGCTAGTAGTAGTTGATGGGGTCTGATACAGACCCGGTGCTGCGTGGCAGCGAAGCCCAGCCCTCTGCTTAGAATGCTCTCTGAAGCTGCCAGAGTTTTGACTTACTCAGTAGAATCCATCACAATATCAAATGTGAGAACACTAAATCTTTCTAGTCTCCATATGGGCAAGGGCTGCTACTAGGAAGAAGCTAGGTAATGATACTATTTCCTTTTACTTCTGGGTGGAAGTAGGGGGGAGAGATTAGTCATAATACAAAACGCCTTCATCTTAGCAGTCGTGAGCTCTATAACAGACATGTTGCTTCCCACTTCTTTTCTGGAGAAGGAAGCCTGCCGGGTCAAGCCTTGAAACTGTGGTTTCTGGCAGGATTGGACTCACAATGAGCTGGTTCTTTAGTGCCCTGGCTTATAGGTGGTTATGAACGGGGGCAGGGGCGCGCAGCTGTCGTCGTACCCATGATGTGGGAATGGGGAGAACTAGAAGACAGCTTCTTGTTTTTCTTTAATGCCTGCTCTTCAGAAAAGCTGTTGATGAGTTTGTTGATGCTTCTGTGGCATCAGCAATCGATCTCATGTTCTCTTCTTATTCTTCTAATGAATAGCTGTTCTCTCTTCAGTCCCTGGTATTAAGCACTCCTGGCTTGTGTCTGTGATGGTGGTAACAGTAAACTGCATTTAGGTGGGAGCCACCCTTTCCCAGTAAGTCCCTTCATTCCTGGAAGGGCAAGGCAGGGTGGGTACATGGTTGTTGCTGTTGCAACACTTAGAAAAGACTGTAGGATTCTGCAGCATGCTATCCAGAGCTGTCCGGGGATCACCACTGAGCAGTATACTGTATGTTCTCTTGTAGCTTATGGATGCTGTGATGTTACAGCTCTCAAGAGCCCGAAATCGACTTACCACTCCAGCCACTCTGACTCTACCAGAGATTGCCTCCAGTGGTCTTACAGTAAGTATATGGTGGTCTAGATCTCCATACAGTCTGGCAGCATGCAGCAGTTAAGATACTGTGCTGCATCCTGGTGGAAGTGGATTTCTAAAGTGTCTCCTGAGGCAGAAAGAGAGCGCTGAAGTAGGTGTAGACTCAGCCTTTTTTGGTTGCTCTGTATCTTCATGTGGGAAAGCAGATGACTTGGACATGAGGACTCTGACTCTCTAGAGAGTAAGTTCTGTTCTGTGTTCAGGAATCTTGCCCAGGGATGATCTGCCTTTGTGAACACTGCTCCATCCTCTTTTGTCACCATCGTGTGCACATCATTTGATCAAGTGCAGCAAGAGGAACAACCATGGCCTGCAAGCTGCTCAGTCTTTGTTTCTTTCCTAATGTCCCTCTTACTGTGGGGTAACTGTAGTGTGGCTTTGAAAAAGGTAGTGATTTCCCAGCATTAGAAACCATGGTCCTTTCACTGACAAACTTCCTATTTTCTCACCAGAAAATGTTCACCCCTGCTCTGCCTCCAGACATCCTTGTGAATTTCTATATTAACCTGAATAAGCTGTGTCTGACTGTCTACCAACTCCATGTGCTCCAGCCCAGCACAACCAAGGTGATGCCTCCTGTCTCTTGAGCCTTGTCTATTTATTTGTCCCTGCTGTGAGGAAGAGATTGCACTGCTGCATGGTGCAATGTTACATGCATAAGATAACGTAGAAATTACTGTAACTGCCTGATAAGTGTCTGTGTTTAGATCTGCTGCAGACTGAACACTGTCTCTGATTCTAGTTTGGGCATGGCTGCTTATCCCAGAAGAAAAAAAACAGTGCTGTAAAGAAAGCCACTAACTACTTTTTTGCTAAGTAATGCTTTATCTTACAATATAGTTTGATAATTTTGCATAATTATGTAAGGGCATAACTGTATTAATCCAGTTTACATCAAAGTAGGGTTTTCTGGATGGAGCTTTGATGGATACATTTCTGCTTCACCTGTTGCATTTGGGTCAGCTTGATGTCCTATAAGAACTAAACTAAACTCTTAAGCTTTATGAAATGTAGTCCTTCCATAAGGATATCTTCCCTAAAATCTGTCTGTTGCTTTTCTTCTGGATCTTCTCATCTTACTTTTGTTGTGTTAAAATTTGGAGCTAAGTTGGACTCAGCCATTCTGTAGAACTTTTTTTCATGAAGGAGCAGGAAGGGATCAAATGACATGGATTTCCTATGAATGGGGTATTACAGTGTAGGCATTTCTTGATGTCAGGCTACTGAAAGTGCAAACATCTAAGTGGTTTGTTTACTGTTTCACAATCCAAATCCTAATGACTTTTTCTTTCTCCTCCAGAACTTCAAGCCTGCTGGAGGGTCCATTTTACACAACCCTGGAGCCATGTTGTAAGTACAGTCACTACAAGGGCTGTGTAACAGGTGTAGGAGTATGCTGAGGATGAGATCCAAATGCCTGTATGCAGTTTTGATTGAAGCATCTGTTAAGTGGAGAAACTGGACTCAGTCATTTGCTGTGGCTGTGCTTGTGAATGCATAGGTGCCCATAATAGTGTTTCTGTGATGACTTGGTCATAAAGACCCAAAGATGTGACTTTTTGGGATACAGCCCGCTGATACAATGCTGTGAGTTTGTCTAGAGATGAGAGCTGTCAACCAAAATGAACATTAGGTTATTGGCATTGCCGTCTGCATTTCCTGCCTCTGTGCCTCTCTGAAAAGTGGTGAAGTTTCTACCTTAACTCAATTAGATTTAGCTTAACTCTAAATCTGATCAGAGACAGACTGAGTTTGCGTTCTATAACTTTGCCAGATGCTGTTTTAAATGAAGTAAAAATCATCATACTCTCTTCTGTGAGAATGGAGGACAGGTGAGTGTTGTGTTCTGTGCTGTTGTGTGTGAAGCTGTGCTTTTTTTTTTTTTTTTTTTTTTTTTTTTTTCCGCCCCTGCCCACCCCCTCCAGTGAGTTTGGCAACCAGCGGTATGAAGTCAGCCATGTCCATAAAGTGGAATGTGTTGTCCCATGGTTAAATGATGCCCTTGTCTTCTTCACAGTTTCACTGCAGCTTTGCCAGCAACTGAAGGACAAGGTAATGGCCTTGGAAAAGGGGCTTTGTTTTTAACTCTGGATTTTGCAAAGACCTCAGATCTCCTAAAAATCTGATGTCCTGTTATTCTGTACAACAAAAACTGAAAACAAGTGATGAGTCAGTGCTCTGGAGCCAGGGAGCTGGCTGGCTCTGCCTAGCAGGTACCATCTTGGATAAGTGTAGTAGTGTGGCAGATGTCTTTGCTGAACTAGTGACTAGATGGAAAGGAGCAGATAGACACTTCTGTGTTCTCAGTCATGAGCTGGACGTGAGGCACTGCCAAGGTGCTGGAGGGGAGGCATGGAGATCTTGGCAGACTAGGTTGCAGCAGACCAATGTTCTCTTCTGGATCTGCAGCTTGACCTGGCTGCCACCTTGAGCAAGTAACTTTGCACTCCAGGCCTCTTCTGTGATAATAGCAGCAAATCCGGCCTTCTGCAGTGCAGTGCTGGAGTGTGCAATGCTGTTAAGCTCGACCTTCAGGCACGCGTTGTGTGCTTTTTCTTCTGGGGCCCAAGGGATACAGGAACTTACCTGCTTTTCTTCTTGCTTTCCAGATCTCTGTTTTCTCCAGTTACTGGAACTACAGGCTGTATTAATTCTCCGTGGAGTGTTCAAGCCCTTCCAGTGTCTCTGTTTGGTTTTGCCGTGCCAGCTGAGCCCAGGTCAGCCTGAGGAGTGCGGTGGTTTGCTACCGTGTGGCCCTCCGTAGGGGTAGGGTCAGTGTATCGAGAGACACAACTTGAAGTAGCCTTGTCTGGGGCTGCATGAGCAGGGCACCAAGCAATGCTGTGTGGTTGGCAAGAGCTTCTCCCTGTCTTTGTTCTCATGTGCATTCTGTGGCTTATGCTTTCCAGGCCTCTGATGAATTACACTAGGCCGTTACAAGGTACGGGGAGCTGCGGACTACTCTCACTAACTGTATTTGCACACAGTGCTGTAACTAACTGCTGGACTGTGAGCTGGATGGGAAGGGATGAAGACAAGACTAATTTAACACCACAAAAAGTGTAGGGCATGTTGCTCAGTGTAGTGAAATACGTTGCTGTGATCTGGTCCAGCTGTGGTTATGACTAGCCCTGAGCCTCTCCCTGTCCTAGCTGTTCTGTCCGTGCCCATGTTATTGGTTCCCCTTTGGGGAATATTCTTATTTGCTGCTGTTTAAACTCTATTTTTTTTTTCTTCTTTTTTTTTTTCCTCTCTCCCCTTCTCCTGGCATCAATATGATGATAGTTTGGTTTTTTTGATTATTTTTTTTTTTCTCCCTAAGCCCTAATTGGGCCAGTTGGTTTTTTCCAGGTGTAGTATCTTGTTTTCACTGCCAGCCTTTGGAGTTGCCTCGGTACCTTGAGCACAGCTGTGCAGTCTCACATCCTGTCATTAAACCTAAAGTGAGTACCATGTTGTTACTACGATTTACTGCCTGCCTATGGATGCTACAGTGTGTAACTCATCCCTCTAGCCACTGATAACTGTGAAATAAAGATCCTCAGGCCTGCCATGCTCCTGTGGGCTGTCAGTGCTGAGAATGAAAGAGTACTGAAGGTTATGTACTTCCTTACAAGTGAGTGACTCTTTTTGGTTACGTATGCTGGGTTGTGGTTTGCTTTACTGGGAGGACCGTAGTGGTCTCTGAGAGAAGAGCTGGGCAGCTCTTTGACGGCTGGGCCTGGTCTGCATAGCCTTAGCCCGTGCTGTCTCGACACCTGAGTACTACCTGAAGTACTTTTCAAAACTTCCCTTGATGGTCATGTTTGGCAGAGGCTGCAGGTCCTGAGCCTGGCTTGGGTTGGCTCCTGGAGCGAGCTAAGTGATGAGGAAGCATCGCCTGTCTCCTGCTTGGCACCAGCTAGCCCTGTCCAGCCTGTGTTTCTGGTGGCTTTCCTCACTGGAGTACCTTTCCCAGGAGCCTACGTGTGTGCTCAGGTGAAGATTGCCGGCTCACCAAGGTCCCTACAGAACATCAGGACCATTGGAGCCTATCTTGACAGCATGGTTGGAAAACACCAGGATCCTGGTGTTTTCCAAGTGCTATCCAGAGCACTGTGCTCAAAACGATGAGATCGCAGAATGGTTGGGGATGGATGGGGACCTCTGGGGTCTGGCTGGTCCAATTCTCCTGCTCAAGCAGGATACCCAAAGCCATTCTCCCAGGACCATGTCCAGATAGCTTGTGAATAGCTCCAGTGACAGAGACTAGAGATAGCTATGTTGCTCTGATTATTTTTTTTTTTTTGGTTTTTTAACATATTCTGTCCTGCCCCAGGATAGACATCTGCTGTGGGCACATGTGGCCTGCCTTGTCAACGACCTCCCTTTCTGTCCTTTTGTGAGATCCCTGGGATCTTGAGCGAGTTAGTACCAGCCTTGTTACCACTGTAGCCTCCTTGTCTGAGGACTTGACCCCTGGTGCAGAGCTTGATCTAATGCATGTTAATATTACAGGTTGCAGGCAGTAACAGAGCCTATGAATGAGTATCGAGCTGTAACTGATGAACGTGTTTCTTAGTAAGTAATGAAATGTGGCAGGTAGAGAGGCCTGAATGGGCTGATGCGGTAGTAGACTCATTAGTGATTCCAGCCAATTAGCCTTACGACAAGCTGCGGTCATGACCCTGGGTATGCGTTTACTAACCCTTGCTCTGTTCCCAACCGTTCTCTGCTTAGAAAATGATTGTGTATGTGTGGAACTGATCGTCATTAACGTCTTCCTGGATGAGTGTATTTTTATAGTTAATAACCTCTCTGGAGCTGTCTGTGCTCTTATATAGTCTTCAGTTCTGGAGAGCAGGAGCATGCAGAATGGAATACCTGTCGATTCCAGCTCTGTCATGAAGACTACAAGGTGGCAGTGGTAGTTGCTACAGGACATTGCCTAAATTACTGTTACAGAAGAACAGGGTAGCAAGGTAGATGGGATTCAACAGGAGAGGCTGGCCTAAAGCTCTGGGCTGGTACCCCATGATTTGAAAGATAAAACAAGGGTCCACCCATTAAGAAACTTCATAGTCTGTCTCTTTTCCCCACTAAACCTCTGAGCACAGAAGATAACTGACAAGGCCCAAAGAGCTCTGCTTTTGCAGCCCCAGTGAGTTTGGTACTGGGGTAGCTAGTGGCAGCCCACCCGTCCATTTGCAAATACAACTCAAACGTGCTGTGTGCCCCAGTCTTTGGCAGGTGCGTGGCAGCACAAGGTGTGTGTGAAGTTTGGGCTGCTCCTGCCGTACCGCAAAGGCTTTTGATCGGTACATGCACTGATGAACACTGCTGTGTGTCTGGAGTGCAATGAAATAATCAGACCGACTGCCTTTTCCTGGGCTGGGTTTTTATTTTTTATTTTTTAACTTCTTTTGGGCAGGCTATAGTTCTCATGAGCAAAATCTTTCCTGGTGGCACCTTTTTTTTTTTTTTCCTTTTGCCCAGGGAAATGTTAGCTATTAAACTATTTCAGGTACACAATGATAAAACAAATGGAGGGAATTGTTAAAGAAAATGTGTTTTGAATTAAGAAATTTAAAGTACTGAAGCTGCTAAATGGTAGAACTGGGCCTTGTCCCTTGTACAGCCCTAATCCAAGGTTGGTTTAAAACTCGGTCAAGTTAATCAGTGGGAGAATGGAGAAACAATAGATGATCAATGGGTGTAAAGAGGTGCTCTCACAAACGCAGGTGTTTTTAAAAAATTAGTATATGTGAATAGGAATTGCTTGTTCAATGACTAAGCGCGCTTGAAGGAGTGTGTGAGTTAAAGCAGGCACGAGGGAGAGCGTGATGGGGGGAGCTGGGAACCGAGGCAGAGACTGGAACCGAACCGATGAATCCACTGGGACAGGGTCAGGTGATGGATTCGCAGACCTGACAAGACCAAAGGAAACTCCTACAGACTTCGGCCGCGGACTAACGATGTGCTGTCTGTAAGCTGTGCAATGTCCCCGGTTCTCTGCCGCTCACCGGGGTGGTGGCCCAGCTCTGAGTTGTGACTAAAGCAAACCTGGTGGTACCCACGGCTGTGGCAATTTCTCCTTTAACAACTTAATATTTCAATATTAACTAATAATTAATAAATTATTAATAATTTACTAATTGGGGTTATCCCTAGGAAAAAGCCCTTGTCCCACAGGTTCCCTGTGCTGCTGCTTCTCCCTCGGTAATGGGGGGCGGGGGGGGGAGCGGGGGGCGGGCACGGACAGAAAGAACCATTAAAGCCTTCAGACACACAGGATTGAAATGCCTGAGCTACGTGGGTGCTTCTTGGTGCGGAGGCAACTGGTCGCGGTGTCTGGGGTGCGAGCGGGAGAAGGGCAGAGCAACGCGAGCCCCGCACCGAGCGGCTCCCGGGTGCGGCTGGTGCAAATCGCGCTGGTCCCGCCCGGGGCTTGCCACAAGGCTGGCGCAGCGCTGCTGCCGCCCGGCGGCCGAAGGGCGGTACTGCAGCCCGGGCGCCGCGCATGCGCAGTGGCGCATCCCCGCTCCGCGATGCCGCCCGTAGGTATTGGCATTGCGGCTCCGCGGTGCTGCGGCCCCGCTGCGGGGGGGGGGGGGG
>JAVJGJ010000047.1:36433349-36454946 GCA_035590215.1 Microhierax caerulescens | reverse complement strand
CCGCGGCAGCCCCAGCACAAACGCAGCCCGCGGGGGGTCGCTGCTGCACCGCCCCCCTTCACCTCCCCCCCCCCCGCCTGCCAGACCGCGGGGGTGCGGAGGCCGAGGCGTAAGAACGTCCCCACCCCCCCGCTTCCTCCCCGGCGCCCCCCTCTGCGCGTGTGCCAAGCGAAGCCCCGCCCCGCGGCGGCGGCCCGCCTCACGCAAGCGCCACACGAAGCCACGCCCCTCGTCGACGTCACACTTCTGTGCATGCGCGACGGTAAGTTCCGCCCCTTCGTTTCCTCACAGGGGTGTTAAGGCGATAAAATTGGGTTCGAATTATTGAAACCACAAAAACGACGCCTGGCTTACGGACCTGCGCTGGTTTTGAATGCGGGTTTGTAGGTGTACAGAGCCCAGCTGCTCCATGGCACCGCCCTGGCCAGCTCCCCCGGAGAAGGTGCCGCGGGCGGGATTCTCCTCATGGTTCTCACCCTGCCATGGCAGTCGTGTGAGGGACACCACAAAAGTTCTGCTCCCTGTTTTCTGTGGTGAGAAAATTAACTGCTCGCTTTTGCACTCGTCCTGATCCGATATTCTCCATGGAACCACCCAGGCACAGCTCCACTAGCGAAGGTGCCGGGCGGGGATTCTCCTCATGGTTCTCACCCTGCCCTGGTAGCCATGTGAGGGACACCACAGAAGTTCTGCTCTGTGCTTTCTGTGGTGAGAAAGTAACTTCTCAATTTTGCACTCGTACAGAGCACAAATGCTCCATGGAACCACCCAGGCACAGCTCCCCTAGAGAAGGTGCCAGGAAGGTATTCCCTTGCTGGTTCTCACCCAGCCCTGGTAGCCATGTGAAGGTCACCAGAAAAGTTCTGCTCCCTGCTTTCTGTGGTAAGAAAAATAATCGCTTACATTTGCACTCATACTGAGCACAAATGCTCCGTGGACCCAGGCACAGCTTCACCAGAGAAGGTGCCAGGAAGGAATTCTCGTGCTGGTTCTCACCTTGCCCTAGTCCTTATGTGAAGGACATCACCAAAGTTCTGGTATATGCTTTCTGAGGTAAGAAATTTAATTGCTCACTTTTGTACACGTACAGACTCAAATGCTCCATGGAACCATGCTGCCACAGCTACTCTGGAGGAGGTGTCATGAAGGCATTTTCTTGTGGATTCTCACCCTGCCCTGGTAGGCATGTGAAGGACATCACCAAAGATGGACTGCCTGCTTTCTGAACCAATAAAAGGGTAACTACTTTTTCTCATGCTTTTCTCGGCACTGATTCAGAGGCCAAAAGCATGTTGGAAACATCCAGCCACAGCTCCCCCGGAGAAGGTGTCAGGAAGCAATTCTCTTTGTGGTTCTCACCCTGCCCTGGTAGTCATATGAAGGACATTAGAAAAGTTGGGCTACCTGCTTTCTGAACCAATAAAAAGGTAACTGTGTTTTCTCATGGTTCTCAGCATTTTGCACTGATTCAGAGGCCAAAATCATGTTGGAAACGTCCAGTCACTGCTCCCCCGGAGAAGGAGCCAGGAATGAATTTTCTTTGTGTTCCTCACCCCACCCTTGTAGCCATGTGAGCGACATCTCTAAACTTAGGGTACCGGGTTCCTGAGATCAGAAAATTGATTGCTCACTAGAATTGTCCATCCATTGCTCCCATGGAGAACAAGCCAGGAACGATATTTCTTGTTTCTCACACTGCCCTTCAACTGATGTGAAGAATCAGAAAAGAATGTAAAACTTGAGGTTTGAGGTAAGAACGATTTAATAATTTAAACAGAATAAAGAGATAAGAACAACAGCAATAGCAATATCAATAATAATAATAACAATTAGAATGGAAAGGTGGAGAAAAAAGGGTAAAATCCAAAGGAAATGGGAGAAAAACCCAAATGATGCACAGCCAGTCCCCGAGCGACAATCCCTCCAGCCAACCCTCCAAGTTTATATACCAAGCATGATGTCCCATGGTATGGAATACCTCTTTGGCTGGTTCAAGTCAGCTGTCCTGGCTGTGTCCCCTCCCAATTTCTTGTGCCCCTCCATCCCTCTGGCTGGCAAGGCCCAAGAAACCGAAAATCCTTGACTTAGTATAAACATCACCCAGCAACAACTAAAAATATCAGTGCGGTTATCAACATCGTTCTTTCATCAGAGCCAAAACACAGCGTTGTACTAGCTACTAAGAAGTTAACTCCATCCCAGGTACCATACACTTACAACTCGTTTCCGCGGTCAGTTTGAGTTACCACACAAAGGCACAAGATGCCGCTGTGGACCACAAAATACACATTTCATAGCCGAGCATTGCACAGAGCTCTTCTGGATAATTAACAGTTACAAAAGGGCAAATTCTAATTTTGCGTCCTAAACGGCGTGGTAAGTTCTCAGCCACTCGCTCAAAATTACCAGAATTACTTTCCATAAAAGACCCTTAACTCTAATCTTGAACATAAAGCAAGACAGCACATAAAACAAACAAAACAGAGCGCTATTTCAGTTGTTACATTCCAGGAATTCCTAACAAGATGAGTTTCCCAAATCTTAAGACAACCAAAAGGAAGTTTTACCTTCCCAAATCTTAAGACAAAATAAACAAAATCTTCAGACAAATACAGCATACCAAATAGGGGCTGCTACCCCTTTCAGAAGGCATCCCTTCTCATAACCCTGTGAAATGGCATCCCATCTTCATCCTAAGGGGTAAATTCAACCAAGTTTAAACCAAAGAATAAATATAAATACTTTTTATGTTGAGCAGAAGTACTTGTCCACCTGTGTGGGAAGCCAACGGGCAGGGGAGTCTTGCCAACCAAAGATCCAGTCGGGGGCCCTGAGGGTCACCAGGCCCCCTGGATTCCAGCACTAGTAAAGAGTTCTCCTGTCTGGCTCACCAAAATGAAGTAAAAATGGCACAGAGTAACTGCTTAGGGACTAATTTTGTCTTTAAGCAGCAAAGGTGTTTATTTTGTGCAATGTTGTGGGGCTAGCGAGTTCACACCGGACAAACTAGCTCCAAAGTTTTCAGTGAAAAGTCAGGTAATTTACACAGTTTTTGTAAGGAGTTACAACATCTTTACATACATATTACTTTAATTTTGACATCTAATCATCATATTCATAATAGGAGGGGTTTAGGCAGACCTTGAGGTGGAGTCTTCTAGAATCATCTTTTGGGGAGACTTTTGGGTGGTCGTTCTGTTCTTCGGCTGGACCTTGCAAAACCTTCTGACTCATGGCCTTCTCATCCCCTTCAAATGTCCACTTTATCTTTATTTATGACTACTAGATTGCTCAGAGTGCCTTACTCCTGTCTCTTACTTGTCTCTTACTGTCAGCAGAACAGAACAGGCCGTGCCATCTCTGTCATATCTCAACATAAACAGAGCATCACCCAGAGCATGGCACCAAACCCATCTTCTGAGACCTTGCTGTTTCATCACCCTGCCCTGGTAGCTATCTGAAGGACATTGCTAAAGTTGGGCTGCCCACTTTCTGAACCAATAAAAGGGTAACTATGTTTTCTCATGGTTCTCATCATTTAATACTGATTTGGAGGCCAAAATCATGTTGGAGAAGTCCAGCCACACTCTATAATAATATATGCTTTTAGATATAATTTTTAGAATAATGTTTTTAGAGATCACAAACAACTAAGACTGTATAAAATTTAAAAGTTGTTCTGGATACCAGTATAGGAATAGGCCTGCCTGGTCAATATTAGTGAAATTTGTCACGTTATCTAAACTGAGCTGAATAACTTCTATAGTCAGGTGTGACATGTGGACCTATATGTCAGTGTTTGCCTGTTGCTGGCAGATGTTTGCTTGGTTACTCCAACTATATACCACATTCTCTTTAGCTCCAGAACATTTGGGTAAATGAGCCTAATAAAGGACAAAAAAAAAAAATAAATCCCAATGCTAAGAAAGCAATAGAAATAAAAAAGGCAAAAGTTGTGGTAATTGATACACAGACTGCAAGGAAGTTGAAGCAAAGACCATTATGTAGCTGTTCACTATAGGCTACTCTCTGTTTTCATACTGTTTCCTTATCTTCTGGAGGTTAGATCACATTCCTCTTTTGTCTCTCTTTCCTCCGGGTTTCTTCTCACACTCCCTCAAGTTATTTACTTATTTGCTGCAGGATAACAGCTGTACATCGTTAAAGCAAGGTCACAGCTACACATTATCAAGGTTAAACCCACTGTCTCCGTCCTCTGTAAAAAGTGAGCCAAAAGGAGGATGACATACTGAGTGGGAGATGGGGTTGGAGTAGGGGAATGCAAGGCAGTCTGCAGCATCCACTGATACTTAAATGACTAAACAGAAATGTCTTTTGGTAAAATATACTGTGCATAATATTTCTGTGAAAAAGACAGTGAACTCATTCTATGTTCTATGGTAATAGGACTAGAAATCTGTCAGGAAGGGTTTAGGTGGAATTATCTCTTAGGTATGGTTGATCCTATGCAGGACTAGGTGACAGGCTCTTTGTAAAGTTAATTATAATTAAAGAGGAAAGATCAACATAAAAATCAGTATTGAGCGCTCTTCTAATAAGGAGTGGAAATGAAGCAGAAGAAAAATATGGTTCTCTATGTCTTTATTACATGAAAGGGTTTTCTCGTTCTGAGTGCTGCATTTGTTTTTTCTTATACTTTTGCTGAAATCTGTGATCAGTTTATGTGGACAGATTGTTTTGGAGATTGAGTGGCTCATGTGCGTGAAGGAAGCGTATAATAATAATAATGAAAACCGAGGGAACTATTTAAAGCCTGGTTAAAAAAGAGGTGATTTTGAGCTGAATGTATTTTTGCATGTTTTCAACTGATGTAAGGAGGAAGGTGCTATCTATATTTATGCTTCATTAAATAAGCATAAGGAGACCTGAAAAATAAAAAGGAAAGCTGCAACTTTCTTCCTTGTCAGCATGAAGGAACTTGTCAGTGAGAGATGCACTATTTAGATTGTGCCAGCCAAAAATAGGGATAAGGAACAAAGCACATGAATAGTCTGTTTCCCAGATTCCAGAAGGAAAGAAGTCGCAATTATTCAATGGTCAACAAACACAAAATGCTTTTCTATGTGATTCTAAATTCTGACATGAAGGATTAAAATCAGCAGCTACTAGACTGGTTTGATATTTTCAGCATAGCAGAAAATGAAATAATTGTTTCTTTGTTTCTGAAGTTAGGAATTATTTTTTTTTTTTTAACGTAACAATGGCTCTAGAAGTTCTGGTTTTGTCTACTTTACGAATACTGTTAACTAAAGCTGTTTGCAGCTATATGTAAACATGGGCAATGTGCCTTATTACATCATATCACAAATAATAAGTTGGGTTTTTTTCTGATTCCATCATACGTGTTTTGCTGTGACTCATCAGTTCTTTAAATACGTTGAAACTTCATAAAGAAGATCCTTGAATTATCAAGTTTTATAGGATAAGAACACATTATATATTTGTGCTACAAAGAACATTTTCTTGATATGTATAGAGAAACTGCAATGATGGTCACAATGTTTTTTCATGGTAATAAATCAGGGCATGGGGAAAGAGAAAGTAAGAGGCATTCATGAATGCTAAAGCTAAATATCTTTTGTGATATGTTTTAACTTCTGCATTGTTGTACCTTTCTTACAGTGCTGGACTACTCTGCAAGTTAACAGTGTTTCCGTGGAGTTCTGCAAAACTGCCTTATGCCATGGCAATGGTATGTGTGCTTGGTGAATAACAATAGATTCTTAACATGCAGGTTACAGTAAAGAACAACAATCAAATTTTCTTGGTTATTTGTGTGTTTTAATTATTGATGGTTCAGTCATCAAAGAATAATGAGGAAAACACTTTAAACAGCAACTGATGATGCAAACCCTTGAGGTCATTCAAACTTAGCTTCTATGTTCAGTTCCCATTATCATTATTACTCCAGGTCACCTAAATTTGCTTCAGTGTTCTTCGCTTTCAAATGTCCAATTGGCAGCTAGTTTTATTTTAGTCTTTTATGTTTCAGCTGAGTGAATGTTAAGTTACTTTCTTTCATCTACAGGTACCCTTTGGTTTTGAAAATCCATCTAATAAATACCTTGACTGGTTTTAGGTTCCTCTCTTTACATGAGTGCGTAACTGGTTGTTTAAATTTAAAATTTACCCATTCCTTACTATGATTTAGAACTTCTCACTTGGGTCTCTGCGGGTTATCAGAACTGGTGGAATGCATGAACTAATAAATAGGATTTTCGACCCTTCTGCATTATAATACCGTTCTGGTATGAAACACTATAGTGTAGAAATGTCATTAAAAAAGAATGTTTAGAACAAAAGATCAATTTGCTCGAGAACTGAAACATGCATGAATGTGCTTGTACTTTGGGATTAACTGTAATGTGGTTTGGATTGAAAATTCCTTTTGTCTTCAGTATTCTGGTAATAATGTTAGGATGCAGATCACTTGGAAAGCCACAAAATGCTTATATTTGTAACAGGTTTGGGAAAAAATCCATGCCAAAACAACAGAGAAAGCCCACCAGCACAAAAAACACTCCAACCTCAGCTCTCCCCAACAAAACTTGCATTGCTGCAACATGCTAGTGTTGTTTGGCTTATTAAATACAAGGGAAAGGCATATTAAATACAAGGAGAATATATCAGGAAAAGTGTCCTCGATGATTTAATCAAATAAGCTATTGTTGAATACTACAATTTTTTTTTTTTTTTTTTTTTGGTATTGTGACAATGTAGGCACCATTTCCTGTTGGTTCAGACTGGGACTTTACTGAATGAAACAGTTACTAACTTTTCCTCCATTTATACAAGATGGCTCAAATCATTCTTTCTCCTAAGTGTCTCTAAGTTATTTACCTGTAGAGTTGCATCATTAGCTATTTAGGGAAGATTGCCACAGGCACATAGGGAAAATTGCTCTGTAAGTAAATGATAGAAAGCATTCCTTAAAAATCATGGTACAGAGTGTTTACCTTTTCCTTTTTCATCTGTTTGAGCCAATTCTTTGTTAAATTTGCAACTTGTAGACTGTCACCATCTTCATGTTATCCTGCTATTTGGCAAAAAATAAAACAAGATTTAACATCACCTGTTGGACTCGGTCATCTTAAAGGTCTTTACCAACCTAAATGATTCTATATTGGTTTTTTTGCTGGTTATATTTATTCTTAGTGTATGTGATCTAAGGCATGTATATGTGTGTGCTTATGTGTCAGTTTTTCCACTTTTTATATAGTTAAGAAATTTTACTTGTTGCAAACTAATATATTACCCAAATGGTTTATAGCATCTTCTAGAATCTTTATTCTGTATTTATCCTTGACAACTTATTTTAGGATAAGCTAACATTTTTTTTGTAACCTGCCTATTAGCTGACTCTCTTAAAGAATTCTTTTAATGTATTTTGAACGTTGCAATGGGGATACGTTATTAATGCACCAGTACAATGACATCTGTAATGGCAGGGAAGGTTTCAAATAATGCAGTTGCTGGAAAGGCTGCTTTTCAGTGTGCCTGGTCCAGCAATTCTCTGTTCTTCTAGCTTTCTCCTTCTTTACTGCTCCTTCAAAGCACCAAGTCTTTTTCCTCTATGATGTTCTGTTAAGCATCTTTGTCAATTTTGTTCCTTTTTCCTGTTTAGTGTCTGTGTTCTGCTTCTCCCTCTGCAGACAAGTTGGAGCAACTTAAAATTCTTTCTTTTAACCAAGGAACTGTTAAAAATATTACTGATTAAATCAGTCTGATCTAGATAATGGGAGCACTGGCTTCATTTGGTGTCAAGTTCTATCTTCTTATAGAAGCCTATTAAAGGTGCAATAATCCATATAACCCATCAGTCCTAACTTACCTGCTCAGGCAGTCATTGTTAGTTTTACTGTTTTGCAATAGGTTTATTACATACTGGAATGCTTCAGCACCTTCGTAATGTTAATTAGAAGCTATAAAATATATATATGTAACAGGAATATGAGTTTGACTGGCATTTTACGCTGATTGAACTTCCTTGATATGTTATGCACAGTGGATAAGACATCAACTTCCCAGACATTCATGTCAACTTAATCTCAAAATTTCTTTCAAACAAACTTTCTGTTTTGTTCATATTGACCTCAAAGAAAGGTATTAGCTTTTTGGAATAAAAAAAAGAAAGGGAAATAGTCTAGGGAGCCACTGTACACTTCCCTTTTCAGAAACATAAAACCTAAAAGTTTGAGTTGAAATGATATGTTACTTGTAGATAGCCATAACACTGTTTAAGTATTGTATCTTTAGATCTGAAGTGCTCAATCACATTATTTTTGAAGTCATGACAATAGCTCTTTTATTCTCACTGAACCCCCCCCCCACATTTTCATAAAAAAGAAATGAAATTGGTAGTTATTTCAAATACGTATTACCAATGTCATGTGTGATTAAATGTTATAAAATTATCTTAACAGCTTATATTAGGAAATTAGGATTCAGTAGTAAACAGGCTTACATCAGGAGGCTAGTTCAACTCCTTAAATTTATGTTTCCCTGCTAACACCATTTGAAAAGACAAAATCTTTGTACTGTCTGCTGTGATAAAGGGGAATACCTTGAGCTATGGCAAAGAAGGGTTATTTAAAAAATAAGAAGTGGATTGTATGCTACCCTTTTTCTTCTCTCATTAGCAGGACCAGTTCCAGGAATATAGAATTGACAGCATTTTGAACAGAAATTAAGATACTTTCAAATTCCTGTGAATGTGACCTCTTTCCTCTCTTCCTTTGCGAATACCCATATCTTGCTGTATACTGAGCTATTCCAGGAAACTACAGCAGTGAAAAACATGCATGTGGTACACCATACTGGGAGAAAAAGTTCACTTGCCAGCTTGTAGTAGGAGGGATGCATATTCAAAAAGGAAGACTGTAGCTAGCTTCTGCTCCTTACAACTTACTTTAACTTTGCCTTTTATTGTAGTACCCTTTCACGAATATAATTTCAGAGAAAACTCAGTTCTGTCATTTGTTGTGATCAAAGATGGCAGGTATTTTTATCTTTCTACCACTATACTGTGGAGGGACCAGTGGTATTCCGCTCTTCCCCTGGACAGATAAGGTCACTTCAAGCCTGGTCCCCGTTACCATGCAAGCTGATATGTCTGTCTCACAGAACCAATGTGTTTACTTTCCCTTAAGTGATGCAAAATATGTGCATATTTGTAACCTTATAATCACTCATAAATATGCTCCACAGTGTGTCACAATGGACCCACCTAAGCATCTGCTCTCTGGAAAACAAGGGCTTGGGTCTGAGGAACCTCAGAAAAGTTGATGACAAGCACCAAAATTTTATGAAAGCCTCTGTAAGCTGGTTGGCTCTTCCCAGACAGGAGGGTGGCAAATCTTAAATGCAGTAGAAAAAGAACCTTATAATATCTGCCAACATATTACATGATGCTGTCTATACCAGTATTTGGAGGGTTCTTTCTCAAATTAAAAGGCATTGTGGGTTTTGTCGTTTTTAATTCATTTATTTAATACAAAGATCACTATTCCTTTTATGTGATAATTTTGTATCTGAGACAGCTTCTCAGATATATGCTAATCTGCCAACACTATAATTTCCTTTATGTATTTGGATGGTGTCTGTGGTTCTCCCTTCCTGACAGATCTCTGAACAACTTTGTTTCAACATCTGGTAAGGTAAGAGCCACATGCTGACAAAACCTTTCCTGATACCCAGTGAACCATTGTCTTTTCTCACTATTTCAACTTCATGACCTCAGTTTTGTCTGGAGATGTTTCTTTTGATTGTTGCTTTGACAGCTAAGTAGAAGATAATCTCTAAAGTTCATAAACTCTGACTTTTTTATAAAGCATATTTTATCTCTTCAGTAGGCATCCTTTCTATAGCTATAGTTTCCATCTTTTTACACAGTAAAAATGACATATCAAAAAGACTATCCTACAGAAAACTTGGAACTTTTTGAATTGTGAAGCATGTAAATGCCATGAGATAGATTATTCTGTTTTGCATATTGTGTATGTGTATACATTAAGAAAGGATTATTTCACCAAATCTTGAAATGCAGGATGTTAAATATATTGCATACCCTCAGATAGCTTTTTGTGGCCAAGTGGCTACAGATTTTTGCCTTGGCATCAACACTTTATAACTGTTTTACTGCTACAATTGATGTCAGGCTAGAAAATATGGACTCTAGCCAGTTTAGAAGGTCCACTGTCATTGCAGAAATGTGAATACTACAACTATAGTAAACCAAATAGATGATGAGCATGAAAGGAAAGAATGAATGATTTGTCTAAGGTCTCACCTAGACTTAGAAACAGAATCCAAGCATTCTGCCTCCCAGTGTAGTGTCAGTTTTGATGGACTGTTGCATGAGTTCAAAATTGTATTCAAATAGTCTGCTTAAAACATTTGCAATGTAAGTATTACTATGAAATACCCATCTGCAGAAGTTTCTAATGGTTTTAAAGTCAGGCTAAACTTAATTAACGTTGAAGGACCTGACTTTGTATTTGGGAATTTTTTACATCTCTGAATATTTTTCTACTTGGCTGTGAAATGTTGAGATATGAGTTGTACTCTAGGCAATTGTTTATATGTTGATTTAATAAATATTTTATAATTATTTTACAAATAATAGAATTCCATAATTTATATTCATATATATTTATATATTATAATGAAATATAATAATTTATTTCTTATATATAATAATTTATTTCTTTTATATAATTTATAATCTTAAACCCATGCCCCCTCCATTGCCAGAATATGTATACTGTGTTTCTGAATCTTCATGTTTGCTCTGTTTTCAATTTTAGGACACATTTTTATCTGAGGTCCAAAATATTCAATCTCCATAAATCTAGGCTGAAATTAGCAGAAGCTGCAGACAGATAGTGCCTCAAAAGATCCTTTTTTTTTTAATTGTGTGACAGTAAGACCAAGAAAATAAACAAATGGTCAGACAAACCAAGGTCTTGACTGACAGTAACATGGGACCTAGTTCAATTCTTAGGGCTTGTTATTAAAAAATTTAATGTCATTTTGAACCCTTGCCCAGAAACCTAGGGGATTTTCTACTTCTTTGTAGCTCAGAAATAAGCACTTTTTCCAGGTTTGCAACAGTATGGCAAGGATTTGCAGTAACAGAAGATGTTAACAGAGAAGAGAAAGGAACTACAATAAACCACCAATTTAGAAATGCAGAAAAGGCAAAAAAAGCCAGGTTTTCTATTAAATGCCCTTGAAAGCCATGCTCCCTGCTAGTTATTCTCACTTGCTTTTACTGGATTCCCTTAATGTAGTTAATCGCTCCATCTGTTAGATAGCTAGCAGTTTTTCCTTTGCTCTTCTCTGACTCTGATCTGGTTGGCTGTAGTTCACAGCAGCCTCTACGCTACTTCAGTGAGTTCAGAATAAGATAAATGACAAATGAAGTCTTTGCTAAAGAAAATGTGACTCATGGGCTGGAGCCTTCCTTTACTTTCCTCAAAAAAAATCAAAATAACAAACTGAACCTGTTTTGCTTATAATTTCTCTTACTAACTTTGGAAGACCTACATTTAATCAAGTAGCATCTTTCTGGTGACACTTTATTGCTGGAACAATGGGTGCTATTTAGTTCTCCATCCCTGAATGGTTCTGTGTTGTATTTCTCTCAGCTCTACAATTTAGCTGTTAGTTAAAGAAAGATTCCATAATCTAGCATCTATCAATTAGGCCTGCTCTGACCTGGTCTTTTGTCCCACTCTAGCCATTGTGGAATGCTTTCATGGCTTCTCAGATCTGCATGGAGTGTTCCTACCTTTTGGAGCTCCTTTCTGGTTTTCAGTAGTGAGTATGATTAACCCAAAGGCTTGCAGGAGGGAGGGATGTCACATGGAGAATGCTTTGGAGTTCTCTGTCTGGATGAAAGCACTTACTGCTGTGGGCAGTGCATAGCCTTTCAGTATGGGTAACCTTGCTTCTAACCTGTGATGCACCCTTTGATGAACCAATCTTTGTTGCGTCCCCAAATATATACTGCCAAGGGAGCTGGCAGGTATTTGTATAATGTGAAAGGATCATATAGTGAATAGTGATGATTAGACCTTGTAGATTTTTTTTTAATGTTTCAAAGAATTAAATGTTTTTATTTCATTTTGATACCCTGTTTTAGTCAATATTCCAAACCTTTACAGAAGTGAACCACTGAGGATCCGCATTTTAGTTTCTATCATTACCACAGTTTTCATTTCTAATTTGTCTAAAAGCCCTTGTTTCCCCACAAAAAAACCCATCTCAAACCTGTTGCTGTTAAAGAATTGCCATTATAAAATCTATATAATTTCTGTGTGGTAGCAGAGGAGAAATTGTTTGTCTTAGTTTATGCTGCTGGTTCTCTCTTGGGGTATGCAGGGAATCCATTTAAGCTGGTGAGCAACTGTGAGAGTAGAAGAAGGTAGAATGGTCTGGTTACAACAGTCTGTGCTATAAAGGGTGAGGGCGAGGAGGGAGAGAGCTTTAATGATAGCTGGATGGGACCATAACTGGGGAGAGGCTCAACAAGGTGGTGCTTTACAACCGCCAGTGGAGTGTTATGAGTGGGCATGCAGGCCAGGGCTGAGCAGCTACGGTAGAATTTCACGTGCTTGTTACAAAGCAATGCTTCTGCTCTAATTTCCTTGAGCCTGAGGGATTTTCATGACCAAATCTGAATTGCTCTTGTATCTGTTGGCCTCATGCTGAAGTCCTTTTCTCTAATCATATTCAAACAAGTTCTCCTTTGAATTATTGATGTCTATATGTGCATTTGAAATTACGCTGTCAGGAGGAAAAAAAATATGTGGATTTCCTTCTGCTTGTGAAGAATATACATTGTAAGGTAGTCAGCTTCTTTTTCTTTATACCCTATTCTGAAGCTGTTCTTACTCTAAAATCTTTCTGCCTTTTCAGTTGGTGGAAGCTGTCTGTTTCTACCTCTTTCCTCAGTAATGTTTTTGGTAGATTTCAAATTCTTATCCTTGAATTCTGGCACAACTTATGAAGAGAAGGTTTTGTGGTCCTGACAGGAGGCTGATTTATAAAAGATATTTGTTCTCTGTGTCGACTGAGAGGGACTTTCCAGCTAGCAAAGGCAGCATGCCTTCCCCAGTCAACAATACATCAGTAGAGCACAGCAGCTCTTGCTTATAGTCTTGTAATGGGACCATCAGTAAAAGAGGAGCATCCTCACAATACAAAAGTGGATTTTTGACATATGTAAAACAATAAAGTTGCCAACTACAGTAAGAAAACAGGAACTCCTGTGGTCCTGACACTTTGAGGGCAGGCTTACAACAAACGTAGATGGCAATTTGGTGCAGATGGATACACATTATAGGAAAGGTAGCTCTCATTGCAGAGGAATTGTTCATAATTTATGAGTTAAAAATAGAGCAGAACGTCCCAAAGGATGATATAGTAAATTGATACTGCTCTTTAAGGCTGAAAGAAAAACAAACAAACAAATCAGGCTTTTTTGTTTTTGTTGAGTGTGTGTTGTGGTGTTTGGTTTTTTTTTTTTAAGGGTCCAGAATACAAAACAATAACCCAAAATTCAACTTCCATGCAGAGATAAGATAAAAAAGAGGAGAGGGGTGACAGGCTGGGGAAGGTCTCATTCACCTTTACATGTGAGAAGGGGGAAGCTGAAGCTCCCTACTTGTACATGCATTTACAGCCACTTGAATAAATGCACTGTAACCACCTGATGGAGGGTACAGCAGATTTTCTTTATTGCTCAGTAAGAAAAGCAACAAAAGTTCAAACCAGTATATACTTGATGTCTCCACTCATCTCATTGTTTCATTGGAAGAGTTTATCACTGAGCAGCAAACATATCCCATGGTGGCTTGCATAAGATTGTTAATGTCGAACTTATGAGTGTCACCAGCAGGATCAATTATTTTGATTCTACACATTTCCAATTATTATGTTTTTTAATCGGGAGGGGGAGGAAATAGAAAATTGATTATTTGTAATGAGTTAAATCACAACCTGCATTAAACCTTCAATTATGTGTTCATAGAAAAGGACATAACAGGAAATTAGGTTATTCAAACAACATGATACTGCCTCTTGTCCTCCCTTCCCTCACTGTCCAAGTCTAGCAGAAGAGGCTACTTTTTTTTTTTTTCCCCCTAATGGCTTCCTCTGTTTATTCACCAGTTTTTCTCTCTTTACCCCTTACGTAATTTTCATAATTGATCCCACTTCTATTTTCAGCTGCATATCTGGTGACTGCAGGACTTAATTATAACATTTTAAATGATCAGCTCTGTCATTTCTTCATTTAATATATAGAAAAAAACTAGGACATGGATGCCAAAGAATCTTTTTGTGCCTTCCTTTTCTTTCATTCAGTGGCAATGAAGTAGAACATGGCAGAAGTGAAGTATTAAACCAGACAGTATGTTAAGAAACTGCCTTCCCCCCCTCCTCCCGCCTTTATTTTGAGATCAGTGCTGAAGTCTTCTTTCAGGATGACTTTTTAATCTTCTGCCACTTGGTCTCGAGTTCTTTTTCTGTGGATGTTAAAAAATGAAAGGAATTCACATCCCATACTCTGCAATGTGAGATCACAATGTGAGATTCTTTTCAGGTTTCTTTCTTCCTTGCTCTCTAAATATTTTCTTTGTAAAATAAGTTTTAGACGTACTGATCATCTGAAGATTTTAAAGCGTTGTATGAATTTTTCTTTAATTTGCTGGAAGGTTCTGTCTGCTCTCCTGACATGTAGAAATATACCACTGTCTGTTGAACTAGAGCTGAAACACTATGAGAAATGCAACAATCACAGGCACTTACAACATAGACAGTGGGGTTTGTAGATGTGCGACCTGCTCTTCTGTGGCAATGCTGATAATACGCAGAGTGTCAAATGAGAAGTGGCAGTGTAACTTCTATAGTGTCGTATTAACCCCTGATTGTATGTGTATTTGGGCAAACTTTATTTTGAAGATGTGGGATAGTATAAATTACATAATAGATCTGCCGAATTATTTTCCTGTAGCAAGGTCATTAAGTTCCCCGGTTCTTCGAGAAAGTACGGAGAAGCTGTATTTCTTCTTGCCTCTCATTGATAGGTGTCCAATTATTCTACAGCTGGACTTTTGGGCTGGAAAAACAAATGTCACTTGTGGAGACTACAGAGTGCCTGAATATCAACACAATATAAAAACTAGGTGTTTACTTAGGGTACTGAAGATTTTATGAATATCAGGGTCCTTCTAGATATTTGTAATTGGTCACTGAGAAAGACATTATTTCTGGACAGCTTTACTAGAAGGATCTAATTGAAGTTTTATTGAAGTTTTCATGTCTCAAAATAATAAAGAACCTAGTCTTAGTGAAATCATTGTGAAAATGTCTGTCTTCCTTATGCTGCTTTCTTATCCTTCTTTTTTTCAGTGCTTTTGTTTTTAAATCTAATTTTCCAGTTATTTGGAATGTCTGTTCCTTGTTCCAGAAATATGGTATCCAGCTGAGTCTGCGGCAACTTGAATAACTTTGTCTCTGAATTCTGTCCCTTCTTTTTTTAGTTTCAGTCATTCTCCTTCATCTATCTCAGCTCAAGATAGCTGGAGGAAAAAGCCCTTTCTTCTCTACTATTCAGTAATACACAATTTCTTTGATAGTTTGTTTAAGGTTGCCCTTTCTCAGTTTCATTGTTTGCCTGACAATTTTGTGGTTATTGATGGCATTTGCTGCTGCTTCCATTTTGTAATGGTGACCTGAATCTTGAATTCATTTAACTTGATCTTTCTTTGGTTTTATGTCCTCATAAAAAGTGTTGTCATTTGTTTGACTCTGTTCCTGTGTGTATGATGCCTCCAAATCAAAGTTGGTTACAAAAGTTATTGAAATAGAAATCCAAATCTTATGAAACATAGATCATTTGGGGCAGTGTTTCTCCTTTGCTATTTTTGTTTCTTGATGGTTTTAATCTATTTGCAGTTGATTATGAGGAATGCTACTGAGTGATCATTGTCTCTGTAATTGAGTAGCAGTTAAAGATGCTTCCTATTTGCACCTGTTGGTCTGAGCTTGCATGAAGACTTAAGTCTTGTACAAGAGTTACCGGTGTGTTTTTCTGTTTCTGACTTTCAACAGAAATAAAGGGGGGCCAGTATTCTTTTCACTACACTTATGGCTTTTATGTTAAATTTAAAAATATTTATTTGTTGTACTTACACTTTATCTTGACTTTGGAGTGGTAACTGACCACAAAAAGGTATTGTGGATGACTTCATTAAAAATATTTTTCTTTATATGAAAGCATCATCTTTTGATTGTTGAAACTGTTTTCTGCTCTCAAGAGGACAATGTCTAATATACTAGTGAGCCTTCAATAAATGCTTAAATGTGAGCAGGTTTAATTGCTGTTTAGCAATTCACTAGAGAATATATTTATCACCTTACTTCTCTGTCATCCATGAGAATTTATTCATCATCCTAAAGTATTTAATAGAACATATATTTGCTGAAAAATAGGATACATCAGATGTATTTTAGGTAG
This sequence comes from Microhierax caerulescens, assembly GCA_035590215.1. Taxonomy (NCBI): domain Eukaryota; kingdom Metazoa; phylum Chordata; class Aves; order Falconiformes; family Falconidae; genus Microhierax; species Microhierax caerulescens. Next base: position 36,438,400 of record JAVJGJ010000047.1, on the reverse strand, counting down.
CTGAATGTACTCAGGTTGCTGAAATAGGGATTTCTGATCCCTTAACAAATCTGAAAGAATATGTCAATAAATTAATGAGAATTAAGTAGCTTTAGGTAATTAATGTCAGAATAAGTAGCTGATTTGTTTGGAGTATTTTCTTGTATTTTTCAACATTTATTTTACAACAAAACTCTATTAAAACACCTGCTAACCATCAGATACGTATTAAATTCATGTGTATAGATCACTCCCTTGTATAGGGGTCTTGGTAGACTCAATAAAATGATATTGATTAATCAGTTTTAAATAAAAAGTACCAATTCTGATCCTAGTGCTGTGCTGGCGTACTTTTTCATTCTGACACCTGTGGTGTAGCTGCAGAATATAGAAATATTAGGGTTTCAATAGTCACACTATTTAATGAGATAATTTTGTTTTATTCTAATTATACTAGATTTTTTTAATAGTGTAAGGCTTTTTTTCTGGTTCTTTCAAAAATACTACACTGCAAGTGCATTAAAAATGAGCTACTGAAAATACTTAGGTTTTGATAACTTTAAAACATTTCCTTAAAACTGAGAATTTTTTCAACTAATTTTCCTCATGTTTTGACTCTTTCTTTTTTTGCTTGTGAATAGATGATGTAATTCTGCATTGGATTGTTTTGAAGATGCTTGTGAATTTTTTGATCAGTATTCTGTTCTTGCTATCATTCTGAGACAACCAAAGGAAGTTTCAGTCAGTTCAGTGGGAATGAGAATGTTTCAATATTTTTGTGAGCTGGTTCACTATGTGCAATTGGAGGAAATATTTTTCCTCCCTTGTTCTTTACACTGTCCACTTTACATATGCGATGTGTTTTACGGCAGGTACAGGTCTTGTTATTTGCTTGTAAGTCCCTATTTTAGTTGCAGGTTTTTTGTGCTACTGATGCAAAAATTAGATCAAATATTTGCAGTTCATAGTGTGCCAGTGAAGGTATATACTGTTATTTCTGCTTCTTGAGTGAATGAAAATTAACTAACACAGCATGAAAATAAGTTGAATTGGATTCACCTTCCTCATTCAGGTTTAAAAATTTAAATGGATATTCACAGTAGAGTTTAGAGCACTCAGACTTGTAGAAACAGAACATTCATCTGCCAGAAATATGGCCAAATTTAAATTAGCTTTCATATTGTGACAATGATTTATGGCAGTTTATTTTCCACTAGGGATTTAGCTATTGTAGAATTTTTCCCTATGTTTTTTCCTGTTAGTTTTGCCAAAAAAATGGAAGCGTAAAAGGAAGGGATTCTGTTCTGCCTTTCATGATAACAATGAAACTGTTAGCTGGGGGTTAAGCCTAGTCCCTTCCTGAGAGCCAATGTGAAGCCTATGCACAACAAAGGTTTATTTTAGAGCTTGAGTGAGATTTAAGAAGAGACACATACAGACTATTTGGAGAATTTCCTGGTCTAGAATCTTTATATTGAATGATGAGTGAATTTACAATGTATCTCATTTTAGCGAAGCGTGTCAGTGATAACCAAGCTAGAAAGGGCACAGATTGACTTTCAGTTAATGAAAATGGTACTTTCATTAAGTGTACCTATTAGGCATTGATGTGGGTTTGTTATTGTTGCAATCTCCAGCATAATCTTAAGAATTACTTACTGGATTTTGAAAGAAAAACAACATTCAATATTAAAGCCGCAGGTAGGCATTTGGATGCAGCTGCATGCTTTCTTCACGAGGAGGCAGAATGCTTCTGATCTGCTCTCTGGTGCTGGCTTACTACTTTTTGGTATAAGGCAATTCCTGAGGAATGCTGCTGTGGATATGTGTGATGTTAGACATGGGCTGAGGTGATGCCTGCTGACCCGCTATGGGCTCCTGCCCTTTTCCTTGGGCTGGTTCTGATGCTCCTCTGACTTTGCAGTGTCTCTGGGCACATAAGCACTGGTAGAAACCTAGCCCCAGCTGACTGGTATTCTGCTGATTTAGTTCTCTGAACTGGCTCACTGCTGGCTCGCAGGAATGGCAGTTTGCACACAGAGATCAACAAAATTTGTTTCTAATACAGGAGAAATAAGTAAGACATTCCTTCCTAATATCAATTAGTGAGTTATAATAGCTAATAGATACTGATTTAGCCTTTCATATCTGCTATGGGTTGCTGGCCCTTTCTGTTTACTATCTAACTTGGTTTGCTTTCAGGCTTAGAAAGCAAGCTTGACATATATTATGGTCGAAAAGATAGACTGTCACTATTTTGCTCTACTTTTTACAGCTCTACAGTACTTTTCTAACTTACTCTGGATGATTGCCATGAGCTTAGAGTTGAATGTGTAATATTGCATGACTGTACTTACAAAACAGGGTAGATAATAGCAACAAGTCTTTGTGATTCCAGTTAAGGTTTCAGACTAAGCCAGGTGTAGGTTTTACAGGACTGTCAGAATACAATGGTGTAGATGCACTCAGTTTGCTCTGAGTTGCTGTGTTCGCCTTGCTGGATATAGCTTTCCTCTACTTGCAACCACTTCCATGGCTCTGCACAGTGCACGTTTCTCAAGAGTAAATGAAGGGCTGCTTTGCACACATGCAAGTAGAAACCTGGGCTGAGCTTGTGCAGTGCTGCTAATATTTATCATAAAACACTCAAATGACCTCATCAGAGACAGTTTTTACTTCAATGTCATCAGCACTTAGGTTGACTGACACTTACATAGTGGATAGTTATTCAGTGTCTGGCTTTGTTATCATTTGTTGTGTGACCTCATGCCTTGCAGGCCATTTGGAGACTGGGTCTTGTGGAAAAAATTCTTGAGCATATGCCTTGGACTATTATATGATGTATAAGACTAATAGATCTGACATACAGTTGTACAGATGCATGGCTTTCGTAACCTCTTTCCCCCCCTAAGATATCTTTGCTTATATTTTCCAGTGCTTAAAAAGGAGTTCCCCAGCCACTCAAATTCAGTTAAGTAGATATTTTCATTTACCCCATCTGTAAGGACAGAACCATTGTGAAAAATCTTTGCTTCTGGAGCTAATGAAGCAGTAGTAAGCAATGGCTTCCTTTGCTGTCCAACACTCAGGATAAGATGAGATTTGCATTTGGTTGCTGGTTTTATTAGCTACTGTTAATAATAAAAAAGTGTTAACTTGGGGACTCTACTAAAGACTGCTAGCATGGACCAGCAATGAGACTTTTCTGACCTATTTTCAAAGTGTCTCTCTCCCTGACACTTCCCTGTGGTTCTTGTAACAGGTCTCTGCTTTCTTTAGCTCTGTATGTGTCCTCCCTTTTGCTGAACACTGAAAGTTATTTCCAAGACCATAAGAAACCCTGGCATAACTGAAAGCCAAGCAATTAAACTCATTGTGATAGTAAACATTGGTAAAACGTCCTATGTAGTTTTGCTGTCTGTGAGCCTCATCAAATTCTGGCTCTTTCAAAATGCCATTCCAACTAAATGGTTTGCTGCATTGCACTGAAGATCATCACACACTGGCTATTTTGGACGAAGAGTGGATAATAAAAAAATAGTTTTCATTTTCAGATTAAGTCTTTTTTCTTTTCTTTTTCACTTGGTTAATAATCTCAAATGCAGAACATTTTGTTCCTTCTCGAGTGACTCATTGTTCAGTGAATATGGTAGTGGACTATAAAATACCCAAAAGACAAAAAACATTTAAACTACTAACTGCACTTGATGTGTATACTTGGTGACTTGTTCAGTTTTGTTTACTAAAACACAGGCCAAACAACTTACAGCTTCTCAGTCTGTCTATTTGAGTAAAATATTAAATAGCAAGAGAAGAACAGTTATATTTTTCCTTTTTTTTTCTATGAAGCAAATAGTGTTAACTGTTAAGGATTTCAGTAGCTGCTGACATGTCCTAGAGCTCTTGAAACACTAGCAACTGGTATTTTCTCTTATATGTACATTTCAGACATTTTTAAAAAATAAGTGGTATTTAACATTAAAATTACATTTCACGCACATGTGGTCCATTTTTTTTTTTAGGTGTCCAGTGTTTTTGTTGTTGAGGTGAATGGTTTGTGTTCATCAGACCTCAGTTGTTTATCCATGCTTATGATCTTCAAAATCATGGTCACAATTGCTATTACTCAGATACAGAGATTTACACAGATACAAAATGAGATTTCCGCCCCCCCAGTTATTGCAAAATTCTTTAAGAATATAAAGTACACAATTCAGAATTTTAAAAAAATTGTATTGCAAATAATAAATCCATATTTATTTTCCTCGGTTTTGTTTTCCTGCTTGTAGTGGTGTTTCCAAGGTGATGAAAATCAAGAGAGCTACTGATACTGTGGACTTATACAAGAAGATCTTCAAGGACTAAATACAGTAAGTTTAACTAAAGCATTGTAGTGACACAAGTTTTTGTGATTTGGTGTCTATGTTGGACTTGAAGTTATACTGTTAATTTGTTTTGTTATATTGTGCGGGTGAGGTAAATTAATACTGAAAAATATTTGATATGCCTTCAGAAAAAGTGGGTTGAAGGAAGATTTTAGAAATACTTAAGATTGTTTTCTTATGTGGAAAGACTTGTCTTCTGCTTAGACATGAAAATATCTGGTGTGTAATTCTAGCAAGTCTGGTCTTGTATAATTAATCTTTCTGTCTTCAGAAAGTTTAATCTATAATACTGGGATCTTGCAGGGTGTCTTGTAGTCTATTTGTAGACTGCACAAAGGTCTTTGTTTGGGAGATGCTGCGAAATATAAACTTGCATTATAATCAATTTAGAACAGCACTTTTCTGCTGCCTGCCCTCGCAAGGTACACTCTGACAATAATACAGATGCACTTCTAAAATAACGTAGGTGGCTGTTTACAAGTCTGCAAGCAACCTTCACTCCCTGCAACTGTTTTCAGGGAATAGAGTCAGTGACAGATGCCCTAGAAATAACTAAGCACAGTGTGTGTGTTGCTATGGAAGCTATTCTATACTGTTTGATGCACACTACATCATCCAATTTATAAGAGCTTTGGAGCCAATCAGATAGCTTTTTTTCTTTTTTTTTTTGTCGTCTTCTTTCCCCTC
>JAVJGJ010000047.1:36386453-36423742 GCA_035590215.1 Microhierax caerulescens | reverse complement strand
GCTACAACAACTGTTGTAGCTGAGACAAGCGGGAGAACCTGCACCCCATAACAGACACCGTGAGAGGTGAGCCGTTGATGACTAATTGATATGGGTGTATTGCAATATTTGTTATCCATCTTAACTCAAATGGCAGCTTTTGATGCTAATCAACCCACAGCCTTCATTCCTTTACAGCTGGTAAATTGTTTACAGGTAGGCTGAGTATATTTGACTCTGGAAGCCCAGAAGCTCAGTGAAACCTGCTACTGCTGCAGGTAGCTCTTCTGCAACACAGAAATGAACTTTATTACATAACTGAGTGGTGAATGGTTGTTGAGGGCCTTGGATGTGAGTCATTTGAGATCAATTGTTCTGTTTTGCTGAGTAAAGCAGCAGGGTTGAGCTCAAGGTTTAGGGTTGATAGTTTAGAGGGAAAAAGAAAAGGATTAAGGACATCTTTAGCTTCAGTGGTAGTTACTGGCTAAATTCTCTGGTGGGGCTTAAGAACCTTAGTGCTTCCCTACAACTTTAAACCCCACAAAGCTCATGCCAAAAGCAGACATTTAAGAGCTCATCAAATTTAGAACTATTGTTATTTCTCAGTTGTTTGTCTTGAATACTACAGGAAAGCCTGCAACTCCATTATTTTTATTTTTTAACGTTAAGCACAGACAGTAGAATTCATCAGTGACTTGTAAATGCTAGCCAGGAATTGCAAAAAAATCTCACAGGTCTGTCTATGTCTGTAAGAAACACCAAAGTAGCTATGCTGGCTTTATGTAAGCTCCACAGAAAGGCCAGAAGCTGAGGAGCATCTGAAAGAGTTTGAGAAAATGCTAGAATGAAGAATTATACAGTAGAATGGATGAGCATGTATAAAAATTTGGCCACAGGAATAACCATTGAAGCAGAGGAAAAAAACCCTCTCTTGTAGAAAGCTGTCTGTCAGGAACTGCAGTACTTTCCATGGGGAGCTTGGTCAGCCCTTCTTGGTTTTCCTTCTGATGTGGCCCAGGATACTGATACTGCTTGAAGAGTTCAGTGAAATAAATCAGGCACTTGAAAAGGCATTCACCTGTTATATGCAGCAAATCCTAAAGCTTTAAGTCCTGTCTTACTTACAGTGGCCACAAAGTTCCCAATTCTATACCTCTACCTAATTCAGTTTTTGGTAGTAAGCGAATAAGTGGGAATCTACAGCCATTAACTATGCAGTGCGTGTGTGGGGCAGGCTGGTTGTAGTGCATCCTCTGAGGACAACAGTCCATCATTGTATGTACACATATCTAACAAGTCCTGTCTGTTTCTGGACTGCACATACAGTTTTGTTACTCAAATGACTGTTTGCTTTTTTGGATTAGCTAGTAGTAAAAGCTATTCCATATGTGAGTTTTCTGCCAGTTAGTAGAGTATCACCTTTTCTGGAATTTCTCCAGTACTTTGTGGATGTTGGTTGCGTCTGTAGAGCAGTTCTGGTGTGCTTGTAACTGGCTTATTTTTGCAAGAAACAAGACAAAATCCTGTTCTGGGTGCACAGCAACTCTGCTTTGACACATAATGGAGATGCAAGGGTCCAAACCAATGATTTGTTGTTTGAACAGGTTTGAATTGTGCTTATGATGGGAACATCCAGTCCAGGGGATAAGACTAAGTAGAGTTTGAAGTGAAACCCATGAACTGTGGTGTTAGTTACTATAGATAGATACATGGACCTCTTCACTAGGTGCTCTGATCTCCTGATTAGGCCCTGTTTTATCTAACTGTTTGCTAAGTATCTACAGCTGGAGTGAACTAACACTTTCCTTCAAAGCAGTGGAAGCACTTTGAGCTAAATTGTTTGCTTGCAGAAGACAAATGGTTATTTTATTAACAAGATCTGAGACCAAGATTTGCAAGAACAAAACAGTAGAATTCTGAGAATTTTAAAAAAGTCACATTTCATGTATTTTTTGTTTTCTTGATCCTTTTATCTTTCTCATTTGTATCTTTATGTGTTTATTGTGGAGGTGTAATTTAAATCTAGATTCTTGAAACATTTACCTTTGCCAGTAAGCATCAAAAACTTTACCAGAATTTCCTTCAAACCTTTCTCATTGATTAGAAACTAAAAGCTGCCATAAGAGAATGTTACCCATTAGTAAAGATTGTGCCTACATCAGTCATCTGCAATTCAGATTTTTTTTAATGTCAGCATATCTTATTTGCTAGTGTTACTTTTCCAGTATTTCAGGTTTTTTTAGAAACACAAACTCCTTTGTGATGTTAGTGGATAGAGTCTTAGATGCTATAGTGGACTGAATACATGATTTAGCAGGCATTTTCTTTCCTTGTTGGTATGGATGGCTGTTCTGACATGGGTACTTGGCAATATCTCATGCAGGATGTGGATGATAAATTGCCTGCAGGATTGGGAATAAGGGCAAGCAGAGTGAGTACCTCATAGTAATACTGATTTTAAACCACCAGTGATTTTACAGAACATGCACATCTACACTGATCCTGGAGCAGCTTATCTTGCTGTAATTTGACTAGGAGATCTTAGGCTTAGGTCTTTCCCATATGTTTGACTTTATCAGTATGGGAAATCACCCTTCTCCTGCTACACTGTTATTTCACTGTGGATTTCGTTCTTTTGGGTGATTTCAATAGATGTTTTATGTTGCATGCAACTATTTTATGCACTTAGCGTACACATCAGTAAAGTAAGTAGCGATGTCGAAAACATTTATAAAATTTTATTATGGCTGGAGAAGATGCAGCCCTGGAAAAAGTAACTGATTTTTTCCTAGAGACTGAAAGAACAAGGGTACAGGAAGTGTGTATGAATGTTTTCTGAGTCTTTTAGTAGACAGTAGGGTGGGATGACTTTTTAGCACTTAGGACATTTGCTGTAGTGTTCTTTGCCTGATTATTTATTTTAAGCTTCTCTGTATCCCTTGTTTCCTTTCAGATGTTTCATTAATATTCATCTGTATTTAGTAGGATCTCAGCTGTAATACCTGGTGGCCTGCTTCCTGTCTGAATGATCCCACCTCCCTCATTAGCAATGAACCTTCGAGTCTGGTCTTATATCCCAAAGTAGCTTTCATAAGAAAAGATTCACCAAATATGTTTTAAATTTAATTAGTTCCTTTCAAGCAGTCGTTTTTTGCTTGCATGTTGCATCAAATCAACCGTACATGAATGAATGTGCCAATTTGGGATTAGAACAGTGTTTTGGCTTAATCTTATATAATCAAAATGTTGCAAAGGTTTTTGGTTTTTTATGTATATTTAGTACACACACTTCCAAATGTTCATAACTTCAAAAACTACTCTGAATGCTCAGGAATGCATGGCTGTTCCAAGTTATTGATTTGTTGTTGTTTTGGGCCAGATTCTCTGGTGATATGGAATAAGACCATTATGTTGACTCCACTGGATCTATGCTGCTAAAACAGCTGAAGACTGTCCAAGAGTTCCTAGGTTTTATATTAATAGTGATGCCAATAAAAATTGAGCTGATGTCTAATACGCTTGTAATAAAATTCCAGTGTGTGTTTGCTGATTATGGGGCTATACAAGTCTGTAAAGAAACAAACTAACCAGCCAGAGAACTGTGCTGAGTGACTGGTTTATGTGGATTCACATTCAAGTTTTTCTTGACCAGTGATTCTCTGTTCTCAAAGGAAAATTCCCTTTTGAACTTCTGCTGCTTTGGAGGCGTGAGGATTGCAGGGGGGGATATACTGCCTGGGCAGAGAAGGAAGGTCCAGATGGATAAGATCTTTTGATATCATTTTGAAAAAGTGGGTGCACTTGTATGGTCTGAGAAAAATGTGGGACACTTCAGGGTTATTCAGGAAGAAATTTTTCTGTGGATTTTTCTGTCTGGCACAGAAATGCCAGACTTGTAAACCAGCAGAGCCAGCAGAATTTTGTACTACTTTGCACTCATCCTTCATTTTTCTCACAGAAGTGTGATTTCCCAAGTGGACAGTGTCCTTAAAGATGAATAGTGTAAGACTGTGAAAGTGTTCATCTAGAAATCTTTAGCTAGTAAATCAGTCTGTTTCACTTTTTTCTTATGTGAAGCCATTTATGTCCTGATGGAGGCTCACCTGCCCAGCCATGCTAACTCGCTTGAAAATGTTATGAAGGAGCATGTGTGTGTGTAATGTGTGAAATAGCCTAGATGAAAATGCATTTTTAGGTGGCTGATACAGGACTTTTTCCCTGAAAGTGCCACTACTTCATCCAGTATGCTATAAGGGATGCAAGGTGAGCTTGTTTTCAGAATGTACCTTTAATGATTCTTTTGGTTTTATGATTCTTCCTGTCAGGCAGTGGAAAAAACCCTATGTCTACAGAGAAAAGCGTTCAGGTGATTGAACTAGATTTGTGGAGTTAGGTAGGATACATTTGTACCCCAGCCTTACATTTTGTATATTTCAGACTGGCCAGAAATAAGGGGGGCATTTCTGAAATGACACTTGCTTTCATTTTCACTTCCCTTCACCTGCATGAAATTACCATTTATGAAATTACAGTTTTGCCTGATGATTTTATTGAAGAAAATGAGATCTAATAACTACAAACTATGGTAGAAAAATAGTACTGAACTCAGCAGCACTGCAGACTGTGTATTCAATTAAGGTGAAATCATACTATTTGCAAGCATTTGCACTCTCTGGCTGTTCCAGTGCTTGACTGTGGTCAAAAGGGAGTGTTATTTGCGAATACTTTAACTTGTCTCTGCGCAGTTGTAGTGGAGCCTCTGAGGATTGTAATGGCAGCTGGGATTTGTTTGTTCACTTTTTTTCTTTTTTTTTCTCCTTCAAAATAAAGCAAGATCAGAAAACACATGAGGCTTGTTTTAGCACCCCTCTCCTCCTTCCCTGCCTTGCCCCCATCTTTGTGTTGTTATGTGGAGTGTCAGAAATTCTGATCTCTTGGCTCAGGCTTCCTGGAGGGACAAAGTCCAAATATTCAAGCTGTGTAGTGTTTCTGGTGCTCTGCAGTATCACTGATACCTTTTAGTTGCAAGGTACCACATCACCTCCTGCTCTCGGTGCATTTGCTTTCGATAACTAGGTTGTATACATATGTTTGTGTTTTCTAGCCAGAGTTTACTCTTATCTGTGGGGAAAAAGAAAGATAGTCTGCTTTGCTTTTGTGTTCTTTAAAGATCTGTTCTTCCCAGTTGCCAAGTAGTCTGTAGACAAAATCAGAAGAGCTCTGAGTTTCAACGTGAAAGTGCACATTGAACTGGTGACCTGACAGCCTCTGAGAGCTTGTGCTGTTTTGATATTTGGCTAGAACTTAGTAAAATAGAAGATAAGTAATGCAAATTGAAAACATGTCACCAGTGCTAGACATTTTGAAAATATTCTGCACCTGAAGGCAAAGGCTGCAAGCCTGCCCTGGGTTCTCAGTCTAGAGAAAGAGTAATTGGCTGTTCCTGCTCTGAGTCTTCATCTGGTTCAGAGCCTTTTTTTTTTTTTTTTTTTTTTCTCCACAATGGGTCAATCAAAAACCAGGGAGGAATCTGACTCCAAACTTCCCTTCAAACAATTCTGATTTTACTGTTCTGTTCTTGCATCCTTGTTTTCTCTAAAATCCACATGTTCAAAGTGCAGTGAGAGTAAAAATCTTACTGTACCTGTCCTATGAAGAACGAGGGACTGTTTTCAGATGGTAACTTAACTAACTGGCTTCAGTTGCATCCTGACTTCCAGAGCCTTCAGCTACTGGGTATGCAGCTAAGTCTCTTTAAAGGACTGCAAGTGTAAATAAATAAATTACCAGTGTCTTATTTGCTGTACTACTTGCCTATACTCATTAGTCTTCTTGTAAAAACATTCGAGTGGCATTGGTTATGCACAAATGAAGAAAAATATACTAAGCAAAGTTAAAATTGAGCTGCTTCTGTACACATCCCTATTTCCCTTTTCATATCCCTTAAAGCCTGTGTAATACAAAATTTGAGAACAATGAAATTAAAAAAATTAAAATCCAAACCTGCTGTGCAATTAATCTGACCAATGTTCTGAAAGTTTATGCTATTTTCTGAAAATATGAATGCTTAAGATTATGATATTTAATTGTGTATATATCCACTGATTTGATTCTTTTTAGAAGCTCTCAATAATTTTTTCCTAAGTATTTACATGGTAGGCAAGTGTAGAGGAATGAGGCAGTGGATTGATTGACATTGGTAATATGCAGCTGTGGCCTTGTTCGAAGGCAGTGGGTTGATTGACGTGGACGATGTGCAGCTGTGGCTCGTCCTGCAAAGTGGTTAAATAGCTCTGAGGAGTGTGGGAGAGGGAGGCTGGATGAAGAAGGAGCCGGAGGAGAACCTGGATGATACAGAGAAGAGCAGCAGTGTGGTCTGGCCTCTGGAGGGTGGAGAAACAGCATGGATGCTAGAAGTTGACCAACAGTAAAGCTTTTTTGCGGCCTCCTAGCTTGCCTGTGCTGTGACAGTCGGTGCCCCATGTGAGGTAAACTGATTTAAACTCAAATTGCAACAGACAAGAATAATCCATAAGAGAATCTATTCTAGTCTCTGCCCTTAAATTTTTATAAATATGCATCTCCATTACAATATTTGTTACAGCATCTTTGGAACTGTGAATAATATTTGGTTGGTTGGCTTGTTCTTTTGTTTTTGCTGACTAGGTTCTGCATTTGTATTACACATGATCACAGAATCATAGAATCGTTGAGGTCAGAAAAGATCTTTAGGATCATCAAGTCCAACCGTTAACCTAGCACTACCAAAATGTGTTACCTGCTGAGTTTTTTGATAGTGTCTTTGCTTGTGCAGGAACGTTGAAGGAAATTGCCAAACCCAGAAGTTGCCCTTGGTCAAAAATGACATGCATTTTCAAGATAACACCAAAACTGTGTAAAGAATGCGATCAAATGTCTGTATTGCCAAAATGCTGCAAGTTCCTCCTGAACAATTGGCAATGACTACTTGTCTTATTACTGAGGAAAGACTGATTGGGAAATGAGGAGAAAAGAGACACACACAATTAGTGCCTATCCTAGCTGCATCTTTACATAAAATAGCAAATACTGAATTTCCTGTCTCTGCTTCATCTCTTCACGTTGCTGGCTTCCATGAGTGGAAATAAAGGACTTGATTCCAAAATATTAGTGTAATAGTTTAAACAAAATTAAAAAACCACACCAGAGTGCATCAGAGAAACCACTGTATTGAGAGTATCTGAACTGAATCTTGAAGTGACGATTTTAAAAAGTGTGGTTGATCTATGCTTAAGGAAAGGCCTTATATATATTTATAGTCATAAGAGGCTTGTTATGGGCCTGGAGTATTGCAGAAATACTAAGAATTATTAGTAGCTGTTGTTCAAAATTGTTCAAATCCAAATTCTGCGTGGGTTTATGATATATAATGTGAACAAAGTCAATCACATGTGAATACTCGTATGTGAAGAAGAGTATCTTTTTCAAAGTATTTCTTCAAAACATTATACTTCATCTTATAGGGAGAGTATATAAAGCTAGTCAGCTGCTTTGTGTTATGGTAACATTAAATGGAAGTGTTGGGGGAAGTGGAGACTTCCTGTTCTACTTTAAATTCTTGTTTCAGTTTACACAAATATGGCAATATTAAAGGACAAATAACTTATTCGAGACTAGCTGTCTTTGGATAATATCAACTCTAGGACAAATGTCCTCAACAAAAGTCTGTTCAGGGAAGAGGTGTCGCAGGGAGATCTTTAAAGATTTTATCAACATATTGTGATTAATGTTAACTGCATTATTTTATAGGATTTTGTTTGGAAACCTCTGTAGTCATCTTTTATTTAATGTTCTTCATGTTGTTAGTGAATTTGAAACTAATATGGTGCAAGGAGCCATGAAACCTTGTGCTATTTTCCTGTAAGCTTTTAAAAAAAGAAGCAGAGTCTGTCCACAAGAGTTGGAATAGCTAAATTGTACCAGAAGTTACTTATTTAGTGGGATTTCTCTTTTAGAATTGTCAATAAGCCATGTCTTAGCACAATGCATGTGTATGGGAAAGTCTTGCTCCTTGCAAGTGTATGGGGAAGTTCCATGTAAAAACAAAAGGTTGAAAGAAAATCCTCTAGAGAGTGTAGGTTTTTCTGCAATAATGCAACTATTAAGGCTAATGTCTTGGTCAAACCTCCAGTAGCTCCTTGTCTGCTTACACTGTTTTCAAAAAGAAGGAAACTGAAAATTGATTTTTTTATTTTTTTTTCTGGTGTTGCTCCTGGAATAAAATTGCGTTATGTTGTATGGCTGTGCTTCACTAAATAGCTCCTCTGTTTTACCCTGGAGATAGTTTTATGTCTGTACTGTGTGAAATGATCCCTGGTTAGCAGCAGTCTTTATATAGCAATTTAATAAAGGTTAGTAACTTTTACCTCTAACCTACAGTTAAAGAAACAAAGAGCATTATTTGCCCAACTGCAGCACCTACTGGGTGGTTTATTTCTTTAAAATTTTTCTTTCCCTGCTTCCTGCGTATGTAAGATACTGAATCTGATAACTGAAAAAAACCCAACCCAAACCATATCTGGAAAGAGCTGGACAAACACTTCCCTTATTTCAAATTTTATATGCCAAATCCACAGTTTTGAAGTTCATGTCGAGTTAGTGGTCATTGATGCTGTGAAAGATTTATTTAATGTGTGCAATATTGTTGCCATTTTCTGCTACTTTGCAAATTTAGAGTCTATAAACAGACACTATTTTGTAGTGTCTACCTGAAGTTTTATAAAGTTGTGAAGATTCCTTTTGCTGTAGCCGTATTTTAAAGAACCCGTTCCTACTGCCCTGTGTTCAAGTACCTTGTTATAAACATACAGACAGTGGTGTTCTGTAGTTAGAGAGGTAATGATTTAATAAGGGCCAAAGTCAAGAGAGTTGTGAGATTAATTGTAAAGTAAAAGTAGTGACTGCTACGCCTGTATGTTCTCTTCTTGTTGCAGATCAAATAGATGGCAGATTTAATGGTCATTTTTCATTCTTTGAAGAAAAGTTGTTTAATTACCCTGACCAAATTCCTGAGTGCTTTTTGAAACAGCTATGTCCCATAGACTGAAATTACAGGTTGATGAAGAAAAAAAGAAAAAGATGATTCTGTAATTTCAAATTACTTATTTTATAATAACTGAATTAGTTTTATGTGTAGATTTTATGATTAATGTTTGGAGAGTTGATTCACATTTTTCTTTAATTTTGGTTTCCTTACCATAGAAACAGAGCATTGATGTGCTGAAGATAATATTCTAAAACTACCCAATTTCCCCCTTTTTTAAAATAATTCTACACCTACTATGGGTTTTTTTTTGTGTGCTTTTCCCAAATGACAATAAAATGTCATGACTGTGGGGAAAATAAAATGCAGTGATTCTTCTTCAGCAATGCAGGTGAAGGTCACCCAGAGTTCTTTCCTGCATTTTGAGTAACAACACAAATCACAGAATAACTCAGATTGGAAGGAACTTCAGGTTTTAAAATAACTTTGGGTTTGGATAAGAAAACGGTGTCTCAGAACAGATTCAAGGGGCTGCTGCTGTTTTCAGTTATTTTCTACTTCTATTTAACAAGCCCTTACTTGTCTATGGATTTCAACACATACCTATTTAAAACAAAGCTCACATTTTAATTGCACAAAGGAACACAAAGAAACAGGTGGGAAGGCAGGTGTTTTCCTGCTATAAATTTTTCTGGTGATTGGTGATTCACTTGTACTTCTCTCCATGTCAGTAATGGATGCTATATATAATTCCAGGTTGAGAGATGGCCACCTGCCTCTCTGAGCTGGCATGTCTTGTGTAATGTGTCCTACAAATACATCCACCTCTTGCAGCAAAATTTCAATTCACTTGCTGTAAGGTTAATTATTTAAAATAAAAAATGCTCAGTTTGGGACATGCATAAGGTTATAAAGGAATCTATTTTAAGTGCCACTTATAAAAGAGGATGACCTGAATTAAGATCAGAATGTGACTCTAACTGTGCTGTATAGGTACCCCAGAATTTCATTAGATTTATTAGGAAAAGTTTAAGACAATATGATGATATACAAGGTACAATTACTGTTCTGAATGAATTGATATGCTACTTGAAAGTGTATTTTCTACATTAAAAAAGTAATTGAAGCTACAATTTGAATGGAGGTGCTATCAAAAGTGACTTGTAAACAGTCACAGCTAAGGAGTGACTTTTTTGCCAGAGCTGATGGAAGGATTTGGGTTTCCAGGCTTGCCAGACCTTTCCCACTTAAGCTGAAGAGCTGTGACTGTTAACAGGCTGCATTAGGAACCAGTTGCCTCTCAGCAGATCTGCCACAGACTGGGGGAAGTGAGGGAAGATAGGCTTAGAAACCAAAAAGCAACCTTTTAAAGATCATGTGAAAACTATGATGAATTTTTTCTTAGAGCAGTAAAATTTGTGCCACAGGAGACCTATCCTACACACCACAGTGGGTGGCAGGCCTGCATAGATTGACTGTGGAGTTTGGGGTGATAACGTTCTCCATTCTTCCCAATAAATTTATGCTCGATTAATAGATTAATTCTGGGCACTAGTGGGGAACTAACTCCATCCTCCCTGTATGGACTGTTCTTCATATGGTGTGGTGATCGTGTAAGGAACAGAATGCAATATTACGAGCTTACCCTCCAAAGTTTAGTGATTGGTTTAATGTAGTCCTCTTCTGTGTTGAATGCATTTGCTCATTTGGGGTTTTACCTATCGGTGTGATGAATTTTCATTTGCCTGATGTATAAATAAATGAACTGCAGTCTGCAGATAAGAGAATCACACTTTCAAAGTAACTTAATGCAGATCTTTTTACAGACTGTACTGATGTAATCATTTTGGTTTCACTTTGTTGCTTCTCTTAGGTTTTAACCATCAGAGGGATGCAGTGTCTTATGTACTATGAATCAGGCATCTTTTTATTCCTTCTTTCTATGTCTCTGCATTTGGCCTTAGGTCCAGGAATACATGCTGAAGTGCATATGTTGCATGCCTTCCCTTGCTTGCTGTGGAGAACAAGAGCAAAGGAGGACTGGAACTTTCTCTCTGCCCCCAGTGACACTGATCAGCCTGATGTAATCCTGCAGAATTGTTCTTTGGTGTTGTTACTAGCTAGTGATAAATGTACCCTTTGTCTCCAAGCCTGAGCAAAGGCAAAACTGTTTGGTAGGGGTTTTTTTTTCTTTGTGGAAGGCTGGGCAAGGAGTTGCTGTGGTTCCCAGGACAACGTGTGAGGCAGTATTGTGGTATTCAGAGATCATGTTTAGCCTTGTTGCAGTTCTGGAAAGTAATCCTTGGCATCTTACTTGCTAAGGTTTTGACTTGCTCATCTTCAGAAAGTTATTAGATCTTAACGATATACTAATTTTGATGATGAAAGATATTCTACCAATATCATCAATGTCATTAGTCTTTGTTTTTTATTTACTAGATTTATTTTTCCTTAATATCTAGTTTTTCTCTAGAGTGGAAGTGTTATCTTGTAGTATAGGGTTGAGAGACCTGTTTCTAGGCTCAACTTGTCACAGATAATTTGTTGCTGTTCTTATAGATAAGTTTGTGAATCCAGGCCTTACACTGAATGCTACGAAGACTGTATACGACCAAAAGATTTGTGGTTTAAACTTAAAAAGAACAAATGAAAGGAAGGAGAGCCCGAAGAGGAAACATAAAATTAATCATATTGTTGTTATTTTTGCATGTTAGGAGCTGCTTGGGTATTTCACCAGCTTTCTCATCTGTACTTTTGACATTTAATTCCAATTTGTGCATGTGGTGACTAGCTTTTCCTGCAGTGATTAGCTGCACTTGCATGGTTTAATCTGTGATATCTGAGGTGGTTCTAACTCCTGTGACAAGAGTAAATGTAGTCCCACATAATTCAATCAACTACTGGGTTGCACTACTTTTTTTAAAGACTCTTAGGATAGGAGATTATTTGAAAGTTGGGTTTTGTTTGAGTAAGGCTTAAATTCACTATAGATGAAGGCACTCTGAGACCTCGAGATCAGCTGCTTAGTGATTTATTATACCTAAGGGGAAGCAGGATTGCACAGGCATCACATTGCTTTGGGATCACTTTGCTACTGGACAAGATTCCAGGATAGATGAGTAGGTTTTTCTTAAATATTTGATAGCATTACTAGAAATCATTAAACAACAAAAAAAATATATTCATGCAATAAAACAATTCTGGGTTATATAACCTTTCAGGTAGTTGTAGAGAGCAATAAGGTCTCCCCTGAGCCCCCTTTTCTCCAGACTAAATGACCCGTGTTCCTTCTGCTGCTCCTCATAGGACTTGTTCTCTAGACCTTTCATCAGCTTAGTTTCCCATCTCCGGACACACTCAATCACCTCAATGTCTTTCTTGTAGTGAGGGACCCGAACCTGAACACAGCATTCCAGGTGCAGCCTCACCAGGGCTGAGCACAGGGGCATGATCACTTCCCTGGTCCTGCTGGCCACCCTGTTTCAGACACATCAGGATGCTGTTGGCTGCATTGGCCACCTGGGCACACTGCTGGCTCATATTCAGCTGGCTGCTGACCAGGGTTGTGGTTTAAACCCAGCCAAAACTAAGCACCACACAGATGCTTGCCCATTGCCCCATGTCAGGATGGAGGAGAGAATTGGAAAAGTGAGAAAACTTGTGGGTTGAGAAAAAGACACTTCAATAGCTAAAGCAAAAGCTGGGCACAGCACACAAGCAAATCAAACCAAGGAATTCATTTACCACTTCCCATCGGCGGGCAGGTCACCTCCAGGAAAGCAAATGGGTTCCATCACATGTGATGGTTACTTGGGAAGACAAATGCCCTAACTCTGAATGTGCCCCCCTTCCTCCTTGTTCCGCCAGCTTTATATACTCTCCATGACATTCCGTGGTATGGAATATCCCCTGTGGCTAGTTGGGGTCAGCTGTCCTGGCTGTGTCCCCTCCCAGTTTCTTGTCCCCCTCCAGCCTTCTCGCTGGCAGGGCCTGAGAAACTGAAAAGTCTTTGAGTTAGTATAATCATTACTTAGCAACAACTGAAAACATCAGTATATTATCAATCTTATTCTGGAACCGAATCCAAAACACAGCACTGCACCAGCTATTAAGAAGAAAATTAACTCTGTCTCAGCTGAACCAAAGATAACTCAGACCCCCAGGTCCTCTCCTAGCCACTCTCCCCCAAGCTTGTGGCTTTGCATGGCGCTGTTGTGACCTAAGTGCAGGACCTGGCACTTGTCCTCATTGAACCTCATAAGATTGGGCTCAGCCCATGGGTCTAGCCTGCCCACATTCCTCTGCAGAGCCTTCCTGCCCTCCAGCAGATCAGCGCCTCACCCTGCAACTTGGTGTCCTCTGCAGACTGACTGAGGGGGCACTTGATCCCCTTGTCCAGTCAATTGTCCAGTCCTGGCCCCAGCACGGAGCTCTGGGGACACCCTGTGTGCCTGGCACTGGTGGGATATGACTCCATCCCCCAACCACGCTTTGGGCTGGCACCCAGCCGGCTTCTAACCCAGTGCAGAGCACCACCAGCCCCACTGTGAGCAGCTGGTTTCTCCAAGAGATGCTGTGGGAAGCGGTGTCAAATGTTTTACACTAAGGTCCTGGTAGGCACCATCCACCACCTTTCCCTCGCTAGGTGGGCCATCTTGTCACAGGAGGAGATCAGGTTCGTCATGCAGAACCTGCATTTCATAAACCTGTGCCTGCTGTTGTGTAAACCAACCCATGATCAAAGCACCCAAAATTCTGCCAGTGACACCAGGCTTAGAGCCAGGTATTGATCTGCTGGCTCTTCCTATTTCTTCCTTCATCATTCCTTGCTATTGGAAGGATAGAGGAGATGATGATACCACTTTTTTATTTCCAAAGGTGTTCTGAGGCCCAAATTACTGATATTTGCAGAGTGCTTTTTGATTCTCCTTTGAAAGAATTATACTGTTCTGCTTGGTGAGAGCAAAGTTTGAGAAGTTACTTGGAATTCTGACAGTTGCCCTCCTACCGAGGACTCAGCCAAGCCTAATGGAGAGTGCTACGACTTAAATTGTTAAAACACTTCTCATTGTTACACTTAGTGAATCACAATTTTGCTTTATACTTCTTTTTGCAGGAGTACTGGCATAATTTGAAGCAACAGCTACTTTAATAGGATGTAATGAGCAATTAATGAGCAAAATAATGTCTGTGGTGTTCATGGTAACAGCATGTCATTGCTCCTTTGTTCCTGTTCTTATCATCTTCTTCTTCAGCATCTGACCTATAGTCAGTTTTCTTTTAATGCTTATCTACGGTACTATTACTTTAGGCGAGACCTCATCGTCCCTCTCAGCACAGAGAAAATTGATAATGTGAAGAATTACATAAAAAGAGAATGATATGCTTTTCTTGACATAACTAGTTTCTCTCACTCTCCACCTGTGTTGATAGTAATGACATCCTCATCCAACTTCTTGCTGTTTCCTTTTCCTCCGAGTGGCGTTGTTTATAAATTGTTTCCTTTCAAGCTGCAACGTGTCCTGAATTCTGCAGTAGGATTTGAAAATGCATGGTATTGAACTTTTAAAAAAGTCCTTTTGACTTCTAGTGCATTCCATAGGGCCTCATGTTCCAATGCAGTTTTGAGAATCCTTTTCCTAGAAAGCTCTGCTAGTGACAGCTTGTGCCAGCTCTGCCAGGACGTAATCATGAGGAGGAGGCAGCATGGGTCCAGCTCAGCTCCTTGTCTTTGCATGGCAG
The DNA here is from genome assembly GCA_035590215.1 of Microhierax caerulescens. Taxonomy (NCBI): domain Eukaryota; kingdom Metazoa; phylum Chordata; class Aves; order Falconiformes; family Falconidae; genus Microhierax; species Microhierax caerulescens. Next base: position 36,408,999 of record JAVJGJ010000047.1, on the reverse strand, counting down.
CTGCTTGCTCCAAGTGGGGTTGGGCAAAGAAAAGGTATTTGACTGTTTTTATGTGGAGTAAGGGTCTTTTTCAGAATAGTCTTTTTCATCACCAGAATAATCTGGAGAGTTAAAACAGAAGCTGGGAAGAAACATTTCAGATTTAACTTTGTTTCAATAATTCAAGATTCTCAGAGCTATTTATTCTCGTTCCCCAAACAGTGTTTGTCTTGAGAACTCAGGGGAATCAGCTGACTTCACTTTAGCCTCGAGGTATATTCAAGAGCAGTAACTGCATTGGAAATCAGGAAGTAATAAAGCACAACCTCTTCTAGATTTTTTTTTTTTTTTTTAATTTACATTTCTATAACATCAGGAGTTTGTTTTTAACAGGGAGGAATCTATATTCAGCCATGAAGTTTAATACTCCTGAGAGTTCCAGTTTACTTTAGTAAAAGATACAAAAGTTAGTTCATTATGATTACATGCTCTTTATTTCTACATCCCAGGACAAGAATTTTTTCCATAGGCTTCCTGGGGAGGAAAAAATACACTGAAATGTAAATACAGCTTTTCCACCGTAATGATTGATGCTGCAGTACTTGGATATTAATACTGAGTAGTCCACCAGGACAATATTGTACTACTAGAATTTTAATTTACCTATAACATCTAGGAAAAAAAAATATAAATCTTTAAAAATAAAGTCAGGCAGATAAACCCTTTTTTTGTCAAGACGTAGCATAGTTGTGATGAAAAGCAGGGCCAAGGTTCTTACAGCATAATATGCCTCTTTTCAAGTGCATCTTTGTGGGATTGCTTACATGTGAAAGTAAGCAGGTGTATCAAGTTTTGGACAGATGAATGGAGAGGTGAACGGCGGACCATAAACCTGGAGCTAGTTGCATTGTAACAGCTGTATATAAAAGATCAGGCTGTAGTTTTTGAAAGCTTGAAAAACTTGCAGGCTGTGCATTGAAAGGCAGGGACCTGCGAGTGGGAGGAAAACTGGCCATCCTTTATCCAGAGGAAAGTTTACTGCCGTTTAAGTAGGTTTGTATTTTCATTGTTGTCATTGTAACTGTGTGGCTTTACTTATTGTAGTTTTATTGAGTGTGTGTTGGGAGAACTGGAAACTTCTGAGCTTGAGAAAAAAATATTCTTTGGGAAAGGACCTGACCAAGCCTGTACTAGCTTTTCAGGCGTGATGGGAGAACACTGAAAATATAGGTAAGGATGGAGCTGAAGGCCATGCAGATTTACCCAAACTAATTTTAAACTGAAGGATCTGGTTTGTATTAAGTGTTGCTGTGGCAGAACACATAGACAATTGGAACTAAGGATAAATCCAAATCCTAATGTCCTGGTACGCATGAATTCTAAGGCTTTGAAGTGTTTGCTCCTGTCTCTTTAGCACTCTGAAGTTTAGTTTTATTGTTTGTTTCAAGCTTTTTGTGCTTAATATATGCTTTTGTCAGTCCTATCGTGATAATTTTAGGAAACAATGCTATTTTGCTTTTGCTATCATGGAAGATGAAGCAGTGAAAGAAGCCTGTGTGGAGACAGGGTTTATGTTACCTAATCCACAGTAGACAGGGTTCTTACTCTATTTTAAGAGCTTACAGGAAAAGATTTGTGACCATTCAAGGCATTCTGCATCCTCTAATTTGCCTACTTCCATTCTTCATTTTGAAGTACCCTGAAAAACTCTAGCGTTCTTCCTTGCAGAAGCGAGCGTATCTTATTTTGAGCCAATCTGTTTTCAGTAAAATCCTCTTTCTGTCCTGATAAAAATTTCCCACTGTGTTGATCTATGGAGCGGAATTGTTGATTTGATAAACTGTGATGAAAAAGTAATTTGTCTCTCTGAAATAAAGGTTAACTGTCTGCCAGATTTCACTGTTCAAAACAACTGTTCTTTGCCTAGAGAAAAATGAGTTAGGGGAAAATTGAAATCTGGTAAAAAAATCTTTTTCTCCCACTAATCATAAGGCTTAACTGGTTTTGCTAAATGTGAATTGTTTCTGTCTCAGGTGAGGTGAAATCTGAGTGCATATATTCAAATTGAGTGATCTCCTCTTAGTAACTAGGCCAAAAAGAGTACAGAGATGATGTTTCTTCCTGAAGTGTATGCAGATTAGGAGTGCGTCCATATTGTCTTGCATGCTGCACTGCACACAGAAGTTGAAAGGCGTGCTGTGAAATCCCCCTTGGCTCTGACTGGGCTGGTCTGCCTCCCTGACTCTGTGCAGGTCATGCAGACACCCTGGATGTCCCTGTGTTGCCATTAATTGCTCTGGAGCTGAATCACTTGCCCAGGTCCCACAGACAAGCCAAACAGTCCTCAAGATGCAGTCTGTTGACTCACCTTCAGGTTTCATAGTGTGTCCTAAATGTATTTCTTGAAACTAATAGCACTGAACTTGATGCATTGCCTGTTTTCACAAAGAGAAAAATATTCTTACAATTTGTTTAGGGGAATATTTTTAGAAGCTGTTTGTTTTTCTGATAAACACAGAAAAATAACTTTATAATAAAGATTCTCTCACAAAAGGAATAAACAAAGGTGTGCTGACAGGAAAGAAGTGACAATGTTGTGGAACTTTGCATATATGATAGTAAATTGGATTCCTATTGCAATATATATTATTTTTTAACTTCAGTAGTAGGTTGATTAATCTGTATTAGTTGTCATATAGTTGTCATTTTAAAGTAATAACCTGCATGTCTTAGACATTAGTGTGTGTTTCATTTAGAGACATAATTTCTAAAAGAATTTAAGCTTTTTTTTTTTTTAAGCTGGAATGTGCTGATATTTTAAAAACCTGTTTGGGCACAGATCATATGCACACAAGGTAAAGGTCATACTGGTCAACAGAGACAACTTTTGATTCATTAAGAAGTTGAAGGTAAAATAACAAATAGTTGCTAGTATTTGTCAAGTGATTGATTAGTTTCTCAGTGATAAACATGAAGGAAAATCTTTATGCCACAAGCAGCTTTGTCAAGTAGCTTGGATAGGCTGCATTTGATAGATAGAGCCTTCAGGGAAGAACCTAAAAGGAATCGATTGTTGTCCTGACTATAACACAGCATGAGTTCATCAATAAGCAACTCTGCTCATCATTAATTCTCAGTAGTCCATCTGCCTTTGTTTTAGGTTCATATACTACCTACTTTTGACACTAATCACCTATAAAAAATTGAACTGAGTATTTAACATCCAAAATACTTGTCCTAATAGCTAGTAGCTTCATATTTTTGTTCCAGAAACATACAAGTACTTGTATTTCTCAGCTAGAAACATATTTTGGACTAGAAAGGGAAAAAGAGTTGTTTACAATTAAACAAAGCTTTACTTCTTGTGCCTAGCAAGTCACCATTCTTGCCTTCTGTCATACCTATTCTCAGGTTAACATCAGGTCTTTCACAGCTGATTGAAAGTGGGCAACACTGTGTTTTGTCTGGTCACCATAAGGATGACAGCAATATTTGCTGCATTTTCCTGTGGTTCATCTTTTTGTAAATAACCATAGAAATTACTTTTGCTTTTCTGTCCCTTTGGGTCAGTTTATTGTACAGAAACACATTGGGATTCCTCATAAGAGAAAATGCTTGGTCATGTAGGCTGGCAAAATCTAAGACAAATAAATAAAGAAAACATGTTGCCATTAAAGATTATGTAAATCTTAAATTGCCTTAATTATATGTAAGATAAGGTCCATAAATATCCATCTCTTCTGTGAGCTCAAGTGGGTTGCCATTTGGGCATTTTAGGTTTTTTGAGAGAGACATAGAGTGAATTGTACAACACTACTTTCTTTTCTAGACAATTCTTTTGGCTTAGGACTCTCAGCTGCCTTGGCTTTTTGGTTTGCCAAATAGATACTGAAGAAAATTTTGCATTTGCCAATAATAACCATGAGATCAGTGTCCCCAGATAATATAGATCCTCTCTTTGAGCCTGGCTTTGAAACTTACCTAATCTTCACATTTCACATTATCATCCATGTATTAGCAACCATGGATTTTAAAATAAAAATCTTCCTATTCATAACAACATGCCAAACATCTCTGGGACATTTTAAATACCTTTTTTGTATTCATCGGTGATGCTAATGCAGCTATCATGATTGATGATTTTGATTTACTTGAAATTGCTGACAGGAACTGGGCGAGGGGGGGAGAAAAAATGTTTTTCAGTTTTTGTACAAAATATTCTATGTCAGTTTAGAAAGTAGGGGGACAAATGTGAGCCATAGCTTATAGCAGTGGCAGAACATGCGCCTCTGCAACATACCTTCCCTGTGGGAGGCAAGCGCTTGCTGTGGAGTCCCAAACCTTGTTAATTTGGCTTTTAAATTGTAGTGTGACTGCTCAGGATACCCACCATAGTAACAAATCAAGGCCACCCAGACACAGTGCAGTTCCTTTGGAAGAGAAGTATAATCCTTCAGTATAAACTGATGCCATACTTATCTGTTGTAGGTAACATGAGTAGGATCATTTTATAAATGTTTTCTCTGTCATCTTGTCAGTGTGGAGAGAGAGCTCTGAGAAAATTGTGATAATGTCGTCTTGTGATTTTTGAGAGGTAGAACTCTGAAAATTTTGTGTCACGTGAACTTTTGCAAATTTTTGTTTAAATGGCCACAGCTATGGATGGTTTCATAGAGAATGTTTGTCTTGTGTCTCATTCGTCATACATAATGCTAGAAACACTTAGCGTTGGAGAGGATGTATCTGAGGAGGGCAATGTGAAGAAAAACTTGCAAGCTGCTCTTTCACGGTAAGCCATTTGACTGAGGTCTGTGAGAGATGATTAATACTTACTCACTGTTAGCAATAAGCAGCATACACAGCGGAACATCACCTAAGATCACCAGATGCTCCTGTTACACTTCAGTGTAAATCAAAAGTAGCTTAGCTGAAGACAGTTTCAATTGTGCAATGAAAAGGAGGTATTATTTTACCTGAACACATCGTGTCTGCTAAGTCTGTAAAACATGTATTCCGTGCTGACAGTTCCCAGAAAAGCTACTCATACTGTGTATTTGCCAAGGATTCTTTCACTCCCTGAACTGGCAAGGATTATCAATGTACTCACACACAGAGTTCATCATAGCCTCCTTTTCCATACATTTGTATTAAATGAAGCAGGAGAGCTTCAGCAATAACCAAACCTTCTCTCTTTCTAGCCTCCATATTATGCTTTTAACAGGAATGGAAACAATCAAAAGATATTTTTTTTTTTAAGAAACACAAAATCTCCCACTAATGTTTTAATGAGGAATCCACTTAAGAGGACTTTATTCTAAAATGATCTTGGTGTGCATTTTCTATATTGATACTGAAAGGATATATGGATGTTTTAAATTTATGTTCAGAAATTACTTCAGGAAGCATTTAAACAGAAGTTAACAGGGGAGAAAAGTGGTGATGTGTCACCTTTCATTACCTGGCCTCTTGAGTATGAATGTAATGAAGAGCAATTTTATTTCTGGCTATAACCTGGCTGGGTTGGCAATCTCCAGACGTCTGGTATAATGTTCTTAGAATCTAGCCCTATTTCTGGATTCCTGTATTTTTCTAGGTGTTTCTCCTTTTTTACTTTTTCTGGTTGTCACAGGTTTCTGCAGCAGTGTTTGCAACTTGAGTGGTCGGTTTTGTGCTAACAGTCACCACGCTCAAGCAGAGTCTTTATAAACACTTCCCATCTGTGTGACAACACTGTTAAAAGCACAGATCCTGAAACCCCCATTACGGCCAAAAAGAGTCTGGTAAGCCCTCTGAGAGTAAAGATGATTTTTGACTTGCAATTACATGTTAAGTAAATTGAACACAAACTTTGAAGAGGTTTTGATGCTTGTAGTCCCACAGTCCAGTGTGTTTGAGAAAAGTATATTGAAACCAAGTCCACAGCTGCTCATTGTAGATCTCAATTTTGTGGAAATAAAAGACATGAAAACGCCTTCTGGGCTCAAGTGAGGAGTGACCTACATTGCCACTCTTAGCTAAGTGCTCACTGAAGAAAAATCTGCAGAAGATAGGATGGTTGTTCCGCACCTAAAAGACCTTAGTAAAGAACTTGGATATTTTATGTAGGCCCCAATTGCACAGGGATGCTCATGAGACTGCCAAGGCTCATATTATGTGCTGGAAATGCAGGCCAAGTTGAACAAAATATGTCCTGTGTTGGGAGCTGAAATAAAAAGAATAACAATACAGGCTTATGTTTGTTCACCTAGACTGCAAACTGTAATGCAGTCTTTGTAGATTAATACTTACCAAGAGATTCCTAAGTTCTCTGTACATTTATGAGGGTGATTTGTTGAGCGTTGACAGTCGGAATAGCAGCTTTACAACAGCTGTGGCAACTGCTGTTTCATGATTAACAGTGCAGTTTTTACTAGTTCATCTGCTCTGCCTGCATTAAAGTAGCATAGGGAGGCTGGACTGGAGTCTAACCCATGGGTTACTTATACATTCTTATGTCAGAGATTCCATGACTGTAAAGGCCATGGATTTTTTGCCCACTTGTTTTCCTATTTTTAACAAATAAGAGAAGCATGATGGAAGTGAGTTTTCCTTAGAGGAGAAGGATAGGATCAGGGAGTGCTTGGTAGTGGGCGTGCTGAATCTCTTCATCCCTGCTGTCTCAAACACCCTCTAGTATTTTGCAGGTGGTCTGCTTCTGTTCCCCTTACTGACCCCTCGGGAGTTCTCAGACCTTTCCAACCCACTCCTGATCCTCAGGTGCACCATCTTCAGTTCCCAACAGCACATCCCAAACAGCAGAGTTAACCTGTTCAGGGCTCCCTACCAGATTGTTTTCCAGGACCCCAGATTCCCTTCACCTCTAGTCCTTCCTAGTGCTAAACCTTCTGTCAAGCCTTTTATTTACTGCCTCAGGATCCTTAGTTTCTTCCACTCCAGGACCTCCACTTCTACAAACTTGCCCTTTGCATTTCCAGTCTTCAATGCAAATTCACATTTTTCAGTTCTGCATTTTGATTTTACATTCTCGCTGGCTACTGGCACCACTACCATCCTTGCACTCTGTATTGAAGCATGGTCTAAGCTTCTGGGCTCTTTGGTAGGTTTTTTTTTATTTGCTTGTTCAAAGAGAAAATTTTTTGATATTAGGAGTTGTTATCAGAAACCCACCTCAACAGGATGCTGAAAGCAGAAATGTAAGGTATGCATGGGAGTGGAGTGATGACATACCTACATATCTTGGTCAAAGTTTCTTTTTACATTTTACATAAACAAGTGGAGAGAAGAGATTTTAGGTGCTGTTTGTGCAGAAATCTCTGTTCACTCTTGATCTGTCCAGGGGAGCTGCAAGTGGATTTGGTTATATTGCCTGTCCGGTATTTCAGCAAGCACAAGCAGCAGCAGCTTTCAGCATTTTTGTTTTCTGCAGAGCTTATGGCTTAGTGCACGTGGATGGGAAATCCAAGGTATGTAGTAATTCATGAATTGCACTGATACCTACCTACCCATTTCTTTCATCCCCTTTAATTTATTTGGAGATCAAAGTTCTGCTTTTGTAATTTACTTTGCTCTTGGTCCGTGCGCTTACTTTTGTACTTCTAGCAACGAAATCATCAAAATACACTTTCTAATGAAATACAGTTATCCAGGAATCATAGAAAATGCAACAAACATGCTTTAGGGCAAATAAATACAAATACAACTATGTTATAGTGTAAATAGAAATGTAACTTTTAATTTAGTGTGATAGTACAGTAGCTGTTGTGATCAAGATTTGAAAGTACTTTTTGGAAAAAATGTTTTGTTTCTTAGCAGAAGATGACAGAATCCAATATAAAAAGTTGTAATTGGTCTTCCAGCATAAAATACCAGTTTCCTTCACTCTCCCCTCAATATAGCACAAGATTATGTGTTTTTATAAGCCTGCCAAGCTGAAATCTCAAGGAATAGATTTACACGGGGCATTAACTGCAATATGTAGCTAGGAAGCTGTGCAATAAAAGAAAGATATGCTGAAATTCCTGCAAATTACAGACCTAATCCACTTCCTGGGTGGCTCCAGGGAGCTCAGTTTTAAAGGATAGTCTCATCTCAGCAAAGAATAGATTAGCCTGTATGTATCTCTTGTAATTAATGAGGAGAAAACCCCTGAAGGTTTAACCGAAAGAAGGCAAAATTGCAGAGAGCAGACTGGGGAAAGCAGGATTTTATATGTAGAATGGGATGGCCAATTAGCTTTTATTTTCTATAGGAAATAGGACTGTTTAATCTTGCAGGGAAGTTGTGAAGTGGTAGCTGGCCCTTGGTATCAGAGAGGAATTGGTTTGTTACTACTGAGTCACAAAGTGTTTTGTTACAGATACTGAAATCATTTGCATGCTTAAGAACTAATCTTAAGGAATTAGGTATGTTGTGAAATGAATCCAGGCTAGAGTGACTGCACCAGCTGAGGAGTACAAGGGAAACCCCCTGAGCCATGTGAATCTTGAAGGTAGCTTCCCACCTTTCCCCAAGGTGTTTCCAGCCCTTCAGAATGACAGTCAGTACCTCAGGATACTTCTTAATGGAAAACTTCTAGTTTGTCTGTGCTTCATGTTGGAAATGGCCACCAAGTGACTTCAGACAAGAAAGGAGGCGCTTGACCTTCTTTGTCATTGCTAGTTCCTTTTGCAAGCAATTACAAGCAGTGCATTAATTAATGCACTGGAATAAGGCATTAACACTAGATTATATATAAAGATTAATGTAACTTTAATGTGGTTTTGAGACAGGATATTTGTGAACACACATGTACATGTTATGTTTAGTTTCATTAATTGTTGCTGTTGTGATGCAGTGACTGGTAGTCTTCCCCAAGAAGACATATAGATATGAAAGGAAATAACAGTGACTGTCCTTTCAGTAAACTTTGACTATATCCTATTTGGATGTTATTGCAAAGTCCGCTTATACTGCTACAAAAATTTGCATCTTCAAGAAGAACTTGTATTTTTGTGAATTCTACTGATGGAGAGACCAGCAGCTTTGTTCCATGCTTTAAACTTACGAGCTCTTCAGATTCTAGAGCTGGCAAGTGGTCAGTAGTTATTTATCTGTAAATAACATTTTAGCAGAATGATGTGCCACAATTGTGTGTTATTAATGGAATGCATTAGATATTACCACAGTTTGCATAAGCAGTTGCCAGAAAATGGTATTTTCTGCATTGTTTTGAAGCAATTCATTAGTGTCTGGGAGAAAGGCCATTCCAAAGTTTATATAGTTAGGCTGATATCCTGAAAAAAAGATTTAAGTGTGATTTTGTGTAGGCAATTTTCAAATTAATTTTGGCTTGACATGTTATTGTTTTCTTAAAGCTTTAAAACTTAAACTTATATTAATGAAAAATAAGTTCAGGAAAATATGACTTAAACGTGTGCTACATAAAGATGTCAAAAGTACTATAATTATATTTCATCAAGTGTATCTTAACATTTTAATAGGTAGTGTCTAGGGCTGATCTGACAAGGCATTTTTAAAGTTTTGAAATGAATGCTCAAAATAAGAAAACATGCCACTTAAACTTAATGAATCATTTCTATAAGGTAGGGGCTTGCTAGAAATGCCAGAGAAGTATTCAGCTTACAAGGGGCTCTATTATATTCTGAAGTAGGAGATGTTCTTCCACTTTTGATTTCAAAGAGTGAAAAACTCCCATACTTCCCTTTCACCTACTGTTGCAGAGGGAAGAGGCCAGCCCTTTGCCAAAAGTCTCTAGCATGACTTTAGGCTGAATCAGTGCAAATTCTTCAAAATGTAATTAATTGCATTACGTTAAAGTTACTCAACCAGACCTTCCACTGTATAATCAACAGCAGTAAGTTGACAAGTTTATCAATCACTTTACAAGACAAATCCTGATTAAATAAGAAAGGGACTTAATCTTTATATTACAACATAAATCATGTGTACTGCTCACTAAGAGATGGGATCAATTTAATTTTCTACAGCTATGCTACTGACAGCTATTGTTTATAAAGCAGCACAGAATTACTTGTATTAAATCAAGAACTTGGCTAGGAGTGTAGTTACGTATCAGCTTGCCTGAATCAGAAGACCAAGAAGATCCTCATATCTGACTTCAGATGACGTAGCATCTCCTTCTGCCAGGCACTGTGACTGTACGTTTACATTTGAGAAGAGGCAGTACAGCAGAGGGGACTAGTGAGGGGGAGCCCCATATGCTGTTAGAGCAATGGGGATATGGGGATGGTCTGCCCTGCGAGGGTAGGGAATATCCATTGAATATGTGTAACATTAGAGAGTACCATAACTGGTATTATGCCTTATGTGTGGCACGTATGCATGTGTGTACTTCCATGGTATATGGTGGATCTATACTATGCACGTAGTTAATCTGAACTATGGCTTCATTAAACCCTAATACAAAACTTCCATCTGGAGATGTACCCATGATGATTAGAGCTTCTTACCTTTAGCTTCCTTCTTTCTATCTTCCAGGCCCTCCTTTTTCTTAGTTAATTTCCACCTTTGTTTCTAATTTGGTTACTGAGTTCTCGTTGTGTATCTAACACTGGTGTTCAACGTTGCAACTTACTTACTTCATTTATATGGGGTTAAATTTAAAGAAGCTTTGAGGTCCCTGATATGCAGCTGGTGAGTCCTGGTGGTTCAGCAGCATGTTTGCAAAAGATATTCAGAAGATGCTTGGTATCTGACTGAATACAAATCCAGGATGAAAACAGAAAGCCGAGAGCCAAATTTTCCACTTGAGTACATGCATCATGCTTCCAACAAAAAACATAGTCTTCCAATGAAGAGTAGTTGCACACCTTCAATAGAGGGAGTTATTCTCACTGCTGGCATCTGCTTTAAGGAGGGGGAGGCACAACCTTGATAGAATTTGTGTGCTGCACATCAGTAGGGTGTATGAGGCATATAATTCTTTTAATGCAAAACCTCATTTCTTTTAAATATATCCCTCTTGGTTGTAGCTTTAATTTACTGAACGTTTCTGAATACATTAATGTATTTTTTATTAAAGAACAGAAAAAAGTTTCCTGTTGTTTGTGCATTACTTTTGGCGGTTTAATTAATTGTCTAGACTAAAGGTACGATGTAGTTCTTAGTTCAGATGTCTCCTGCAGCTAAAGGCATGCATTTCTTAAAGAGATTAAGTAGCTATGAAGGCTGGGGAATGAATTGACTTTGGAAACCTCCCAAAACTTCCTTGCGTAATGATTTTTGTCATGGTGAGAGCTATAGGGGCTGGGGTTCCAGGCAGAAAAATTAATCTCTGTCCCAACACAGTGTAACAATTCCTGAATAGTTCTATTGATGTTCCTCTTCAAGAGCAAATTGCTTGTAAATATTTATCTTCCACTTCTGAAATATTTGACTGCAAATTCATCGTTTTGCTATCTTGGTGCAGAGAGAAGAAAGTTCCTCCTGCAAGGAATGAGAGTGTCCTACACTGCTGAGTAGTAGTGAGATAATGAAATTCATTTATTACCACAATCTTTCAAGTGCTGTTTTCCTGAGCAGAGGCCACCACCAGCCCCCCATGAAATAATCAGCCAGGCTCTTTAATGCACTGCAGCAAACGGCTTTGGTGCCGTTGGTTCAGAGCACCAGCACAGCAAGAGGGAAGCTGCTGCTGTCCTTGCTTTTCTGAATTTTGGAGTGTATTCTAGTGAGTGTAGCCATAGTCTCTCTGCCAAAAGCAGGGAACTTTCCTTTTTCTGGTTTTGTCTGTGTAAAGTCAATGTCTGTGCGTAAGATCCTGGATTCCTGCTGTCTCTTGTGAAGGAGCAGGAATCTGAAATGTTGAAATTGCTCAGTAGTTGAGAGTACCCATAAAGCATGGAGGCCAGGTACTGAATAATATTAATATCTGGGTGCTTGTCTCTCTGTTTTCTTGGATCTCATGAGGTGGTCTGTCCAAACACTGAATAGGCTGGGAGGCAGCCCCTAAGTAATTCTGATATGTGCTGGTGAAAAGACTGACTGTACTTCACATCACAGTGGGGCAATACGGCATGGTGTGTACAGGCAATCAAATTCTTGACAAAAGCATGCTTTGCAGTAAATTAATTTCAATGTAAGTAAGTTGATTTCAGTGGTGTCGGAGAGAAAATTGAAAAACATTAATGGAAAACTTCAACATCCTAGAAATTGTTCACTGATGCTGATTGAAAATATCAAGATAAGCTACATTCTGGGGAACATCTACAGTAGCCAGCTTTTTTTTTTTTTTTTTTTTTTCTCTGGTCTGCATTTGTTCACTTTGTAGTTCACTTGTAACATCAATGGGATTATTCTACTGATCTTAACAATTGCATATGTTGCTATATAAACACAGTCAGGATTGGACTTTGCTATGAGATTTGGTACTTATGTACAGTAGAAGGGCCCCTTTACTGGAGAGCTTATGATTGAGTAAACAAGACTCAGCAATAAAATAAACAGTGATAAAGTACCAAAATACTACTAATAACCTTTTATATATGGAAGAAAGAGATATGTGGAAATTAAAACTGTATTTGGGGTTTTCACTTGGGAGACTACCTACAGTTAAATGAATCATTTATTATTGTGATGTGCTGTTGTATGAAACAAGATGAGTTAAAAATGTATTCCTCAGTATCACTGAAAAGTGAGAGCCTGGGGGGAGAGCCTTTGTGACGCTGAATTTTATTGCCCTGGTGGATTGCTCTTTGATTTCCTGGATCAGCTTTTGAACTTGATTGGTTTTGTGCAGCTATGACTCAGCGGCTGGGGCAGTGGGAGTGAGATCATTCCTCTGCTTTCCTGAATTTGGGTTAGAGATGGATACTGCAGTGGAATGGGTCTTCCTGGTAGATGCAGGCTGTAGAGACCTTATAATCAACAGGGATGCACAGAGGTGCAACAGACAAATGGCTGACGTGCCCTGCCTGTTGGTTTTGCTGGCTTCTGGCTTTCCTGGGCTTTATGGACAAAGAATAAAGCACTTGTCTATACTCCTTCTTCCCCACCCCCATTTCAGGCAATCAGACAGATCATATATTAAAGAACCAATCCTTTCATATTAGTCAAATATTTCCAAATACATTTTGGACATTCTGAGCTATACAGTCATGCTCAGTTGTATTTACAAGTAGTACTTACTCTAAGCTTTCCATACTGTTGATGAGACATACTCTGTTTTGAATCTTACATGAAAATGTTAGAGATTATTATTTTTTTTTTTTTAGGCATGCATTCCTTAGCACATATGCTGCACTCTGTAATGTCATCAATGCACTGTCTACCACCACTGAAATGGTTTCCCAGGAATGATAAAAGATTATGTTTTTGCAGTCTCTGAAATGCTCAGTAGAATATTCAAACGTCTTTTGATTGCCAAATTGTGAAATTTGTTATAAATCATGATGATGATTCATTACACTGTTGCTCAGAGGTGACAGTGACTTTTTAATACGTATTGAGTGAAAATTGGGTGTGAGAAATTGCACTGGCAACCCTAGTTGTTACACTCATTAGTACTTAACTGATTGTGATTTTTTTTGGCTTTTTTTTTTTTTTAATTCAGTATGTACTTCACATGCTTATGCAAGCCACCTTGGAAATTTAAGCTTTTGTAAAGAGAAATGCATGATGTGATTAGCATTTGCACAAACATTTAAAAACATTAATGATTCTAACTCTCTCTTACCCTAGAGTTAATATAAATGAGCACAGAAATTAATTAATTGGAATTCACCTTGGCTGCTTTTTCAAGGTTTCCAGCAAGAATAACAGCTATTGTACAAGGGGTTGGGGTTTTATTTTTTGTTTAGATTCCTTCATGATAGCTGTGGCCAATTCCTACATCGTCTTCTGAGCTTCATGAACACACTGTCCTCAACTGTTGTCTTTGAGCCTTTTCCCATTGCAGGGGTTCATGGATTGGTCACACCAGGCTGCAGTCTACCCCAGCTTAGGTGAGTAGTCCAGGAGAGTTGTATAGCACGTACGCTTTGCTTTGTCTGTTCTTAAATTCCTGTGTTCCATATAGTGGAGTGATTTCATGGGTATAGCTTAGGAGACTATTTTCAAGGTGAAGTTTGGTCTGGGACCATAAATTGTTGGCAATCTTCAGAAGACTTTCCTGGAACCCTTTCAATACAGTGTAATTTTTTTTTAGAGGAAATATTTTATCTTGACTTTGGGACTTCTTCCAAGGGGTGCAAATAATTTCTCTAGACAGCCACAGTCTTAAAAAGCTACCTTTGTACTTCTCATCCTGTTTTGATGTTTTCCATTGCCATTGACTGTACGGATCTAAAACATGAAGCTTCAGAATGAAAAGATGTCCTAAAAGAGCTGTCATAATGAGAAATGCTACTGGTAAAGATAGTCACAAGATTTTAATTGAGCAATTGCTATTTTTGTTTGAAGAAGGAATGTCATGAGCTGTGTCTTGGACAAAATAAGACAGACATGAAAACCTAAGGACCAGTAGAAATTTATGCATTTGCTTGAAAAGGAATATCAAAAGGCATCATTGCACATTGCTTATATTCGTATAGGTGTTTGTCACTTCTAGATGTCACTATTCAGGAAACCACCTGATATCAACCTTATGTTGAAAAAGAAAAACATTAAAGCAGCCTGGCATGTTGTCTCTGATGTGGATCAAAGGTAATTGTATTCATTTGGAGTAGATGCTAAAGTAAGGGAAAACTTCACAATCTTAGTTGTGTTCTTTATGTACCTTCAGAAAGAGAAAGCAGCATGACTTTGGGAGTAACAGATAGCTCTGGGGCTGTCAGGAGGATGTCAGAATCTTCTTGATTTTGAAAAGGAATTGATCTTTAAAAATAGACCCCTGTATCCACACTTAGATATTAAAAAAAAAAAAAAAAAAAATCATCTGAGTGTAATTAAGTTTGTATGTCAAAACTAGTCAGATTTTTTTAGCACTTCCTTTTTAAGTCTCAACACAGCTATTTTTATTTCATCTGACGAATTAAATCTTTCATTGCTACTTCCTTTATATTACAGAATCTGTGCTAATCTGTTTGAAGCATATGCAAGAATATTTTATCTATTCATTGTATTTTCTTTTCCTGGCAACAAAAATTTGCTGTTTTCACAGCTGAACATTAGCAACATTACAAGTATCTGTGAATTTTGCATTTATTATTTTTCTGTAGAGCTGTTGTTTCAGAAAGTCAAAGAACTTGAAATATACTTAAGTATTATATTCTGAAATAGAAATGAAGAATATAGATAGTCCTTGAATAGGAAGTTATGAAGAATTCTGAAAAGGGAAAACATATTTTTGTTACCGAGTTTAGAAAGATATTCCAAAATGTAACTTTCAATATAATTATTGAAATATTCTAAGTAATTATATCTGTATTAATCAGACTAATATATTGCTTATAATAGGGTATTTATTAAAAAACTGAAGTAAGAATCATACTAAATATTCAAATAAATCATAGATAAAGCTGAGATTTTTTTAATTTGCCTTTATTGTTCACATTTTGATGAATGCACATTTGGTCAGCAATAATAATTTTCATAATTTATAATATGATAGTTACTACAATCAGTCAAAACATTTATATTTTTTAAATCTGAGTACAATATTATTACATTTGTTGGATCTAAAAGCTTCTGTGGGTGATTCTGTGTAGCTGTGTATCTTCTGCTGTCCTTCTGTGCTGGTACGGTCAACAGACTCAGCTTTTGCACAGATGTACTTATCTAAGCCTATGTTATTTTTCAATTTTAAAGCAAGTAGATCAATATACAGATGATAAAACCATACTGTGGAATATTTTATTAGGTTCTGCAAACTAAAAGGCCTTTCTAAGATCAATATCAAATATTTTCCTAGTCAAAGCCCAAGTTTCAGTTGCTTATCCTTATGATTTTAGGTAATAGCTGGGAAAATCTGAGGAGAAAAAGGAAAGAGAACCTGCTTAGAAACACAGCATGAAGAGGCTTCATCAAGAACTTGTGAAATAGGCTAAGGTCCAGAATTCACACTGGGACAATGAAACATTTTAATTATGCCAGAGGGAGGTTGTGACCACTCTTCTGGCTCTGAGTCGAAGCTTCTGTTCAGTTTGTTGCAGAGATGAAAGTGGCTTTTTGTTGATTTGGTTTGGGTTTTTTGGGGTTTGTTTTTTAGTTTTTTTTTTTTTTTTTTTTGTTAGTTGGTTTTTTTTTTAAGCAGAAACTTAGGTAAAAAGAGAGTGAGACACAGGCTGACTCTTGGACGTCTGCTGCCAGAACTACCAGCTAGTGTGAGCTCCGTAATACCTTGTGCAGGAAGACATAGAAGAAAACTGACAGAAACCTGTTTTGATAGGTCTTAACATATGCTTGAGTTAGCTTGCGTTTGGAGTGGATGGGTGTTGACTGTTGGTTGTTTCTGTTAGTGTAACTTGGCATAGAGCTGAACTGCATGTCTCTGCTTTTTGTGTAGCGACATAGAGTGGCTTTCAAACATCAGACTTGCACAGCACTGCACTTACAGGGCGTGTAACTAGTGTGATTTGCTTCCTCCTTGTCTGTTGTAGTATCACCCAATGACTTGGATCAAAACTCTGTAACAGGTTCTGACAGTGTTGATGAAAACTACATCAGCCAGTCTTTGTAACTGTTACTGATAATTAATGTCACAATTTTGGGTGAACACAGAAGGCAATACTAATTTTTTGGTAGTAATAGTACTGGATCATCAGTAGTGATGATGATGAAACTTGAAAACCATGACAAAATAAACCCAAAGTGTTTCAAAGGTTAGAGCCTTTGTAGTCTCCTGATACCAGCTTTCCCAAACATGCCTGTGCCAGGCAACTCTACCAGACAAACACCCAAATATGGTATATTATAAAAATAATATATTTTTTCTGGTTTTTTTTTCTTAGTAAAATTAGTTGGAAATTGAAAGAAAATTGATGATGATGAAAATTTTTTTTTTTTTTTTTGTGAACTTATTTAATATTAATCCAAATGCTAGCTGGTTTATTCTTTTGCTTTGTCTGTGCTTCAGTCTGTATCTGGCTAAGCTTGTAGATTTGTATCTAAGTTACTGGAAAAACTGCGCACTGGACAGATAGCTTCTAATGATTTAAGTATCACTTCCTTTATTTAGGACAATCTCTTACTAACTGGAGCTCATTCACTGGTATATGACGTGGTTTGTCAAACTCTGAATTCTTTATGGTTCTGCACAAAGGTTCTGGTATATTTGGCCATCAGCATGGAAAAGTTTAGGTCTAATGACTGCCTTGGAAGAATTTATATCTGGATTAAAATAAAAAAAAAATCCTGAAACTGAAGATCTGTTTTCCTGATTCAGGGATGAATCAGAAATACAAAAGATTACGTGTTATTTTGGACTACAGAGACTATGAAATGATACACAGAATTTCATAAATATATAAGAAATTAATAATGATGTTTTAGAATTAGTAAATTTAAAAACTCAGCGAGGGCCTCAGTGAGGAAAACAGCTCAGGAAGGCAAAAAAAAAGGTATACCAAATTAAAACCTAGGATAAATTTATCCAAACAAGCAAAGTATAATGTCAGACAGGACTTTTCCGTGGATCTTGGTATGGTTTGTCCTGTGTTTGTTCAGGGTCCACTTCTAACAAATACGCTTGTTAAGGATTTGGGAATGGGAATGGAGAGGAAACTTCAGTAGTGTATTTGGGAGAAAGCTCTTGTAGAATGATTGCAATTCAAATCAGTCTTGAAGGGCCTGGAGACGTGGTCCCCTGTTAAAAAGATAGAATTTCGTAGAGACAGAGGCAGTGCAATATATTACGGGAGCAGAACCGCTCAGCACAAGTACACAGTGGCATCCATAGGCTTTACAGCCCACAACAGAAGAAGCCCTGAAATGGAGTGGATTGCAGACTGACTGTATACCTGTTGTCAAGAGACTGACACTGCTTATTTCATAAAGGCACATCTCGCTTCGGGATGTGTTACAAGAGTTTTCTATGTAAGAAACAGGAGGTAATTAATCTGTGCTATTTGGAGCTAATGAGGCAGAAATATTGCTCAGATTTGGACATCATGCTGATGATGTCTGACACACTGATGTCAAACATACTGACAAATTTCAAAGGAGAGCAAAATGGAAATCATGACCTGTGAGGAAAGATTAAATGAAGTAGATTGATTTAGCCAGAGGAGAGGAGAGGGCAGGACAATGTGTTGCTCTTCAGTTGCTCTTTGCCCCATGCCTAGGTCAGGCAGGAAGAAACAGAATGCAGACTGCTGGTACTGCTGCTAATGATATCAAATACCAAATCAAAGCAGCTGCTGCATTAGCCAGCTGATGTCAGAATGCTGATGTCTCATGTGAGGGATTAGTTTTATCCAGTTTTATGTCACTTCACAGCCATTACAATGCTAGGCCAAAGCTGTAAGGAACAAAGGCTACCTTGTGAGGAGCCAGCATGGAACTTCTGGGTCCATGCTGAAAAAAATGAGCAGTGACAATTTATCTCTCAGTGACAGTAGTACAAGCCAACAAACATATATGATGGGGCAAGTAGTAGTACGTTCTTCCATTGCCTGTATGTATAGTTTTATCCTGTGTGGATGTAAAGTAATCTGACGTAGTTTATCCTTGATGGGTTAAAAACATGTTTTCAAAAACCTAATAAGACTGTTTTGAAAAAAATAGATTGATTAAAAGATTTATTTATTTATTTTAATCCAGCTGTGGGACTGCGTGCAGTATTTATGGAGTCAAGGTCATTATGAATTATTTTTAGGAGAGTAAGAGCAGGAAAGCAGTATAGCAGGCTAACTACAGCGGTTACAGAATTTCCTTTCTTGTTAAGAATAGGTTTGATAGATTACATCAATATCCTTCAGTCCTTAATGTAAAGTTTGTATTGCATAGTCTTTTGCCATCTGTTTCAGACCTCTTTTTCATCGATGCAATGAAAACCGCACAAAACACTACCTTGTTTTTCTTTGGGTTTTTTTCCATCTTCTTCCAGCACCTTCTTCCAGGTCACTTGATATATCTCTCTATATATTTTTATCTTGTATGATTTGTTCTCTGATCACATCTATTTGTCTCAACAAAATAAATACAGCAAAGAGAAGAGTAGTAAGTAGTAGAGAGAGGTAAAAAGAAGATTGGAGACAGGAAAGAGAAAAAATTGTCTAATTACAATATTATGTGTGCAGAATCCAAAGGGAATGCTCTTGCTGCAGTAGAGTGAAATGCTGCAGGAAGAAGTAGGTGTAATAAAGAGGAAAGCAGTGAATAAAACAGGATAACAGAGCAGGTGAGGGAAAATTCAGAAAGCTTGTGGGAGTTGAAAGAAGAATGAAAACAGCCAGGGGAGCTAAGAGAGAACAGCTGACAAATGGAGACAGAAGCTGAAAGGGGACTGGAGTGGAGCAGATGGTGGGTAGGGTGGGCAAACAAGAAAGTGAAATAGCTGAAAGAACTAGTTCAGAGTAGGTAGTAGAGATGGAAAACAGCAATATCCAGAGAGAGCTTAGTAAAAGGATGGGAGTTGGGGGAATGGCTGAAAGTGTTGAAGGAATCAAGTGATAAAAGACAACAAAGAATTAACATTTGAGAGGAGCAGAGAGCATAATATCAAAAGCAGAAGAGCTCGACAAGAGGCTTTTCAGACCCTTCAGCCAGCTTCTCTTTTAGACCTGCTCTTGCCACCAGCTCTGTAGCTTCCTTTTCCAGGTGCTGGTTATTTATTCCAGTGTTAACGTAGCTTCTGCAGCTTTATCTTGAAATACTGGTTTGATCTCCTCTTTGAGATGTCACTCTTCACAAATTTAATAAACACTATCATCCATTTTAAAGACATTAAGAGAAAGCTTGTTTACCCTTCGTTTCCTGGAACAGGAAATTCTGAAATGTTAACTGTTCTGTGTGTTTTTGCCTGTTTTACTATATTCACTTGCATCGGAGAGATTTCACATTCAGCTGTTCTACATTAAGTGGGTTGACAACATTTTAATGTAATTTATAGTTTCAACCTGAGTAGATTTTTTTCATTGCTTTCATGCTGCCTAATTGGGTTCAGTGAATGAAGAACCTTCCCTCTACCATTTCTGTGCAGTAAGAACAATGTATTTGTTAACAAGATTTGTTGGAGTAGGACTCCAAGCCCATTTGGCATAGACAGTAGTAATCTTATGTCCTGCAGATACCAGTTCTTCCAGTGCTGCGAATTATAACTGTGTATCTCATGTCTAACAGGAGCAAAAACCTGTAAGGAAGAGGCTGATGGAGGGGAGAAAGGGCACTCTGCCAGCCTCTGCTGCAAATCGTCGGCTATCATAAGCATCACTTAGTGGAAGATTAAAATGGTAAAGCCATGCATTCACCTCAAACTCTTTTGATGTAACTCCATGATACAGAAATACAAATATTCTTATACATTTTTGTAGGCTCCTTTTCTTTGTGTCCTGTGAGAGTCTTAAATTAAATGTCTATTTCAGGTGGTGCTCAAATGCCCTGCCAACCTTTGCAATGCTTTATATTTTGATTAGGGGAAGAATGGGATAGTTTTTCCCTTTTTTCCCAGACCTTCATCATTTTTGTTCATGTTTTCATGCACAGGAGCATAATTAATGATTTTGATATTTATTGTTGTTGAAATCTTGTATGCTCATAGGAATACAGCAGATCACGTTTCCCAGAATTATTATTCAAGGTCCAACAAATATAGGCAGCTGTCATGATACTAAGATCACTTAGTTCACATTTCAAGGATATCTCAGTAGTAGCAGGAAGATGGCAGATGTACTGAAACCTGCTGAGACAGATGGGGTCCCAGGACTCCTGAAATGGCGGTTACCGTCAGTGCCATACACCAAAATGAAACCCTTGAAAATAAAGGAAACGGGAAAGGCTGCCAGATAGCCAGGTAACACATGAGATGTTCTCACCTCAAATTTCTTTTGAAGATTTGTCCAATATGGTTCATAAAACTTCATGAACCAGCAAGTTTATTCTCATATATATGTGATAGATTTGAAAATACTTATATTTTGAAATAAGTATTATAGCCCTTGATATTAAAATAAGCCCAAGATGCTTATTAAGGTACAACCCAAGAAAATAAGTATTAACTTGCCCTGTACCTGCTTTTCTTTCTTTTCCTGTCCACCCCGTACCTTTGAACCTGTTGGCCAATTTTAGCTGTTTTGTAAGTGGTTAGAGATCTCAGAGAAGAAATACATTCCTTTCTCCTCCTTTCCTTTTTATTTTTAATGTATTTTTATTTTAAATTTCTTTTATTTTGTGAAGTGGGAGATAGACCATGAAAGTGCCTCCACTGAAAGCAATAATGGAAAGCTGCTTTCTTTGACATGAGAGAATCTATATGAAATGAGGCACTGGAAATCATCAGCCTGTATTATATCACTGCTCACAGGCTTATTTCTAATACTTTCAATCTGCTGTTGTAGGAGGATCTGTTGAACTTCTGGGGCAGTAGAAGTTCATGAGTTCTTATATAACATTTACATTCATTTCATTAACTTATTTTCCAGTCAAGACTGTGACTGGATTTCAGTGGTCAAACAGTTAATAGCATGTGTGTTTAGGCACTCTTTAATTTATTTTTTGGCTATGCAATGGGAAGTTCTAGGGGATGCATGCTCAGATTCTTTAATAAATTTAATGGCTCTCATACACAATTTCTATTAGAAAATAGATTAGGAAACAAGTTTCGGATCTTCCTGTTTTTAAAGTTAGAAGTAGAAATTGTTAAGAAAAATCTCTCAATCTCTAAAGTAAGTCTTAATAAGACAAAATAAATCCTGAGATACACCTATTTGGATCCTCTCTCTAGGCATGGAAGCTGTATGAAAACATATCAGACTCAGACTGTTTTCCTTTTATCAGACACTTTAGCAGCAGAGTTAAAACAGCTCAGTCTGCCATAGCTTCTGTTCTTCTAGCAGCCCTGCATGCCAACTGGCCGCTGTTACGATGTGTGGGGCTTTTGTGAGGTTTTTTAAGCATTTATCATTTTGATCTGAGGTATAAATGATCCAAATCCTTGTAAACCTTTAATACGTATGTAAGATGCTGTGTGCATTATTCAGGCAAGATGTAAAATTCTTGTAAAATATTTCACATAGGAAATACTTTAAGATTTTGCCAAAGAAAGCAATTTCTGTTTGCAAATAGTAAAACTCTTACATGGCTGTTTTCAACAATTCATGCAACTTTCAAGGTGTTATCTATCTAAAGAGAGTGGGAGTTTAAGTTTTTTTATTTTATTGAAGCCATCTTGAAAATCAGAAGTCAAAGATTCTTGCAAATACCTGAGAGGCTTGAGTATAGAGTCATACATAATTGCTGAAGATCTGACACACACCTGGACATGTTTTGGACAGTGTTTGCAGCTCCTCAGAGTGCTAAAATCATAAAAAGGGTGTGAAATGAAACTCATCACTGCTAGGGACTCATCTGTAATCACCCCTTCATTTGAAATATTCTAAAAGGTATTTGTTCCAATTAAGTTTCTCTAAAGTGTAATTATTCTAAAGAGAGTGCCATATTTTTTTGACGTTAG
>JAVJGJ010000047.1:36336737-36381889 GCA_035590215.1 Microhierax caerulescens | reverse complement strand
TAGTTCAGGTCAGCTGTCCTGGCTCTGCTCCCTCCCAGCTTCTTGTGCACCTGCTCGCTGGCAGAGCATGGGAAACTGAAAGTTCCTTGATTTAGAGTCAGCACTGAGCAATAACTAAAACATCAGCGTGTTGTCAACGTTATTCTCATACTAAGTCCAAAACATAGTACTGTACCAGCTACTAAGAAGAAAATTAATTCTATCCCAGCCGGAACCAGGACATTAAGTAATCATGAGAGAAATGTGAGTTAAGGACTGAAACCAGGCTGTCCAGGTGGATAATGTAGGTGTTCAGAATTTGAATGGACAAGGCCATGAGCAACCTCATGGAACTTTGCCATTAGCTTTGCTTTGGTTGGAGGGTTAGGCTCGATGGTTTCCAGAGATAGCTTTTAACCAGAAGGGGACTATGATTCCATGAAAGCAAACACTAATATTACTGAAAATTTTCCATGCAGTTTGGTTTTTGAGTTCACTAGTACCAAATAAAGAGGCTACAGTAACACAAAGCTACTAGTAGTCAATTATCAGCATGCAGAACTGTTGTGTGAAATGAGAAGTGGAGTGCTCATTACCCTGAGCTGTGTGTACAATAACCGGATTATAAACCAGCGTATCAGTACTCGAAAGATTGGCTGCAATAAAGTGTCAGTGCAATTATCTGGTTGTGACCCACTTGAGCACCCTGCAAGAAGAAATACATTAAATACTCATTAACTAGAATGCATATCATGATCCGATTCACTTTTTTCTTAGAGAGTTAGGATTGGAAATGGCTGCTGCAATTCCTAAAACACACCATTTAATATTAGTAGAGGTTCATTAGTACTTTGCTAATTGGCATCAGTAAGTTTAAGGATCAAGAAAAGAGACTAGAAAGTAACGTATCTGAACTAGTTTCCTGACCTCATTCCTGTTGCTAGATAACATTAGACTCTGAAAATGTTGGCACCAAACTGTATGGTATATAACCACTAGCTGTTAATTGCTAGTGGAGGAATGAGAGAGGTAGTGAACTTTGAATGTCTTCAATCTTACCTTTAAAAAAGTAAAATTCTCTTGCCAGGAAAGGCAATCTGATGAGTCTCTGTACTGCCGTTAAGTAAAAGGAATTGATCAAAGGTTTTAAACAAGGTTTCTTAGGGATTTTTTGCACCGTTGGCAACCACATCTGACTAATACCTCTTCCTATCCAGCACTGAACTCTGGCTGTATTCGTGAAGACATTTATTTTCAAAAGAAAAGCTGTCAAATTAAGCTGGTTAGTTTCTCTAGTGATGCTTGTGCTTTATAATTTTTAAAATTTCTCAGCTGGCTAGTAAATAGGAAGAAAAATAACACTGAAAATCATTATGCTTTAAATGTGTTGTATCTTTTGAGGTCCCTGAAAGCCTTCAGAGCTGGGCTGGCTGACCTGTTTGGCTGGGGGGGGGACATGCAGTTCCTGCAGTGGTACAGCACAGTGCTGGCCACGCTGATGCCTCTTTGTAAGGGATGGTCCTCCACCATCATACAAAGTGTAGGCTGCCGGGCAGTCATTCCTCTGTCTCTGCAGGACACTGTCAACTCTTGTTTTTTTATAGTGGATTCTTGGCCCCTCATCTACTGTCTAAATAGGATTCGTTTGTTATATAGAATAACATAGGCTGGAAAGAATCTCTGGAGGTCATCAAGTCCAGAACCTGCTTAAAGAAAAGCAGGTCTAACTTTAAAATGAGATCAAATTGCTCGAGGGCTTGCCCAGTGGAGACTGCAAGTCTCAAAATTGTGGAGATTTTGCAGTTCCTCTGGACCTGAAGGAAGCACACAGTGAAGAATGAGGTCTTACAGAGATGGGGGGTTGCCGTAAGCTGCCACTGCCAAAAATCTCATCCAGTCAACTGCTTGCTTCTGAAATACCTGGGAAAAAGAACTGCTGGAAATGAGCTGTGGTGGACTCTAGCGGTTGCAGATGGGGAGGACTTGTGTACAGTGCTGTGCAGTGTAGCTGCTGGAACTGACTGTAGGGGTCTGTGGGTAATGAAGGTGAAAAACAACTGAGCTGCATTCAAACTCTCTGTGTGTGTGTGTGACTATAAAGTTTAACAATCTAGTGACCCGGTGAAAGATAACTTGGAATTCAGGGGCAAAATGTCCCCAAGGAAAAGGAGGCAGAACATAGCTGGCCATAGCAAAAACCCACTTGAAGTAGTTTCAGAACAATTGAGTTCATCCCCATTCAGTATGAAATTGCCCCGGTTCTTTTGAAATCATCTGTTCATAACAGAAAATATTCACCCACAAGTTTTTAACTGGTATTGCTAGGCCACATGATTTAACAAGTGAAATGTTCCTAGAAAAAAGTAAAAGAAGAAAAGAAACACAGACTTGAACAGCAGTATTGGTTGATTTCAGTTGAACCCTGTCTCTGCAAGTTGATATTTACTATGATATTGCCTGTTTGAGGTGGTGACTCATTGCACTCTTGCTGCTGCTGTATGAAGAGCTCTCTAGACAGAAATAGCTTTTTCATTTGATGGCTGGCTGAAAGATAACTCTCAGATGATGCAAACCAAAGTAACACTATTGGCTGTAGTGATACGCACCATAATTGAAGATGTAGTGAGGTAAAGGACAGTCAACGATGCTACCACAATCAATAGGTTAAATGTAAAATAAACAGATGATAATGAGAAAGGAGGAAGATTGTTGCCAACTGTTGCCTCTTCTGTTCCTTCTCCTGCCACTCCATGGCTTCTATTTTTTCCAAACATCTGGTATACTGCATAGTGATAGTGTGCTTTGCTTTTACCCCAATCTCACACAAAATCTCATAGTTGAACAAGTAAGGAAAAGATAGTGCTGTTCAAAAAAATAAATTTAATCTAAATTAAATTATAAATACTTTTATAAAATATAAATATTCATTAAGAAAGCAAAGTGCATGTTAAATAAGTGTAGTTTATTATTTAGCATGTTTTATTTTCAGGAGCTTATTCAGGAGTGCATATTAATGTCCTCTCATGGAAATATCCAGTTGAGATGATAATACCTGATTAGAGTTGTCAAGTTTCTATTCTCACATTTTTTTATTTTGTTGGTTTATTTGGGGTGGGTTTTTTTGTGTTTTGGGGAGGGTTTGTTGGTTTTTTTGGGAGGAGGGTTGTTTTAGAATATCTGGTGCTTCCTTTTCAAAAGCTTGCTTCTGTTTTTGTCTAGATAGCAGTGAATAAAGAAAGAATATTTCTTCATGATTTAAGCAGATGACATCTTTCTGATTTGGATGGGTTTCTTGGTTCATGTATACATTTTTACTGGAGCCAGACTGGGTGCAGGGATGTTTAATAATCTTGATGTCTAAACTTCTGTCTAACCATGTGTATCTGTTTTCACGATTGCAAAGAGAAGCTGCAGTTTTAAGAGAAGGGACATGTTACGTTTGGCTCTTGGAACTAATTAAAGCAATGTAAAAGATGAATATACCTCTACTTAAATGAGTATGCTTTTATCTAAGATGTAAAAAGTATGTGTGTAAACATTACACACCATCCTCAGCAGCACATATGAATATGGTTTGTCAGCTGTGAGAACCTTGCCAGATTTTGAAACTGAGAAATGTGCTTTCTGAGTCTCAGGAAAATGCTTTCTGTCTCACAGCAGGACTAACTGAAACAGTTGGAGCCAAAAAATACAGAAAAAAATCGTAATACATTGTATTTGTAAGGGCCTTTAGAAACATCATCCATTTCATGATTGTAACTATAAAGAAGTATAGAAATTACTGATTTTATGGACAGAGCAACAGAAACAAGGCAGGTTTAAATGACACAATTTAGAGACCTGTTTTTTTTGCTCCGAAGACCTTGAATGTGAAGGTCTGTGTGTCTGCAGGCTTTAGCAGAGGTTCTTTGGAAATTAAGGTGCCATACAAGGTTATGCCATAATATAAGTATCTTAGCTGGTTTAAATTAGAAGACACTTTTTTTCTAACATTTCATGCAATATTAAACATCAATATGAAGAAAAGCAGCACTGTCACAAATAAAAGGAGCTGAGGAAAAAGCAGTAATTTGGAGGGGGACGTTCATTCTGTCTTCTGTGGCTGGGGCTGCTCTGCTGTAGATCAGACAAAGCAGTGGAAAGACATGGACATGGTCTGTGGTAAGTGGAGCAATTAATGAAGTGAATATTTGTGGAGAGATAAAATAGAACAATTGAAGTGAATAAATCTGCACACGTGTAAATCATTCACAGCTAACAGCCGCTACAGAGTTCAGAAGCACTGGTGTAGCAGAGCTGTAGAGATGGGTGGCACAATGAGCTTTGCTGGCTGTGCTGATGTCCAAGCCTGCGCAGGGCAGGGAGAGCTCAGGGAGATCAGTGACAGCCACATGAGGTGGACCTGAATCGCCAGCAGAGATTTCAGGAAAACTCTCTTGGGAAGTTGTGCTGATGTAAGTACCATGAAGCTAACCAATAATGTTGCTGCCTTTTCTGGCTGCTTTAAGCTACTGACACTCAGAAAGGTTGGTCTGTGAATTTCTGTCTCCACTGCATTCCTTTTCAGATGAGGTAGCTCAGCTTAAGACAATTTAGATCTCCAAGACAAAGTGAACTGCTTTTTGCAGATCTCCTGGGTTGATCCTGGTCATGTTATTTAGCAAACTGTCTGGAAACAGCAACACAAAACAAGCTTTTCTGTTATAAGGCAACTTATAAAAATCATCATAGTCCCATTAGCATCTGCAAAGGTATGATAGTTTACCCCACGTGTTACTTTGTTGTGGGCAGAATTTGATAAGCATTGGGAAACATCACCAGTTAGGAACTAGCAAACTGTTAGCCTGGCCATTCTGGCAAATTAATAGCATGAAAATAATTTGACCAAAAGTTTGTCTTGCAACCTCAAACCTAGTTTAGCGAGCTCAGCAAGTTATGAGTATATAGGGAGTTTCAGTTAAAAGTTTATAGACACCTAGTTGTAGTAACTGTTTTGAAGAACTCGGATCCATGAACTGAACGTGAATTCACTGGCATAGGGTACGAGTTTTAGGGAGATATGGGACCTTTTTTCTTTTTCCTGCCCTTAACTTGCTGAAAACTTTAGTGCTGCCTGGCAGATGTACACATGTATGCCCAAGTGAGACTTTGACCTTATGCTGCGCTGTGCCTTCCTCAACAGTGTAACAGTGCCCTGTTGCTCTGTTATGCCAGAACTGCAGCCAGCAGTAACTCAGTATTCATCGGAGGCCCTTCTGACGGTGACCCATGTTGAACACTGGTCCTGTGAGCCCAGAAATTACTTTCCCATTCAACTCATGACTCCCATCAACGTCCAGGTGTTTGTCTCCTCCTGGGCATGGCAGGGCACATGCAAACCTCCTGAACGTTCTTTATTCTGCATCTGTGGGTTGAACAGAGCGTGTGGTTCTTAGTCAGGGCCATGGGGAGAAGGTTTATCAAACAGCACTGAGCACCATCTGTGCTTATATGTAAAAATGCATTAGGGTTTAAAATGTCAACAAGAAATTAAACCAGGTGCTGCAACATAAAAGGTTTACTGCTGTTCACTTGTAAGAAATCTAATTAGGAAGTCTTAGTTGGTAAAATGGTAGATGCTCCTGTACAGCGTGCTTTCAGCCTTCTTACTAATAAGATTTCTTCCTTTTTCTTCAGTTTATCACAGAAAGCTAATTTTCCTCTTTGTGTCTTGTAAGTACAACAGTTACCCATCTTGATATTTGCACTGGTTCATCCCTGTAATATCGGATTTTCGTGGCTTTCTTGTCAGGTTTGCGACAATATCTTTTGTGATGGGTAAATTGGTTTCACATGCACTGTTCCCAAGCAACCCAGCTCCTCTGAGGCTGGGTTTCCCTGTATCCATGGGGAATAGGTGTTCTGAGAGACACAAGTATCACTCAGTTTGTCTCTGTCCAGGCTGTGCTGATAAGATAGAAACTTGGCCACCACGTGCAGGTGATCTTGTGCAGTAATGCATGATGTTGCAAAAGATAAATGGACCATATAAAGCCAAGTGGAATAATGCTCATTTTAAAGGGATATGGGTGCATGTATGGGTGAGGTGTTAAAACCTTTGATAGTATAAAGAAAAGCCACAAGATAGAGCTAGCTGAACAGGAAGAATGCAAACATTTTATCCATTAACACAAAAAAGTTTTGTTTTTCTATTCACAAAGAGGTATGTAAAATATGTGACTGACTAAATAACAAATTGGAAAATATAATAAAGGCAGATAATTTTGAATTAATGCTATTTCTTGGTTTGGCATCATCTCAATGGTATTGATCAAGAGCAAGAAACTAAGGTTGAGAAGCTTAAGGTCATCTTTCAGTCATTTTGGTGAATTCACAAAATGTCAAATAATATTGGAAGAAGGTGGCTGACAAGTTTGGTGTGTTCATTTTGAGATGTTTGGGTAAAGAGGATCTGAAATGTCTGAGACTTGTTACCATCAGGCAAAGCCTGTGTACTTCTACCTGAAGGCAGCATTGGTCTCATGGTGTGGTTAAATGATGCACAATTTGGAAACTGTGCATTACAGGATGGAGTTAAAAATGAATTGTCTAAACACTAGGCTTCCTAGTTGTCAGCTTAGGCATGCTGTGTATCTCATTCAGTGTGCTAAAGCCTTTTTTGGAACAGAATTCTGTAATACAAAGAAAATTATTATGAGAGCTGTCAAGTCTTGCTGATTCAGTCTATGATGGGCAGTTTGCAAATGGAAAGCGAGATGAGAAATCCTTATAATAAATGGAAAGCGAGATGAGAAATCCTTATAATTCTACAACTGAGCCACATGACTGATTTCTGAACTGCTCCAAGTCACACTTTGTCCTTTAAAATCAGGCATGGAAGAGGACCAGCTCTGGGGAAAATCAGAGGGTCAAATAAAGTGCCATGGAAATTGAGCTGGGAAGAGTCCAGAAAGTTTTCAGGCTTCAATGCAAAATTGTTCTAGAGGCAATAGCAAAAGTAAAAAGGGGCATGCAGATGGGTGGTTGACATTAAAATGTAATTTAATGCTTTATGAGTGCAATACAGAATCAACAATTGGAGGGGAAAAATAACTACGTCGTCAAACATGTTAGAGCCATAGTGAAAAAATAATTAAACTAGCATGAGCTGACTATTAATGTATTCACTTGTAGAATTAAAATTGAAGTAGTTTTTACACTAGTATTTCCCTGATGTCCTTATATCCGTTGTCCAAAAGCAAATTGTGTGAGTGATTGTGCTTAGACTTCTGAGGTCAAATAGTTGGTGTAAGTGGTAGAAAACACCAGGATGTTAGTGCTATGTGATCTTCTCTCTTGAGTCTTCAGGTATTTCATAGGTTGAATTAAATCCCACAGCATTCTTGATATGTGGATAATACCATTTTGCCAATGAAGAATGGATCTAAATCAGAATGTTTCGTAGTATGAATATACATAAATTGGGTGTAAACCTTAACATATTCAGATTCAGTATGATGTTTGGAAGAGCAGACGTAAAACTCAGCCTTTGCAGACCTAGATGGAAATGTGAAACAATCACTGTCTAACAGGCAACGCTTTCCTATTAGGAACATACCACCAGTGCCTCTTAAACATGTGATTATTCCCTACCATTCACAAGAAAATCTGAAAGTAGAACAATTTAGTGGCACTGAGTATTTTTTCTGTCAAGTAGCTCATGAGTGACCTTCTAAATGTAATCATACATCCAGATTTTCTGACATGGCTTATGAACAGAGCTCTTCGTAAATAAAACATACTAGATAAGAAATTCTTTCATCTAGAGCCTATGGTGAACGTAATTGTGACAAAGCGACATTATTAACTGCAGAACAAATAAAAATCTGTCTAATTAATGTTGGGCTAATAGTCTTAAATTTCACTTAGTGAAAGTTTTCTTAGCCCTGTATTTGCAATAAGGAAGCCAAAATCAACTGATCATATCTTCCTTATTTTATAATAAGCAAATATACCTTGTTCTTGTTGTTGGTTACAAGATAAATTCATTAGAAAGAAGACAAATGAAAACAGACAAAAGTATATTAATTTTGCTTTTAAATTTAAAAATATTCCAAAAATTAAAGTTACAGAATTCAGTAGAGAATGAGAGTTAGCATTTTGAATTGTCTGATGGTGTGGTCTAGAAGTGACACAGATCCTGATAAAATGTCAAAGAAACCAAACACGACCAAACTCAAAAAAAAAACCTTCCCTGAGAAAACCCTCTGAAGATCTTTCAAAAGCAGACTAAACTCATTGCAAAGTCTCTATGCATCTGGCTGGGGTCCTAGATATTGCTGTTGCTTGTCATATGGCATCCAGAACAAATTACCATCTCTGACCAGTCAGAAGAAAGAAACAAACCTCTGCAGAGGATAAGTAATGGATTTCTTTGCCAGGATTTTGAAGCACCCCAAGTGGTCCACAAAACATCTTATTATCTCTAACTGAGCATGGAAATGTGCAGCAAACCCCAAACCTATAGTATATAAACCGTACATGAAACTCCTTGCAGCATTTTGCAGAAAGCCAGCTCATTTATTCATTCTGGCAGCTGTCATACCAACCTGCCTTTGGTGTTGAAATTGTTAATATTTTGTTAATTGTTAATATTTTATATATGAGAGGTTGCTTGACATTAGCAGAACAGAAAGTACCTCACTTCAATTTTTCTGCAAAATACGAATTATGCTTAGCTGCGATACTTTCTGAGCAACCTTGCGACTTCTTGTGAGCATATGAAATGTGCTGGATGACTGATGAAAAGCTGTAGTATTCAGAATTTGTGAGGAGCTGGACTGGAACATAAAATACTTCACCCTGTGGTTTTAACCTGTGTTTTCCACTGATTCAGCAGTATAGTGTACTATATGGAAATACAGTCACTTCTTTAAGCAGAGAAAAAGAGATATCATAAAAGATGCAACAATATTATTATAGTAAATTGTTTTCTTCATTTAAAATAAGCAAAATCTATGCCAAGGCACTGCCATTTCATAGAGTATGGTTATATTCCTGCCCTGTTTTCCTGTTCATCATTTTAATCTGAAACACAGATAGAATAACAGTTGTACATAGGTTTATAAGTAGAAATCTGTCCTTGCATCACTCCAAACAATTCTTATCACTTAGATCATCAGAAAAGTTATTCATATGCCCATAAAAGAGGTCCCTGATGTAGCTCTGCTTGAAGGTATAGTCTAAACCCAATGACATCACGAAGGGTGAGTCAAACCAAACAGGTCTTTTGTGGATGTCTGATACTGATGCATCTATCACTCCCTGGGCATTCGTTTCTGTGCTGCGCTAGGAGTATGGCAAATTCAGAAAGGTGATTATGTTTCCCACTCAGCAGCTCTTTCATACTATGCTTATAAAGCAGGTGAGAGGATGACATCCCAACCCCTGTGCGGGCTTAATCATTAGGACTATTCTACAGAGTGTCATGACAAGGTTAAAATATGCGAACTACTATGAAAAGTCTAATCCTTTAGTTTAGAAACTAGTAATAGTGAAATAGAGATAGAAAAATATATTTGAAAAGCAGGTGTCACATTTTATATGGGCAGTGTTGTTTCAGATTAGACATCTACATCCACCTACGTTCTTCTGCCAAATACATAAAGATTAAAAAAGATTGATTAGATGTTCTTCTGAGTATAAGTCTAGCCGCATACTTCCATGCAAACTCTGTAAGTGCTGCTGTGAGACAGCCTCAGAAAAAATGTGAAAACTTGGAATATATTACTAAATCACAGTAGTTATGTTTACTGTGTAAATTTTGGTTAATTTGACATTATGCCCTTCTTGATAGTTGACTGACAATAAAATTTACCTCTTATTATCTCTTCTGACAGTGATGTTAGCTGACTGACACAGTGACCTTTTGAAACACTTGGTTAAAAAATGTCCCATTAAAACTGTTAGAGACAACCTTTGCAATCCAAAACCAAAACCACAGAAATGTAAGATTTGTTGTTCAAATGCCTATCCTTGTCTCAGTTTGGTTTAAGAGTTTCTAACCTCCTGTGATGTACAGCCACACTGTGTTTTGGGAAAAGAATATTCTTTCTCAGAAACTGAATGTGGAAAGATGGGGTTGCAAAATTGCAATCTAAACATGGAAGAGATACTTACTGCAAGTGGTCAGCTACCAATATCTACTTTTAATTTACCATTGTTTTGAAGCTTCCTTAAATCTGCTCTAGGTTACCTGGTTTCTTTTTCATACTTGCTCACAACTATAAATATTAAATACTCTTAGCATCAATGGGAATTTAGATATCAAGCAGAAAATGCGTCCCACTGGACTCTGTATCCAAATTTTTAACCAGTATCTAATAGTTTTTATTTCTATTTAATTTTTATGAAATCTTTTATTATTAATAGTGTTCTCAGAATAAGCTAATGAACTATAATAGATTTGCATAGTTATGATGACTGATAATTTATTCATGGAGGTGGCACGCAGAGTGAAGAATTTGCATTAATTCTGCTGGAAGGTAGCTGAGAATGCACACTGCTCCTCACTCTGTTTTGTGGCTTTTCATAGCAGTTTTCAATGAAATAAAAATATAGGAAAATTCCACTTAGCAGAAGTGTCCTGTTTGAAATATTTTGCAAAGTTGTTCTGAAATAATTCTGTCATTGAAACTCTCTAGATTTGATTTAAAAATTGTTGAAATACAAGAAATAGTATATCCTGCGAGCAGGTGTGTTCTGAGTGTAGGTGAGTAGATCAGAAATAATTTTTTTCACTATTGGCATTAATCAAACAGTTTTTCATCCCATTCAGAACAAACCTGTATGTCTATAGCTTTGAGTGTATGAAAGCAAATGGAACAGTCAGCAGTATGTTACCTGAAACTGTACTTCCTTTTTGTGTTCTTGCAGCAGTTAAAGAGACTGAATCTTATATAGGGTATCAGGACACACTGGCATTTCAGGGGCACTCAGTAGGTGTGCAGATTTAGTGGGATTGAACTGAAGATAATATTTTGCTTGTTTTCCCTCACCTTTCTTCTAAATGTTGCATAAATTGAAATCCTCACATCATCTCCTGAGAAGAATGTTACATGTTTTCAGAGGAAGGCAAATAGCTTATAGCACGCTGTCAGTGCTGTTAGCCAATGCCACCCTCACTGCCAAGTACAAATTATCCATTGCTCGCTCTTTGGACAGCTTTGATCACAACCTGAAGTTCAAAACTGTTATTTTCTAAACAGATATTAGGCTGTGGATTCTAATTCTAAATTCACATTTTGCAAATAGAAGTGGTATCAGCTGTAGCTGTAGCTTTGCTGGAAAGTCAGATGACGTGGTACGTTCTCCTTAATTTTTTTTAATAGCATCAAGGTCTATCTAAAAAGAATTCTTTCAATTGCAAAAGAAAATAGTGTCCTGACCTATTTCTCCTTCGCCTTCAGTTGTCACCATTTATGGATATCCAATAGGCCCTACACAGGCTTTCATAACTCAAATAGCTCCAGAAGCAGAAATAGCCTGCAGAGACTAAAGCAGAGCTGTGAATATTTGTAGGTTTTCTTCTCCATTTCACAGATGCTGTGAATCCTTCCTCTCAGAGTTATGCCAGTTATAGTCTGAGTTGTTTGAGGGCCTTGAACTTGCCAGGTTTAAATTGTTTTGTTTAATAATACTGTGTCACACTGGTTCGTTTCTCTTGCTATGTAAAAGGATTAAGATGGTTGAAACGATGTTAAATCATAAGGTCTTGTGAGCTGTCACGCCAAACTGGCTGTTCTAACACAGGACGTATGTCTCTTTCAGAGTACTGGAACTGGAGATAAACGTTTGACCTGGTTTCGGCTGGGATAGAGTTAATTTTCTCCCTAGTGGCTGGTATAGCAGTGTTTGGGATTTAGGATAAGAGTAATCTTGATGTTGGTGGTTGCTGAGTAGTGCTTACACTAAGTCAAGTACTTTTCAGTTTTTCATGGTGCTGTGCCAGTGAGGAGGCTGGGGGTGTGCAAGAAGCTGGGAGGGGACACAGCTGGGACAGCTGACCCCAACTAGCCACAGGGATATTCCATACCATGTGTTGTAATGCTGAACAATAAAACTGGGGGCAGCTGGCTGGGGGGCGGCAGCCCACTGCTCGGTGACTGACTGGGCATTGCTCAGCAGCTAGTGAGTAACTGCATTCTGCATCTCTTGTTTTGCATATTCTTTTACCATTATTATTATTATTTCCCCTTTCTTTTCTGTCCTGTTAAACTGTGTTTGTCTCATCCCGTGAGTTTTACCTTTTTGCCAATTCTCTCCCCCATCCCATTGAGGTGGGGGAGTCATGAGCAACCTGCTGGGTTAAACCACAGCAACGTGTTCCTGGTCGCTGGCACTTTATGCTTTGGCTAACAGAGACACTAATCTTGCTTTAACAATATACTGCAAGCACTCATGTGTTTCTGTTATTTTTATTGAACCGGGGCAGGGAGACTCTTAAAGAGAAATATTTCTTATTGCTATATTAATTATGTCATAATTCATAGTATGGATGTAGTCATCTGATGTAAACACAGATAATTTCCTTATGGTCAATGCTTTCAGACTTATTTTACAAAAGGGATATTAGAAAACAGAGAACTGTGGAGCATAAGAGAAGTGACGTGTGTGTTTGTTTCTCCTCAATAGCTTACTCAATTTGTATTGTGAAAGAAGAAAAGTACTTGCAGTGAAAGTGTTTGGGGTTTCTTTCTGAAATCATCCAAAGTCAGTTATCCAGTGGCCAAGAGCATTTAGCCTTCAGTAAAACAAGCTTTTGTAAATATTCTGAATAGAAGAACCATAGTATCATCTTTTGCTTCCAAGTACCAACACCGCTGGGTGATCCTGGTTGCACTGGTAATAGAGATGTGTCTTCTCACTGAGAAGAACCCAAACACATCCATCCTGGGATCCTGATATTTGATTATCCAACTAGAGTAAATATTCAACAGCACCAGAAGATAACTGGAACTGTGCTATCAGAAATCAGTTGCTAATATTAGGTGAGATTTCTAAAAGTAACTGGATTTGTGCATCTGTCTCCATATGTTACTTTGTAAATCTGTTACTTTTCTACCAGCTGCTGTCACTGGTTCATTTGAATCTATGATATTTTTTTTTTTTATCATACAGGCAGCACTGAGGAAGGGGAAGTAGCTGGGTGTGTTGAGTTTTGAAAGCTATAGCAAGAGTTCCTACAGAAAGGAACTTTATGCTAGAGGCAGGACCTCTACACTGAAATGAGAAGGCAGTTTAAAATTGGAAAGGTTTAGATCATTTGCTTTTATAATAAAGAATGTTGCATTAGCAATATTAATAGAGAGGGTTATCTTTGAGTTTGGGTAAAAGGTTACTGGCTCCGAACATGTCACAAGTAGTCCATGGACTATCACCTCATTCTTTGCCGGGTGGAACAGATCCAGTATAATTGAAAAGTGGGATGTGAGAGGAAGCTGGACCAGGCCTGAAATGTGAAGAGTAAATCGCAGGATATTTACCTTTCTACCTTTTTAAAGAAACCTGCCTATCTTCCTTTGCACTTATTTTCATTTCTTTTCTCTATGGCCAACTTCTGAATTAACTCATCCCTTCTATTCCAGTTGCTCTTCTCTTCCTGAAGTGTTTCTGAAGAACAAAGTAACAAAAGGATTCAAAACAAATCTCCAAATTAGATTTTACCTACAGTTGTAGGCAGTCATCTGTAGTCCATCTGATTTTTTTATGCTGATGTTTGTTTGTAGGTTAACTCAAAACAACCATCTGCTTGGTCTAAGCTTTTTTCCTGTTCCATCCAGGGGGAAGTAATTTAGCAGCAGAAAAAGCTGATATAAAGAAAATTAGAAAGAAGAGCTGAAGCTGCTGTGCTTTTCATTACATTTCCCTTGTGGTTTTGCAACTTTTGGGAAATGTGAGGTTTGAGGTTTAGGAAAATAAGCATTTGAAGTAAACTCTGGAAAGTTAAAAACCCCCATCCCAGTTATGGTCAGATATTCTCAGGAATGTCCAATAAATGATAGATACTAATTATCTTTTCTGTTATAAACTTGAGGAATAAAAGAAGGAACTATCAAAAAAACCCCTTTTGGTTTATGTGATGGTTGGTTGAACCTGACCTCTGAGCATGACAGTATGTACAAATGCTGTCACTGCTCTGTGAACTATTAGTACTTGCTTATTCACGTTAATTAATTGAATTAGTGCTTTAATGCCCTTTAATGACATCTTTTGACTTGCAGAAACTCTGTATTATGGATTTTGTTAAAGTAGAAAATATTTTAATGAAATTTTCTCTTTAGATACCATTTTAACCTTCTACAGCTATTTAGAGTACATAACTTGTGATAACTCAATTTTCTGTCTTAATTGCACATCGTTACTTCCCAAGATGGAGTAAGCATGCTGAAAATACCAATTCTTCCCTCTGGTATCCTGTCTGAAGAGGAACACGGCTTTGAGAGGTGTGGAGATGGGAGGAACTCAAGTAAACAAGA
Source organism: Microhierax caerulescens (assembly GCA_035590215.1). Classification (NCBI taxonomy): domain Eukaryota; kingdom Metazoa; phylum Chordata; class Aves; order Falconiformes; family Falconidae; genus Microhierax; species Microhierax caerulescens. The sequence continues at coordinate 36,367,394 of JAVJGJ010000047.1, read as the reverse complement.
GAGGTGCGTGGGAGAGGCATAACAAAATATAGTCCTAGCTTTCACCCTTACCCTTTCAAAAAAGTTACTTAAACCCACCTTTTAAAAATATTTTTGAATTCTAGAAAGGTGCTAGTTTGACAGTCCAGGAATAGGAGAGCTCTTTTAGGTGGAGTGAGAGTCCTTGCTCTGTGCCTGCCCTCTGACAATCATTTTTAACACTACAGGGAAATATCCAACAGACTATAATTTGGCTGACACACAGCTGAAGACCAGTATTGAAGTACTGTCAAGTTCAAGTTAGTTTCACAGAAGTCCTCCAGTATCAATAACACACATATCATGAATACAGTCGAGCTGCACTGAGGTTTTAGTGGTGAAATGGCTCAATATGATGTACTGAGTTTGTTCTCTCTCCCCTCTTAGTGCTCATTTTTATTTCTTACTGAAAACAGTTGTAATAGGTTAAGACACCCACTGAATTTTGATGGTTATTTGAATTTTTTTATCATATTCTCAATAAGGAAAGTCCTGAAATTATTCACCAATACTTCTTTTATTTTCTGCTTCCTTCCTAAATGAAGACATTATTCTCACTTTTGTTTTCTTTGTGCAGTTTTTCAGCACTAGTTTTCTGTGTTGCCCATTCTGAGTGTTGATTTTAGCTCTTGCCTTTAGTGCCCTGTATTTGCAGTGCAAGCTTCACTGTGGCTGGAATCTTTTTTTCTTTTTTTTTTTCTTTCCTTTTCTTATTGTATGCACACAATAATCAAACTGTGGTTCATGTTGTTGGCTTTTGTGCACGCTGTCTCAGTAGCAAAAATACTGAAGGGCAGAAAATGGAGGTGGTTCTTGGAAAAAAAGTGATATTTGGAAGCGCTTGAAGAAGCCTTACTCCTCCTGAGTGTCTCATCCCCCAGAAAACTATGATCTGCAGGAATGTTTATATGTGCTACACTAAAATGTGTGTTTGGTCCTGTATAGTATGCTGAATGAAGATCCAAAGTCTATTAAAAGGAAAAGGAAATCCCATTGTAAAGAGAAAATGTGTATTCCCTGAGCAAATAGGAGTAATCAAGTCATCCTTGAGCTTACATTTCTTCTCTTTTTTTCTGTTCTAAAAATATTCATAAAGACTGTACAGACAAGGGGGTAAATAGAAAGAACTGAGTGGATCAAGCCTTAATTGTGATGAGGTGTATATCACAGTGTTTGAATAATTTCCTCTGCTGAAGGGAATTAATTTTTGTTGATATTTACACATGATCTCAGCATAAAAGCTTTTGCCACAACTTCAGGTGCCTGCTGTGAACTGATGGTACTAAACCAAAAAAATATTTTGGAAAATGTACATGATAAAAGTCCACAGTAAATGTTTAGTAAAATGAAATGATTTGCTATGTAAGCTTGGCATTTTAGAAGCTGAATGTGTGAGTTTGTCTGTAGGGGTTGCAGGAGCCAGCAGGTGCCCAACCAGGAATTTCAGAATTTTAGTGTGAACATATGTTGGGCAAGTTTAGGTTCTAACGGCCTTGAAGGATGAGCCTTTTGCTGTGGATTTCGGTCCTCCTTTCAGGAAAAATAAGATTTGAGTGACACTCTGCTATCTTTAGGTGCAGGTATCTACAGGTAAGCTAGGCATTTTGATTGCCTTAATAATTAATGGACAGGTTTCCTTTCATCTCATCCTAAGGCTGACGTCTAAAACAACTTAGGTGAATACTAGGTTGCTGTTCATGGACTTCAAAAGGAATCAAGATGACTAGCTTACCTGAAGGTGTCTAAGTGTATGGGAGAAGCTTGTGCCAAGCATCTAAAATAAATAGGGGTTCAAGAAGCTGAAATAAATTAACTCTTTATTAAAGTTAGTGGCATAGTATCTGGGAATGCAGGTCCATTTCTAAGCAAAATTAATGATGGCACTACATGCAGCTGTGCTGTGGTTAGATAGATGAAGGCAAGGATGCACAAGTCTGTGCTAATGGAAAACAGGAGTGCCTTCGGTTACCTTGGCTGTATTCAATTCTCTCTCTTCTGTGTTCTCAAAGTAGAAGATGAAGTAAACTGAGTATTAAGTGTTGGCTTCCATTGCTAAATCTTCTGCTTGCCTCTGAGGAGATGATCTCAAGTTTGAAATGTCTTGGAAGGGAGAAAAATACACAGTACATCTGCCATTGGTTCATGTTCTTAAAACACCTTCCAGGTCTTATTTTAGATGATGAAGTTGTAGCTTAGGGCAATGTTTGCTTTGAAATCATCTGTGCAATAACTTATTCTAGCCGTTACTGGAAAGAAGCAAAAATTTCACATGATTTCAACATTAGCTAGCAGAATAGGTTATTTTCATTATAGATAGCTCATGTTATTTAAATATATGCCTCCCCTGAATGAAACACACGGTGCTATTAAATAACTTTACATTAAATCAGTGGGCAAAACTCCCACTGAATCAAGGTTCACTGTGTTCATGTCATTCCAAACAAGCAGGGAGGACAGACTCACTATGCATTCTCATCTGGAATTTCTTCACCTTATGGCTTGAATAATGGGATATTGATTTTCACAGAGCAGGTCATGTTAGAGAAAAAATGAGAGATGCAGCTGCAATTACGAAAGTAATTTACAATTGAAAGTGGGGAAAGGTTTTCTTTCTGGGTAGCAGATAATACTCTTCAGCTAAGCCTTTCCCACAGTTACCAGGATTCGATACAAAGAGATATAAAACTGAAAATAAGACTATCAAATATGCTTCTGTTTTCACAAGTCAGGAATATTTGTGATAAAGTGGTACTTAAAAGATGTCCTTAAACTGTTTTGTAGGAATATCTGTTAAATATTTAATGTCTCAAAGTTACAGGCCTAACTCACAGGGACTTTGCACAAAAATCTAGCAGTCCTGTCTGGTTTCAGCAGCTCTTAGCAACCTCTTCAAGTGACCTACAACTGCAGAAACAGCAGAAAACATAACCTCCAGGATGCTTGTTTTCTTTTTACAAGCACAACATTACTCATTCCTAATCTCAGTTGTCTACTCTCACTAAAATCAAACTCTTCCTCCCCAGGCGTGGATCTCTGGCAGCCTTTTTCAGGATTTGATGGAAGAGGGCAGTGAGCCGGCAGGAGACTGGGGGACTGGAGCAGTGTAGGATGCCACTGTACTGGGCTGGTGGGGATGGAATTACCTTTCTTCACAGTAGCCAGTGTGGTGGTGTGCTTTGGATTTGTGATGCAGTGTCAGTAACGCACCGATGGTTTAGCTACTTCTGAACAGTGATTGCATTGCTGGGCTTTTCTGCTTCTCATTCTGCCCCTGCAGTGAGTATTTTAGGAGTTGGCAAAAGGTTGGGAGGGGAAACACATGGGACAGCTGACCCAAATTGGCCAAAAGCATATTCAGTGCCATATAACATCATGCTCAACAATATACGTGGGAGGGTTTGGACTTTCCAAGGTACCCCTTGGTCAGGGGCTAGCTGGGCATTGATCTGCTGGTGGGAGGTGGTGAGGAATTGCCTTTACAAGACTTGTGTTTTTTTCTTTTTCCCTCATTTATTAAACTGTCTTTATCTTGATCCACAAGTTTTTTTGCTTTTACTCTTCTGATTCTGTCCCCCTTGCCAATGCAAGGGGAGGGAGTGAGCAACTGGGTGGGTGCTTAGTTGCCAGCCAGGCTCAACTTGTCATAGCTAGCAACGTTTCCACAGGGTCCTGTAGAAACATTACCTTTCCACTTGGGAAGGTGGTGGTGGTGGTTTCCCTTTCTGTCCTGTTGAAAACACGGCAGTAGAAGACTAGTCTCCTATTTTGTCTTTTCCTCCTTTTGCCTCTCTCATGCCTCTCCCCCAACTCTTCCCTCTCAGTAGCCACTACTCCTTGCTCCACTATTGCCCTGTTTGCCAGAGTTGTGCCTGCCCAGTTTGCGACAGGTATTGTGGCAGAGGGCACGCTGTGGGCTAGACCCAGGCAGTCATCACCACAAGTGGTTCTTTGAAGTTCGATCATATTCTGCTTGTTGAGAATTTGCATCAATTTCTGCATGATTTCAGGTTAATACCTTAATACATGTAATTTATAAAATTTAGTTTTCCCCTAAAAGGCTGATAACAGTCTAATCTGTAGTCTTCTTGTGGGATATTATCCTCTGCAGCCCTGTTTGGAGTAACTTTATTATAAGGTTTTTTAATACCTAGCTAAATTATTTGCTATGTGAATGACAGAGATGATGTCTTCAGTGCTTTCTGGCTATGAAAAAAACAAAAAGAAATATGGGTTCTTCTGGATTTCTTTTTTAGTTTTTCCCCTGAAGATACTGTGCTTGTTTTTACTGCTCCCTCAGGATTACTTGTTAGAGGGCAAGAATGCTAATTAGGATTGTTAACAGGTTCTTTACAGTTGAATGACTACATAAAGTAGGGGAATATTAGAGAGTATTATGTTGTTTTACATATGGATTACTTTGGACTACTTTTTACCTCTGGAGAAGTAAAAAATGATGTTTCTGTTTTTATTACTAACTGCCCTGCTACCTCCTCTTCTCTGGTTTATTCTCTGTTTATAGCACGCTTTTCTGTTTGAATGCTTGTAAGTTGCTGTGCAACTTTCAGTATCTCCAGACCAATAAAATGAGTTAAAAATGTGACTATGAAAACATTTAGTTGAAGGAAAGCAATGAAATGGAGATAGAAAATGCCATAGTAAATGATATATTTTAATAAATGACTGTACGTTGTAGAATTTCAATTAGAGAAAAACATACTTTATATAAGTAATTACTAAAGGAATTACTGGAGAAGCGCATTCATTCATAGAATTACAGGACATAAATTCTTCCTCTGATTGCATCTTCCGTTGTGAGAAGAGCAATCACAGGCAAACACCAAGCCCTAATAACACCATCTCTTTAGGATTAGAACTTACTGCTGGCTGGGGAGCCTGGAAAGACTTGATAGAAAGTTGTTGGTTCATTCTTTCCCTTTGTGCACATCAACAGAGTAAAACACAAAGCGAGAGCTTTGCTCACTGGCAGGTGACCTAGCTGTTTCTTGTCTTGCACGTGCCTTTCAGTGGGTATTTGGGTTCAATGGGTCTTTAAGATAATTGTGAATGTGTTGTGTGCGTACGTATGCTCGCTTATGTGCATTTTATGTACACAATGTGATTATAACCTGTAAGAAGAGAGTGGAATATACTTGTAGTACGATAGGAAATACTGTTTCCCTGTTGTGGAGTATCTTTTACATGAGATTAACTCAGATTTTGGTGGCTTTATAGTCCATTTTTAATGAGAGCTAATGGCAGAAATATTTGTCATAATTCAAACGAGTAACACATGCTTTGTTACCGTGAAGGTCTGTAGCATCACCTCTCAGCCTCTCCACCATCCCTGGACCTACTGGTAGGGTTAGTACAATCGAATCAGATTTTACCCACCTGTGTTGGAAACCTCGAAGCAGAGACTGGTGCCCCTGCAGGGCAGGAAAAGGTGCACCAGACTAGCACGTCCCAAGGCGTTTTCATGTTTTGGGATTCAATGTCCAGCTGGCTTGAGGGGAAAAGGTCTCCTCTGGCAGTGGTTTTCAAGTGGGGAAAGAAAATGGCACGTGTCCTGAATGGAGGTGCGATGGAAGAAGTTTGCAACAGGGACCTGCATTTTTGTTGCTCTATGTTGGAAATAAGAAAAGCAGGGAGGGAAAAATATCTTAAAAGTCTAATCTAAAAGTTTACTTAAAAAGTAAACAGTGAAGATTAACAGATTACATGGGGAAAACATGCAGTATATGCAATGTGATATGCACAAAGTTAGCAAAGAGAAAACCATAAAATTAATCTCATTCATTCAGTGTAACTGTTTCCTTGGGTGATGTGTGGATCCACATCCTGTTTCTGTTGGTGCATACCTGAGACAAGTCTATTGATTTAAAAGTATTTGTTTACGTCTTAGATGATAATGGTTGTATTTGGTAAATGTTCAAAAGAAAAAAAAAAAGTCAGACTGTCTTCTCAGGTCCATATTTTGCAGGGTTTTTGCTTTTTACCCCAATAAATGACGTTTCCTTTTACTCTCTAACTAGACGTCTTTCTCTGCCCTGATGTTTGTATGGACTGATTTTAGAAGTATTGATATACTTTTAACTGCTATCAAAGCAAGGAAACTTGTCCATTTTATTCCTTTAGATTTTCTACTAATGCCATCTTTTTTTGTTTTCTCCATTGTTAACACTGGGGGGTTTATGCTTCCTTGGTCTATTCTTACTGTGCTGTGAGTTCAAGAATGTTCTTGCAGAACCTGGTTATATTTTCATCTTAATGTCACCAGTGAGTCAGTTCAGCACACGTTCTTATTACAGTATTACTCTAGACTTTTAATATTTAGTAAAAACCCCTGAATTCTCTTTGAATTTTCTGTACAAAAATAATCCATAAAAGTCTTCAGTAGACACAGCACAAAGAAAAATGTGTCTATGGGAATACAGTTTATTCCTGTTGCCTATATATATATATTCCTATAGGTTTTTGACCAACCCTTTATAGAAGAAATGAGAAGCTCATTTGCAAATTTCCCTTTTATTTTCTGTTTATAATGACTGAAACATTTCTCAGCTTGTCACTAAAATAATACGTATGGTAGGAATACAAATATTTTCTACAAGATATTTGGTCTAGTACTTTAGAACAACAGATAGAGGAACAAAGCTTGTTCTTTTATGGTCTGATTCTTTCTGAAGCAATTTCAGAATTCATGGAATGTTTGAACACGAACATTGTACAAATATTTGTGCTTCCTAAATCACAGTTACACAGGTATTTGCTTGATGTTATTGTTTTCCATAAAAATGTCATGAGGCACTAATGTAAAAATCCATTCATAGTAGATAACACAAGAGGTTTAAACATCTTAAGAGCCAGAAAAAATGTACTGGGATTAGTCTGTACAGCTTGCCTATAATTCTGGTTTAGACCGCGATTTTAAGGAAGGGCACTGATCTATCATTATAACCTCTGGTTGTGTTTTATGCTCTGCACGAATTGCCTCTGAGACACACTTAGATATGGAACACAGACCATGAAGTTGGCAAACACTTTAACAGCTTGGCATTGGTTCCAAAAGTCTGCAAAACTATTGTTAATGCTGTGAATATTTTGACACAGAGAAGTTAATGCACTGTAAATTATGTTATAAATTTACATTACCATGGCTGTTTTGCACTAACTGTATGGACATACGTGGATTTATGTGGATAGCTAAAATTAATTATATTGGGTATGGATTTGCAGCACACTATTTTAAAGCAACTCTCATAGCCATGAAGTTGTCAGATTGCTTTTCCTGGACTCAGCTGTTCCAGAGGGGCTACCAAATCCAGCTGCTTCAAACTGCAAAATCCATAGCGTAGAATGTTCCTATCATCTCCTTTACGTGCCTTTCTATAATACCTATTTCAGGGAAGATCTCACTGATGACATAGTCTGTACCCTCTCTATAAAATGACTATTTTATACTTGCTTTACTTACTACCCAATGAATTACTGAGTAATTCCAGCTTGTTTCCATTCTTACCATCTAGTATTCAAAATGCAAAACTGTCAGCTAAATTAATTAGATGCATTGATCTTATGTATGTTACTGTCTTCCATTTGAATAAACTGCTTTTAGCAGTTTGTCTAAAAAATAAAATGCTATGACTTGTGACAAGATAACAGTAATTGATTTCAAATTAATGGTGGGCCATTAGCAATACTAATTCTAAATACTAATATACAAATGCATTATCAATGAACATAATTTACCCCTGGTAAATCAAGACATACAAGAAAGAAATTCCCCCATATATGTTTTGACCAGAACTTTTTTCAAAATATCAGTCTACCTGTGTTGGTCAAACTCATAATTTACATTGTTGTCCAGAGTTGTAAATTCTGCCTGTTTTGAACAAATGGGAATGATCTCTGCAACTCCAAACTTGTGAAGTCTTTGGAAATGCTCTGCAGTCATTATGCTTAATAAAGCTGATATTAATGGGGCAGAATAGATATTAATGGGATAGAGCAAGGTCAAACTTATTTAGCATAAAATTTGAGTGTTTTGTAGTGCATTTTAATGGATTGAGTTGTATTAGTCCCCGGCATCCTCAAACTGGAATGCAATGGCATTCTCAAACCTTGAATAATATTCTTGTTCTATACAGATGTTGAATTTCATCATAACTTGCTCTTATGAGGCATATAATCCAATTCCAATTTCCAGTGTAGGCTGATTGGGGATGTTACAGAAAGCTTTACAGATACGTAAATGAATCCGTTGCCATTCATAGGAGAAGCTCATCCCTGTAACAGTACAAGGTGGATGTTCAGGGGTGATGCAAATGAGATGTACTCAACCCAGTGAGATTTTGATTTTTAAAAGCACCTGTCACCCTGTGTACTGGCCACAGCCAGGCCCGATAGGCTGCTTTGGCTCACACTGCTGTGTTGAACTTGGAGATGTTTTAAGATACAAAGGGGAAAACTGCATCACTGCTAATTGGGAGGTACCATTGGTTCTTAAATAAATAAGAATATATATATATATATATATATATAAATATTTATTCCTGCAAATATGAATAGAGATCACTGATTTAAAACCAGACTGGTTGACAGACACTGCAAAGGGCGAGGAGTTGTTTGTGTTTGTGCTTTTCTTATCTAATTCTCTCCAGCATCTTCTGGATTATGGATAAATTCTCTGTGAAATCAATGAAACTGATAATAGTGTCATGTAGATGTAGCTGTAGATATACTATTTAATAACCATAGATTGAAATGGGCAATTTCAAGCCCATTTTTCTTTGCTGTGAATGGCTTAAACACTGAAGTAAATGAGAAAGAAATGTATTTTTTTTATGTATAGAAAGGAAAACACTCCTCTTGGCAGAGTTGCCAAGCATGCAGCCATTAAAGAACTGAAGGTGCTTCTTGCCCTGCATACAGGTAGGCTGCACAGTTAAGTTCTTGTTAGGGTATCGTGGGCCTTGGTTAGCAAGCACATTAAAGCCTATTTAATGAATTAATAGAACAAGCCAGAGTTAGTTTTCATCTGTTGGTGATACCTTTTAGTTATAAGAACAAATCTGAAGGTAAAAAGAAAATATTGAAGAAAAGCTTTTTTGGCAAATGGTACTTTTTTATAGCAGAAAACAAAATGGAAGAATAGTATGTTTGTTCACATGCTTGTTTACTTGCTCTCTCAGGTAAAGCTTTAGCGTTTGGGAGGATTTCCTTGTATTGTTTTGGTCCTTCTAGTTCGATTACTCCAATTTCATATTGGTACCAATTACTACACTGACCTGAGCTTTACGGGGCAAAACTAATTCTAAATCTTAACCTATATGGCAAAGGTTGAATCAATTTGAATCCAAACGTGATAGAAATCACTCCATCTAAGTGCAGCACAGGCATTAACAATATTTGGTGAGCTCCAGAGGTCTATTTCAAAAGCTGCACCATGAATCGAATGCCTTCCCAGTGATGCTGCCTGGAGGCAGCACCTGATCCCAGAATAGCTGGGCTCCGTCCGCAGCACATGCCTGGGAAATGGCTGGGGCTGACAGGGTGGGGAGAGCTGAAACAGTTGGAACATATAAAATTCTCTTTGAAAATTCAGTTCTTTGGGCATCCAGTTCAGTTGGTCTTGTGTCAGGCATCCTGTTGACTTCCCCACCCACCCCCCGTTTCTTTTAAAAATACATGGAAGGCTTGTGATAGTTTCTGATTTTTCCTGTATGAGTAAAAGTTCAATGTCAAACTGCCAAAGGTTGCAGAGCCCTGAAGGGCCTGGGAGGCAAACAGGCAGCTGGATAACAGTGAGACCTAGAAGAAGAGGGAGCTGCCTGTCTTCAGTGTCTCTTGCACTTCATTCCAGTGGTACCTGTGAGTTTTCCATACCGAAACTGCAGAAGTTGAGGTGGGTCGGGATGCCCGTTAGTCCTGAAGCAGGTTAAGACTGCTGTCTCTGGGGTGCTTCCGTGGAGCTCTCAGAGGTGAGCTGGATGTGCCACTGTGTCAGCTGCAGTAGCGATATATTTAAAAAAAGTAGTCACTGAAGTCAGTAGGAATATATACAGAAATACATCTGTAAGAGAGTGCTGGAAAGGGAAGTGTCAGGCAGTTCAGTTCACGTTTTGGAGAGTAGAGTGGCTGGGAAAAAGTAAAGGGAATTGGGAGAAAACAATGTATCCCTGGAGAGCTTTTTGTGAGAAGGCAGAATCCAGGAAAACGAGCCGGGAGAGGGAGAGGCTGTGTATTTTACAGGCCTGTAAACTTTGGATGACACCTCTGGTTTAATCTTAAATAAGCTTTTGCTTTCTATCCGGTCTGCTTGCTCTACAAAGCCAGTTGTATATGTTTATATTTATTCTGTGGAGTAGGTATGTATCTTTTTCTGACTGCTTCATGCCTCTGCTTATGTCCTCCAAGATACTGAACAAGTGTAGGATCCTGATGATACTACATTTTTACTGATTTGAAAATGAATTGAGAACTAAGATCTCATTCCTCCATCTTTCACCAAGTGCTACTTGAAATGTCAGTATGATTTTTTTTGCCAGCCCAACTGATCATTAAGCGTAGCGTTTCTCTCTCATTCTGAAAACCAGCTGATTGTGTATGATTTACTCATTTATGTTTTTAAAAACTGCTTCAGTCTTTTTGTTTACAGACCTTTTTAACAGCAGTGAATCACACAATCATATCTTTCTCAGATTTTTTTCTAGTTAATCAAGAGTAGTGGAAGAAAGAAACAAACAAAGAAAACTGGAAGCCTGTAGTTGCTCTTTGTTAGTAAAAGAAATAAAGAACTTATTACCTCAAAGTATGACATGGTATCAAAACACACATAATATTAATGGATACTTCTTCAAAATTTCATTTAAAAGATATCTTTTCTGTTAATTCTCAAGGAAAGAAGTATTACTTTACTTATAGCTGTTTTTTCCCCCTTCAGTGTTAACACTCCCATCCTGAAATACGTATATGGTATCGTGCAGAACCATAGGCTTATGTTTGGAAATATTGGAAAACTCTGACTACAGCAGAACAAAGCTGGCTAGTTATAGTAAGCTAGCCTTAGCTTCAGGTTTGCTTTTCTTATTCAGGTGTATTTTTTTCCCCCTTTTTAGAAAGTCAATTCTGTAAAGATTTGCCTGAAACTGTCATTGGTAGGTGTGAGGGGCATCCAGAAAAATAAGGGCTAAAATAACCCCAGAGCTCACTGGTGATGAAGGTTTTGAACATCAGGCACAGCAAGGATGTGTGGGTTCAAATGGCTTTGTGAGAACAGCAAATTCTCTAAAATGGAAGTGAGGTGATAGTGATGGCTGATTTCTAGTCTCCTGATGGAGGATATGAATCAAATTGGGCCTAGTTTATAAAATGAGCCCTTAGAAGAAAATTATAATCAAACTTTTCAAAGTGGTTATAATCACTGAGGAAAGGGGTGAAAAGCTGTTGAAATAACATCCAGCTGTAGGCACTGTGAAGCCTTTAACCAAATCCAAGACTGGTTATTCCAGAGTTTCTCACGTTTTCACCTTATGATTAGGTCTGTAGTTTCTTTCAGGATGAATGTGCACTAGCCGTTTTGTTATACTTATTTAATTAAAACGTTTCTGAAGTCAAACGTCTCAGTTTTTAAATGTGTGTAAATACACATGTAATGTGAAAGCACACAGCAATAGAAACATGAATGGTGGAAGCAGGAAGGATCTGTTATCAAAGGTGACAGACCCTTGGCAAAACCTTAGCCGGCTGTACAGCTTTGGTGTCATTGCAGAACCCCGTGTGGCTCTGGGGCAGGAACAGCAGCGAGGGCTGGGCTGAAGTGCTGCAAGCTGGGACGAGACGTGTGTCAGTCCGGGGCTGCAAGACTATGCGCAACAAAAACATCCACCAAATGCGTGGGTTTCTACCCATCTGCTTGAGTTAAATACCCAAGGAAGGAGAGAACTGTTGTAAGCAGATGAGGAAACTGTTGCTGATATATCAGATTTCTGAAAGCCTGAAGCCCTTTGTTGAGATTAGGAGGATTGAACAGGTTTTTTGCTATTTTACATGGCAATTCACTGTGGAAAAGCAAAGAGAATTACTAATTGAATTCTCTACCAACCACAAGGACATTCTCTGTGTTAATGCTCAACTTGTATTGCCAACAACATGAAGGACTGTGAAGAAGATATGTGTCAAATGATACCAGGGTGTGATGGATTACCACTGTCAGACTGTATGTATGGAGTTTCAGGTGCCCCAGCAGTGACCTGTAGACATGAGTGGCATTGCTGCTGTTTTGCTTAGGTAATTTGGTACTGGAGGTAACATTTGTTGATGAAAGTGAATTATCTAGTTGAAATTAAACCCATTAACATTTGGAAATAAATAAATACAATTAGAGACATGTTCTGAAACATCAGTGTACTAGGTTTTCCTCCAGGAAGATGACTCTTTCTAATGGGAAATGCTTATTTCTTATGAACTTAAAACTTCAGTTCCAGTGCATCAAAAAATTATTGAATGAGATGATGATGACAAGGTGCAAGGTAGAGCCTTGGAGATAAGAGAACAGAGAGAAAAAGAGAAGGCAGTATTTGACATAAGAGTGAATAGTCTTAAGAGGAGTATGCAGTATAAAGGAAAAGCTAGAACAAGCTTAACATAAGAATAGGAAATAATCTGTGTTTATTTGAAAAACTAAATTTATTTTCCTTTAAATTGTATCGGATGGTTTGCCATACAAATTATTTGGTAAGAACACCCATTATGAAAGAACCATAACTCTTTTCAGAAGTGATAGCTTTTATCATTTCATTGATTCAGGAAATTGGAATAAATATCTTTGCTCATTAGCATATTACGTAGATTACTTCAGAAAAGGCTGAAAGCTCTTTACTATTTCATGCCCAATCTGAGGTAGGCTGTCTCCTCAGAAAAAGGATTTAATTAATCTGTGAGGGCTGAGAAACAGGCAGTGAGTAGCATGTTATTTTCAGAGCTCAGAAGCAAGTCAGTAAAGTTTGGAGTCTGAAAGAATAAGGATATTCTGCCTACATGAATAATCAGTACCATGTGGCTGTAGTAGGGTACTGATGTACATGAAGTCAGAAGGCTGAGGACAGCAACAGTCGGAGAGTGCTTGGTGGTAAAGAAACACAAGACCAGCTAACACCATTGCTCTGGTGGCCACCTTGGCTCAGCTGTGGAAGCATTAGGGATAAATGATGCTTATCCATCCAGTGCCTTGGGTCTGATTTTTATGTTTTTCTTTAAGTAAGTCCTTTCAAATAGACTTTCCCAGGTGTAAGCTGTATAAAGAAGGAAACCAATTGTACTGGTTTGTTGCCAGTTGTACTGCTTTATCACTTCTCTTACTCAGATCTTTCATATACTTGCAGTTAATTTTTTTTTTATTACAGAAGTAACTTAGGCATGGATGTTGATTTGGACATGGTGTATTTGCTGCTCATACTAACTCAGCTGTAAATTCTCGAAATACCTTCTGTATCTCTCTAAAACTATAAAAGAAGCCCTAAACAACCCCTAACCACCACTCACTCCCTGAGTACTGCCCTTTTGAGCAGTAGGTTGTCTTTAACTGATGTGAAACCAAACTTTTGTTTTGTAGACTGAGATTTTTTTTTTCTCAGTAGCTCATGCTTATATATCTATTTGCTTATTTAAATGAGTAGTTTGGTATTCTGTATTCCATGGTAAAAAATGTTTCACTACTGTTGCAGAATCATCATTTCTCATAGTATGACATGGGGCTCCTTTGAGGGATTTCAAAGACTAAAAATCAAACTAAAATACTACTGACACTCCTTTTCAGGTATTCATTAATTTTACCAAAGTTAATTTTGAGTTGAAAAGTGAGATGAAAGATCAAGTGCAGAGATGAGATAATTGTAATATGAAGAGAGTGAAACCATGATTTTGGAATAGCAGCAGATAAAGTCGTGCTCCCTTAGATCTAATAGTGTGGTATATAGGGTGTGTGAAGGAAACTAAGCAGTGGCCAGGAATACCCTGATTCAGTGGAACCACTGTCTGGTGCTGCTGTTCAGTTTTATAAAGCTCAGCAGTGCTATTGAAGGTGTGTGCTGGTGTCGTTTCTAATCACACAATGCTGTTGAAAAGGCACTTTTGAGTGTCTCAAAACTGTGTGAAGAGGAAGAGACTGTTCCTAAAAGGGACTGCAAGTCCTGAGGAGTTCATTATTTAAGATTCATCAATATTAACAGAGCAGAGTCCGGAAAGTTCATTATTAACCTTACTTTCAAAGTCAGACCTGTGTGTTAGTATGAGCAAATTAACATTTGCTCCCTGTTCATTATGATTAATGGGGTCACTAATTCCTGTGATCCCTTTGGTGCCAGTTACTCAAAGGCTGTGCTGGCCTTTGAGACAGCTTGCTGGACCTTGGGACAAGAGAGAAGTATACAGTTTTTGTTGTACTCATTTATATTGTTTGAAACGGTAGTTTAAATATACTATATACTGACAAAAATATCTACAGAGGAGGTCCTCTACTGATATAACTATGTAGCAGCGTCACCTCTAAGATATGTTCGTCCTTTGTTCCTTATAGTTGGAGACTCAGTGTCATCTGCATTAACAGGTGAAGGAGCTGCGGCAGGCACCCGTCAGTTAATGCCATTTGTCATTTTAAAGTACTGTGCTGTCTTAGATGTTGGCTTGTTGCCTCCTCTTTGCCACCATCTAGCACTCCCCACCTCACCATGTGAAACCAGCAGTGACAGAGGGATGAGGCCAGTTTCTGTTTGTATGAAGAAATGAAATCTTGGCAGCTCTTCAATGAACTGCTCTGGAAAGCAATCACAGGGCATTTCTTTCAAGACCCAATTTTTGCCACCGCTGTGCTGAGCAGTAAATTTCCCTGAACCCGGGTAACCTGACAGATTTACACGGAGCAGACCTAGTTGATAAAAGTGAGGATAAAACACTTCCTTGGGGACTGTTCACATAACCTGTCCTGAGTAGATGAAATAACCTATGTGTGATCTTGCCTCTCATGCTGCACTAATGATAAAGGTCATTGGAGTTGCAGGACAGGTAGGAAAACAAAGCAGCAATCAAGCTTACCAGGCAGCAACTCTATCAAAAGATGGTCCTGTTTCAGTGGCTTTGTGTTATAGAGGAATGTGTGACATAATGCAATAAAATAAAGCAGCCAAGCCATAACCAAGGCAGCTTTACTACTTCTATGGCTTCTAACTGTGCCTGGGTTTACAAAGGTAGAGACAGAATGGAAAGAATATCAAACCCATGGTTTCAAAAATAGGATTGTGTTTCAAATGCACATAGAATTTCAAAGAATTTTGTATGTTATCTTTGTCTGATTTTTATATTCTCCAGTGCTGTTTGTATACACATAGGTACAGTGTAAATTCTCCAGTTCTTTTAGTATACGGATAGTATTAGCTTGAAGGCTTTTTCTTCAGACTTTTCCATAAAAATGGACTGCAGATGATATCGTGTTTACAACAATTAATATTTCTATACATGTGCATTAATGCCGAGGTACCTAAATTCAACTTATACTGTAGCATCTATTTTTTTTCTGGTAATTTGCCTGTTTATGTCTTGTATTGAGTGCTGCAGCTGTAGGTACTGACCTACCATGTTTGTACAAGTTTTTCTTTATTATTTTGAAAATTTGTGTTATATTAAAAAGGCTTTAAGTAAAAATGACTACTTAGATTTCTATGAGAGTATTTTAAGAGGATATTATTTATAGTGACTATTAGCTTTTTGCCAGTTCATCTCCAAATTATTGTTTGCTGAGGAAAAGCAAATGTGAAGCAGCTGTGAAAACTTCAGACTACAGGTTTGCTACCCTGAAAGAGCATAATCCTCCCAGCTGCATTTTTTCTCTTTGTTAGCTTTGTGTGCATAGTTATTTTGGCTAGAACTATGGAAAAGAGATACATACATCTATGTTTTCCTTACTTATCTTTGTAACACAAATAGTAGGTGGGAAACTCACTTGTAGGAGTTTTTCCTTCATCTTTTCTGTATTCTCTCAAGAATAAATTTTGGATTTTGTAAAAGGGGAAAAGCATTCACTTACAAAACTGGAAGTGGCTATTCTCTCTTAATCTACAGTGAAAGGAAAAGGTATTTAGAGCCAAAAGTTTTAACTTGGGGGGGAGAAATGGATGTGTCTGAATTATGTACTTGGCAGATTGTGGCAAGACTGACAGGCAGATTCTCTGTGGCATAATTTTGTTGAACTGTTTTCAGTGAAGAAGCTGGTTCTCTATGTTTACTGTCTTGGCAGAAATTAGTCTGTACGTTATCAGTAATAGAAATTAAAAAAAAAAAAGGCTCTGCAGCTGGTAGCATTTTGATAGAATAGTAGAGGAAAGCTAGGCACATTCTCAGGAATCTTTACTAAAATTGCTGCACTTCTGCCAAAAACAGGTACTAGAGGTTCTGCACATCTTCAGTGGCAATGGCTGGACTAGCGTGTTGGCCCTAAGAACATCAGTTAGAACTGACATTCTATGTAAGAAGTGATTCATGCTGTATTTAATTCTAATCATCTACGTTGTATTCATTGGATCTGAGAGAGGAAGATATATCTATTAAAAAAAAAAGCAAATAAGTAACTTATTATTTATTTATACAGTTCAGCTAAAACTCAAAGTCTAAAGATAAATTTGATCTTCTGTCTCCTGTTTATTGGTCTTGATTTTTAGAAGAATCCCATGCAGGAGACAAGGCTTCCTACTATGATTTCCAACTGGGAGTTTACATTATTCTTCAAATACCCATTTACTATTTTCCCCATCAACTTACCTGAAATGTTTTTGGCATGGGTACTCTCTTTATGGTTTAGTAAATTTCTTTTGGCCATCAGAGATAATTGCTAATGACACAATATCAGTCAGGAAACATACAAGGAGGTTTGCCTGAACAAAGAATTCAGAACTCAATCTAAGATATCCTTTTTTTGAGCAACATAATATAGTAACGCTCAGATGAGGTGATAGAAGAGCTAATTTGAGAAAATTATAAAAAGTATATCCAGCCTTGAATCAGCTCTGTAGAAATGGGACTTTTTTGATTTCATGAGAGAATAGTGTCACTTCTACAGATAAGTGTTGCACTTCTGGTAAGCTTTTGTGGTTTTTCTCTATGTTCTATTGCTAAGGCCATGTCCTTGAAAATAGATTTTTTTCTTGGTATTAGGGCTCGCTGACTCTTCCTGCTTTCCATCTAATGTACAATTTTCTGTTTTGAAGTTCAGGGTGCTACATGCGATTCTCTTTAAAAGATTATTGGACTGAGTGTAATACTGGCAATCTCTTACCTTTTCAAGACAGAAAAACGTTAAGAATTAATGAGTCTCTCAGTTGTAGGTTTCCCATCTCTTTTTCCATTTTGCTGGTATGTACTTCAGCTTCATAAACCTTATTTTTACGGCAAACTATTACAGTCTACATGTAGACTTAAAATATGCAATTAATGGGGCTGTGCAATATTTTTCATGCAAGCAAAGTATTGTCTGGCAAAGTAATCACAGGCTCCCTGGTGCCTGCTCTATGCTGGAAGAGTGACACTGTTTTCTTTAGTGCCAGATGGCAGGTCAGTTGTAATCCATACTTGCCAAACATATACTGTGCAGTAATTTCCTTGGGCTGAATAGCTCATTCTGCAGGATGTGTCAGAGCCTGGATCTATGCACATTAGCAGTGTTTCGCTAAAAATTTCATTAAAGCCCTACTGTACTGGTTCCTTCTGCATTCCTGATACAGTCATTAAAAGACAAGCAATTCAAGGGGCAGAAAGGTTCACCCCTTATATCTATACTTGTCAATAACATTTTATTACAGCACAGTGAAAACCGGACAGCAAGTAGACTATGAATTTATCAGCTGCTACAGGCAGTCTGCTACAGGCAGCTGCATGCCATTATTAGGGCAGTTATGTAGCTCTAAGAACATTTCAGGATGTCTTGCCTTAGTGATGTGCCTGTGGCGTGACTGACAGGGCTATGCACGAGGCTGATGAGCCGTTTCGATAGGGACGTTCTGACATCGCCTACAGCAAATATAATGAGAACTATTGTTTCCTAGTAGCAAATAAAATGTGCAAAACCAGGGAGTAATAGAGAGAAGCTCAAAGACAACTTTGTCAATACCTTATAATAAAAACCTGTAATGCTTACTTCAAAATGGTTGAATCCCTAGCACCAGCCACTGGTTAGCCACGGCTGGCTTTCTGTTCTTGCCACTTCCAGAAAGAAGAAAACAGATTCATCATCTGGGGAAGATAATAACTACGCTATCTCAGGAAAGATTATACTTTCTGTCAGGATAAATTTATTAAGCAGCGGAATACGTAACAGGCACAAAATCATACAAAATGCTAAGGAACAGGCACCCTTCCAACTCTCTGCAGTTGAGCAGAGGGAGGATATTATTACTCTACGCCTTATTCTTTCTTATTTTATGGCTGTCTCGTACTTCTGAAAGCACAGGTTTGCTGCACTGTGAGTAGACACCATTTACAGTCTGCAATTAAATGATCACTTCAACCAAATGTTAGGTGTCCCAGTTCTTTAGTTTCTTCTTGTTTTGGGTTTGTTGTTTGATGTTTTGGGTTGTTTGTTGTTTTTTTTTTTTTTTTAAGTCATGTTTTGGAGCAAAGTACTGGTGAATTTATGCCTCCTCCTTGTGCAGCTATAAGTTGCTTAAGCATCCCGAAGCCTGCTGAGGTCAATGAGAAGATTCCTGTTGACTTCTTAGCTTTTGAACTAGGCTTTGACAGCACATATTTTTCATGGTATTTAAAGTTAGCAAGATGCATCACACACTAGATCAGCTAAGATAAGTAACACAAACATTGATTTCTCTTGCTGATAGTTTTAGAGAGATTAAAATTAATTATTGTTTATTATTGAATACTTTAGGCTAGAACATGAATTAAATTAAATGTTCTCCTCCCACTAAAGCACCCAGAAGTAGAGAGAGCTCACCACTTATATATTCTGTCTCTTCTACTGATCTCCTGGGTGCCCAGCATAGGTCCTCTGCGTTTCTTCCTGCTTCTGCAGGGTGACTCCATAAAGTTATATAGTAGCTGCCTAGGGCAAAAATTGATTTTTGTAGGTTTAGAGCCTGGTACAAAGGAGTCACGTACAACTGCTGCTAACATGTTTTGCAGAACTGAAAAGGCTGGTTATATTATTAAGCTGATTGACATTTAAAACGCATGACCTATATTTGGTAACATTCCTATTGCATCCTACAGGACTTTTTCATCAGAAATTCCATCAAGCTTGAAAGCTTTTGATGTGCTGTGGATGAGCTGTCACAAGATCCAATAACACTGCAGGTGATACAAATTCAAAGCCTGAATCATGCAATGAGCTCTGTACTTCATGGGATCTTCAGACGGTAAGTAGGTGTGGATCCTGGTACAGTCCCAGCAGTATGCTTATTAGCAATAGCAGTAATGGTTCAGGCTCAAATATAAACCAATCTGGGTGATAGGATTTGCAGTTAAACAGGGACAATCCATTCCCTAGACAAAGCTTTCACATACAAAAGCAAGTATGTAAGAGCAAGGCCATGGCCCAACAAACGTGAAGGATATCAGCCTAGTGGAACCAAAAGATAATGAGTGTTTGCACTTCATCCTGTTTCATGGCATATCCCTGCCAACAATACAGTAGTTTGATATTTGGAAAAAAAGTTGAATCTCTGAGAGTGCTTCATAAACATCTTTTCCTGTTTTTATTTGAAAAAATCATCTTTTGTTTTTCTCTGCTCGAGTTAAGTCAATAGGAAATCTGCCTGTGGCTTAATCAGTAAAGTAAGAAAAGGTGAAAGGAAGAATTTCATAGGATGTGGAAAACCCCTATGTGTCTGAAATGAAATAGTTTCAACATTTTTGGTAAGGTGGTGTTACCATCCCACCACTCAGACCTGTGGTACCTGTACCCAATATTAGGCTATAAGTGAAAGACTAGTGTGCTTCACTAATAGTAACACAGTGGAAAAAACAATCATTATCGTTTTCTACTTTATCACTCAAAAGTGTGCATGGACATCACATGGAATGACAGTATCAACTTACTTTTTTTCCTTCGAGATTATTATCTCCAAAACTTTGTTACTCTTCTGACTTCTAAACATAAAACCTGGTGTTCGTTTCCAGTCATTAAAGGACTTCACATAGTGATGCCCTAAGCTTCAGCTAATGTAATTACAGGTAGACAGTGGGAACCACAAACAAAATATTTTCCCTTTAACATCTCAGTGAATTATGCCACTATTTAATCACCTAATTTTAAATTAAGTTTATGATTCATAGAAGTAATAATGCACAACAGTTGGATTGTTACTGCTGCTAAATGGTCGGATATGTAACATTCCTTCAGCTTGATAAAAAGTTTATGGTTAGTCATGAGATGTTTGGTGATGAATTAACAACACATTTATTACAGTTCCAGTAATAATGACATGGTACAGTTTTTCTGTGTTACAAGAAAAGTGGAGGGCTTTTAATCCCTTCTGAGAAGGCAAAAATGTAAACTTGTAGAGAAATTAGATCATGCACATTTAGTGGGGTTTTGTATGGGATTTAAGATCACTTTTTGCAGGTCTCCTCCCTTCAAATTTAACTTTATATATATCTGGGGGGAAATGCCATTGCTAACTCACTGAAAACAGATGAAAGAGAGAATGCTCGTGTTTTTTGTTTCTGGAAAAAACCACAGAAAAAAGGAGAAGAAAAAAAAATGAATTAGGTTCAAGAAAAACAAAAAAAACCCCGTAGCTTTTCAAATGGGATGAACTGAAGAGAATCTTCAAGGTGTGAAGGATTCAAGCGAATGCATGAATTGTTGAGTATTTGCTCAGCTGGAAAACTTGAGAATGTTCCCCAAGTTCCGTTGCACCTGTGAACTCACTGTAAAAGCTGTCAGAGACAGTGTTTTACAGATACCTTGTATAGCTCGGCCAAGTATCATTTGAGGAGCTTTCATAGAAAAAGCAGACTCTAGATTTGAATGTCTGTAACGTATTTAATGAACAATACATAAACCACTGAGGATCCTTATACTGAACACGGTGGTTCTAAATTTTCTTCCTATATTATGGACCAGAAACTGAGCTTTCCAGAACTAAACGGTATTTATGATAAGATGATAAAAACATAAAAGAAACCCTGGAGATTGTGACATAAAAGGGTCTCTACATGCATACTACTGCATAAATACACCATCTACTGCATTACAACTCTAATATTTTAATAGTTAGAAGTATCACATTGTACATTTGCTGAGAAGGCTATTAGAAAAAGATATGGTGACACTTAAATGCCCTTACAAATCTGGTTATATATTTTCAGAGGCCTTCAATTTTAAAAATTTTTCTTGTTGTAAGGTTTGTTTTTTCCCCTCCAAATATTGATAGGAATTTAAAAGAAATATTTTTGATATTTAAATCAATATTGAGATACAGGAATATTAGAATATAAATTTTTTGAAAGGAACTTTTACCTTTTCCATTTTTCTCTTCTCTGTTTCATCCCATTTTTGAAGTGAATGCAATATAATGGAATTTACTATGTTCCTTCAGTTCTTTGACAGGTTTTCTATACTGAGATTGATGAAGAAGCAACACAAACACACCTGTTGGGTTTTGGGATTTTGTTAGGGTTTTGTTTTGTGGTTTGTTTTTTTTGTGTGTGTGTGTATGTTGGTTTTTTTTTTTTTTTTAAATTTTAGAGCTCTAAAAATTACACAAGCTTGAAGAAGACTAAAAAAGCAGAGTAAAAATAAAAAAGGTAAAATGAGGAATAATATCCCTCTCTCCTAAAATTAATCCAAAACGAAACAGCTGGAGAGAGATAGGAAAAAGTAAGGCAGAAAAATTAAGGAGTTGAGATGTGGAAACTTTCTGTTTTGATGAAGGTTTGTTTTTTTTTTTTTAAATGGCCAATTTTTGTTAAAACTATTTTGAAGAATGAAACTTGAATAACTATACCTGCTTCTACAGGAACTTGCTGTTCACATCCATGGAATTCACTATATCATAACCATTTCCTCTTATGAAAATCACATTTAAGTCCCTGGAATAGGATGGTGCGAAAGGTCTGCTCCTCTCTCCAAGGAGCTCATCCGTTCCACCAATTTTCCCCTTTGATTTTAATGTCCTCATTTTGTAGTTGAATTTCAGACCAGGTGAAATGTGAAAAGCCGATCTGCCAGGGAAAAGCGTAGTCATACAAACAGAAATAGCACAGGGCTGCAGACTTCCAAGTCATGCTGTTGGCAATGTGAATCTTTCTTTTTTTCCTGCATGTGAATTATACTTCAATGGATTTTAAGCTGCTGCTGGTTCTTTTTTATTTAAATGATTTATTTTTTTGTTGAAGAAAGCTTGAGAAATTGTGGATTAAGATCTATTTTAGACTAAGAATTGATCATTGCCACTGTACTTAATATCTACTGTTTTAAGTTACTAGTGAAAAAAATTCACCTTGGACCTAACAAGACCTAATACAAAACCTCTGCACTAGATAAATCTGCTTTCTATTTTGATGATTTCCATACGGTCATAGGCAGTAGGGAGAAGTTTCACTTGATTAGTGTTGTGTGATTAATTCCTAAATCATATTGTATATTTTCTTATGTATAAACCTTGGTAAGCCTAAGAGATTTTAAGATAGCCTCTCAAATACTTCAAGTAGAAACCCTTTTTATTACTGCCCCCATGCACTCTTCAAGTTTATTTATTGTCACTTGTGCAAGTTTTTGTTTCAAGTCAATAAACTGGATTGCAAAACCCCAAAGTAAAGTTTTTTGATTTAGTTCAAATGAAGTCTTGCAAATGTTTATTTGTAAGTTTTGCTATTATTTTAAAAAATACTATGCTAGGTTAGTCTGGAATAAAAAAATATTGTTGCTTGAGTGAAGTTCCACCCAGAATAAATAGCTATTAAACAGATTACTGAAGCTTTTTAATATGGTAGCTTTTGAGTCTAAATCGAACAAATGGTATCTCTGTAAGACGCTGTACTTGATAATGAAACTGAATGGATGGTACAAATGCTGCGGTTGCTTGTCAGTTGGTCACAGCAATGTAGTAGGAGCTGGTCTAGTGGAGTTCTCTGGCTTGAGATCTAAATGCCACAGAAAGAACAAGGGGTTTTCAGAAATATTCTCAGTATTCATTAGTTGAGTGATGCTCCGTCCATACTGAATGTTCTTCCTGGAGCAGAAGAGACAGTTTAGCTCCTCCTTATGCAAAAGAGGGTAGATCTGGCAAGGCGTCAGGAGTCAAGAGTGGTGTTGGTAAGGCTCTCCAGCTGTGCAGGCTCTGCTTCACGTGTGGCAGCCTGAGGTTCTGTCCTGGCCGTAACACTGCAGAGAAGCAAATGTAGGCCAGAGGCTGAGACTGCTTTGCCAGGTGGGAGCTGTTTTGTTCCCCAGCTGGGTACAAAAAAGACAACTCAGCCTAAGAAAACTGGTCACACATCGCACGGAGACAGGTCCTGCCAGTTAGTTTTGGCTGTCCTAGTTCTAGGGGACGTATCCTGGCTGCTCTGTGAAATACACCTCACTCCTTGTCCGTGACGATCTCAACAGGGTGTAACGCTGGAGTACAGAGTGACTCCATCCCCTCCTGCACACTCTGTTTCCTTCTAATGGAAACAGGGAAACTTGAGGAGATGTGCTGACTAAATCCCACTCCACAGCAGCAGTAATTTTATGTTTCAGTTTGGAAGGTCTCAAGGCTTTGGAGAAGAGCGATTGTGGCAGGGAAGGATCTTGTTCTGTTCTCCTGAAGAGTCCACCTTCGCTATGAAAAAATATGGGTATTTCCCTGCTCTACACCCATCCTTGCCCTCTTTGGTTCTTCTTCCTCACTATATGGTTGAAATACTGCACATACTCACTCTATGGCTGTTAATTAGACTTTTTGATGTTTTTTAAGAAGTTGCATCTCGCTGATTAATCCCTGCATTCCTGGTCCAGTGACATGCTTTCATTTACGCAGAAAAAATGTAACAGTTCCTTGCTTGAAGAGCACTAAGGAATTTGATCTGTACAGTACAAATAAATCTTTACTCCCATTCTTGTTGTAGGAAATGCCTCTTTTTTTATTTCCAGACATTTGCTAATTGTGTTTTTCATTGCAGCAGTTGATTTTAATGACAGCAGCTCAGAGTATATAGTGTAGCAAGTCCTGAAGCTGATCTGTTGCAAAGTATAAATGGGTTCCTGGTGATGGATGCAAAAGAACATATGTAAGAAGTTCTCTGATGCCAAAAGTTAAACTTTTGAAAGCTTTGTGGTATATTTTGGCAGTGTTATTGCAGGAGACATGTTTTAAACCAAGTTTTTTTAAGGGTCTCTGGAACTACAAATGGCTTTTTTTCATTAAAGTTCAGAAGGCAGGGGAGACTATATTTAGTGGTGTTATTGTAAAAAAGATATATACCTGCCCTACAGCCGTGAAACATTCCAATCTTTCTGTCAATGTACTTTTTTGTTGCTTTTATTTTTGTGGTTTTGCAGTATAGCAACTGAAAGAGTGCATGTTGGACTGTGCTGCTGAAAGCAGGGCAAATATAAAGCCTATAAATGATCCTAAATGAGTTTAAATGCTGGAAGTTGATAGAAATTGTGACATTCACATGCTATTTGCCTGCCCTTTTACAAGATACAGCGTTATTCTAGAGAGTAGATCAGATTCCTAGTACAATCTAGTGGGGACATTAGATACTGAGCCTTAAAACTACATGTTGATGCCCTATTTAGTTTTTTGCTGTACCTCGTTTCCAGTCTCTCAAGTGCTACTTGATAGCAGGTCAGTAATTTGCAGGAATAAATTGTATTCTATTCATGGCTCTTAAATCTTTGTTATCTTAGTATCTTAACATCTGGTAGCACATTGAACAGAGTGATTACTATTTGTCGTATCTGCTTATATCTCTTAATCTCTCCAGAGGGAGAACTGTATGCAGAGTTGTGTCTGGGATTTTGAGTCAGCTCTTCATAATTTCCCAGGGATGAGATGAATTTGCTTTCTCACCTAATGTTACAGGTCACGTACTTCGATCAAAACTTCAAGTTTCGAAAGGGCAGGGGAAGAGATTTATCATGCTTTTTTTTAAAAAAAAAAAAAGCCACTTTTGTGAATGCTGTTGCTTTATAGTATAGGAAATTCCAGTTCAAATCCAGAAGGCCTTTGTGTTCGTGTTCTAATTCATAAATTCTTTTGATTGCTTTGATTCATTGTCTGTCTTCTGTAATTTCTTATCCTGTTCAGGACTTGGTTTTCTCTATACCCTTTCTAGCACAGAACAGAGTGCAAAGCACATAGGAGAGTGAGACAAATGGTGCTGTAAGTCTTTCTGCTGAAATTTTACAGTGATAATTGTATTATTGCTCATAATCTCTTTAGTAGACAAAACCGTGACACTTTCTTGTGTGTGGCCAGAAGTTCTCCATGTAATCTTGAGATTACTTAAGAGGAAGAACAAACCCACAAAAATCCAAGAGCAGAAACTTGAACCGGGTCAGTGTGCTCATTTAAGAACAATGTACAGTGAATTGGTAAAGCTTAACTTTAATCATAATTCTCTATCCTTAAATATAAGCATTTAGGACTTTTTTTTTTTTTTTTTTTTCCCAAAAAAAGATGTGTATAGTGCTTTAAAAAATAACAGCAATCATGGATGGATTCACAAGCTTTCTGCATCCTGCAGCTGTGTACTTCCAGCAAAGTCTGAAGAAGTCTTGTCATGCTTCAAAAGCCACTGCTGAGATCTCAGGGTGAGTTTATTCTAAAACAGTGCCCTAATTCCTGTCCAGTTGTTTCCTCGTGAATCTTTCCTGTCCAGTCTTTTTCCCCATAAATCATTATGAAGTTTCTTTTGGAGAACTTGAAGGAAAGAGTCTGCTCAGCTATGTTAAAGCCTTTTAGAAATCAGAATTTATTCAGCTAAATGCCTACCAGTAAGCCTGGAGAAGAGTGGATTTTAAAGACTGGTGATACATTTTTAGCAATCACAGAAATTATCAGTTTCTAAAACTTTTTCAAACATTGACAGCTGTCTTAGAACATCAGTATTTACATCTAAAATTGTAAACCTTTAATATCAGTATTCCTATAAGCCACTGAGCCACAACTGGGGAAGTTCAGTTTATCTCTGAATGGACTCAAGAGAGAATGTTTCAGGATAGTTCAAGAAAACTACGTACCTAAATAGAAATGAAATCTCTTGGAAAGATATATCTCACTGTAGTTGCAAAGAATTGTTGAGTAATTTGCCATTTCCAAAAAGTGAAAAAACTTTTGAAGAAAGATTTCCATAAAGGAAAATTCTCGATTCCTCTTTTACATTGTATTTCCCCGTGAATATGGGGAAGAGGTGTTTAACCCAAAGGTCTCAATTAGAAGCCGTATTTGTCTTTTCCTTTTGCATCATAGAGGAGTATTTAGACTAGTACTTAGTGAGTTAGCTGCTTAACAATTCAGGTTTCTGAAATGGAGTTTCTGTGCTTGAAAAAAGACCTTGTTTTCTCACACCAGGAAAAGAACAGTTAAAATGTTGAGAATAAATGTTCAGTTATTAGTCACTACAGTTTTGCCTTTAACTTAAAAAAATAAGCAGTCGTAATGTAATGAGATTTTTATTCTTATATATGCATTTTAGGAACTTTGCAAATTGTTTCCTTGTTGTGCCGCTACATTTGAGCACCTATGTTTTAGTATTACATCTGAGGGACAGGTCTTCATGCTGTTTCTTTGCTTTTGAAATTTTGTGTTATTTTTACCACAAATCCTAACATTTGGAGATGCCAGAATTAGCTGCTTTATTGAATGTGAGATTCTTCAGCTATTCGTGGAAACAAAATGTAACTTAGAGAGTTTTCAGAAAAATAGAGTTGCAAGGAAGAGCAAAAATGGCCAGAGTACTCCTTAATTATATAGGTCCAGTTAGTTGTTTCTAGCCTTCTTAGTCCTCTATGTAACATGTGGAAAACAATGGGACAGCTAATGTTAGAATACCACATAATTTGTACAGTTCCTGTGTCATTTAAAATTAATTTGTAAAGTCTCTGAGAAACAGAGGTGTGTCAGCAGCAATCTGACAGCATTTATACAATATCTATAGTGACTTCAATCTTGGTGTAATTTTATTGCCTCAGCAGAAATAGAATGGTCTCCTAAAGATAAGTAAACTGTTCTAAATAGCCAAGAACATACCTAATGAAATACAGCTGAATGCCATAAATGATGTTGCATGGAAAAACAGCTGTTCTGTAGAAAAGCCCCCAGCTCCCATGATGGTCAACCGAATTACCTGTTCTTTTCATTGCTTGTATATTCTTCTTTGTTCATATATCTAAAAACATTTAAATTCTTCAAGAAAAAAACAAAGTGGATTTTAGGGACAGTTTTTTTTGAAAACAACATTCATTCTTTAGTGTCATATGCATTTATCAGATTTATTCCCTGCAATCACGTAAAGTGACAAACCCATATTTAGCGATGGCAATAGTTTGGTTAAATTCTCAAGGCTTTACATCACTCTCATGCAGCTGGATTGTACTGTGCTCTGTACCACCATTGTGACTGTCCTGTGCCATTCAAGGAATTGAAGGGAAATTATGCAGGAAAGGAGGGGGAAATGAGTCCACTGTGTTGAGTAATGGTGCCCAGTACTTTAATGTATTAGTTGCCTGGCAGAGCTTATAATTTCATGACTAGAATAAAAAGTGTGCATTTCTTCAGTCTCTCTCTTCCATCCTCAGGTAGTAGATATGGTGAAACTACTACCCGAGGATGGAAGAGAGGGCATGCCATGCCCTCTGAAGGCTAGGATTAAAAACCAAAACACCTGTGTTTATTATCAGAATCTGTGCTCATGATAACAGGATTTACAAAGCTAATATGAAACTCTCATCCTATTACACAGCCTGACAAAGCTAGTGATACAGACTATTGTATTTTGCTCACTCATGGTGAGAATAGGCCATGACCAAAAAATCATTGTTCCTAGAATATTATTCTGAGACATTTCCTTCTGTATTTTCGATCATTTTCTTTTCAGAGACACGACATTTTAATAGCTCTAATCCTTTTGTATTTTTAGTACATTATAATGTGATAGGGTGACAAATCAAAAATTGATTTATACTACTGGGATTTGTGCTCTTTATGGAAAACTGTTGTCCCAAGTGTAGATTGAAGAACAAATTTTGTTATCAATAGTCATGTCTAGATATTCTGGAGTGTGATAGGTGATGTATTTCTTCACAAAGCAATTGCTGAATCTGTGAGAATCTATTTTAGCTATGCTTTTAGTTGTTAATGAGGATATTATAGAATTACTTATTGTAGAAAATACAATAGACCAGGAAATCACTTGTTAAAATCTGCTTATATTAAACTGAAATTAAAAAGGGTGGATTTTGTGTTACAAAAGCTAAAGGTGTGAAGAATTCAGGAGTGGAGGAAAGTGAGCCAGTTATTGTGAGCTCTTGGCTCTACTCTCCATGAAATATGTCTTCAGAACATTTTTTAACAATAAGTGTAAATAAATAACAATGTTAATGGGAAGTGGAATATGACAGGCTGTTCCTTTACCGGTGATAAATCTGATTATCTTAAGGTATTATTTTTTAGAAAATAACTGAGAAAGAATTTAATCAATCTGGGTTTCAGAAACATAATGCCAAATAGAAAATTATTAATTTGGATGCAGAACAAATGATCTATGTAGATCTTTATGCAAAAATTCAAAGGTCAGTGGAAGCTAGTACACAATTGATAAAGGTGGTTTGCAGTGAAGGAGAAACCTTCCTACCAAACTGATGCATTTAGAAATCCCAGGAAACTTTTCTTGTGATCTTGGCATAACAAGTACAAATGTGCTAATTAATTTGCTTATAGCTCAGACTTGAAGATGTCCTCAATTTGAAGAAGTAGTAGAATATCAAACAGGAAACAATGGATGGTGTTGAGGGTTGTAATGATGGCAATGGGATGAAAGTGAAAGAATATAACATGTGAGATCAGGAAAATTTGCTGAAGGTGGGAGACCCAGCAATTACAATCAAGAGTCAAAACCCCACCACTGTGCAAAAGCTTCTTGCTGATCAGAAGAAAACTATTAGCTGCTGTGTGATATAAAAGTGCAAAAATGTGCATGCAATTTGAGGAGTTGTTGCATGGGGGGGTTTACAGCAGAAATTAATGCCTTCATAAAAAACACTAGTGGACGCAATCTAGGATACTCCAAACTATTGTGGTCAACAGTTGCAATGAAAAACTGCTAGGCTAATTGTGAATGAAAAGCCAGTCTAACAAGAAGCTATAAAAGTATGGCATGTAATGCATTGCTCTCTCGAAATATATCAAGGAATTAAATACTGGTGAGTGAAAAGGTGGATTTTTGCTAAAAGATAACACAAAGTCAAATTATAATGAACTGATTATAAATAAATTTTCAAAAAAAATTATGAGATGGTTCTTGCTCTGATGGTTATGTTGTTCTGGAATAAGCAGACAGGGAAAGCAGAGACAAAATCCAATGGATTTTAAGGTTGCCCACAATGAGTTTATAAGGACAGTATAACATTGCTGTCTGCAATAAAAAGGGGTACTGAGCTTAATAAAAAGGAGGTCTTTTCCAATACCGTCTCCAGGGAAAGGCAAAAATGTTACTGGCTGTGTAAGCAGACCAATATCTATTTCTTTCTGTTCTTGAGAATTGACTCATGCACTCATTTTAACTTCAGTTCTCTAGAGTTCAGACTTAGATTTCTTTGTTACTGGTTTTATATTGGGGGCGAAAATTGTGATGAGTGAGACACAGAGAGGAAGGTACTCGTCTAAGTGATTGGTGTGCCTTAGTTCAGTGTGGGTTCTGCAGCTTTCCTTCTCATTGATGTTACAAGACTGAAAAATGGAGTGGGAAGGAAATGAACGCATTTGCACTTGGTAAATGAGTCTTGTGAACAAAAAATGTTACGCTGCACTTGTCGGTTGTCATTAAAATACAACTTCTTCTTCGTCTAGTCTTTTTCTTAATGATTGCTGGATATTTTCTCCTTGTTGCTATGACCAAGTTGAAGGAAACCTGTTGTACAAGAAAAAGAAAACTTGAAAGAAAGCGTTTGCTTTCAGCTATAACAATTACATGGTGAATAATTCTTTGTTGTCTTAGGATATTACTTCTAGGTTTTGTTACCATATATGAAATTTATTTAGTCATCTGATTAACATGGCATCAGTGAGTGCATAGACAACAACAAATATGTTTCAGAAATTCAAAAGGGTTTTGGTTTTTTTTTTCTTGTCTCAAGTATGTGCATTTGCATTTTTACAAATTTCATTTCTCTTTAAGGATGGAGTTCTAAATGTTATGTGAAAGATAGCAATGCACATCTAACACAGCAAGGATCTTATTTATGGTAGTCCTTAAAACTTGAAATGTTCTCTCATACTTTGAAGTTTTCTCAAACGATCACAATGTTAATCTGCAGGAAAATAAACACAATATAAGGTACTTGTATATGCATGATGCATGCAACTGACAGCATTCATTCGGGTTTTAGGCTTAGACTATAAACTGTCATGGATTACAAACAAATCCCAC
>JAVJGJ010000047.1:36302956-36330807 GCA_035590215.1 Microhierax caerulescens | reverse complement strand
TCCTGTGTTTGCTTTTGGGCTTCTCACTTCAGGAGGGAGGTAGAGGGGCTGGAGCGTGTCCGGAGACGGGGCTGGGGAAGGGGCTGGGGCACGATTCTTATGACGTGTGGCTGAGGGAACTGGGGTTGTTCAGCCTGGAGAGGAGACTCAGGGGGGACCTGATTGCTCTCTGCAGCTGCCTGACAGGGGCTGTAGCCAGGTGGGGGTCGGTCTCTTCTCCCAGGTAACAAGTGACAGGACAAGAGGAAACAGCCTCAAGCTGTGCCAGGGGAGGATTGGGTTGGACATTAGGAAAAATGTCTTCATGGAAAGGGTGGTCAAGCTCAAGAAACGGGCTGCCCAGGGAGATGGTGGAATCAACATCTCTGGAGGGTTTTAAAAAATGCATAGATGTGGTGCTTAGTGACATGGCAGTGCTGGATTAATGGTTGGACTTGATGATCTCAAAGATCTTTTCCAACCTAAATAATTCTAAGATTCTTTATTTGAAGAGCACTCAAATCTGGCTTTTCCTCTGTGATCTGGACTCTTAATGGAGTATAACAAGTTGGGATTTCTTGGCCTTGACTGCATGGTGGCTTATATAGCAACACAACTGCAATTTCAGTCCAATTTGCAGTTCATGACCCTCATATTTGCTGGAAGTATCAACAGAGAACAAAGGATTGTCCTAGCAGTGAATTTTAAGTGAAAATCCCGTAGTTAGTCTCTGCTGATGAGACATGAAGAGTGGTGATGACAATAAGCAATTCATCGTCAGTGTCCATACTGAGAACAAGCAGAATAATGCAACTTCCAATCAATTAAAACTTATTATATGTTTTCTTAAGAAATATTTTATATGTAATCATTAAAACATATCTTAAATTATCAGGACTTATGTAACTGTCCTTCTCTTCCTGAGATAGTGGAAAATGGTAAAATGATTAAGTTGGATTCTCGGCTGTTGCAGTTGCTGAATCTTCTTGGATTAATAATGGAGGACAACCAAATACATAACTCGGGTCGTCAATATAAAATCCTAAATGTGTCCATTAACTCCTTATCTGGAACTTTTAAAATATTCTTTCAGTGACTTCACAGAACACAACTGGAGCATCATCACAGTTACTGGATCCACCTTTTTTGGGAGTCATTAGGAGTCTTTTCCAGATACCTGGAGTCCGTGCCTTCGGTTGCTTTTACTTAGGATAAGATTAGGTTAGCTCTGAAGCTATGTAGAATAACAATATAAACCAGGTAGTGAAATTAGGGAAACTTTTTTAAGAATGTAATGCAGGGTCTCTTGTGGTGTATACTTATAGAAAAGACTGACTTCTTGGGTCAGATTTTTTCTAGGCTATAAGACATTTGGAGACTAGCTGCAGTTCTCTATCTGACAGCTATGATGGCAAAAGCTCAGTATTTAAACCTCTCTCTGCTCATTTCCTGGGTTTTTTAACTCTAAGCTTCTGCTAGGACTTCTCTGTGGTTTCTGAGCACCACAAGGACCCATATTTGATTTGAGAGCACAGACTGTTGTACTACGGACAGTTGGTAATAATACTATAGTACTGAAATACAGATTACTAGCACAACTCTTTTGTCATTAATGAGTCAAAATAACTTAAACACTGTACGCTCAGCAAAGAACTGGGTTTAAAGCAGTATGCTCTCCTGATCCCCCTCAGTCCTTCTTCAAGAAAGCAAGAGACAACCAAGCAGGACTCTGAAATATGTTTTCAATCGTTATATTTCACCTGTGCGTCCAGGAACATCTCCTTCCTTCGGGTAATCAGAAGTTTAGATTAATTATGCTAATCAGCTACTCCAGGCTGACACAATTAGCCAGAACAGGCAGTATCTCTTAAATCCATGCAGGATCTTTCCTACTTGATGACTTTAATTTCATGATCCTTTGCAACAATTACAGGAAAAGAGAGAGCTCTCCAGTTGTGTTTTCATCTCTATCATTCCACATTTCCGCCAGTGGTCATAAAACTTGCCCCCAGATTCCGGGGACGGAAAATGCCTTCATGAGGCTGCACTCACCGCTGTGCAGGGACTTTAGTTTCTCTTATCTCACAACTTGAAAAGTATGTTTATACACAGTTACCAAACATTTAACTGAGGAATATTCGTGTTAGACTCATCACAGAAAGGTGCCAAGAAGCTCTCCTGTGGATCTGGCTAGTGGAGCGACGGATCTACATGTGGCAGTTTAGATGTAGCTTGTAGAGCTTGAACAGGGAATTAAATTACAGAGAAGATCAACGTGAAAAGTAATGAAATTTCATCTACTCTACTGCACTATAAGAATACCAAGAAATATTTCTGTTGGTATCTTTTCAACAGCTATGGTAGTATCTGTATTCAATTTCATGGTGGCTTTTGGCATCTCCAGGGTAAAAAGGAAAAAAGATCTTTCCTTCAAATGATATTCTTCTCTTGACCACAAGTATAGATACCATTAATACCAGCATGGACATTCCTTGTCGATGATGTGCAGACCTGTAACATCTGCATTGTGAATAAGAAATCCAGAAGATTAGAATAAATCAGAACAGAACCTTTTGCTCAGCATTGGAATGAGAGGAGCTAGTATTTTATATATTAATGTATAAAATATTGATTTTGCATATTTCCATTTCAATCGAGAAATTTAAACTGAGGAGAATTTAGGGTTTGTTCTTCTCTGTGTGTTTTAAATGAAACTATTTCTGCTTGATCTGGCTAAACTTGAAGAGTGAGAGTTGTGTACCTGTGGTCTTTTCCAGACAGACCCCAGCTGTCTGCTTGCCAGCCCCAGTCCAGAGGCCATGTGTGCTAGTGTAAGATCAAGCTAAAGAGTCCTGCTGAGATATTCATCCCCTTGGTATAACGTAGCTATTGTCCTTCTGACTAGAGCTGGCTTATGCTCATCACCCATCACACACTGTAGGTAGAGGTTGTTCATCTCTACCTTCAAAATCCCATGGATACATCAGCAGCAACACTCATTTTTATAGGCATGAGTTTTTCCAGGTGTAAGAAGCATAACTATTTCCAAGTTATTTTCAAGTACCGTGAGAAGGAGCAGTTTGTAGTATCATGACTGCAGGTGTTCATAGAGAGATTTTTCTAAGTGTGAAGATAACTTCAGGGAAACAAAGTAATTTGTTTGAAAATATAATCAGTGAGATTTGGAGGTGAGCATTCATGTTTGCTTGATCTGTCAGTATAGAATGATCCTGATAAGAGGCTGTGAATGACCTTAAAACCTGCAGAATCTAAAAAAGAAAACTAATGGAAAAGATGGAGAAAGTTGTGGGTTTTTTCCTGCAGTCCATAATTTTGTTTTCTTTCCACTGTATTATATGTCAGCACTGATGCTTCAAGCACTTAGTCCGTCTCTTCAGTATTCTTTCATTTCCTTGAGAGTATTTTGTTCTTTCGCTTTCTCTCCTTTCTCTTTAAAGTCATAGTTGCAGAAAAGTGACTTCTCTGAAAGCTATAAATTTTAATTTATGTTTTTTGTAATATGCACTCACCCCTTTGACCAATAGTCACACTTGTCTTTTCTGCTTGGGAAAATCCCACCTCCCTCTGCAGACATAAAAATTTGTGTGCATTCAGCTGTCAGGCACTTGATGATAGTATCTGCCATCATCTTCTTTGTCAGGAAGCTCTGAAATTGGTGGTCAGCCTGTGGTCAGATGTACCGTACGCTTCCTTGCATTCTTACAGATGATAAAGCATTAGCTCACCTTTGTCAAGCATGTAGACTAGAAATGGCAGATATGGGATGACATCCTCTAATCTTCCAAGAGGGACAATAAAAAGAAATGCTATTTTCTTCTGTTCCTAGCCATTATGGGCACTTGTGGTCGTTAGTGGTAAGCGACCTGTTTTTGCACTATATGATATGAGTAGGCTGGAGAAGAAGATACTGCAATATTTGAGACAGGAGATAATGAGATTCTTGACAAGAATTTGGCATGTGGCTATGTGAAGTGATTAATATTTAATGTAGTGATATTACAATGCAAAAAAGGGAAGAGAGCTAGTAAAGGAAACCAATCAAATTACTCTGTATAGTGCCACGGATCCAGCTTTGAAATTCCTTAAAAGGATTACGATCTAGTTTAATTAAATCCTTTGCTCGCCCTAACATTGCTTAACAATTTTAGTATCTCCCTAGATTTCTAACATTACAGAGAAGACAGGTATGAGTCAGATTACTTTGTGTGTTGAGTTTTAAACATGAGCCATGAACCCCTGAAATCTTTTGTTGTTTAAGAATACATTTTACTCTTTCCGTTTAGGGTTTAGTCATCCTTTTCATAAGTCTTTTGATGAATAAGGTCATTAAAATTAACACAGTATTAAAATAGCTGGTCTCAGTAATTATAATGTTTAACCACGGTTTCTCCTGAGATTAAAAACTGTTCATTTTATCTTCCAGTCCAAGAACTTTAACAAACCTTATTTATAGCAGCCCGAAGACTTGTAGCTGGATATAGCTTAAGGCAACCACAATATTCTTGTGTACCAATGACATCATATGTTTCTATGGTGAAGTGACTTGTAATACTCTTTCACTCGTCATCTCACATTTAAATATGTTGCTTATTTTTTTGGTAATCATTTAAAAATATTTCAGTCTTTCCTAATGCTAATAGTTATTTTGTTTGATACTCTCATTAAGTTTTCCATTAACAAATTTTACCTGTCACACATTCCCACCTACCCATTAACTGAGTCACTGCCTGTTGACACATATTGTGTGGTGAGTTTTATGTAAGAACCAAAAGTTTTGTGCGTAATAAAATAGAGATTGAGATTAAATTTATGGGAAAAAAAATTCTCTAAAAATATATTACAAGACTTTTAATGATGTTTAATATGATGACCAGGACATGCTGAAACACAGAGAACTGTAACTAAAACTCCATGCTTCGTAACAGTGGTGAATATATTTAACTTTCTGCATTTAAACAGGCCACTTCTGTAAGCTATTCTTGCAAATGTTTGCTGAACACTGACTACAGGTAGCTCCAGGGAAAAAGCAAATTGGGTGAAGATGGTAGTTACTTACCTTTTGTAATTCAATAATTCACAAATCCTTTAAAGTCGGAGATTCTGACTTTCTGCAGTAAATCACAAACTAGTTGGGAGGCACATCAGTACAAAATGCTTGGCAGAGCCTCCTGTGCACTTGTTGTGTTCATGTATCAGTCACTGTCTTGCTGAATGACAGGGTGAACTTAGTTAATGGAAAACATTGCTTTGATGCAAATACCTATATTATCCATTCCCAGTGAACAAACGCCCTACAAGCTTTCAGGTAACTTGAGTTGTCATGGTACACACAACACTGTAAGAATCCCAGTTCTAAAGGTACCTGAACCTTCAGCTTCGCTTAAGAGATTTATAAAGAAATCTTTTGGTTTAAATAATAGAGTGCACATAGAGAAACAGTATGGATAACATATTATTAACAGCATATTAAACATAACAAACATCATTATTGGGTTGAGAATGCTTAGCTGATTTTTATCATAGCTGCTTAGCTGCTTTAACTTCTCCAGCAGTCATCTACCTTGAGGAATTTGTAGGGGATTTTCATTGCTCCTATTATTGTAGGTGGCAGTTGGACCTATCTAAAGGAGCTGGTCTTTGAAATTGGCTCTTCCTTTAGCCTCAAAGGAAAAGTCATGAATTTTCCACACAACTCCTGTTTACCTTCCCCCTTATCTTCTGAAACTGGGAAAGAGGATATCACATAGTTCTGTGGAAAATCAGAATTTCTTCCACTTGTCTTTATTATGGCTTTATGATGACAATCTCTGTCAAATGCCCTAGTTAGTATATTTCTGTCTCCAGGCTGTTTTTGCTTGAGACAGCTTTGAGAAGAAACTTTTATAAATCATACTCTAAGATCTCCTTGAGAGCGCAGTTTTCTTATTGGATGCATCACTGTTCTTTCTCTGTGAACTTCATAGAAAGATTAAACATAATACCACAGAGAACAAAAACGGTGAGAGACACCACAATATTTTTAAGGAAAAACTTCTGGAAGCACTTTGTGCTGTCTTTTTAAGTATTTTTCTAGCATAGTTCAGGCCGTACTGATCTTCTTCATATTCTATTTATAAGGTTTATTTAGAAAAAAGCAGAATCAAGTTTTGCAGGAACTTTTTTGGAGGAACTCTGCTAACTTTCTGCTTCTTTTTCTGTAATGTCTTCTATAATCCTTCTGTTGTCTGAGATGAGTAAACTCTTCTCCCGGGCAGTGCAAACTGCAGCACACTGTGAACTGATTACCTTACATTAGCCATTTCAGAAATTACTGGCAGCTAATCTGCATAAAGCTAATCAGTCAGAAAAGAAGGTACCCAGCAAATAAATACCACACATCTTTGTGCTTGAAACAATTAGGACTGACCCTAATCTGATTTAAAGAATTGGAGTGCTTCCAAAAAGAAAACAGTGTGTGGCTGCCTTCACTAATTCCATAAAGCTCTTGTGTTTTTTTAATTGACCCATCTTCTTGATGCACTTTGTTGTTTTTCCTTTCTGATCTTTCCGAGCTTGAATTTTCAAAAGCTATTACAAATCCAAAAAGGTAATGTCAGCAACCATCAGTTAGAGCTAGCTTTTAAGTCTGCTCTTCCAAATACATTATAAATTTCAAAAGTTAATTTAAATATTTGGGTTTTTTTCTTTTCATTTCACTCATGCTTGAGTTTTGGAGAGAGTGAGAATATTTTCCCTTTCATAAGGGAAAGGGCGGAGAGATCCCATAAAAGTGTCCTAATTCTGCAATGCTGCTGAAGTGGTTTTAAAAACGATACCACTTCAAACAAGTTTGAGGTTTTGCTGGATACAGCTCATGCTGCTTATCACCAAAGAAAGTAAATATCCTGAATTTAAAATACTTAGAAATAATTAAGCACCATGGTACTTTGCCATGTTAATTAACATCTTACAGGACACAATTGAACATGTTGTTCAAAGGGAAATTCCGTGGAAACAGGTATAATTTTAATACAGACAGTCTAAATTAACCTAATCTGAACATCTCCAAAAAGTATTAAAACCATAGCTGTGCATCATGCACTGGTGTGAACATTACGTTAAGCACATACATGAGGGAAAGAAGAATGATCTTGGATGTTCAGGGAAGTCAGCAGAGACAAAAGGTGCTGGCATTCAGCAGAGCAGCCTGATGCCTGCCTAGCGATAATGAGAAGTTAGCCTCCTCTCCTGTGCAGTCATGTCTGTTCCATTGTGTAGGTAGAGAACAGACCTTTTCCCTTACAAATGATAAATGTTGGGGGGTTTTTTGCATTTTAAAAAACATTTTTCATTGGATTTTTAAAATTGAAAATGCTGTAACTAGGTGTTGGTGGGTTTTCCGCAGTTGATTTCCAAATAGGAAGGTTGGTCTGGGATCAAAATGGTGGGTTTTTTTTCAGCTGTAGCAGAAATCAATTATGCAGAAGCTTGTATATGCTAGACCCAGAAATTCAGGTGCCCTTTGGAGCCCTGAAAGCACTCTGAACTACAGAGTGTTTAATATTGTCACTTCCAAATGAAATCCAGGGGAATGCTTTTAAGATACCCAATAACAATCAAAGCTGGAAAAGTACATTAATATTTCAGATAGAAATGATGCTATGAATAGTGTGATGTGACAAGATCGATGTAAGATATCAAATGAGTGCTGGACTCCTAGCTTCCATTAAAACAAAAGATAAAAAAGGCCCAGCTCGTCTGCTTGATGGTATAGAAATGTCACATGTAAAATGATCACTAAGGAAGCCCAATGACTTGGAAGACCTGTGGATGTAATGGTATTGATCTAATTTGTGAACACAGCCCCCTTCCCAAGTGCATCTGGCTGTGGGTCCTTGGTACAGGGAAGATGTGGATAAAGGTGAGCGAGCCCAGTAGAGCCCAAGATGGTAACGGAGCTGGAGTTCCCTATGAGGCAATGCTCAGGGAACTGGGCTTGTTTACATCAGGGAAGGGGACCTAATAACAGCCTGCCAATGTTTGAATGATTTTATGATTCCATGTGAAGTAATGGTACTTAGTGGAAAAAAAGCCTAAATCACTACACCAACAGGACCTGGTGTAACCTGAAACAATTGCAGCATTCTTCAGTGGGCGGTAGGCACCCTTTGCCTCACTGGGACCCTGATGGCTTTGAAAGGTCTCCATGTCTTGCAGATGGATGTGTGTTTGCAGCAGAACTTTAGAATAAACAAACCTGCATGAATCACCTTAGATCTATGCTTCATGTTATGGAGCAAATATCAAGATTCCTAAAGAAAAAATGTGTTCTAGGAGCAATGTTTTTGCTGAAGGTTGAAAGAACAAAGTTCCAAGTGTATTCTCCCTATCCCAAGTCAGACAGGCCTATGTGGATTCCTTCTTTTCTTTTTTTTTTTTTTTTTTTTTCTTTTATATCCCTGTCTGTTTTATTTTCTGGATTCTTAAAATCATATTTAATATTAGATGGGAAAATTAGAAATATAGTAAAGGTTCACTGAAACTAGCTGTAACTTCCATTTGTGCTTAAAGAAGGAATACAGTGACAGGTTCCAGCTGCTTTCTGATTTGTTTCTTGGTTTTCCTTCAGTCTTTATTCTTATGCCTCACACGTTTCAAGTGCACCCAAAGTGATGTGGAACCTGCACACTATTTTTACAGAGAACTGCAGGATCCCTGTGGCATTGAAAATTTTATGTGCAGTGTCTGGTTATTTCCAAAGAAACCCAGGAGAACCAATCGTGATACATACTTCAGGTAGCTAACTTAGCAATGCAAGCTTTGGAGAATCCTTTCCAAAAGGTAAGGGTTTTTCCTCCCTCAGTTCCTTAATTTGGCTTGCAATACCTGGCCATGATGCTAATAAATGGCTTTACTCAAGAGAATGAATGGTACTGCAAAAGTTCCTTCTTCTGTTTATAATAACAACTATTCCATACTTTTTCTTGGATACCTGTAATTCTATACTGGAGGCAGAAGCATGTCATACCTTCAAATTAATGGGTTTTAAGACAGCTGTGTAGCTTTCTTTCACAGTAAGTTTTCTGCTTATGCCAAAACAGTCATCACCCTCTTTTCCAATGCTTCTGCAAAGCAGGCAGGTCAATGGTTTGAAATTTCGGTTAAACCAGCTCTTAGATTATTGGGTTATTGCTAGAAATTTGCTCTTGTCTAATTTAAGTACACTCTAATTGCTACTTTACACTGCAAGTAGCTTTTCAGTGTCAGAATAATCAAATTAACAGGGATGACCCTTCAACCATTCATTGATGCCTCTGTCGTGTTTTCAAAGGTCTCATTTTATAGTTTTCTTATATAAGTCAAGTTCTTATTGTTGCTGTTTTTGATGCTAAAGCATCTAGTTGTGTATTGAGCCTGTTCTAAGCAAAAAGCATCCCAAAGATCTTGAAGTTTCATTTAGACTATAACAAAAGGGACGGGGGAAAAAAAAAAAAAGAAAAAAGGAAAGAGAAGGAAGCGTTTGTTGTAGTAGAAGAGTGCAAAGTATTAAAGACTCATATAGATTAAGGGAGAACTATTTTTTCATTTGTAATTATTAGGCATTAATTTTGCATGCAGGTAGCAGCATACAGAATGAATTCAAGTAGGGGAGCAAGGCTTCTACAATAGTCTTTGCTGTCCAAATTGGAAGGAAATGCCAGTGCCTGCAAATGCAGCAAGGCTGTACAGCACAATTCAGTGACCTGCTTGCCAAGTACACAGATCCTCCTCCTCCTCCATCTTCTCCTTACACAGCCAACAACAAAGCATGTGCTTTAATACTTTGTGAATAGGGGAGGTCTGGAGCCCTATATAATTTTCAGCTGGTGTGACACTAGGCAGATTCAGTGCAAAATCTTTCCCGGTTTATTAGCTGGCATGATTGGCAGTGGGGGTTCCTGGCAGTAAGAGTGAATACGGATGTCGATAAGGAACAGGCTTGTGTGGGAAAATAAATAATTTTATTGGAAAAAAATCACGTTTGTATTTGAACAAGAGAGATGCAGAATGGCTGTGGTTACTGTGTTTTACCTTCTTGACTGTTAATATAGCTAGGTACTTGATTCCTGTTTAAATGAATCAGCGTAGCAGAGCAACACTAAAACTACTTAATCTGGGATAGTTTAATATTTAGCTGTATCTATACTTCACCACGTTACTGCTGTATTTCCTCACAAAATGTTTTTCACTCTGAAACTATTACTTTCATTTCCTTCTGAACCCCCCACCCCACCTATGTGGACTGGATAGTATGGTATCTCAATGTTTTTTCCAGCTGGAAGAGCTGCTGTAAGCAACTGGGCTGCATTTGGCCTTGGTATAACTTTTGAAAGTAACGGCATTCGGTGACCTCAGTAGGATTTTGATGCACAGTCATAAAATGCGACATAAACAATCAGTCTTCTGCTTCACTTTTTCAATTTGGGATATAATCCTGTTCCCCAAGCAAAGCTGAAATGCCTGGTGCACACCTTGTGCTCAACAGAATTTTCATGAGGAAAGTAAGAAAAGACTCTTAAGTGCTGCTATTCATAAATTTGAAATTAATGCTGAATGCTTATATTCTTTGGGGTATCCCTTTTCCATTAAATCTATTTTGGAAAGTAACAGCATTAGTTACAAAAAATTAGAGGTTAGCAAGAAATATTTTTTTTTTTTTTCAAAAACTTGAAAAGAAACCATGTGACGTAGAAGTAAGCATTGAACTATTTTAGAGAGCTTTTTGATTTTGTGGATTGGACTTTTTTGATGGGTAGTATATGTCACAGCTGTATTTACTGCTTTGATATTTGATTAAAGAAAACTAATTCTGTGACAAGAAAAAAAAACAGAAAAAAGGATGGTATTCTTAACAAGAAGGTTTTTAACAAAAATTTAAACATACTGTTTTGTTCTCAGCAGTGGTCTAAATTCAATATATATAGGAATTCCTCAGTTTGCTATCAATATAATCCGTAAATTGTACTGACGGATTGTCCAAATGACAATAGTAACTAGCTCTTGTGCTTTAATTTAAATATGATCATGTTATTTCAGTCATTATACAGAAATCCAGATTTCTGGAGTGTTACTCTGCCCATGAGAAAACAGTTTCAGTATGTATGAGTTGCATATATTTTTGTGGGGGTGGGAAAAAACCCTTTTAATTTCATCTTCGCCTTAGAGTATACTCTGGTTCCAAAGGCTGTTCTGAAAATGGTTACATTTTTCTGACAGCTGTTCAGTCATTGTGAGGGTATGTCTTTAAGGGAAAGGCACTCATTTCCAATCGGCAAATTTCTAATATTAGATATTAGACTATAAAAAACTTCGCCCTGAAACCCTTTTTTACTTCACTGCTCCTTGTTGATAAAATCCAATCAGTCCAGAGGGAGTTTATAATTCTAGCAATTGCACCAGATGATTACTACCTACAGGAGTAATCACTTATAGTACATTACCTGCGGACTGATGAACCATTTATTATCAAGGGTTTAATTGCTTGTAATACATCCTCGTGGCAAGATACATACACACACACACACATACCTGATTTATACATATGTATAAATATGACACTTCCCATACTTCTGTTAGGGATGGAAGATGTTTAGTTCAGATTAGATTTTGCAAAATGAAAAATACCCAGATTATTTTAGAAACACTTGAATCTAGAATACAGGTTCACAGTCTGTGTTCATCACTGGATCAAGTTTAAGACAAGAATTAAAGATGACAGAGAAGGAAAGTTGTGTGTGTGTGTGCAAGGTGTTATTTATTTGACTCTTGAAGAGAGTTATCATGCAATAGCTGGAGTTCAAGATTAAGATTTTGGGATTCTTGTTCAACCACATTTATTTATTACATTTTTTAAAGTTACTGTTTAGAGTGTGTGTGTGTCTAAAATTACTGTTATTGTTTGAAGATGAGCTGGTGTTGTGGGTTTAAGAGGGTTATGACGGGACCCACCAGCAAGTGATGTCTCCTTTACATGCACTGCTTGTAGAGACAGGAAAAGATCACTGGGGCACAATGCTCATCAGCACTGGGATTCCTTTTATCTGAATAAGTTTGCCATTCTTTATATGACTGCTTCTCAACAGTGCTAGATGTATTTAGCAAAACATACTCCGGATCACAGTTGTTAATGTTAAAGCTGGGAGCCAGTTGTGAGGTATATACCAGAAAACCACTAAGACACAAAGTAACATGAAATACTTCTCTCCTGGTCCTGAAGCTGTGTGAAAAATGAAACCAGCGCTGACACCAAGAAGAAAATCTGAAGGCTTATTTACATTATTTTACCTGGAGCGGTCCCTACTGCATCAGCTGGAAAAAAAGAGTGTGTTGCCTTCCCTCTGTGTACTGCTCCGCACAACAGAAGTACGGAGGAAAAGGGAGTTGATTTGAAGTGCTGTATTTGATTTATATTTGATTTGAAGCACTATATTTGATATAGAAGTGTAAGGACGAAAAGGTTGTATGAAGCTCTCGTTAAGACAGTGACGGTTATAGGTATGAATGTGAACTTCACTCCTTTGTTTTGGTTAATCTTCTAATACAGTCCTGTGTAGGGAACTGCTACTAACAGCACTTGGGAGCACTTAAGCCCGGAAAGCCTGGGTGACTTGCCCGTGTCAGCAGCATCTAGGGAGTTATCTGGCCAGGTCCTTGGCCAGCTACCTTGCTCACAGGACTGTCCTTCCTTTCCATCAGCTTCCCCCAAGGCATTCTTTCCATAGCTGGGACCACAGAATCTGGGTCTTTATAGACTATTTACAGTTGTGCTTGTGGATACTTGGGAACCTGTGTACTATCTGCAATTAAAATGTGTGTGCCATGGTTAAAGCGATTAATGAGGCAACCCAAATGAGAACATTCCCCAAAAGTGATTTTTGCCACTGTTCTGGATTCCATTAGAAACTTCTAACATTGTTCCTTTCATACAGAGTTAATCTTCTCTCTAATGAGAATATTGTAGAGTATACTACAAGGAGTATCTAAATATTTTTTATGAGAGATAATACGTGTAGGATCAACTCTTGCTTGCCTCATTCATGCAGCTAGTCCTGTTCAATCTAAACAGGAATGCCACAGTAAATAAAGCAAGCAGGATTGGTCCTATATGTGCTATTTCTATATTTCATTTTCCTCTTGATTTCTGTTTCATTTGTAATTAACACAGTGTACTGATTAAATCATTAACTGTATAGTTCTTCTTTCATCAGCGTCTTGTAGATTGAGATTCTAATGTACTGTAACCCATTGCTAGGATAGCTATAAAAGTTTTGATTTATGAGGGCAAATATTTTCTGTTCTGGTATCATTTGTGATCAAGAAATGATACAAACAAATTTGTCTAAGTTAATCACTTCCTCATGTCTGCCGGTGCTAGAAAACTCATCATAAGGGTATCTGGGATAAAGAGGAGGA
Source organism: Microhierax caerulescens (assembly GCA_035590215.1). NCBI lineage: Eukaryota > Metazoa > Chordata > Aves > Falconiformes > Falconidae > Microhierax > Microhierax caerulescens. The sequence continues at coordinate 36,317,376 of JAVJGJ010000047.1, read as the reverse complement.
GGAATTTTTTGTTCTTTTGAAGCGTATTAAACTCTGAGAGCTTCTCTGAGGTACCAAGTGTAGAGACTTTAGAGATTTACTGCCATGAAATGGGAAGTGCCCTTGCTTTCACATAGCTGCTGCCAAGATGTCAGTCTTGCTGGAAATGACACTGTAGATTTTTGCTTTTTCTTCTATCCTGGTTGCTGAAAGCTTGAAGTTTTAAATGTTTTGTCCTCTAGGTCCATGTAATTCAATAACTGTCTCAGTAACTTTGCATTGTAATGTTCTAATGCAAAGCACCTAACTTGCCTCGTGAAGTGTTGTAAAGCCAGTAGAAAGCAGTGTTGTGGTCGCAAATTTTATTTTCTTAGCAGTATCTTATGGCAGCAATATTTTGGGTACATTACAAAGCTGCTGTCATCTTTGCAGGGTGGTGCATAGTGGCTATTAGTATCCCGCCTCTCCCTGCTAGAGACTTGTCCCTGGAACAGATGCTACAGTACCATCTCCCAAAGATTGAGCAATTTATAGGGCTCATCAGTGGTGCATTATGAACAGTTCTTTATCCAGTAGATGCCAATGTCATACTTAATACACAAGCCATTAATTGCAATAATGAAGGTTTAAAATATCTCCAGCAAAACACAGAAAATTTTGAGTGCTACCATAGAAGAAATAATCTCACAAAAATACCTCTGGGTATTTAAATATAGTTATCATTTACAACTACAGCTCTTGATTCTGATCCCATCTTTATGAACCAAGACTAAAGTGAAAAGAGGATGTACATTTGGCATAAGAGGTGATTTAAGACTCCTGATATTCTAGTTATTTCCCTCCAGCTATGTTCTACGACACGGTTTATTGCCAATAATGTGAAATATTAGCCACAATGTGTCCCCGCAAGAAAAATTTTCATTGCCAGCTCTTAAAATATAGGCATTTGTTTCTGTCTGAATCTGCACAAACCATGTCAGTGCTTCCCCTTTTTAGGCATCCAGTGGTTTTGGACACCTACATGAGCTGGTGATGTGCCCTTGCGGCAAAGGCATTCCAGGAAGCACTGCCGGCAGGTCAAGGGAGGTGATCCTTCTCTGCTCGGCACTGGTGATGCCACACTTGGAGCACTGTGTCCAGTTCTGGGCTCATGTTCAGACATGGACATAGTGGAGAGAGTCCAGTGAAGGGCCAGGGCCATGAAGGTGATGAAGGGACTGGGAGCATCTCTCCTGTGAGGAAAGGCTGAGAGAGCTGGGGCTGTCCAGCCTGCAGGAGAGAAGGCTCGGGGGGATCCTGTCGATGTGTACAAACACTTGAAGGGAAGGTGCAGAAATGACAGAGCCAGGCACTTGTCTGTGGTGCCCAGTGACAGGACCACAGGTAACGGGTACAAACTGAAACACGGGAGGTTCTGTCTGAACATCAGAAAACACTTTTTCACTGGAGGGTGACTCAGCGCTGGCACAGGTTACCCAGGGAGTCTTCCTCCTTGGAGCTATTCAAAAGCCATCTGGACATGGTCCTGGGCAACTGGCTTTAGGTGGCCCTGCTTTAGGGGCTGTGGGCCAGGTGACCTCCAGAAGTCCCTGCCAATGTCAATCAGTCTGTGGTTCTGAACTAAAATTAGTCTTGTAGTAGTGCTTCAGATTTCCCCAAATATTTGGAAAGCTGTGTGGCTGCTTTAACTGACACACTTAACGAGCAATACCTTGAAGATATTATAATCTTAAAATTATTTGATGAATAGAGTTTGGCTGAAAAATCATCAGAAAACCATAAATGATGATAATTTTACTTTTGTTTGGAAAGTAGCTATTGAAACAACATGGAAAACTTCCTCTTCTATAGCAAGACGGACTTGCTCAGTCATGTCCAGCTGTAGCTTTCCTGTTGCCTAGCAATATTAAGACAGTGTGAGAAAGTCGGGTATCCCTGTGGTGCCTCAGAAGCGGTCTGCCATGGCACCTCCAAAAACCAAACGTGGGAGTGAGTACAGACTAGGGACTTCTCAGAAGAGCAATCCTGGGAGCTGCAGCAATAACCTGCACAGGGCTCAGCTCTCAGAAACTCTGCAAAAAGCAAAAGTAATTATTTATACTAGCCTAGGGACTCTGAGAGCGCCCATCACCCTGTGGGCGTGAACCTGTGATATGACCCTATTTCTGGCCAAAACCTGCAGTGGGAATAACGGACCATAAATGCTGCTTACATCTGATAGCCTATGGACTCAGACATTTCCCTCTTCTGTGTGGTTTTATCTCATTTCTTTGGGAGCAAAACTCCGTTTTTTTCCGTGTCCTGATTAATTTTTGCCAAGCTGGTGTCATAGCAGTTCTAAGGCCTTTCTTCCTGGGGAGCAGGCATAAGTAGCTGTAATCTGGCAGTAGCTCCACAATTAGTGATTAATAGTCATTTGCAGCAGGAGTGCTGTAGAAATTGGACTGGTGACAGAGTTTAACTTGTAAGAGTTAACACATATGCTTTGTTGAGAAATTTGTGACAGAGATATGAGAAAATCCTTTCCTGCAACCAGCAAAGCAGGTTGAAAATAGCATTGAATATGAACTTCACAGCAAAGTGGACAACGGAGAGTTAACGAGAACATAGCCAGGCAGAAATCTTTTATTGGTAGGGGATGTAGGGAAATTCATACACTACTTCTTAAGCATGGCTGGATTAGAGACTAGTAGAGAATCAAAAGCTCATAGGATATCCTGAAGCAGTGAGGATTTTTTTCCCCTCTCTCCTTTTTTCATATCTCACCACACTCCTTTCCATCAGGTTTTGATCACAGGTTCTTGTTTGTCTGCAGTTCCTTTTCTGTCTTTGATCAATGTTTGCCTTTAATCTCCAGGCTTCTGTCTTTTCTGTTCTTTTGTCTCTAGTTCATGACTATTATATTTCTCCTTCCCCCCCACCCTGTACTATTATTTGCCTTCCAGTGGGTCTTTCTTCTCATTTGATTGTACTTTATCTCCGTCCAAAATGGTGTACCGGGTGTGAACAATAAATGTATTGATTTCAAATGAGTTGATGACAGCGCTTAGCCAATCCATATCGTACGTAATAGCCCACTGAGTGAGTACAATAAGGACTTGAATCAAAATGAATTCACGTGGCTGCTTGGAAGATTTCTATGGAAGGCTGGGGGTCTGTGACTCAGAATGGGTCTGTGCAACCAGAGTTTTAAGAAAATAATTTTTAAGTAGTAGAAAGAAATGTGTGTCTGCCTTTCTACTTTGTTATCTTTGGATAATGCAGATTAGTGAGTGTGTAATTGATTAGTTAATTAATAAGAGTAGGCCCTGAAGACTGGTTACCAAAGGCATGAAGATTGATTAGAGATTGTAAAAACGTAACAGTAGTGCAAAAATTTTTAGAAGCATTCTTACCTCCCATAGAAAATCCTAAAACTGAAAATGAAACACGTTTTGCTAGCACAGGTTGCTAGGCTGTTCTTCAGAAATGATGCCACTGTATTATTGCTGTATGACTTACGCGTGTGAGTTGCAAGGAAATATAAATAACCAGGAAGAGAAGACTAATAATTGAAAGAGCTTGACAGAAACTGCTTTGTGTCATGTTCCCAATCTAGGGTTTGCCTCAGGCTCATTTGTAATAATTTCAACTATTGAGCTAAAAGTGTTATCCAAAGGATCATGTCTGAATTTAAATTGTTTTTTTAGTTATCATTTTTAGCGTGGCTCCATCAAATATATATAAAACTAGGGGAAAGGCCTTGTTGTTTTTAAACACAAGTGCTCTTTTCATAGCATGCCAGAACCTGACATTTCTTTGAAGGTTTTCTAAATTTCAAAGGAGGTAATATACTTAAAATATCTGAAAATTGTTATGTCTCTGTTTAATTATTTTTGATGTGATACTTCTCAGGACACATTAAATGAAAGCATTTTCTGCCTAGTCTTAATTGAGAAAACTCTTATCTCCTTCTGTAATTACTGATGAACAAGATTTCTACGTGGATTAAATTGCATATTCTCACAAACTAGAACAGGCTTATTTTCTTGTCTTTCATAACACACTTTTCTAAAGCTCTGCAATGTCTCCATCACCATTTAAATGCTTTATTTACAGCTGTCTACAGCTGTATTACACTGACTGGTATATAATTACTTTTATTTCTGCAGATAACTACCTTAGATATTCAGAGAGGACATAGAAGCACAATTACTGCAAATGGAGAATATTACCATGGTGATTCCATGAGACTTACAGGAAAGATCCTCAAGAATGTACCAAGACCAGAAGCATGTACCTCAACCAAGGTAAAGCACAGTGACTCAGGCAAAACCATTTATGATCACAGCAATGTCTTGGCAGAGATGGGCTTCATTGCCCCTCACTTGTATAAAGGCAAAGTATATTTGTGTCGGTCAGCTAAAACCTGATGTGAACTTGTCTGTTGAAATCAAAGAGGGTGTTTCCAGCAAAGAGCTCTGTGACGTGGGAGGACAAAACTTTTCTCGGGTCCCTTTCCCTTGAGATGCAGCACATGACCTTTATGAGAGCCCCACCACCCCCAGGGGCAAGCTGGAGTGCTGCCCTTCCTGTGGCCAGCCACACCACACTGGGGCCACCTTGCTGCTTTGCTGGGTCCCTTGTCACTGCTGTGGTGCTCCTGGACAGTTTTGTGGTTTTGGATTGAAGCTAGATACTGGTATTAATAATGTGCTTTGGCTTCCTCTGTATATTACTTTGACTGGCATTCTTCTGAAGAATGAATTTCTGCATTGATTTTTGGTTTTAAACACTTCTAACTTTTTTATGCTAAAAATTATTTTTTATTTCTTCTGTTTTTCAGACTTGCTTTTTTTAATTTTTTTTCTTCTTCTTTTAACCCCCTCAGGCATGACTTTTGGCTAAGTGATTTTCATCATGATAAATACCAAATAGAAATTATTTTACATTCATCTGATTTTTTAATTTTTAATAAAGGTCAGGTGTGCCTGCATGTGGAATGACCACAACTCCTGACCTTTCCCAGTGTTTCTGGCATCGCATGTTGGGCTTTTACTCTTCTAATCCTATGAAGTCTTAAAAGCTTATCCAGTATTTTTCAAAACAATATAAAGTTTGTTATAAAACAAACTAATTTATGAGTCTCTGTGTATCCTAACACAGGCAAATATTTGCATTTGCAGACATGAATATTTTCTGCAGAAATGAAGGTAACTCATTATACATATGATTCATTCATTTAGCTCTGTGCATAGACATACAGTTTCTCCTTAAGTCTGGTGTCCTTAAATGGGTTAATAGCAGTGCTAAGAAAGAAAAGAAAAAAAAAATCTTTGTAGTTAAATAAAATAGGGAATTAGAATATCACAACAATTTCAGTTGAAATGTAGCAGAGGTACTAGTAAACAGATTTTCTAATTTCTCCCGGAATCTAACTAAAATGCATAGTTCCCTGTCATTTCAGTGCAATATCTCTAGCATCACAGAGCACTCAAGTATTGTGGAGATGTTTTTACTTATTCGCAGGGAGTTTTACCATCCAGTGAGCTGCCTTTGCTGGTGATAATAAAGAGAGAAAAGCCCCAAACCTGGAAAACCAGTTCATCTCACTCTATGGGTTCTTCACTGTCTTTTATAACTCTGATCAGTAAGGTGTAACTGAGTTTGTAGTTCTTGGTGCTTTTGTGGGTGCTGCGGAACTTCATGAAGGATATTAAACATTCAACTTGTTCGCCTCTCGCTGACTGCCAGTAGATGCACATTTTTCATCGTGCTGTGGAACGCTTGTTTGTCATCTTGGAAAGTAGAAGTATTCATATATTACAATATCCCTCAGGTGGTCTTTGTTTACTGGTATCTGGCAGGAATTCTCAGCACATAAAATAAGAAAAGCATGAAGCAACACATTATTCATTTTTGGTATGAAAAGAAAGGCACGAATCCTGAGAATCCTGCAACTAGTCAAGCAGACTAAAGGTGTCTCAAAATTTAGTGAGACTTTCAGTGTAAATAAGAAAGCATCGTGATGTAACCGAAGTCACAGTTCCAACTTACTGCAACAATATATATTCCTATTCTAATTAGCAAGCAAGTTATAGATTAGATCTAAATGATAGCATCTGAAAATACCTTCACCATTTTGTACAGTCCTGTTTGGTTTTGGTTTTTTTTTAATTGTATTTTGCTGCACGTGCTGTTCAGGGATTGGCTTGGGTAGATTTGTAGAAAGCTGATCAATGCAAAGACACAACAGTTACAGATGAACAAATTACAGGGTCTTCTCCAGCTGAACTTGTAGTAAGGGTTGCAAGATCATGTGTATGGGGTTCACTGAGTTTTGCCACCAAGGCTGTCATATTTGTTAATACTAAACAATGTTGTATATGCTCTAGGCATAAAAAGCTGCAGGATTGTGTTTAGAATAATAGTGTATTCACAACTAGTACTCAAATTGCTCTGAAATATCACAGTTAGCTGCATGTTCATTCTATTATCTCACTGTTTTATGCTTCTGAGACCTTTTCCTAGCAGACTATAAAATCATTCCAAATGTAAGATGATAAATTAATAGAACAAAACAAATTGAAGTCAGTAGGAGTACACTTAGCACTAACAAGACCCATCTGAGTTTCAAATTTTCTCTTGCTATTATAAAAAATAAGGCTAGTGTCAGAACTCATCTTTTCTTAATTGCTGTTGCACAAAGCTGTGGATATTATTTTAAGGGCTGATGGAAAGGAGCAGTCTCCAATTCTTGACAAATATAATTTCTTCTAAACTAGGATGGGGAAATGTGAGTATAACAAGGAATGTATTTCAAATCACCTATGGTAGAAGGAATGAATATATGATTATTTGTACTGCATCACAACATAGAGGGATGACTTTAGGGTGAAAAATGTGAAATATTTGCAATAACTGAAAACTCAACCAAGACACATTGAGGTGGAGAGTTTGATGTGATATTTGAAGAGGCAAAGTCTCCTGCATTCTCCCTGAAAATACTAAAGAGTTTTATTTTTTTTTGGTTTTGTTTTTTTTCCCTTGGTGTGGAAGGACAGCTACTGAAATCTCCATACTTTGCTAAACATATTTCTTGTTTTCCAGTAAACACTAGCAACTTGGAAATTAAGGAACAGAGATTCTGCCCTACTAAAGAATAACCATTAAACTCTGCCTCTTTCACCTGGGGCTTATAATGAAACTTTCAGCTAGCAGGCACCAAAGATGCTTGATTTGCTGATTCATTCTTCAATTTATTTCCAATGATTAAGCAGTTTTTTTGAAGCACTTTGCTGTCCTTTATATCATACTTCATCATAGTTCCTTTGCTTTAGTCGAGTCTAATAGCATCCCTGTGAAAAGCTGTTTAAGTCAACTTGATAGGAAGTGACTTGATTAAGGCTACAAGAACATCCAGCGTTCAAAACAAGAGGATCTCAAGTACTTATTTGGTGTTACAATATTGTCTTCCCTACATCCAAAGATGCTTTCCTGTGGTTGAAGTCCATAGTAACATTCTGGAGAATTTCACATTCACCATTGTGTCGTGGCAACCTCTCCATGTGTGGCTGGGATTAGGTGCCTTTACAGGCAACATCAGTAGAGTTTTGAAAGACCTGTAAGCTTTAAAAAAACTCAGCTAAGAGTCCTGGGGTTTGAAAACTGTGCTTAAGTTCTGTTACAAGCCTTTCAAAATAATTAGCTTCATGTACATTAGAACCATTGAGTTGGTTGGAAAAGGGATTTCATCAAATCAAAAAAAAAAAACCCATGAAGAAGTGGGAAATGAAGCAAGTCAGCAAGGGGATAAGCTTGTCAATGATGCACTTTCTTTCCCTTAAATAGTTAGCTTTTGTGGCTTGCAGTGCATTCAGCATGGAAATGTTATGCAGGGAGGAGGCCAACCACAGTGTAGTGGAATTAATAAAGCTGATCAGCTCTGCACTGACATCTTAAAGTGGTGCCATTTATTAGAAAACGTTTTCAGTAACTCTTTTCTGTTTCCTCATGAAAGAGGGAGGTGATGAAGAGCCAACTTCTGTCCAAGGGACACTTTACATTCAGTAATTTGGCCAGATAATAAGCAATTTTCTGCTGAATAGAAGATTTCTACTGTTTGGTAGGAATAGAAAAAACGAATTATTGCAGGACACATTATCTTTAAGAAAAAGAATAAATTACTTTGTTATAAAGACATAGCTGTAGATATTAATGACACTTGAAATCTAGTTGTGTGTCACTATATTTGTAAAATTTTTATTATTGGCATTGTCTTTCTCTACTAGTGATCACTGAAATCAAAATACAGCTTGCTGTTCATGTTTCTTTGCCATTGCTTGTGCCACTTACATGCATTAAAAGAAGCACAGCTAAGTTTCTAGCAAGCTATCTATGTAGCTTAAACTAATTTAGACATATCAACATTATCTTATGGACAGACAGACTTTCATTGAACAGAAAATAATATGAGGATGGCTAGAATCAAATAAATGTCTGCTGTGGAGATCTTTTGGCAAAGATGAAGACATGATGAAGAGACAGCTGCCTTTGTGCCTGAGGTGGCCTTTGCACATGTGAACATGTAGAAGGTGTGGGAAGTGGTGGCTGCTGTTCTGCTTGTGTACAGTCTTGTAGAACAGGCATTTGTATTATGTGATCTCATAATGCAAAGTGTTATAAGCTATATAAGGAGAACAAAGATGTCTACATTTGCTAAATGATTATATTTTGTTTGTATTGAATTATTTTGGAGTAACTATGAGTGCCTGCTCATTCCTTGAGTACTCGATCAGGGAAGGAATAATGTAGCGGTTTCTTTCACTTCAGAAAGTAAATGGAATGAAATTAGACTTGCACAGCAGCTAAGCATGACTTGTAGATTAAGCAAAACAACAGATGTTTAGTTTCTTTCCCTAGATGCTAGGTTGTTTGAAACTACAGTTATCTTGACTGAAATGTCCTCCCAAAAATTGTGGAAAGGAGGATATTGGTATCTTCAAAATGCCGGTAGTAACTCTTCTTTATTATTAGACTGAAAGTGTGAAAATCTTAGAAGTCAAAAGCTCTTTTTTTCCACAATGCAGAACACAAGTATGAACAATTGATTTTGATCATGTAAGCCCTTGTAAATACTGAAATTTATGTCAAGTGGGTGCACTGAGCTTGGTTTCAGAGGCGACTGATAAGAGGTTTATATTCTATGAGTGAATGCTTGTTAGTTACAGCCTGTTTTTCAAACCCAGAAAAGAATACATTCAAGATACAAACCTTTCACTGTATGTGCCTCTTCTGACTTTTAAAAAGTGTTATATATGGATGTTGGTTTCTGAAGTATCTGAGGAATCCTAATTTGATTTTATCAATTAATTTCAAAAGTGCTCAAACCCTGGATTCTTGGTTGTTGCATTATCTTTAAACCATTTTTTGATCTTGGTTGGCTCTAGTTGTTCAGATTTGTTTTGAGCTTAACTTAAATGCAGAGCTGGTAAACTCCAGATTGAGCTTTCCTCCTGCTTTGTATTCAGCATTGTCCGTCAAACTGATTTGCTTAATGCTGTTATAGCTAAGAGTTCCTGAGTTTTGTGTCTGCCTCTGACACTTGCTGTCATTGATCAGGTCAGCTTTTTCATGGACCTCTTTCCTGTTGGATAATGAGGTAGACAATATTTCCCTGCCCTAAAGATTTGTGAGAATGATTAGTTAGTTCTTCTGCAGGAATTTAAAACAAGGGTGGGGGGAAAGAAGTAAGAAGAAAATCTCAAGTAGATCTGTGTTTGAATTGCAAACTTACTGCATAAAAGTCATCGCCATTAGGGGTACTTTGAGCTGGATTTTATGCATTCGTTGAACATGTCATAGGCTCAGAGGCCTTGGGTACAGTTTTGTTATTTTAAGTTACACTGCTAGGACCTACAGATCTTAGGAGTTTTAAAGTCGGGAGGCAGATAAACCTAGTTAGAAAAAAAGACTTAATCTTAGACTAGAGAGTGATCCCATTATGGTAAATGCTTGATCACATCTTCAGATAAAAGTAAAAGTTCAAATCATTATAATCGAGGGGTCAAATACAGTGGCAGCAGTCATTTTTCTCTGTACAAGAGACTGGCAGTTTTGGCTTCCTGCATCTTCTCCAGCTAGCAAGTATTGGTCCTACTGGAAAAGGGGAAGAAGGTCCTGTTGACTTCAGATCTGATTAGGGATGTTCTTATTCAAGAAGGTATTTAAGCACTTTTAATGTGTTTTTCTTCATAGCCTGCTTGATTTCATGTATATGTGATAGATAAATGGTAGATCTGCCTTGTGTGTTCACAGCTGTTGTGTGTAGTAGAGGACCTGGAGGTGTCAGAGGAGAACTGTCTCGGTCCTGCTCGGCTCCAGGGGAACTGGCCAGCTGAGTGGGAAAGCGGACAGAGTTTTCTGCAGTACCCTGGAGCAGAAAGCATGGGAGAGAGCTAGACAGAGGTAGGGAGTGTAAAAGATAATTAGGAGTGCCTCTTGGAAAAGCTGAGCGCAGGTAAGTGTTAGAGGTGATGGCAGATTGCACTTCCCATGAATAGTAATCAAGAAGGAGCTGATAGAGCTTACTGGAATCCAAGAAGTCATGGAAATGTGTTGGACTGGAAAGGATGGTTGAAGCAAAGGTTTCAGTCAGCGAGGATGTAACTGGAGAGGAGTAGGTAGGTCTGTTAACAAACCCTTTGATTTTAAGCTGTTTTGCCTACCAACCCAAAGTTTCTCTCCTCAGAAATTCTAGCCTGTTCTAGCCTACTTTCAAATAAAATTCAATTCTATATTTTACAATGTAGCGTGTTTGCATTAAAAGAAGGCAGATTCATCTTACAGCCTTTGCTGACTTGGGAACCAATAAAAAGTGTCTTCTGAACTGGGGCCTGTCAGTGGAAGGGTTTGAGTAATGGTTTTCCATGATATGGATCAAAGTAATTCTAAAGGCTGAAGAGCCCAAACATACAAAAAGCCCTAGGGTGATGACTGAAGATCAGCTTTGTGATTTTGTTAATTCTGTGCCAACAAATCCAAAACTGAGAACAGATGTGCCACAGCAAGAGTAGACTTGCCTTTTCAAAAGCAGTTTAAAGTTCGTTATTAGAGACTAACTTTCAGGCTCTTGTCAATAGTTCCAAAATTGTTTGTCATAACACTTTATATGATGCTAATGATAAGCTGTTTATTGTTTGGGAAACATCAGTTTATTTCTTACTCTCTTCTTTTGATCTAATATTTCCTGACATGCTGAAGTCGCCGTATTTAGGTCTGTGCAGTGACTATCCATGGGAAACCTCTGTAACTGCGTGATGAGGAGAGATGGGCAAAGATGGGGTGAGGTGCGGCACCAGTGTAACTGGTTGAGGGGTACAGTGGGCCCCGAAATCAAGGTGCTCTTTTTAACTTTCACCTGGGATCGCAGTGGAATGTTATTGCTCGTTTCTGTGTTAGTTATGTTGCACAGTTCCAGCCTGATGTGAGCCCGAGAGCAGGTAAGATTAAAGGCGGGGGTGGGGGTAGAGAGGAGGCTGGGAACAAAGGAATGGCTTCAGAGCAGGAGAAGGGTTCCCTTTGTTGTGCCCGTGGTTGGTTGTGCCGTTTTGTTCAAGTGAAGCCAACATCTGCACAAATAGGGTAGGACTGAGTAATAGCAGGTGTGAACGGGGTCATTGCCGTCGTGCAGCACAGTGAGAGGAGCTGCCATTGGAAAAGCTGTGTCCTGCCCTGGCTTACTGGATGTTTAGAAAGGAAGAAGAAAATGCAGCCTGGACACCTGGGTGAATGACACTGAAGTTCCATTTTTGGTTTCACTGAACGTTTCACCATTAATTCAAAGGAGGGCAAAGTTGATGAGAAGGACTGAGAATTCCTTCTTGTGTTCCAGCACAAATGGTGTGTTCATGATCAAAGGAACCCCTCGTACAAAAGTAAGTTAAGGGCCCGCAGGCAGAAGAAAAAGATCTGAGCTCACCTGCAGAGCTCTCGGGTAGATTTCTGCTCTCATTCAGACTCCACTCAGAGTGAGTTTGAATCTCACTCTCCAATGTACTTTTTAAGCTAAAGCTCTGCAGCTTATTATTGATTCAAAAATAATTTGAGGACAAATACAAATTTTCAGTTAACTTACTGTTACCCATCAAGGTCTGCACAGGATTTTGTCTGTTGTGAGAAAACACAGGCAGGTAAGATGGTAATATTCACCTTGTTAAGAACTCCACAAAGATCCATTTTAAACTTCTTAAATAACATCAGTTACAGGAGGCAACATACCTTGCTGTAAAAAATTCAGTGTTAGAAGTAGTCCCAAATGGAACAAAAATATATTGAGCAACACTTTTTTGATTTTATTAAGACATTTCTAAAAGCCCAAGTCATACCATCATTATCATACTTGAAACACACAAAAGTCACCTTCAGACATAAACCACCATATTTTAGCGGATCTTTATGAATACTTGTGTTAGTAATACTCTTTAATTTACTGACAGGAAAGTAATGCATCATCATCTTATTTGTTTTCCAGTTGTCAGAGTATACATAGCAGTAAAATATTTAAATAAATTCTGAAATAAATAATTTTAGATAAGTCTCTCACTGCATTTGTGATAGATGCACATATATATCCCTGTTGCGTTTCTGTAAATACCTTTCGGTATCAGAGACAAACTTAAATCCTGGTTTTGGCTTACAGTTGAATTATTATTTTGTAAGGAATTTAAGCAGTGATTTTTTTTTTTTTCCTGTTTAAAGAGTATGCAGAAGTTAGAACTGAAGTGGCACGTATCTCTTACACAAAGCTGGATTTAATTTAATGGAATTCTTTAAGGCTCAGTGGCTGCTCCCAAACCACAGGCTGCCGATAACATCGGGAAGAGTAACCCCATCATTAACCCCGGGCTGCTGCCATCTCTGTGCAGGCCTGACCCCCCCTCTGCTGTAAGTCCTTGTTAAGACTGGATGAAAAGAAGTCATGGAAGGACAAAAACTTCATAAATATTTCACTTGCCAAGCTTCTCCAGCTACTGCCCCACCGAACGGAGGGCTGGGGCCTCAGAAGGAACCAGCTGCTTCCTCCTGCTGGCACTGCCTGCGGCAGGAGCAGTGTGGGGCGAGCCCCTGCCCCTCAACCAAAGCTCGCCCCCGGCTGGGTCCAAGCACAGCCTCTGGGCACGCTCCCCACCTCAGCAGTGGCCCCAGGCACCCGCAGGCGAGCCCTGGGCAGGGGGCACGGCCAGCCAGAGCCCCCGATGTCACTGTAGGGGCTTTGCTTTCATAAAGCCTTGCTCAAAAGCCATTAAAGGCAGTAGGTGTCTTTCATGATGAGTGCTGGTTTAGGCTAATGAGGTAGCCCTCATAATTAATTTGGTAATGTCAGTGGTAGGAAGGAAATTAATATTAAAAATAATGTCCATCTCTGGATTATTTTAGTTATGAAACATATAGATCTGATTATTATTTTGTTGTTGCTTGCAAAGTAGCTCAAAAGCTGAGTCCTGTTGGAATGTGATCAGAACAAAATCCATGGCTGCCTGCTTCTGACTTGCATACAGTATTTATGAAGCCTCCTATGTGATTTCATTTTAAATTATTTTATTCATGAATAAGCAAACAACTCCTCTCAGAAAAAAAAAAAAAAATCAGGTTCTTTAGGAGCATCCTTAATTTCTAAAATCCATGGCCCAGACAAATTGTTTTATATTTTCAAAGCGTACTCAAGCTATGCATATTATTCTCCTTGCTGACTCCTAGGCAGTCATACAAGGTCATACAGATCAGGACTGCTCAGTTCACATAGACTTCGAGACATTCAGAAGAACTTAGCCTGTGCTGGTTTTGCTTAGCAAAGAATGTGCTTACACATCAACCTCCTCCTCCTTTCCTTGCTCAATTGCTTGTTCACATTCTTAGAGTGAGTAGCGATAGTCACACAAGTAGTTGTTCTTGTCCCGAGGACGTTAGTGGCACGCTGGGTGATACTACTTTCTCAGCAGGATTTTCACTACAAGAACACATGAAGATGTTGTGCTCGCACGTTCAGTTACTGGCACACCTCTGCCTCTCCAGGCTGTGCATATATTTTAAGAGTTAAATTGTATTCAGTACATTTTCACCAAGAAAAGTAACCCTATCCATTGTAATGACTCAGACTTAGGGTTGCTGATGTGTTGAATCCTGGTCTCTGCGGTGTGATAGCCAAACAGATACAAAGTCAAAACGTATCTAGCAGAATGGAGTTTGGAAACCACCCTCTTAACTCTTAAGCTTCCTTGTCAGGACATAACTCCCTTCAGAAACTTTTTGAAGCCCAGTTTATCCAGATTCCAGCTCCACACCGCGTTATCATGCAGCAAGTGCCCCTGGCTGCTGATGCAGTGTGGTTTTCACAGTGCATTTTGGAAACCACCCTCCCCATCTGGCTTTTTTTTTTTTTTTTTTTTTTTTCACAAGGCGCG
>JAVJGJ010000047.1:36264788-36300475 GCA_035590215.1 Microhierax caerulescens | reverse complement strand
GTGTTGAATCCTGGTCTCTGCGGTGTGATAGCCAAACAGATACAAAGTCAAAACGTATCTAGCAGAATGGAGTTTGGGAACCCCCTATCCAGTTTCCATCAATTTCTCGGGGAGCTGGATTATTCACAGAATGCTCTGTGGAGCTCCTTGCCTCCCTCTTTATTGGAAGAGTAATTGTGTCCTTTCCCACCTCTTCTTGCCATAATCTTAGGACACACTAGCTCTCAAAGTAGCTGTATTACAGAAAGGATGTCAAGGACCAGTCGAGTAAACTAGAACATGACTGTTCCCCTGTGGCTTGGTTGAAATTGTATTTGCGTACTTATTAAACTCGTGGGTAACTCCTTTAGATGGTTGTTCTTTTGGGATCGCTGCAAAGTGGTGATTTTAGGATGTAGCTTTTTGTACCTTCACCACACCTCATACGAAGGAAGTGCTGTAGAAATACTCCCACATTGTATGTACAGTGGAGATACGTTTTATCATTGTACAGGGAAGTCACAAATGAAAATTGGACAATGATGACAGTATGTTCCTGCTGTTTTTTAAGTAGTTGAAGGAATCTACTCTGATATATGGTGTGCTGTTGAAACGGCATGTTTATATCTAAACTTAGAATATAGAATTATTTAAATTGACAGGGACCTCTGAAGGTTATCTGCTTAAAGTAGAACTAACTTCAGAGCTTGATCAGGTTGCTTTGGGTCTAGTTCTGACAAGTTTTAAATACCTCTGAGACCCGTGCCAATATTTGACAGGCCTTACTATGAAAATTCTGTTTTGGTATATCTGGTTGTACTTTGTGGTGTCTTGTCACTGTTGAACTTTTGCTAGGCTCCAAGAAGATCCTGGCTTTGACTTCACCATCTCCAGCCTCCTAACTAACTGGCTCCAGTATGTCGATGGGTTTTTTGTCCCGGGGGACACAAAACTGGAGGCAGTACTCCAACTGAGTTCTTAGAAGTGCTACATGGAAGGGGAAGACTCGGTTCCCTTGACCTGCTGCCTATGCTCCTGCTAACTGTGTAGTTAGCATCCACTGCCCCAAGGGTGCACTGCTGGTTCGTGTTCAAGTGCCGTTCACTCCCTCTTCCCAGATCAGCAGCTCCTCTCCCCTTGTAAGGAACAGTAACCTAGGAGTGACCGAATTGATTATGCCTCTTACAGTGGACCTGCCCATTGTCAGGATGGCTGTCATTCCTACAAAACTCATTTCCAGAGTGAGAAATCTGAGTATGCTGTTGGACTTGTTCAGACTAAGTGCCTAGCAGAAGAAAAAGGTAGAAATAAAATAGTATCTTTCATCCAATACACACAGTGCTGTTTGAACACCCAAACGCTGTTTGAACAACAGAAGTGGCCGCTTGCTGCAGGGAATACTTAGGGAAGTATTTAAAGGATTGAGTGCTGCTTGTATGAGCTATCCATGACCTTTAATTTCACTCTATTTTTTTTTTCTGTTGTAAGCTTACCTTATGTCCTATGGTAATTTTTTTAAAAAAGCTTTGCACTTTTCCTGTAATACAGGTTGTCCTACGATAGGTCATTAACAGCTAGCTAGGATGCTGTTAATCTGGCTAAATCTGATTTTCTTTTCTAGAGATTTTCATCAAATTAAGGTCCTTAGACTACCAGGAAGATGTTTGTTCTCAGTGTCCCACTTTTTTTTCTTTTTTTTTTTTTTCCCCTACTCTGTGAGTGATTTGAATAGAGAGCTGTCTTACAAGATACAATATTTTAAGATATAGGAACATTTAACTAACAATATTTCAGTAGTTAAACAAAAGTGACGTTATAGCCAAGCATATTCTTTACTCACACAAATCCTATATTTTTCATTTAGTTTATTTATAATTGTACTGTTTACAGAGGAATAACTTTAAACATTCCTCCTTATGGGAAACAAATGGTCTAATTTTGACTTCCTGGGCAGACAGGCTTTGTTTATTGAGTTTTAACCATGTTATGTAACTCCTCTTATCACACATTTAGGAATTCAAAGGCAGGCTTCTAGCCTGAAGGCTTCTGATAACATCCTATTTTCTGTCCTGTTTTTTCTACCTACAGTTTCCAGCTCAGTGGCACTAGTAACAACGCAATAATTTTAGCCAGTCTCTTCAGACAACAACAAAACCTAACTTTTGTGATAGATGATATTTTCAAAGTATGTAAAAATCTCTGTATTGTATAACCTATTCTTAAAATCTTATTTCCCTAGGACTGGTATGCTAAAACCTTATTCAGTGACAGCATAGAGCAATTAATATTTAGGGTTTTCCTTGCAAATTTTAAAATAAGTATATCAAAACCCTGCATCATGGGTTTTGTATCCTTTCAGAGTAGGATACTTCCCTGTCAAGTTTTGTGTCCTTTCAGAGCAGATCTGAAGGTTTGTATAAAGAGGTCTAGCAAAGTGCACTTCCACGATTTGCAATCAGCTGTATTTTGAATTTGAGAAAAGTTGTGAATTCTTTGTATTTTGATCAAATCAGTGGTACACATTCTTTCTGAGAAAGCCTTGTAGTTTCATTTTCCAAGTCCCCCTGACAGCAAGGGCTTTTTGTTTGGTGGCCACAGCCCATTTCTACAGGGGCAACTCCTGCTGTAAGCCCTAGGGAGATGGCCTGTCCCTTCAGCTTCCATGTCTTCCTATTGCCTTGAAGTGAACACTTCTGATGTGCTGTCTGCAGGCTCGGGCTTCTTCATAGACTCCTGTAATATCTGCTAAATATCCTTATGCAGCTAAAATCAGGTTTGTAACTTTAAGACAGTCAATTCTGTTAAAAGAAAAAAACAAAAACAAAACCAAAGAGTGGTGCTTTTCCACTTTATCACTGATGTAAGGCAAAGAAAGACTAAAGCTGGGTTGCCAAAGCTGCAGAGCTGCTTCTTTCTTTGTGCAGACTGCAAGAGGGTTGTCAAAGAGCTTTTGGAAGAATGCAGCCCTCACCCCCAGGCTGAAATGCCAAAGCCCAGCTCTCTGCCAGTCCTGTTCTGGAGCTCCTGGAGTACAAGGGCTTACGGAAAAGGCTGAATTTTCTCTTGATTCAGTGAAGTCTTGGGAGTGGAAAAACACACAGTTTGCTCCATAAATTGAAGGGTTTGGTGGGGAGCTATGACAGCAAAGCTTTTTGTGTGTCCCTGATCACCGCTGTGTTTCCAGGAGGATGCAAAAGTTTACAGGAAGCACCAGGAAGGGATGTTTACTGCCATGCTTGATAGTGCTACATGTTTGGAGAAAAATCATGCAGTTACAGGCATTACTAGTTGTGGCAATTACTCACTGGAAATGTGCCCCTTTTATGCTTTTATCCTGGGATTTGTGCTATTTCTGTTATGTGTAAGTTTTTTGTCATGTAATTTGGATTCATGAATTTCAGCATATGGGCTTTCTGATTTATTTATGTTGTTGATGATGGTGTGTGATTGCTTAACTTCTTTATCTTTTTTTATTCTTTCAATTCACGCCTGGAATTCTGACAAAATTTTAAATAGTGAATAATGAATTAAGCAAGATGTTTGGCTGTACCAAATGTTGCAGTATCTTTTGGGACTCAGAAAGATTGCACACATACTGAACTCAGGCTTTGGTTAGAAACTTCTGTGGGTGGCAGAACATACCTATCTGAAGTGCAAAGGCTTAGGACTTAAATAGTGGTGAAACTCATGCTTGTTAGAACTGGAGAGCTGTAGCTATCTATACCACTACCTGTCTTCTGCAAGAGATAATAAACTTCTTTGGTTTATCTAATGTATTGTAATTCACAGGTTTTTTGTCCCATAAAACCTAATGGAAACTCTTGACCCAACAATAATGTATTTGTAATATACGCGTTAAAACAGACTAGGTTGCCTCTTGTAAACATCACAAATGCACACAGTACCTTCAGCCTAACAAAGGGGTTTAAAAGAATTTAGAATATAACTAATAGATATGAAAACTAAGAAAACATATGATAAAACCACAAACTAAGAATCGGTTTTGCTGAAATCCACGTCAACTGGCAGAAGTTTTTCAATTAACCTTACTGGGAAGAGGCTTGGATCCCAGGTAAACTGCTCTCTCTTCTCATTCCAGCACCACACCAGGGTCCCTTCCAACTTTGGACAGGGTAAGGCCTCTGATGGGAATTCAGCAGCAGCCATTATATTTTTCCTCTCAATTCCATTGAATATGCTGTCAATTAATTTCCAGGTAGGTTATATATTACATGCTGATTTTAAAGTGCAACCTTGTTGCAGTATGACATATCAGTACCAAAGTGTAGGGGTGGCATGACTTAGGAAGTGGCAGAACTGTGGAAAAACCTTGCTGTGGGATGTTTTGAAAGCAACCCTCTCCAGCTCCTCTCAGCAATGGTGTAGTGTGTGCTGTCCTCTCCTGCAGCAGAAGAGGGAACCAGGTAGGGATGGACCAGGGACCAGCACTGTGGGCTGAGCCTGGGAGGCAGGAGCTGAATCTCCAGTTTAATCAGACTTTTTGTCACAGCAATTCTCCGACTGGAAATAAGAAATAATGTCTTGCTAAATGGGGCGTCAGTTAGGAGAAAGAAATCCATGAATGACTGTGAAGCAGCCTAATGCTGTGGCAATGATGGCCAGGTGCTTAGTGATACAGGGTGCTAACGTACAGCTGAACAGATAACAGGAGATGTGATCTAGGAGTAGGTCATTTATTTATTGAAATAGGAGAATTTGCAGACTCTGATTATTATTTCTGCAGTTTATCCATAGCTGCCTGCATTGCTAGGCTGTGTGTGTAGAAGGGAACACCCCTGAGGAGGATCCGTAGCTTCCTTTTCATTCTATCTAGTACTGAGCACGCTCTGGCACATCATTAACAGCCTTCCTTCACTACAGGATCCTAGTGATTAAAACATTTTTAATTACACAAGGCCTCTTGAGAAATATTACCTAAAAATTTAGCAATGAATATCAGAAAATGTTACCTAGGCAGCTGAAAGATTTTTTGGTTTTGTTTTTAATCACTCTAAGTAAGCAGTTAGAGACCAGTCATGAAGTGGAAATACTCTTTTGTCACGTGATACTTTTAAGATTTCAGATTACTGACCAATTATAGTTGATTAAGATGGAAATAGAACATCTGGATGCTTTTCTGTGCCTGGACACTCCAAAAAATGTGGCTGATCTGTACTTTCTCTGTATTATTTTTCATTTCTACTTTATTTCTGGCAACCTGACAATCAACACATCTAAAAAGTATTGGTCCTATGTATGGGGAAAACCCCAGAGTCATACTTTTTACCATTTGTTAGTGAATATGAAAATTCTTGCAGTCTTTTGTTTAATTTTTCATCTTTTATTGGAGTTTTGTTTTTCAGACCAGTACCTGATTAATTTCAGGTGTGGGTAAAATGTTGTTGAGTGTATTTGGTGGTTTTTTTTTTTTGTTGTTGTTTTTGTTTTTTTTTTTTTTTTGTAAGTGGCCGTGTCATAAACATAGAGCATCCTAAGGACATAAAAGTCCACCAGCTTTCTGGAGATGTTGATGTACATGTGGTGACCAAATCACTTCACAGGTTTATGAAGTCAACCTCAGTAAGACACCTCCTCAGCACCACCCTTACACAGGTTTTGAAATTTTGTTATTAATGTTGTGGGTCTGAAAAAACAGCTTACGTTCCTGTACTTGATCAACTGTCCAGGAAGGGAAAAAAGATGCAACAGAGAAATGATTTGAAGGTGCTCGAGGGTGGTTATTAGACCAGGTTGTTGTTTCAGTGATGTGAGTGTCTACATAGGAAAAACATCTGTATGAACAGCATACTACCAGTAATATGCAGTGAAGATGTTAAAGCAGCAATTTGAAAGGGCACGTTTGCTTGCTGCTGAAGCTACAACCAAAGGTTTGTCAGAAAGCCATTAAGGGCTGAGTCTTAAACCAGCACGTAGCTGTCTAACAGCATATTTGTCTGAGAGCCTGTGCATATACTTGTCACTGGCTGAGACAATATTACTGAGTATCTTTCTTGTTCTCCTGTAGGTAGTTGTTGTTAATATCCTCTTATATGTGTACTAGATACTCTGTTGTAATGGTCCCCTTCCCTATAGGATCAGAGCAGGTCCATGTAAGTGGGATACTCCAGTAAAGGATCTGGTCCCTGGCTCTCACGCAGTGCCAGTGTTACCCAGGGGACTGGGACTGACCCTGTGCAGTTCCCCTCAGCAAGCTTCTGTCACTTGTGCCAACTCGTTTACTGGTAATGACCACATCCAAGAGCATAAAAAAGGTTTCCTTACAGTAATATGAAGGGAATTGATTTGATAGACAAACACTTGCAAACCTTTATATTTTATTTCTAGAACCTGCTATTCCTCCTGTAGTGTACTTTAATTGCACTAAACAATTAAGAATTTTTCTGTATTATAAAAAATACTTGCTAATCTTTTTTTTTTTTTTTTTTTTTTTTTAGGCTTCGTCTCCTCAGTTACTTTTTTCCTTGCAAATTTGAAGTTAAGAGACAGTCCAAATAAAACTATGGGGTTTGACTCTATTTTTTCTTTACTGCTTTTTTTAGGGGCCTAACCCATTCCTACATGTGCAGTAAAAATTTCTTTGCAAGGAGCATGTCTCCATATTAAAGACAGTAATAGTTTGCACTTGCTTACATGATTTAATATTACCTTTGCAGTACTTTACAGGTACCAGTTAAGTTCTGTAGAACTCAGCAGCATAGGCAGGGATGGGTAAACTGATAAGGAGAGTGGAAGCATGGTTTCCCTAAATTCATAACAGGATGAAGTCAGCTCTTTGATGTTTTTTAGCCCCTTTATAGAGGTTTATGCAGTGTAAAATTCTCCTGTTCACTGCTTCATTTTTCTAGCACATGTAAAGAGAGCATTGCTATGCACATTATAAAAGTGATCATTGCCTTTGTGAGAGACTCTGTTATAACCACAGTATTTCCCTTACCTCTCCCTAATTGGTCCCTTTGACTTTCTCAGTTTAGCTTCATGTTTCTTCTATGCTTCCAGTACTATAAATATCCTTACTGCCAAACTGCTTTCTTTTCTAAAATCACATCTAGATCCTTTTTCTTGGCATTATCAACGTTATCTATATGCAGTATCCTCCTTGCCAAATTTCTGTGCTAAATTTGCTTACAAGGAATTATTAAAGCTACAGCTCATTATGACTTGTCTGTTTATGGTGCAAGGAAGTCACATGTAAAAAAATGTGTGTGTTGTGTGCATATATACAGGCACATGCATACATTTACACATATTAAGTGTGTAAGAAGCTATAAAAATAGTATCTGCTGAATTCTGAATCCTCAGAATAATTAATAACTTCTCTGCATTTCTCATTATCATTAATTTAGCTGAAGGAAGAAGATATGATGAAAGTAAGCGTAGACCTTCTTCCTCAGAATTCTTCTTTTGCATATTATTTTTAAATGTTATCTCAGCAATGTGAAAAGCAAAACACTTGCGCCAATCAAAAAAGTGCCAAAAAACCAGCTTCGTTTCTAGTTTATGAAACGTGCTTCAATAGAACAATAGTTCTAGGACTAATGACTACAATCTTCATCTATTCTTGACCTATTAATAAAATATAACCCCACCAAAATAGTATTTGGGGGTGTGTTTAAGATATTACGTCATTTTCACTAGAAATTAAAAGCAACAAAGGCACAGAGATGTTTTAGGTCAGCAAATTAAGATCTATTTGTGCTTTGAATTAGATGTATACCTATATTTTCTAAGATGTCAGAAGAGAAAGGGTCACGTTCACTGCTTGGTCAAAATGAAACACAATTACCATCTCCATTCTCATAGTAAGGTTTATAATTTATGCTTGATTCTAGTTCCAGTTTGCTTAAAAACAAAAGAAAAAAATCTTCCAAGTTGCCACTTAGGAAAACTGCCTTCCTGATGTTCTCCATTAGACGTCATGTACATCCCTTTAATTTCCAAGTTGGGAATAGATTTGAAGATAAAATTTGTCAGCTACCAGCAGCTATAGATTTGAATTAGGACAAGAACGTACCCTGAAATTTCCAAGGGAATTCAATTTTGGATTCGATTTCTGTTTCAGAAACTAGCATGAATCAATTCTACAATATTAAAAATCGGGTCTTAAAATAAAAGAAAAAAGCCAGAAAACAAAAGTGGTGATATGTAGCAATTCCTGAAACAAGGTCACCTACCAAGTTCACCCTGAACTTTGAGATTTATTTATTCCAAATATGTTTTTAAGACTTTAAAACTTTAAAATGTGGAACTAGTTTCAAGGTTTGCTCTCTGAGAGGCCTCAGGACATGTAAGTTGTTTCATTCCACTGCTCAGCTGTACTCCATAACAAGCAGGACAAGCGTTACACATACTTAGGTGATCTTGTTGATTCTGGTAAACCTGAATAGGATGAGCGGAGTTTGGCTGCAAGCATTACACATTTCACTTTTATTTTCAAATGGCAGGCAGGCTTTCTGAAGCCAAACAAATAATATTATTGAAGCTAACAAATGAAAAGAATAAGTGAGCTGTGCAGGCAGCAGATTTGACTGCTACTGAAAGGCTTGGCAAATACACAATAAAAGCTTGTTTATTTGGGATGTAAAACATCAATATAATACAGTCTTAAACAACAATGAAATAATTGAACTTTTGTTAAAAATTGGTATCAGGTCTGTTCATATGCCTAAATAAAGTGTAGATCCAGTAGAACTGAATGTGCAATTGCTAAAGATTACATCTAAATAAATAACCCTATACTTAAATGTCTGCAATTTGATTAATCGAACCACATTTGTCATAAATACAAGTTGTAAGTTCCAGTCTGCTGGTTGTCAAATGTTTGACAATTCCAGAGCCACTCTCAGATATAAACCAGAATGGAAAAGGAATCTTGGGATATTTCAAGTTGCAGTCTTTGATTCATACTGGATCTAAAACTGGATGGATTTATAGTTTTTAATTAAATGAAAAGAATTTCATTCCTTCACTGTGACTGAATTTTAAGCTCCTTTTGGGAGAGAACAGTCTTCCATTCTGTCTTCCTGGCAGTGTTTATTTCAATGGGACTTTGCTTCAGCCTAAAAGGCATAGTGGTGTTACAGATTTCTGTGGTGTTTTTGGTGAAGATTATTCATAATGCATGTGTTCCAGAACTGCTAAGCATTTAAATAAGTAAATTAATAATAACATTGTTTTACACCCCACAGGACATACCATAAAATCCCTAGTACTATTTTATGTGAATCCTTCCTGATTACACAAAGGCAGATAGCCCTGTGATTAATTCATACTGAAAAAAAATCAGATGATTGAATATTTAAAAGCAGGGATATACAAATACAGCTACTTTCTAAATACAGCTTCCTTGTACTTGCTAAGCTACATACTCTCCTTTTTTTTTTTTTCTTTTTTTTAACTTTTAGGAGCACTCTAGCCACATCAGTGACAAAACAGACGTCAGGCAAGTAGCAGCTATCCATTAGAGTCACATCTGGTAGGTTTGACTGACACTTAGTAGAACTGATTAACCACAGAATAACATGCCAGAAATGTAACAGGAGAAGTCACTTCTGCCTGATACCAATCAATCACTCTCTGCAAGTACAAATGCACATTCACAGTGGAATGAGTTTGACCTACACTCTTATCAGAATAATAGTGCGAAACTATTGCCAGACTTTTAGATGGGAAAAATAAAGTACAAGCCAAATGCCAGAAAGCAAACTCACAGATGGGAATACATGTTGTTAAATGGCACCATGGCATATGACCGCAAGACTCAGACAGTTCTCCATATTGTAGAAGATGTGTTCAATATGATGATTGCCAGTACTTGAAATACAGAGCTGAAATATGTAAAATAATATAGCAAAATCCTGATGCAGTATTTTGACAGCTCAGTGCTTTAAAGATCACTTTTTCCATCAATGCAAGATATAAAATAATGTAATGCTTAGAGCAAAAAGCAAGGGTCTTATAAAGTGAGAGCTGCTTTTTGGCCTAGATTAAGTAAGGCAAAAACATGTTAAGCATGTGCTGGAGTCTTCTGCTGACATTTTTGTTGACTCAGAATATATTTAAATTCCATCATGAGGAAAATGCTTATGCTCGGAATCAGTGTCCTTAGCCTAGTGATTTCAGTATTTCAGCTCTCGAACTATCTGTATGTAATGCAGGTCAGATTCCACCTTGCTAGCCAGGCACACTCAAAGGAATAGGAAAATAAACTTTTCTACTCCTGTAACTTGAGGCATCGCTGAATTTGGCTGCAGTTTCTTTGCATTCAGTGTACTGATGGGTCCTAGGCACCACAGTGTGATGCTGGGATAATTAGAGTATGTCATATGGAGTTGGGAGTACAAAGACAATTTTACAAGCCTCTTACAAGATGTAACAGTAAATACAAAATTGTCTTTGGTCTCTGGTTCATGTTGTCTCTTCCATACACCCTCCAGTGCAGGCCCTGGCAGGACAGAGTCCAAAATCTAACAAATATTTGAGCAGCATTTGTCAGAATATACAAAGAAAATCACTCCCTTGAACATTTTCTGGATTCCAAAATAGACTTTTATACTTAAATCCTTCAAATCTCCACTGCCCTTAACTTTAATTTTTAAAAGTTTTTGTGTACCAGAAAGGAAGATTTTCTAGCTTATAGTTTTTGAGACAGCCATATACCCCAGTTATATTTTAACAGACACGTTATACAGTAACTCTTACAAACTTTTCTATTACAGCCTCTTAAAGCTATTGCAGAAAAAAAGTGCTGTATCGCAGCCACCAGGTCTGACTATAAATTTACTAGACCAGTGTAAATCAGGTCCAGTTCAAAGCGGGGATGGTTTGAATGGGAGTAACACCTGGGAACAGAACAGGTTTTTACAGTGGAAAGAATCAGTCTGTCTACAAAAGAAAATACCCATTACATATAATTATTCCCTGAAACAAAAAATTGATTTGGTATCTAAGTAGAACTTGCATAGTATTTCACAAGAAATGACTGTGCAATAATCTTTTTTAAAGGAGATAGCTTTCTGAAAGCAAGCTATATGCATAATGCCCCCTAATAAGAGATGAATCTGATTGAAAATAACTGTGCAGATAATCTCATTCCATTTTTAAAAGCACTAAGCTCTGTGTGATTGGCACAATTGCATTAATAATTTATAGCCATTGGGAATTGTTGGTTTCTGCCTTTTTTTGGGAGTGTGAATCACAAATGATTGCTCATTTTAACAATATTGAAAAAGACTGGAGAAGTAAAGCTGAAGGGAGGAAATGTGCTGACAGAATGTGCAATAATTGTGTTGGCCAGCCTGGCTCCTGGAGCTGGCTATCAAGTATGCTTTTTCTACTCAACTAGCGAGAATCCTTATATGAGGAAAACGTGTCTGGAAACAGCCCTCAGTTGCTGCTGTTGTTTGAGAATGCCAAAACCTCCCTATTTTGTTTACATTTTAGATGTGGTATAAAATAAATTCCAAAATGTGCAACTAGGCTTTGTTTGGTTTGTTGAAATGTCAAAAAGCTTTAATGCTTAAGCTGTCACTGCTCTTCCTGACAGAGCAAAGTAGTAAAGTAGGACAATCAAAAATGGTGCATGAAAGGAGCAATCTGTGCTTGACTTAACTGTTTTTAGCATGCAATGGTATATATTTGTTTATTGAACTTGCTGCTTTGGGGATTGAATGCAGCATGTTTTGCAGGAAGATCAGACCTTTAATATAAAATCAATTACTTTTCTTACCATTTGAGACATGTGCTCGATGCACTTCTGCAGTTTTGTAAGTGTATATTGCCTGTGCTGTTATTATATGCCATTTATCTGTTTTCTTTGATGCTAAAATGCAGATCATGTATTGGAAAATTCATCTTTGCACCCATACAGACACAGAACAAAGATACCCAGTCTTTGAGAGGAACAGTTGTTGGCTTCTGAGCTAGAAACCCAAATTCAATCAATATTCATTAACCTTAACAAACATATAGCATTGTCATCACAAGAACCAATTTGAATTAGTCAGAGGTTTCGCATGTCTCCATTTGCTTTACAAAACTATATTAGTAGCATTTACTGTGCTTCTTACAAACTACAGTTTTTGGAAGCCTGACTCTGTGTCTGTTCATTAATGATGATATTGTGTCTAAGCAAGAAGTTCTGTTTAATATATTTGGTTCAAATTTCTAAGGAAAAAAACTAGAACATTTGCTTCTGAATTCTGGTGTGGTAGTCATACTTTTGAGAAATCAGTTTATCCCTAGGACTAAGACTTAGACAGAAGAGTCCCTCACAGACCATGCTTTATGATTTTCATCTGGCTTGTTTTCCCTCGCAGCTGTCTGGGCTGCCTTCTTCATTTCTGTTTCCCATCTTTCAATGGATGTGAATCAACTGATCCTCGGGACAGTTTCTCCCCAGCAGTACAAAACAACTGTGTAAGTCCCAACCTCAGCTCTATTTTATATTAACACAACATTAACACTGAAAGGTGTAGATTAAGGGCTGTCATATCTCCAGCTTCCTCAGCCCCGTTGCAGTTCCCCCCCAGTCCCGTCAGCTTTCGGCAGCTGCCACTCCTGTTCCCAGAGGCTCTGAATGCCCTTCCCAGCAGGGATGCCCAGGCTGGAATGGGTTAAGGCAAGTTTGTCCTTGGTGGTATCAGGCTTCAGGTCACCAAAGTATATGGTTAAGCATCGTAGTGAATCTTCTCAGCTTGACAGAAGCCAGCACGCGACCCTTTTTGACTTGCAGTGTTTCTTCGTCCCCCTGCGCAGGGACTCCGGGCAGAGGAGACCAGCCACTGGTCCCCTGCTCCGCGTCCTGCCTTGCCTCTTCAGCTCAAGGATGCACGTTTCCCAAGCATCTCACAGATAACCTGCCTCCCCTGGTGAATCTTGCTCTCTTATGTTCCCCCCTCTTTTTTAAGCTCACAATGTGCTTTCCTCACCCTCAGCCTTGTAGGGCATGCTGGGGTACACTTGAGGTTTCTGCAGCAGAAATGTTGTCTTCGTTACTTAAAAGCTCCAGCAAATCAAGAGGGTGCTACAATTTACATGACTTCAGGGTTGTGAAATCCTGATGGGATCCTTTCAGCCAGGCTCTCTCCAGCTGGCTGTAAGCACTTCTGAAGATAAATGCTACAATTTTCAAAGGAGCTTAACAGAGTAGGTGCCTGATCTCCTTGGATTCCTTAGAAAATCCCATTTTTTAAGCTTTTGTAGCATTAAAATATGTGTTCTTCCTTTCTTTTCTCAGAAAAGGGAAGGCTTGATTTACTGAAAATAAACTTCAAAAGCACATAATGTTTTAAGGTTCTTTCTTGTTCTTAATAGCTACACATTTTACAGTTCTTTATTAAGTATAACCATTGATTTGAAGAAGCATGTGTGGAGACACTCAGTGAATAGATTGAACAGATAATCCTATTACATTCAATCTGATTGCAGGAGTTACTGTCACTTTATTTTTTGTAAGGGAAGGTGTAAGGCTTTTATATGCATGCGTTTATATCTAGAGTAACATGCAGTAATTAGATAAAGTCAACAATAATAAGAAACCAGAGCTTCCTATTAATTGTTTTGTGAACTATTTTTCATGTAATCATTTGTGAGGAAATATGGAAGACCTGAAGCATTAAAGCTTAGCAAAATACAGACCTATGCCCTATAAAAAATAAATAACAAAACAAAACAAAAAAAAGTAGATACTTCTAAGCAAGTTCCTATGCAGAACTGTCATTCTTGCCACAGGGTAACTGATTATAATGTCATAAAACTTAACTCCCACTTGATCTTTTAGACTTACTCCCTGGGGTCAGGGAATTCTTCCTAGCAGCAATGGCTATTTCTAGCCTTTTCTTGTTTTTCCAAGAATGTCTCATCTATGACTTGCTGTCTGGACTCATTTTGCTGTTGTGTGTTTATTAGTACCTTTTACTAGTCATTTCTAAAACAAAAGCCAAAAATCACTGCAACAAACCCCAGAAGTATCTGCGGGAAAGAAGCAGGCAGGCTTATAATTACTGATGCTGAATGCTACCTCATTTTCAGATTAGTTCTGTTGAATAAATCTCAGCATGAAGGGGTAAGTTACCGCTCAGCATTCTGAAGTCAGAATCTGATCCGTAATGATAAATTATAGACTATTAACTGTTCACAGAATTTCTTCTTCCTGAGTAATGTGTCAGGAAAAAACCCTACAGTGTAAAAAGTAAGAGAATTTTTGAAAACGCTGCCACAATTTTAGAAATCTTCAGCTCCTCTTCTTTTTTTCCTCCCAGTATCCAGAAGGGTACAATAGATTTTACTACCACGTTGGATGCAATGTAAATTATTTAAAGAGAAATGTCAGATTTTCCTGCAGAGCAAGATATTAAACAGCCTAGGTAAATGACAAGAATTATTCCACAGTGTAATCTGAATACAGCATTTGTAAACTGTAGTGTATTTTGTATTGCATTTTAATTTGTTTCAGTGTAATTTTCATTTCTTTGCCAGGGTACGTATCTCAGAAATCACCAAATTACTTAGCATAGTTAGTGATGTGCATTTTATTATCCAGAAGTGAAAACCTGAAAGACAGGAACAATCAAAGAACGGCAAAACCTATTTGTTTTAAGTGATAGACAAGGAGAATGATGATTCATAATAGAATCTGTAAGTGTTGATTTTCCAAATGAGATGGGAACAATTGATTATGCTGCTGTGCTTTTGAAACAAAAAGATGTAACGAGCATAAGCAAGTGCCTAATTCTTCTTGATACTGGTCCAGAATAACTTCTCTGCTTTAAACTGAAAAAAGGATCATATATCCCACACTGAGTTAACAAGCCTTTACTGTAGGTGTTTTCATTATTACTATTACATTATAGGCAGGCAATTATATTGAGTATAAAACCTTTTTTACACTTCACTGATTACATTTTTAGTAACAGGTCATGAACAAATTAATCACCTCTTCAGAGAGTGTTCATTAAAAATTGTCTTTTTTAGTTTTTCTCTAAGGCTTTCCAAGTTTTTGTAAACAATGATTACAGCTCACAACCTGATACTCTGCTCATGTTGAGTAACACCTTCCCACAGTGATGCAGTGGGATTGTTTGTGATGTACAGTGGGAGTTAGCATACACACTATGGGCTCTATACCAGTCTGAACTGCTTCAATGATGTGAAAAATCAGTAGAAAGTGTTTAGGATCTTTAAAGCAATTATTCTATGAACCCATCCTCTTACTTTCAAAAAATGAGAGCTTTAGATCTTCTTGACTGTAAGCTTGTATCCAGAATGTGTTAAAGGCCTGCTAGCTGTATTCCCTGTGGTCATTTTTTTTCCTCATCTTTTTTAAACCTACTTATTCCTCTTGCTTCCATAATTTCTTGCAGTCATGAGATCCACAGTTTAATTGTGTGTTGCTTGAAGGACTAATTAACTTTTTTGTTGAATATTCTGCTTCATAATTTCAATGGATATATCCTAGTTCTCATTGTGCATGAAATGGAGAATACTTGCTTTTCACAAAGTTTGTTAAAGGAGACTTCACAAAGTGTTAAAGGCCATGTTAGATCTGACACTGGAGGAGCTGCTTCAAGGGTTCTAATGTCTCTCTATGCAAATGAACTTTGTGGGTGTAAGGCAAAACCCCAGTGTCTGGAACTCCAAGCATCTGCAGTGGCTTACCACATCCTTGCAGGGTATTAGCTAAAGCTCATCAAAACCTTTTTTAAAAAAGTGTATTACAAAATGGTATCCAGATGAGATTATTTAGCATTACAAGTCCTTATGCAGCTTTTAGGAGAATCACTTACTTGCTAAATAGAGTGCAACAGCTCCTTGGGAGCCATTCCAGGCTATCAGGTAAATCTGTAATTAGTATCCAGTTGATCTGAAGCATGGTGCTGTCATTATACTGATATAGACATACACATTAGAAAACATTACTGCCTGGGCGCAGCAGGCAATTCCCAAACTCTAACAACTCTGCCATTTTATTTTTTTTAAAGCCTAGTAATTTTTGTTTCAGAGTTAAAACACAAAGTCATAATTGCAACAACATTTTTAATTTTCAGTTAAGCATAAAACAGATGAGACTTCTGTAATTTTTTTTTCTGTGATTTCTATGTTTTGAAAATAGCTTGTTGGATTTTTTAAAAGAACTGAGAGGCTTTTTGTTTGTTCGTTGTTTTTTAAGCAAATAGGTTGTGTGGTGACATTTAACTGGTAACAACAGAAAAAAAAGAAGAAATATTGTTAGTTGTTTTTGTGAAAATTAAAACAAAAAATTTGGATTTAGTACAACTAACTGAGATCTCACTTCATTTTATTTGAATTTCAGAATTCAGTTCTCAAAGTGGCAGAGGTTCATGCCTTTCTGTGGTAAATAGAGGTCCCATATTTTGGCTTAAACGTTTAAAATATATATGCATGGCTAAAATAGAAGGAAATAAAGTGATGTGACAACTTGTATCTACTATACCTCTACCACATCCAGTAAAATTTAGGGTAATTACACTGAGGTGGATTCAGCAGTATAAATGAAATTCAGGCATTAAGGGTGCTGTGAAGTTTCTATGGACAGAAGCAGATGCACAGATCGGTTACTTTGGATAACCTCCTGACCTGGTTACCAGTTATATTGCATTTGCAAGTCATTCAGTCTTCCTTTGAATAGTCACTTAAGCCTTAATTATTAACTAAGCATTACTTTCTCATACATTGACTAGAGCAGGGGTCCTCAAACTTTTTAAACAGGGGGCCGGTGGGTGGATGAAGTGGCAGGCAGTCATCTGCGGCTGCTTGGTTCCCCCCCACCCCCAAGCCCTGGCAGGGGGGTCTGTAAATACCGGGGGGGCAGATTGAGGACCCTGGGGGGCCATATCTGGCCCGCGGGCCGTAGTTTGAGGACCCCTGGACTAGAGGTTTGGGAAAAGCAAAGCTCAGGTATCTGATGGTGTGTTGTCTGATCCTTAGAAAATGGATACTGTTGTCTGCAGACTCAAATACAGGAAAATGGGTCTCTTGTAATTTTTTTCTATGGCCTCAATATACCACAGCCAGTGTAAACATAAAACAGATTTCTTAATGGGCCAACATCAATATTAAACTATTCTCATTTGTGTGACGTGTTTCAAATGAACAATGTGAACAAAGAGTGAATACTACATGGAGTATTTCAGTCTGATACATTTTCAAACAGACCTACAAAAGCTGTGAACCATTACATACATATAAGGTTGATTGATTTTGCTTTAAAATCACATTTAATGGGAAAATTTGTCTTAAAAATAAGCCAATTCAGGTCTGCTAGTATACCTGGCGTAAGTAAAATCAGAAATGTGAGTGTTTATTGACACCAAGGCATCAAGACCAATCTTGTGACTAATGCAATAGACTGGAGCTGAGGAAAACCTGATACACAAATATTCTTCAGTTTATTTGTAGGGTGGAGAATATGGGCAAGAGAATAAATCTTAATTGCAATTACGAAATATTTTGAAACAAACAGAAACAAGTTTAGGTCAGCCAAGTCACTGGCTGACCTACACACGGTCTTTTCAGTAAAAAAATAAAATTCAAACTGAAGTGTTCACCTAGCTGTGAAATCGAAGGCATCTTCTACATTCAGTGTCTAGCTTTTTCACCATCCCCTATATGGTTGGGGGAAACATGCGTACCCTCCTTTTGCCCTTGTCCCACAGCTGTAATAGGTATTAAAAAAAGAAAAAAAAGAAAAAAAGCAAACTTGTATAAGATGGCAGAGGCTCTTCCTTTTACAGCATGTGTACATCAGGTAGTATGGGTGAGCTTTACCCTTCCTGGGACTAGAGGCTCTACCTTTATAAAACTCCCAATGTGATTGGGATTCTTTTTAAGCTATTGGTCTTGGTACTGAAGGGGATCAGTGAAGATAAAAACTTAAAGAGAAATCTCATTCCAACATCATGAAATGCCTTACTAGCAAGTCCTTTGGATTAATTCATCACCCATGGTCTTTCCAGGTGGATGTTTATTCAAAAACTTTAATTTTCATCATAGATTTAACTTTGTCCTAAAGGAAACTCTGACAGAAATAAACTTTGTTAAATTCTATTGAGCATGAATACAGACTGTAATTACAGTGATCAAATAATGGAAGAGACCAAAAACTGGAGTTTAGAGCATTCAAACCATTCATAGAGAATAAAAATTACATTTGATTCTGTAAACATATTGCCTGGTAACACTGGGATTAAGACCTCATGCAATAGTTTAGGAGCATATTTAAGATGGGAACTTCACATTATTTTACTTTCTCAGCCTCTATTGACAGGCTCTCAGTAGAACACCTCCTGTTTTCTACTGCAAATAATAAAAATAATGTTCCAAAACCAGTAAGGACTTAAAAGTTATATTAGTGATATTAACAATTTAGTAACCAGTCTTGGACTGCAGTACCATCCTTTAACAACCACTTTCAGACTGATGGTCTAATTCACAAACCTATTTTGTCACTATAAAAAAATAAAGTATGACAATCAAAAAGTGCAGTAAAAGGTGAAAGTAGTTTAGTGAAAGGCTGATCTGTAATTACTGCTCCAACTCCAATTTCCAAACATTCTGTTGTTTCTATTAG
Source organism: Microhierax caerulescens (assembly GCA_035590215.1). Lineage (NCBI taxonomy): Eukaryota > Metazoa > Chordata > Aves > Falconiformes > Falconidae > Microhierax > Microhierax caerulescens. The sequence goes on along the minus strand of JAVJGJ010000047.1, from coordinate 36,281,889 downwards.
CCTCTGTCCTTCTGCCTGCCTCTAAATCATGCCTTTTACACTAGAAAACAAACTGGAAATGAATTTGCATGTTCATGTGCTGATACTTTATCAGGAATTTAAGAAAATTTTATTGATACAAGAGTATTTGTATTATCTGGGTACTAGAGTTTTATGACAACTTCTAAGAAACATCCAAGATTTTTTTCACAGGCACAATAACAGAAGCAGATTATATTATTAAACTATTACATACATAATTTGTAGCTTGCCTCAAGCCATCTAGGTTTCCAGCAAAGTAAGGGCCAAGAAAAGCTACAGAACAAGCAGGGAGATTAAATATCACAACACCAACTCAAGAAAGTTGAATCTTGACTCAAGCAAGCTCCAGCTGTCAGAAAAACTTTTAAAGTATCACTCTTCATATATATATTCTTTTCTCAAAGATCTCTCTAATGTTCTGGTCTGAAAATCTTTTGCGTTTGCCAACAATCAAGTAATTTGCACATGACTATTGTTCACTGTGTGAAAAATGAGTTTTGTACTTTTATTTCTTTCCATGAAGTAGGGATTTTTAAGACAACTGTCACTTCAGTGCATCAGCAATAAATAAGGCTTCCAGTCAGGATGAAAAGGAAGTATTGCCACACCATTTTCAACTATCTAATATATTAAAAGGTTTTATGTATTCTTGAGTTTCACTTTCTCCACTTGCATATTTAGGAGGACCATGCAAGAAATCCAGGTATAATATAAGGAATCTGTTAATCATCAAATTTGCTCTTCTTAAAACCTCTCTGGGATAGAAAAATCATATGGAAAGAAGTATGATTTTCTTTTAGCTAAATGTCACTGGTTTTGCTTTTCTTTCCCCTCTGCTTAGCTGTTGAGAATTTTAGGGGAGGTGGTCAATTTTCTGTTGAAGGAGAAACAAATGACATGAAATCAGTGCATTTTCTTAGTTTAAAACTCTTTCAGTTTTAGTGCGCATAAGCAGAAATGCTTATAAATAGCCTGCAGTCAATCTTGGTTTTAAATACAACAGCCTAGACATCAGCAGTACTTTTCTAGAAAGCAATGAGAGCTTGCTATAGTTACACAGAGTCATAGTTGCCTATTGCAAGGGCATCACAAAATTATAAATGCATCTTTCTTAAAAGTTAAGCTATGGCTTTATCAGGTGATCATTAATGCCTGATAGATTCACCTGGATCAAGAAGCATGGTGCAGCTCAGGTGCACAATCAGCCAGTGCATGTAGAATTAATATTACGCTTGCTTTGTTTCACCCTTAGGACAGATGATACTCTCCTGTTAGTGTTCCACAAGATAACACATTATTTGGGTTGAAGGGTTGTGTTTTGATTATATAAACGGTTGATGCTGTGATTGCACCTACAAAAGCCCCAGCAACTGGGTAAAATGCACCCTGGAGTAATTGGGTCACCTTGCCTGATGTGGGCTGTGTCTTCTGGAACAGGATATATCCGTCCTGTCAGGAGCACTTTGGCAGCCTACAATTCTGTTGCAGGGAACTGCTCTTTTTCCCTCCATCAGACTCATTATTTTCTGGAATGCAGATTATGGTGATTTGGACTCAAGTCTCTTGGGGAAGGAGAGGGGAGGGGTTGGATTAGATCAAGAGGATGGCAGTCTTCAGCAAAGACTGGCCATGTAGGAGTAATAGAGGTGACTCACAGAACTAGATGATAGGAGCGCAGGAATGGATATCACTGGGGTAATTAGCAAGGACTTTCAGGCTCATGGTAATTGTTTATGAATATATTCTGGAGAACAGAACATTGAACAATTAGTGCTTGAAGCTGAAGGCATTACAAAACACCAGATTAACTGATCTGAGCTATGTCTGTGTAAGAGTTTTGCACGTTAGCTTCTAAAAGTACAGATGATTCCATGTTACAAAGGCTCCTGAGAATTTGCAAGTGTGAGAAGCTACTTAATAGGCTAATGGGAGAGGTTAGATTTTCATTTCCCAAAGCTAGATACGGCAGTATATTGCTGAACAGGGACTTAACTTAGTTTTATTTATTTCAGAGAAGATCCTTTGAGGCAGTTTGAACCTTGTTGCTATGACTTGCAGTTGATGTTTATTGAATAACTACTCTTTCATAAAATCTTCCACTGGATTATTACTGAAATATCTGTTCAAGTTTGTATTCTGTGGATCTAATTCAAGGTTATAGGTTCCAGTAGAATTAGAACAGGGATATATTTGTCCCCCTGTGACCAACATTTCTGTCTCTGTTTCTAGTTCTCATGCTTTTCTGTATAGGAACCCTGAATCCATGATTAAATGTTATTTATTAGGTCCTTTGCTTTGGGAGCTATTTCAGAGAACAAATATGTGAACAGACTGGTAAAGAAATTTTCAACCTTTACTTTCCATTGATCAGACTTGAAATCATTACTACTTTTCATTTGGTCTTTTTCTCATTTCTTTAAAATCAATCTGTATTCAAAGAACAGTTTATAAACTGAATACAAACGAGGGATGTCTTCTCAGACCTGAACAGAGTTGTATTTGCTGAGTCTCACAAGCACCTTCATATGTGTAACACAGTTTTATAGAATGCCTGCCATGGAAATAGGTTCACTACCTTGCTGATGGGCCCCTTTAACATATGGTAGAAACAAAAGGAGAAGATAGATAGTTAACATAACCCACCTTTGGAGAGAGTTATTTTTCTTCGTTAACATGCTATATTTTTCTTAAACATTATATACTGCTTTAAATATATTGCTGCTGTTAGATTTGGACTAGGATTATTTTTACATACATCCTAGAATGTGTGCAATGTGTATGCATCCCAAAGGGGAAAGATGATTAGTTGATTTTTGAAATAGTTGTGGGAAACTTCTGCTACTGTCACTCTGAATGCATATGAAACTCACCTTGTTTGAGGCCTTTCCTTAAAATGCTATCTAGACACAGAACTGGCCAGAATTCCTCGTGGCTTGCAGATACTGAGAGAAAACTGGAAGTCAAATACCTGGCTTACTCTAAATATAGCTGGATAATAAGAAACTGAGGCAAACTTAACTTTCACTCCCATCTGGAGTAGTGTGTCCTTTTTGACCGTCAGTACAAGAAAGACATTGGCATACTGGAGCCAGTCTGGCTGAGAACCTGAAGGTGACCAGGGAGCTGGAGGACGACATCCCAGGAAACTGAGTCCTACGTGTGTTCAGGCTTACAAAGAGCAGGCCAAGGTGTGTGTGTGTGGGATCTAATTACTGACTTCAGTTTCCTGGTGGGAGAAGGCAGGACAGAGCCTTCTAGAGGCGCACAGCAAAAGGACTAAGACCAACAGGCACAAGATATAGCAAGGGTAAATCCAACTAGATACAATGAAAAAGGTTTTTCAAGGTGAAGGCAGCCCCACACTGACACGGGCTGCCCAGAGATATTGTGGAATCTCCATCTGGGGAGTTAATCGAACAAGGCCCTGACCAATTTGATCTAACTTTGAAGCTGACCTTGCTGTGAGTGGGGCTGGATGGGATAACTTCCAGAGATTCCTTCCGATCTGAATTATTTTATTGATTTCAACTGTGGATTTTTTAGTATGTACATAGGGGATGTAAAGTCAGAGCTTTGGAGGCTACCCAAGTGAAGAGGACAAAGTATACTGAGATCAAAAAGAATGACAAAAAAAAAGAAAGAAATCTGTTCACCTTTTGGGGAAAAAAAAAAATCACACAGTAATTCTGTCGTGAGTTGTCAATTATGGTTTGCAGATGATAAAGGTTCTTTAAAAGCCTCATACAAAGCAAGACAGCTGAAAGTATATTATTTTTGCCTTGATATGAGACACCAACTGTTATAAAAGTTTTAATGTCCTTTAAATATTTTAGCATGTGGGGAAAAAATCAGAACAAGCTAACAAAAAAATTAAAAATGCGTTCCTCAAAACAAATTAACATTTTCAAATGTCTTAGCTTAGTGATTCCTATAGAGACATGGCTGATCACAAGATGTTGGCCCTAATTTTGTCTCTAGCTGTTTCTGTGACTGCCTGAGCTGTGCAGTCACGAGATCCTGAAGATCTGTAAAAATATTTAGAAACAAGGAGTGTATTACACAGCTACATACGCTACTAGAGCTGTGTTTGAGGAGGAAGAAAGAGCTCCCCACGGAGACAGGAGACCTAAGTCACCACGAGGAGAGGGGAGGGCAGAGGATAAGCACATAGGCTGGAGGAAAAAGTACTTCTAGGCACTGGAGTTTTTATACAGTTGGGCCTGGGTTTCCTCACACACCAGTGTATAGGTACAAGAACGCTGAAATAATGTAGTTACAGTGGGGTTTACATTATTTTTCTTTTGACTTAGCTGTTTGCAATCAACCACAGAAGTTTAAAGATTTATAGCCATCTGTCCTGTAGCTAGATGCAATGCACTAAGACATGATGTTGAATCTTCTTTGCCCACCTTATTCCTGCTCTCTCAGGTTCTATATCTGGAAGTTAATAAGTGATGCAAAGAACAACAGTTTAATCACTTTCTACATCACAACTTCTTTAACAAAGTCTGTACTATAAACACTGTAAGTGCATAAAATGAACAGTTATGTTTTAGCAATCCTGTCAGTAAAATAGTTGCTGCTTTTTTTTCCATCTCATTCCACAGAAGAAATTCTATTTCAGCGTGCTGGATGTTGCAGTAGAAAACTCAAAAAAATTTCCAGCAAAAAAGGCATTTTCATCTGCCATTTACTCACCTGCTGGAGGCTTACGAATATACTGGGAAGTCACGGATAGGCATTTGGAAGGGTTTTTGTCAGAATTTTTATTGAAGCCCTGTAATGTATGAATCTGTAAGGTTACACAGTTTCATATGATAACTTCCATTTAAATACAAAGAAAATGTTATGTTGCTTATGTTGTTTTATATCTGGTGAATATACATTTCAAGTGCAATATGGAAAAGAGGGCTTCCAACTAGACTTTTGTATTAGAAGTGGTAAATAAAAAAGGCAGCCAGGCCAATGGAATGATTTAGTAATTCTAAGGGATTTGGGAAATAGAAATGTGTACTAATGACTTATGCTGGAAATCAGGATGAAATATTGAAGTTAACTTTTTTTTATATTGAGTAATAAAACCCAAGATGTAATAGGCGATCTCCCAGATTTACTGGGTTTGTTCTTCAGCACACAGAACAAAGGTGAAATAGTTTTTTCTTATAGTGCAAATGCACTATAAAAGGAAAAAAAAAATCAGATAAAAAAATATATCAGCTTTTCTTCTCTAGGGTAATATTCTTTGAAGTATCCTTCAAACACTTGTCCAGTTTCATTGCTCCCCTAGTTGCTGCCTATGGCTGTTTCAATATATTCATGCTTATATGCAGGCCGTGTTTCACTCCTGATCGATGAGAGCTGGAGGACAGAGGTGGTAGGAATAATGGTGTAAGTTGCACATCACATACTGTAGCTCTTTCATCTTGCATCTTTTTTCATCTTTCCTCGGTTTCAAGCCCCTTGTCACAAAGGTTGCATCATCCTGCACTAATAGGCTATGCTTACCCAGGCTATGGAAATGTGTAAATTGTGTTAACTTATATCTACCTGTCAAACTACTTTTCTAGGAGAAGCTTCCTTAAAAACAAAATGTACTGTGCCCCTCCTTTGTCTCCACCTGCTAGAAAAGCTCATTTCTCTTATCCTGTGAGAAAAAGCTGCTGAAAGAATGTACAGGACAATCCTGTTACCTGCTTGTTGATTCCCTGAACTGTTTCTGGGATGTTAAGATTGTTTTGTGTGTTACTTAGATCTGAGGAGTTTACCTACTTTTGAACTCAAACCCACTTTTTTAAGCCTCATATGTACTGACTCAGGGTCTGTCTCACATTTCCTGTGCTTCTGATTTTGCTCTGTGGTGTAACAACTGTAGTAGCAAGAGATAGAAGAAAGTCTAAACTACAGCTTTCTTGAATGACTTCATGCCTTGAAGTGTGTGTTTACCTTTGTTTTTCTCCTCAGCCTATAGGGACTAGAAGACATTTTTTTGGAATTTTTCTGTTCACTCTGTTATGTTCTCCAGAGGGTGGAAATGGAAGAAGAAATGACAACAGTGTCACACACTTAAATACATGTGAGTAATGGCACAAGCACTTAAGTCAGATGTTTCTTTGAAACATCAAAAATTATTAAATTTTCATGGGAAGCTTGAAACACTGTGGATTAAAGCACAGTCACTCTGCTTCATGTTTTTGATAGCAGCCCTTGAGTTTCTTTTCTGAGACCATCATGGCAACATCACATACTAATGAAGAATAATGCTTTGTTAAAATTATTATACAAAAATGGAATTATGGTTTAACCCACTGACATTAAACATTGCCTGGGTGTCAAAACAGTGGGTAATTTCATACAGACTATGAAATATATGAACTATAGTTATTTGAATGGCAGCCTTAACTTTTCGGTACCCTTGATGAAACTAAGGGTTTGGAAGTGTGTTTGAATAAATGGTGAAATCAGCGCTCCTTCTGAAGCTTTGGCTTCAGTAATCTGCAAACTTATGCTAACTTTCTCTGAGCTTCTTCTTCTTGTTGAAGTCCACACTTGGGCTATATTCATAAACAAAGGGGCAAAACCAGTAGCTCTTAGTGGCATAATTAATACACAACACTGACATGAATTCTAGGTCAAATGTTGCTGTTTTTCTAGGTCAGACTGTGTTACTGTGTGGTAATATCTTGTAGCACAGTAGTGCCAGCTCAAGCTAAAACTTATTCCACAGTCTGGAGCTGCTGTTGCACAAGATTATGCATTATGATAACTTTCTATTACATGAGTGCACATCAGTTCCAAGAATTAGCCAGAAAACAGCATTGTTTTATGTTCTAAGCTTCCTAGATGTAAATGTGTAGTACCTCATAGAATTACGTTCAAAGTGTATATGCTGGGCAGTATAGCAGATTGAACAGTAGAATTTGTTTTGATTACCTTGATTATACTTCTTACCATTGTAGTTATATCTTTGTATGCATTTCAAAAATACAGTTTTGAGAGTCTTAATTATTTAAATTTAAAATATTATTAAATATTTAAGGATCATTATTTCTAAAGATTTCATAAGATCGATTTGCTGATGTAGTTGCATTTCTATTTATGTAAAATAGCAGCAGTGACAAGAAACAACAAAGAAAACTGTAGGTGTCAGTTTCTGGCACCCTTGGGGCCAATATTTCTAAGTTCTCTAGTACAATATTAAGCAGCACAAGTAAGTTTTTCAAAATCTGTCCTATTTTGTTACTGTGTCATTCTTACCGTGCTCATCTCATCTCTTCTGAGTAATGCACACAGTGTCATGAGGTTCAGGTGAAAGCAGAGATCATAAATTAATACATATTATATTTCCCAATATATTTTTCATCAGTACAAGAGCAGGAAGGGGTTCTGATCTCATGACTAAGCCCCGGCAGTGCCTTACACTAGAATTCAGCCTTCTGTTCAATGGACTGTCTGTAGACTGACTGGAATCTGGTCATCAGAGAAGTTGCCATACACAGCCATGGCTTGAAGCTAGAAACTGTTAATTGTTGTAATACTTTTGCACACAAAAATCCCATGAAATACACAATTAAAGCTCTCATAGTTCTTAAAAGCTTAATCACTGCTTACTGAGACTAGCATTTATATTTTTTCTAGAAGCTGGACCGAATACTTATTTGAACTATAAAATACTAGGTTACCGCATAGAAATCTGTTCCCTCTGTGAAGTTTCCTCTTCTCCTCTAGCTATTCTAGAGAAGATCAAGGCGTATTCCACTGAGAAGAGAGGGAGTGCATCTCTAGTGGCAGCTTCTCTGCTCTCAGTGCATGTTCTTGTACTCTGGATAATAAATATGAGGCAAGTTGGCTCCTTAAACAGCTGTGTGAGACTATAGCAAAAGCATCATTCATCTGTAAGAGATTAATGAGAAGCCTTCATTTGACAGCCCTCCTACAAGCACCTTATGCTTGCTGACGTGATATTTCCCGTGGTAGCTGGAGTTAGCACATTTCCAAGGTAGTGCCACATTGGAACCTTTATCACCTCATCAGCAGCCCTGTCTGTGTTGTCTCTTCACAAGGGACAGGTCTTAGGCCACCCCTTCTTAATCCATGCCAGCCCAGTCTCCACAGAGTGCAAAGGAGGCTTCTGAGCTGCCAACTTGCCCTGATTTTTTATTTTTTCTTTGCTGTGCAAACAATCACAATGCCTGGAGGTAATACCTGTTGTTCAGCCAGTCAGGTGCAGTATTTTTCGTTTTGTGACTATACAGGTCTGCAAATCACATTGGACATATATGGTGTCACATAAGATTTCTTGTACTTGGTCTAAACATAAAACTTGAGAACATTGACTACAGAAGAAATGGCCTACTAAAGAGAAGATAAAACCTTTCATCTTGTAAAACTTAGCAAAATCTTATTTATAGTGAACAGAGAAATAAACACTTCTTTCTATGCAGGCAGAGTTCTTCCCTTTCCTTTACATTATTTAACACTGAAGTTAAGAAAACCCAAAGTAATCAGAATAACCTACTAGCAAAATCTTTGTTGTAATACAGGTTAGAGGTGGTACTTAGTACAGATGATAAATGGCACAATGCATGGTGTAAGAAAGAAGTTGCTTTTAAGATACCCACAGTACATTTGAGTGTTTTGCTAAAAGTAGAGCATCTTTACCAATTGAAGTTTTATGAAAGAAAAATCTATTTGTTGTTGAAGTTACATTTTCTAACTACTTTGATATTTGTTAGCCTGGGCTAAGGCAAAGAAACATGCTATGAATTCATTACTTTATTAAAGTTTTTTCACATAAAGTATATTGGTTTTCATCTGGGCTGATATTCTAACATTTTGTTCAGGATTTGATGATTTTGTTTTGTAGTTGCTTGCAAACTTTTTTTGCCTTAGATGTAGATATGCATAATAGCATTAATGCTGTAGTGTAATAACATGCTGAACAGGGTGTATGTTAATTGCTTTAATCTGGGTCAGTATATCAGAATGCATGGCTTCTCTGTGATTAAAATTTTGTACACTGACAAACACACACATAAAACCCCCCACCATGCATGACATGCTATTTGTTCTGAGGTACCTTTATGCTAAACCATCTTGATGGATGGACAGATTTTTACATTACATCCTGTTCTATGACAAACATCTGCAAATATTTGGAAAGTTAGCACTGTAGTAGAAGGACCTAAATTCACATTACTTGCTCCCTATATAGGAAAGATCTACATTCAAACCGCCAAACTTTTTAGTTAGTGTATTTAAGTGGCTGCATTACTGACCATTCTGGTAGAACCAAACCTTAGATGCATTTTCTCCTGAGCAGTGCTCATTGGGTACCCATGTACTTCTGGACTCACTCCTAAAGGAAATTCACCATATAGGAACTTTCACCTTTTTTTCTTTTCAGGCCACAAACGAGTGTTCTGAAGCTAATTTTGAGGAAGTATAAGCATATGCTGTTGTTCATTTTCAAATATATCTTCTTTTATTTAGAATTGTAATGATTCACATTGTGCTTCATATTTTCAGCAGATAAACAACTTGATTGTGCCAATCCCTAACTCCATCTATACCAATACTTTCATCAGCAGACAGGTTAAAGTCTCATTTTGTTTTTTTCTTCTAAGGGATTTCCTCCTTTCTTCCCTTGAGTTTCATGTTAAGGCAGAGGACAGCATAGGGAATTAGGAGAGGTTTTCTCTTTAGTAGAACCTTCATGGGAAATTTCTTCCTTAGTCCTAATGGTCCTCCAGATGAATGCAAAAGAAGGCATCCTAAGCAAACTAAGCCTGGTGAAAACAGAGCAAGGAGCTAACCTGATTTCTGTTATAACACATCAACACCTCTGGGAAATATGCATCTCTGGGAAATACATAAATGGAATGTTAGCATCCTACAAGTTAGTTTGTAATATGCATCAGTTGACCAAAAAAAAAAAAAATTGACATTTTGCTAAAATGCTTGTAAATTTTGGAAGTAATTCCTTTATAGCGTGATCCATTCTATAGTCATCTGGTTTAAAAATCCAGAATGGGGGATACAGATGTTTGTGCTGTGTTTGAAGCAGTTTCTGCTCCCCCCCCCACCCCCCCACCCCCAGCTCAGAGCACACTCCCTGTCCTTTGGGCAGAGTTCTGCTCCCCTTCTCCGGCCCATACATCTGCTGTTAAGCTCTGTAGAATAGTATGGCTTTGATGGAAGGGGTAAAGAAAGGCCTAGATGTGTTTTAAAAATAGTTTGCTCTCCAGAAAGGTGAGAAAACTGAGTTTTTACTGTTTCTTCTTCAAATAAGCCAGAGACTTGACTTTGACTCCCTTATTCCAGATTAGTGCTGTCCTGAACACAGCAGGGCAGAGATGGCAACTACAGATTTTTAAAGCAAAAGCCTTTAAATTCTTTCAAGTTCAGCCTTGCAAACTTCAAGTGGAAGCAGATGCTGCCTTTCAGTTGCACATAAACTATTGACTCTCATGAAAGGTAAGCTTTTCAGGAGCTTATCCTGAGTGCTTCTGTTCCCGCTGCCTTTAGGCAGCTCTTTGATCATGGTACTAACAGTTAAGGATCTTGTTGGGAGGCCTGTGACTCCCTGTACCCTTCTGTGCCTCTCGCTACAATTTCCAGCCCCAGTTCAGAGCTAAGCATTTAAAAACTCAATGCTACAACTCCTAAATTTACCTTCCCCCCTGCATGTTTGTTTGTTTGGTTTTTTTAGTTGACCTTTTTGTACAAATAAGGAGGCCTCGATTTAATTTAAATCTTCAAAAGAAAATTCTAGAAGCCGCAGGTGAGGGGGGATGAGGCACAGGTGCTGGCTGCCCTGAGGGGCCCAGGGCTGGCAGCAGCAATCTGTGGGCAGTTGAGGTGAGGCAGTGGGGCAGGAGGCCATCTCCAAGGGCAAGGAAGAGGTCAGCCTGGAGAAGCTGGAGCCTGTCTCAGGACAAACAGGTAATTTTTGAGAGAAGCTGCCTGAGGCCTGGTGCCTAATGGCCGTGGGCATCAGAGGGGATCCGCCGGCGGCGGCCTGCTGCTGCCTGTGGCTCTGAGGGAGTGAACTGCTTTGTCTGTGAGTGATCTCTGTGAGTGATCTTTGAAGCAGTAAAAGGGCTGGGGTGTAACTAGAGAGCTGCGACTAAGGTAAATAGAGAGCTATAATGGAAGAAATGCTTGGTATTTTTTCAGGGCCTGAAGGGGGGGAAATGCCCTTCCTTGGGATATCGTCTGGAGTGTGAATGCAGTAGGGGCTTGTGAACTAAGATGTCTGCCGAGGCCGTGTGAGGAGAGTGACTGGGGCAGATGCAAGTTAGTTTTGTGTTTGAAAGCAAATAGCTCAGAACACAGGCCTAGAATTTTAGTGCCTTGTTTTACCTTCAGTTTGCTGAGAACTACTGCTTTTGTCCATAGGATGGATGTTAGATTGAGTTTAAAGCTGAATTTTAGGTGCTCTTTCAGCAGGCTGACTAGCTTTCTGCATTTTCTCTAAGAAAATGTAGGCTCTTTGGTTTAGCTGAACGACTAAATCATTTGTGTGCTGTAATTTTACTTCTTGAAAGCAAGTATGGAAAACTCCAGAATAAGATGAGGAAAACTTGAAGCCAATAGGGACTGAAGTGGTGTAAGATGATTTTGCAGGTTGTGGTCTGCGTGGGAATGGACACGCTTCATTTGGGAGTGTGACTGCAAAGTCAAAAGGCCTTTATGCATGGTTAAACTTCCAGATTTCATGGCATGGGTAAAGCATAAACTGTTAAGTTTTTTATGACAACATGATTGGAAGTAAAGCCCCATTAATGAGCGCAGAGCTGACTCTCTTAGTTAAATGGTGAAACATCTTAGTTGGAGGAAAAAGTGCTGTTAAGCTCGCTCCTTGAATGGATATGAATCATATCCAGGGTAAAGGATTACTTAACTAATGCTCCAATTGAGAATTATGTAACTTTATAGACAGTCATTGTGCTAGATCATTGTCACCTGTATTAACAGTCATGTAAGTAAAGGAATTTATTTCTTGTGGTTATCTCTACTTACCACCCCCACCCCCCCTGGGGCTGTAAGGGAAGGTAATGGCAGAAGCTGGAATACAGGCCCTTGCTCACCAGCTCCTGAAAGCAGCTTCCCTGATCCTGCAGGCAGCCAGCTCCCCTGGAAGTGCTAGCTCCTGAGACAACCGGGAATTCCCCAAGGTGTAATTATCTTCTAAGTAGTAAACTAAATGGATCAGGTGCAATTACCATTTCCATCTGCCTTTTCATCCTTAGTCTCTCTGATGTATAGATGTCAAAGATGACTATTGGCCATCTTCAGGAAGTGGATACTCAGGTGTCTAAGGCAGGTACAAGGACTAATTCTGTGCATAACAGTGATAGGTGCTTGGTTTAATGATGGACAGAATGCAAGACTGTACCAGGACAGGAGAAGAAAAGTATGAAAAGAAAGTCTCTGCTATGTTGACTTGTACATTAACTAGAATTCATAGTGGGTTCATATGGGTAAAGTACAGCTGAAGATGCTGATGTGTTTTAAACTCCTCTAGAGAGGAGTGAAGAGCACAGCTGTTGGTCAGAATTCAACTGTATTTTTTTAACTCTTCACCACACCCCTTCTCACCTCTAACGCATTTGGGAGAGAGGGGTGGTATTCAGTGTACTGGTCGTGTCTAATCTTTAGTGTACTTACAGATTGGAGGAAGGAGACTATCAGGGGTCATGAGCATACTATGAATGCTCTCAGTGGTCTTCTGGAAAAGCTGTTTCTCCCCATTGTTTAAGGATGCCGTTTTCTTCACATCAGCTGCCTTTATGTGCTGAAGTTAATTTCTTCTGTAGTGACAAAAAAGCTAATGCAATCCATGTATAAATGCTATAAAATGCTAAGCAGGCATGAAAAGACTGCACAGCCTCTGCATGTGGCACTGATATAATTGCTGTTGGAGTATCATCTAGTGTTTGCAGTTCTAGAAGGAGGCCAAAAGCTGCAGGGTTTAGAGGAGCTCTTTTTTTCTGACTTAAAATGTGGAAAACACCTCCCGAGGTCAAGAAGCCCACTCTATTAGTGTATCAAAGCAAAGGCTGAAGAACAATGTGATTGGTCTATGAATACATGCGACCAATTCATGATTTTGGTAGAGAATTAATCAGTTCAGCAGACAAATTACAACCAAAAAAAAAAATATATAGTGGAAGAGGAACCAACTTGCACAATGTTAGGAATACGTACTTAATCATTTATGTAAATTAATAGCTCTTTGAAAAACTTACCTTGGGTGATAATTATGTTATTGAAACATCTTTTAATCCACTTGGGATGCCTTTCAGGAGTACACGCTGTAGTTCAAGTAGAGATAACATATGTGAAGCAGTCTCCTGGCCTTTGATAGGTGGCCCATTTGGCTAAAAGATGGTAGAGGTTCCTCTGAGCTGAAAAAAAAAGCAGGCATCTTTGTAACAAATTTCCTTTAATTAAGCTACAAATGTAACTGCATATTACATGAAGTAGGAGAAAACTGCCTTCTTAAAGGTGAAGCAAATCTATGTGATTCAGTGTTCTGCTTAATTGATTAGCCAGCACCAAAGCACTGCCTGAATGAGGGAGGAGAGGAAGTATATTTTTGAACTGACAGATCCCTACTTTTAAATCCCCTATTTCAAAAAAATTATCTATAATTAGCAAAAATACATCCATATGGTGACTCTTCTAGTCCCAGATGGGTAGCTGTCATTTTGCACATGATCTTTGCTTCTCTTTTGAAGTAGAAATGAGTAATCTTGGAAATATTAATCTGACTTCAACTATATTTATCCTTCTATCAACAGTGATGACACACTTTAATTTCTTTCTTGGTGTACACAGTATGTGATGTGGTGCAGAGGATTCCAGTTGCCATAATTTCCAGTGGAAAGAATAATTATCACAGGGTACTGTAAATTGTTATGGAATATTTGTATATTTAATTAGAAAAGCCAAAATTTTCAAGAGTAGTGATGCAAAGATATACCAAACTTGAAACTCTCCTAAGGAGGCGATAGAAAGTGTTTTATAGGTGCTTTTTTTAAAAATTGGCTCCCCTTTTCAGTGATATGTTACCTGGCACAGTAGCAGCTGGACACCTGCTCCTGCCTGGCAGGCTACTGGTAGGAATAGTCATGTCAGAGCAAACAAAAATGTAAAAATGATTTACCATGACAAAAAAGATGTTTAGGTAGCTGACTTATGTTTTTAACTGAACTACTAATCTTTAGCATAGCTCATTCTGCCCTTGTCAATATGGTTTATGCAGTGACATAACTACAGGCATCTTGTGTGTTTAGACTTCCACTTTCTTTTTTTGGGGGTAAGAAGGAGGAAGTAATTGTGTAAGGGGAAGGGATTTTGTAGCAGTTATGTTTACATGATTTCCCCCCTCTTGTTTTAGAAAAAAATGATTTTGGTTGCTTGTGCTTAAAAAAACATATAGAGAGGCTAGCAATCTCCTGTAAGTGGTGCAGACTCTTGACATTCCTCTTGGTAAGCATTCTCCTTTAAATACAGTCTTATTTTGGAGGGGGAAAAATGTTACAGTACAGTTTTGGTTTGGTTTTTTTTTTTTTTTTTTTTACCACAGGCAGTGTCAGAGGCAAGAGGCCAGATCCAATCAAATGCAGTAAATGGAATTACCCTGAATTTACTCCTGTATAAGTGAGAGCTTGTTTCAAGCCCCAAGCTACATGAAAATGATTGCTGTTCTCTTTCCTAGCATTGCCCATATGAAAGCTGACATAAATACGACCTAGAGTGAACTTATTTAGCAAGTGATAGGGTACATTTTTTCACCATGATTGAAAGGCCTGAAGAATGCAGGTCTTGGATGCATGAAGGAATATAGGTGCCTAAGTTCCATTAAGACCAACAGGAATTAAATGCTTAAGTGACTTAGGCCTATGCCTCCGAAAACATTAAAACATTTTTTTTTTCCCAACTCAGTGATTATAGTTCCTTCTTTTTAGCACAATTCTTAGGATAAAATTTGATTCTGGTGTTTGGTTTTGTTTTTAATCGAACACCTATGAAGTACAGGTGATGAGAATTAATGTTAGAAGTTTATTCTTTAGGTTAATGATTTTTATAAGCAATTAACATTTTAGTGTTGCTGGCCAATACTAGGAGAAATTTTAGTATAGCTGTAAACTTTCAAGTAACTGAAACAGTAAAAGATCTGAAAATTAACTTTGTCATTACAAGGGTGGAGGAGACCTGCACTCCACAGAGAGAAGAAGCCTCATGCAGACTCTCATGTGATATCAGAGAATAGTCTTATATGCAGCTGTGTTATGACTTCAAAAGGACTTTAATACTTCATATCTAGGTTTTGGATTTTTCCCCCAGCTATAGCAGACAGCAGAAGAAAAAGAGATTCTGTCTCCCCCTATCAACCTTATTTTTAAAACTTTCTCTGGGATTTCAACCGACTACTTCAAGTCCCCTTACTGTTTTGCTTTAGATACTCTCTTAACATTGCTGTACAAAAAGATGTGAACTCCATTAAGAGACTATCTTTAGAAATAAGCCCACGTGGATTAGATCAGTAAGAAACCAGTAGGAAAACAACGTTGCTATGATCTACCTGCATATTCTAAAACAGGATGAAAAAAAGTATGCATCCAATGATGAAATAGCTTGCTAATCAAACGAGTGATATGTCACTTATTTTGCTCCGTGTCTCTTTAAAGCCATGAAGATTAGATACCAAAAAGAAACTGCACGTTTTACAGATAAGAGATTAAATAATGATCTAGCACTTGATATTTCATAATTTCAAGCTCGAGTCGTGCCTCTAAATGCTTGACAAAGTACATAAATTTAATAAAATTCGTATATATGCCTGAAATATGTGCCAGAGACTTAGATATTATGTCAGAACCCAGCTCCAACGGGTAAAGGAATATTCATTGTGTACCTCTCATCCTCGTAAATCCTTCACAAATAAAGCAAGCCACAACTAAAGTGTAACTAAGGCCAACCGATTTGTGGCAACAGCAATATTCAAATCTTCACTTCTCAAGAGCCTGGGGAAAATGTAAATTCAAGTGAGCCAGTAAACTGTGGTTAATTAGAGGAAAGGGAAAAAATATTACTTGGATTTCGTGGTGGGTACCCAACGGAAATATTTGAGTTGGACAGTTTCAAAAAGATGTGCAAATGGGGCAGGTTTCTGCCCCTGCACAGGGGAACACTTGTACCTTCAAAGATGCAAGGAGCTCAGCAGGTTAAGACTTAGTACCTGCCCAATTTTCAGGTTTTGCTTTGGAATTTGAGAGGAGTTGTGGGTTCCCTTAACTTACTTTTCTTCAGTCAGAGCCTAATGAGTACCAGTGGGGAAAAGCTTCATAGGTTACAGCTCTTTTTCCATTTGCAGTTTCTGCAGGAGACTTACTACCACGATAAATTAGAATCATAGAACATAGAATCATTTCAGTTGGAAAAGACCTTTGAGATAATGAAGTCCAAATATTAATCCAGCACTGCCAAGTCCATCGCTAAACCATGTCGCTAAGCACTGCATCTATGCGTTTTTTAAACCCCTTCAGGGATGGTAATTCCACCAACTCCCTGGGCAGCCTGTTCCAATGCTTGACCACCCTTTCAGTGAAGACATTTTTCCTAATATCCAACCCAATCCTCCCCTGTCACAGCTTGAGGCCATTTCCTCTTGTCCTGTTGCTTGTTTTCTGGGAGAGGAGACCGACCCCCGCCTGGCTACAGCCCCTGTCAGGCAGCTGTGATGGGACTGTGGAGACTTCATACTGCTCCTTCTTGTCCCTGTCTTCCAGCTCAGGGGGATGAGTACCCTGGAGGCAACTGGTTTTGCTATTGAAGATGAGGCAAAGAAAGCATTAAGTACCTCAGCCTTTTCCTCATCCTTTGTGGCTGTGTTCTCTACCACATCCAATAACGGATGAAGATCTTTCCCTCTCCTTTTGTTTCTAATGCCTTTGTAAAAACATTTTTTGTTAACTTTTATGGCAGTGGCCAATGAGTTCTAGCTGGGCTTTTGCCTCTCTAATCTTCACCCTGCACAACCTTATGACTTCTTTATAGTCCTCCAGAGTTG
>JAVJGJ010000047.1:36248443-36258806 GCA_035590215.1 Microhierax caerulescens | reverse complement strand
GTTGAGCAGAGTTACAGGAAATAAAGATCAGGTTTGGGGTGAAGGGGAGCACATAATCATGCGTTATCAGAATATAACACAAATTACTTACCTTAAATAATAAGTTCTTCAATTTATTTACTTTTGGTATCACTAGGACTCTCTATTTCCTATTCCTGGAAGGTTCTTACAAAAAGTCGTTCATGGGAGGCAGTGACATTAGGAGCAAGGAAGAACAATGCAAAACAAATACCCAGGTAAAAGAATTTTCATTTCTCTTGAACTGAAATGAGATACAGGGAATGATAATTTTTTTTATTTAAAAAAAACCCATGTAACTAGAAGAATCTGCTTATTTAACTTATTTTGCACGGACTTCTGTTGTTGCTTATATTTGAAAACAGCTTGTGAATTTTTATGCAGTCTGTTTTTATAAACCCGTCTAAAGGTACCTTGTGATAGTTCAACTGTTAATATCTGTAAGTTGGAGACAGCATGGTTTGTTGCATTGAATATTGAATATCTCACTGTGGAACAAGGCAAAAGCTCGTATTAAAAGAGCAGTCATGTTTTGGTTAGCTGGTTGATAGCCTTACTTGGAGTTGGTGCTCACTGAATGCTACAGCAAGATCTTCACATGTTAGGAGACTAGGAGTGTTAAGTGTTTCTTAAAAATGTGTAATTGTGTTCAAACACGGTAAACTTCTTACAATAAGCTTGACCTTTCTTAAATCATGCTGTGTGTATGAACCCGGCATGCTCATATGGCAAAAGTGTGACAACGTACGCTACCCCTAATGGAGTTCAGGTAAGACACGTGGTGCTGTGTGTGTTTAACACATTAAACTTAACAACTCACTGTGAAACTTCAGTGTTGTTACAAAATGTCTGTCGAGAACTGCTGAAGTATGACATCATAGAATTCACGGCTCATATCCTGGTAGTTGAATTACATATTAATGAAGTTACATATATTGGAGACCTCTTTCTGATAGGTAGTGATCCCAAATTACCTTTACTGTTGCCGCCTGCTGATAAGTATTTACTTGCCTCTTACTCCAAAAGTTAAGGGTCTGTTGAGGTGCAGTCCTTTTGTTTACAAAGTGCTTGAGCTCCTTTGGGAATTAGATTTGCAATAAATATGTCTAGAAATTACATTGAGAAATACATCAGAAAGAATTAGTCTGTAGTTAAAGCTTGGCACTGTTGTAACCTGGCTCAAGCTCTGCAACAAGAATAGCGGGATACCAATGGGAGGAAGGGGAAATGAGTCTCTTGCATATGTTTTGGCTGTCATACCTTCTCTAATGCATACCAATGCTTTATTGTCACAGATGCTATCAGAAAGGCTTTTTTCCTTTCAGTAAATACCTTTGGGGACAAAAACAGGTGAAATCACTGGTGATAAGGAAATCTTAGCATAAAGAAAAATAAAATTAAAGTTGAGGCTACAAATTCTGTCTTCCTTTCTTGACGGTGCTACATGAGAAATATGGCAACATTCACATTTTGATTAAATATTAGAGAGAAAAATGGTGGGGATAAGAAACAATCTGAAATAGAATGGACCCTATTTTAATCTGAAATTGTCCTGAGAAGAAATTGTGTTTTAAGGGCTAAGTGTTCCAGGGGAACCTTTGGAAACAGACACCCATTTCCAACAAATTTTCAGTGAGAATTTGATACTCTGCTGTCCCATTATGTCTTTGGACATTTTCAGTTTTTGTTCTATATTGTATCACTCACCAAAGTTATTACAAAGGGTGGTATTTTCTGATTTCCTTCATAGCTCTTTGTATCCGACATTG
Source organism: Microhierax caerulescens (assembly GCA_035590215.1). NCBI lineage: Eukaryota > Metazoa > Chordata > Aves > Falconiformes > Falconidae > Microhierax > Microhierax caerulescens. Next base: position 36,257,019 of record JAVJGJ010000047.1, on the reverse strand, counting down.
GTGGTCAACCCCAGAGCTCATACTTTGCTGTTACCCTTACTAAGTCTGTCTATCTGCTTTTCTCAGTAGTCTCCCGGTCTTTGAATAAACTGCAGGCTCCCAGATCTTGCTGAGTTCTTTCTGCTCCCTACCTCTTCCTGTGCCTACCCTTAAACCAGTCTGAAACTTTCCTCCCTGAAAATGTGGTAGCTCAAAGAGAAAGAACAATTTTCCTCTTCTCACCAGAGGGTTCCACCTGATCCGGTCATGGTCTTAAAGAACATATTGTAACATAGAACAGCTGTTATCAGGTGTTGCATTGCTTACTGGTGTTAGGGTCTACATATTCCAAAGTCTCTGTAGTATTTTACAGGTATGTGGGGTGTGTGCCAAGACTTCCTATATTTTTGTTTGTGCATTTGATAGGTCTGCTTTTAAACCCCTGATTTTGAAGCTCAGTTTTCCTGGTTTTGCTATGGAGTCCAGTAATGTCATTGTGGGGTTTTCTATGTTTTTAACATCATGAACAGAAAACATAATGGGAATCCTCTGTGAGGTACTTCCTTGCATGTACCCTCCATGCAGGTGTAAATCCTGAGCCTTATAGACCAGTGTACGAAAAAATGCAGCTTTTAGAAGTGTTCCCTAGCTTGGAACAACAGCAGTTAAAATGTAGTCAAAAAGAAAATCAAGTTTAACTCAATTGGCACATTTCAAAGCTTTTAAAAGGGTTATCTGTGATAATTTGGTATGTCTATCTCAGCCATACTTTCAGAAACTTTGACTTCCATTTCTTAAATAAAAAACACTTAGGAGAATAACTGTTCAGCTAAAAGGGTGCCTTTTTGTCACCTTCAAGCCCTGTTTTCAAGGAGAGACATTTAACATATTTCCTGAGCAAAGCGTTTGGTTTCAATGATTTGGTGTCCGAAGTTAGAAATATTTCAGCCAGTATTTTTTTTAAGATATTCTAAGCAACTGTAGTTATAGTTCTTAGTGTATGTTAGGGGCCAATGTGCTTGAAATGCAGGGTGGGTTTTTTTTTTTAGTTCATTTTCTTTTCCTTATATGAAGTAGTGAAGATTAATTATTCTCAGTATGTTTATCTCCCTTAATCATAGTGACTAGGCATAGCTGCAGTGTTAAATAAATGGTTAAGAATATTGCAACAGCCTCTTTCAGGAAATACATGAAAAGCAAGAAACTATATTAGGATTATATGGGAATTTGTTCTTCAAAGCTTCACTTATATTTTACTCTGTGTCATTTCAATTCTTAACAATTGTAGTAGCAGAATATGTCTCGATTGTAAATGTGACTTGTATATGTGGGATTGTCCTTTGTCACTTTATCTGAAGTATTTGTTCTTTTGTTCTGAAATTCTTTGAAGTGGCTTAGAAAACATGACTGAACATAGCTATACAAGTGTCCGTAGTATGGTCCTTTATAATATAGCTCAGGTGACTACACGGAGCCAAGAATACTGCAGCATTCAAGTCGTCTTGCTGTTCGCAGGCAGTAATGCTTCATTGCTGTGCTTCCTAAGAAGATTAATGTTTGTCACTATAGAAATCTGTTAACTGTAATAAATAAATAAATAAATAAATAAGTAACTCTCTATTTATTGAATGTGAATATTCTGAGATACAGTTCAGTGCTGCCTAGAATGCATCACTGACTCCCTATTTTACCTCTTGCTAGTGGGGCAGAACAAATACCTGCACAGGTGGGCTTAATTCAGCACATACTAGGGCATCAATATTTTTGCAGCAAAGCAAGAATTTTTCCAGTCTGTCAGTCTTGATTGTTTTTGTCACAGAGCACGTGGACAGGGATACGGTTCTCCAATGAACAGATTTCAAAATAATTTTGATTCTGTCCCTCTAGAATGTCTGCAAACTCTTTTAGGTTAGCAATATCTACAGCTTTATGAACACATCATGACTTAATCAAATCTTAACAGTGTGGATAGTTCAACTGTCTGTCAAGGTCAGACTTGTGCAAAAGCTTCTGTGATATGACCTCATAGTCTGACAGCAAAATACTGATAACGGTTCTGAATGGTTCATACTCTTGGCACTGTAGCTTAGGTATGGTTGCTTTGCAGGTCTCTGATCTTAAATCCCGGTAGGTAAACCAAAAGGCCACTGTCTCATAGATAAGTGGCACTCATGTTTCATGTCTTACTAGTGTAAAAATCTACCTGAAGAGCAGCGCTTTGGATTTCTGCTTTTGACAGTCACTTGGGAGCAATATACAGCACTATCATTAGAAACTACACGTGCAGTCTTGCTTGTACTTCATCTTTTCAGCATGATTGTCAGATGGTGCATGACAACTGACAAACCAGTTAAAGGTAATATCTGTGAGTCAGTGAGTCTAAATAATTATGCCCAGCCTCTAACATGTGTCTATATGCTTTGAGATAAACCTTTTTGAAATGGCATCTCAGAACATCAGTAGGAAAAAAAGACAAGCTATGCCTTTTGTTCTCTCTGTTGCCTTCATCTTCCACTTACTTTCAGCAGTTTTTGATATTTACTAGTGGTGTCTAGGAAGACTCTCATAAAGCTTTATTTTTGTAACATTTTCCTGCACCTCTTCCAAAATGAACTGTTGGAAAATAACCATGGTGATGCATCTAAAGGTAATTCTGCTGCACAGTTAGGCCATACAACTGGTGTGGAGCCTGAACAGATTCCCTATGCTGGTGTGCTGTCACTTGGTCTATTCTCACCTGTGTCTCTGCGGGTAAATTGCAACATTTTCTGTGCCAAATGTCCAAGGATTATTTTCCCCCTCAGGAAACCATGGGAGAATGTTCCTTCTAAATATAGAGTATTTAACAGCTCCAGCACTCAAATTACAGCAAGCACTGGAAGAATAAATTAATGGATTGTATGTAATCTGGGCAAAACCACTTGTAGGGACAGGTGAAACCTACAGTGTAGACACAGCCATAGTGCAACAGTTCTTTACAGAATAGTCTGCAATAATTTGGATTTAAAGAAGATGTAAGTGGAGTCTGTAGACTAGTTCTTTGCTTCTAATTCTGGAAGATTCTTCTAGCTCAGTTTCTTTATCTCTTATTTTCATCCCCCCTCACCTTATCTCTTTCTTTCTTTCTTTCTTGTGTGTTATAATCAAGCTGAGAGATGCTCCAGATGCTTCAAATTACTACTCCATTACTCTCTTTGTACACTAACCCCACCCCAGCACAAGATTTCCCTGTTTATCCCACACAGGGGGAACTTGCTATACTGATACCTCATGAAGACAGTGTCAATATGTCCAAAGTACCCCTTGAGCCAGAGCTATTTATGTCGCTTTCTTCACTTGGTTCAGCACTACTCACAGTCAGTAAATCTCAGCTGTCTGAGTGCTAGAATCTAATTACTCTGCCTTATTCAACCAGCTGCTACAAACAGCTGAAAAGTAGAAGTCCCTTTGGTGCCTGTTACGAGCAGGTTTTGCTGTGTTTGTTTCACAGAAGCATTCATGTTCCACATAAATAACAAAGAAGCTCAAACACGCTAACTTGCTGTTACATGTTGGAAAACAATATGAAGTTTCATATAAACTATGATACAGCCATGTGAATAAGCCAGCTCTTGTTTACTGAGACTCAGAGAACAACTGCTGATGGACTTTGGCCTGAAACCCTCCAAATACGGTCCTGAGTAGTCAAGAAGTACCCTCTTAGTCCTGGTGTAGGTTCTTTGGTCAGTGGCAAGTTGTATGTACCTCACCGCCTCCTACTCACTTTAACTCCATGTTGACAAGTGAATCGCTATTATCTCTATTACTGAGGTTGTGTGAATTGATCAACTACTGTGATTAATTTATTTGGATGCTATAGGTTGGCCACATGTCACACTGTTATGTGTTTGGTTTAGGGAAGAAAATAAATTTGTAGCGTGGTTGAAGTCAGTGGGCTGTTCCATTTTTTTGCACTGATGCTTAAAGCAGTTTGCTCCAATGTTTTAAGTACTCTGCTCTAGGGAAATACTAAGATTTCAGGACAAAAAACTCCACAGTCTGTCTGATTAGTGCTTTATGATGGTATTACACAGCTGTAGAAGGAAATCTGTTCACTGCATCAACAGTCTTCCTTAGATAGGACTGCCAGGTGTAAAAATAATTTTAAAAATCAGGAATGTGTATAATCTGTGTTTATGCTTATCTTTTTTATTTTGACAAAAATAAACAACAAAAGCAACTGCTGGTCACTGGCACAGCTCTGTCTACTGAGTGGTGAAACCATTAGTTTTCTTCTAGCTGCTAGGAGAACTGCTTAAAAAGTGCTTTACAGTCTCCCAGGTGGGAAATGAGGAATTGGAAAGTAGATGGAAAAAAGTTCTTTTACACAGCTGTGCTTACTCAGAGTTTTAGATATACTGGCTCTGTCCATTTCATTTATCTGCTCAACATCAGGTGATCTGAAACTGTACTGCACTGTGGTTGGAAATCTACCTTTTTGGACTGTGAATCAGAATCCCTAGCATCAGTTTTTTACCAAAAATTAAATGGATCTGTTATAAATCTATTTCCTTGGGAATAAAAATGTCAAATGTTGGCATTTCTAATTAGCAAGGCGTGCCAGTTACTTAAAATTTAATGTGTCCCACATCTCTACCGAATAGTCTCTTACAGCTGTAATACTGTTCACTTGACACCTCATAAATAACGATTTTCACATGAAGACTTCTGTATGGAAGACATGTTAGACTGAATGAATTAATACATCAGAATTTTATGCATTGCAGAGAAATGGGTGAAATTAATACCAAGTACTAAAAGTCATCAACAGGAACTATATAACTTTGGATGTAACTGTTAATATGTTGATGTTTTTTTGCAATAACCTCCCTTTTGAAATAGGGTCAGATAAATTATATGTGATCGGGTCAGCGAAGAAAAACTATCCTGCATTATAGGAACTCCCTATGTGAAAGCAATTTGCTAATTCCTTTTACAGTAGAGAGAAGACAGTACTCCTCAGGAGCAATAGGGTGACTTTCCTGTGAGTTTGTATGTGCAGGCCAGTGTAAAAAACAAACAAGAACCGCCCCAAAATCCCTGCAACAGATGAATTCAAAATTCCTGTTTCTAAGAGGTGATAACACGTTATTTTGCCAGAAGTGGTATGCTGTGAAGTTTCAATGCATTTCTGAAGTTAAGAAAGTAAGTTCATGTAAGTCCAGATCATCCTGAAGCAATAGCAAAACAAAACACACACAATACCACCAAAACAAGAAACCTCCACAAAAAAAACCCCAAACACCCAAACCAACCAACCAAAAAATGGAAACCCACTTGTCTTTTGTTCTAAAAATGTTTTATCTGAGTTATGTAAATAGGGCTCTGATATGAGAAGGGCTTCTGACTAATTACTGTTATTATTGGCCCTTGGAGACAAGAGTTTTAGAGTCTGGGCAAAAATCAGACCTGTTCAGATGATCAGAGTTTACCCCCTGGTCAGAGTGGGGGGGGAAATATTCTGCTTCTAGGGGAAGGGGTGTGTGCTCTGAAAGACCAAATTCTCCATCAGCCTAGTAAATGGAACATTCTCTTGGAGGTAAACAGTGTGTGAAGGGCCCAGTGGTTTTTGAGGCTTTACACAGACTTGGCTGAAAAAGATGAATCCCAGAACTCTAATCTCCTGTTGCTTTTCCATCTTTTTTTTTTTTTTTTTCTACATCTTTTTCTTATGAAGGAAAGCAAAAATGCTTAAAACCTTTGTTCCTTTATTTCTAAGAGGTATTGGAAAGCAGTGAACTATCTTGGCAACACGCTGATACCAATCTGTCACCAGGGAAGGAATTGTTCTAAATTTTTATTAGCCATTTGTAGTGTGGGTAACACCTAGAGGCCTTGATCAGACACAGAAGTGGTGTCAGCATAACACACGGACAGTCCCCACTTCAGACAAACTTACTACCTCAGAGGCAACAAAAGTGAATTCTTCCTTGAGATGGGAGGGTGTGCAAATGAAAAAGGAAACTGCTAGCATGTGCTCTTGTTTGGAAGTATGGGGAAAGGGAGCTTGCACCTGCTGTCCTGCAGTGCTGGGCATGTGACTATTTACATAGAACCTGTCCAAGTCCATCTCCTTAAAAGGTTCTTACATTCTGCAAAAATGTGACTCTGCTTCCTGCTAGTCCCCACACGGAATATCAGGGCAATCTGAGCTGGGATTTGCCATCTGTTATTGAATACGGCATGCTACATTCCCCAAAGCAGTGATACAACTGCACTTTCATGTAATTTTTTATTTGAGTCATAGAGGACTGCATGCATAACACTTTTGGTGTGGCCTTTGGAGAGGCTGGAGGGGAAGGTGGGGCAGTGGTGCTTGGTGTAGTTGTGGGTTGTTTGGTTTGGTTTTTCACCCTCATGTCTTGCTACAACATTTTCTCCCTTTTGAGGTGATTGAGCTTAACCAGTCTCTAATTCCCAAGTCAAGGATGCTCTGAGCTTCTTTGGGGATGTCTCACTTGCTCTGACTCTGCACTGTGACTGGAGTACTCATCTGAAGTAACAAGATGGAGAATAGTATCGCGTATGTTGCACTTTTCCTTTGTATTTCCCTGGCACACATGCTTATCTAGTTTTGTTCCAGATAGTTTTTGTTTTGTTTGAAGTTAGGTTTAGCAGTCAGTAACCTTTGTCCCTGGAAGCTGGCTGCTAGTTTAAGGCTGTCTATTGCAGTGCATGCACCACCTAGTTTTGTGCAAATTTTTCTTATTCTCAGGACCCAAGCTTGAGGTACTAGGCATTCTTCTGTTTACTTGGCATATGTGACGTGGGTACATTTTTATTGCCCACATTCCACCTCTTCACTAGTATCATTCTCTGTTTTCATCTCATTTAAAATGTCAGGATCTGCCACTTCTCTGCCAATTTCATGATGGCCTATACTGGCAAACACCCGAATTGTGCTATAGTCATTCCTGCAGGTGGAGAGGGCAGTGTCTCTTGATGTTTCTTTTGGGTTATGTCAGTTTTGATGTTTGGACACCGTGTATTGAGGCTGCATTTCCTAGCTGTCTTGGTCTCTGAATCTGATTATTTGGAATGGAAGCAGAAACCTGTGACTGAAAGGGACCAATTTAGTTCATTCAGTAACATGGCATTTTGTTAGATTATCTTTTATACAATATACAATTGTTTCATCTGTTCTTATTTCCTGGTTGGGTAAAAAGAAGGAGGTTTGGTCTGAGATATAGCCTTGAGTGACAAAACAAACTATCATTTGCATGGATCTATAAACTTCCCCAATACTTCTAGTGACTTGCCATGCTTAGGAAAGAGAAGTCAGCATATCTAAATGAGAAACTTTCTCAACATGGTGTGTGATTTTTGCCATTTCTGCTTTCCAACAAGTAGATTTTATTTTTTATGTATTATGATTGGAAAGTATTTTTATTTAATTGAATATAAATACTTTAACCTTAACAATGAACAGTAGGAGACAAGAACGCTATTAGACCTTTCTTTCTGCTGCCTCTTATGTATCCATACACAACAGCACAAAGGACTGTACCTTCCTAGTATTTGGTACCCCTTTATACTACAGTGAAATTATTCTAGATGTGCAGTAATGGTAATTGAAGCCACACAGGAAGTCTCGCACTTGTGGAATAGCATTTCTCCTGAAAAAAAACCCCAAACATTGCCCTTGAGGGGCTACAATACAGAGGGCAGCAAAACCTCCTGTTATTTGCTGAACCTTTATGTTAATGAATGGTATGCTGTTATAAGAGGATGTTCAGGTTTGCAGTTAGCCAGCTCTCAGCCAAAATAAAATTTTATCCTGGTCTCCTGTGGCAGGCTTTGCAACACAGATCTGCTGTGGAACCTTGCTATCAACACTGCATGCTGAGATCCTTCTTTCATGCAAATTATGACTTTTTCTGTGCACAAGTGATAAGCTTTTTTCAAACGGCATGGTAACCTAACAAATAAAAAGCTTCCATATTCGCATGAAGGAGTGGCTTCTTTTGTATGCTTCTTAGTGACCTTAATTTCCATGTGATTAAATTTTGATCTTTTAATGATTTCACTGTGACGGGTGACTGAGAAATGAGGGACAAGCAGTAAAAACTGGCACATCACTGCTTGCAAATGAGCTCATTTGAAAAACACATAAAATATATTTCAAAATTCAACTGAACTGAATTTCTCTTCAAATTAAATTACATTACATCCTCCTTGTTATTAATTTGTCATAAAGATGGCTGGATTTCTGATTAGGAAATGTCATCAAATACAACTTGACTGAAGTAAGTAACAAAAGTAATTGGAGAAATCCTAGAAAACTTGAGCCACCTGATGTTTCCTATGCTGCTTATTTCACTTTAAGTATTTAGAGAGCACTATTAGTGAATTTAGTTGGATAATAATTAAATCTTCAATTAGAAAGGTAATGTTTATTGTAAAATATTTATGATGCTTCCACTGTTGAAATGCAGAAATCTCAAAGATTAGCTCAGGAGGAGCAATAGGGAAAGTAAACCAGTAATGCAACCTAGTGGTCCAGGCTCTGAATGCCTATGCTTGAGTAGACATAGAATTAGTTCAATAGCTTTAAGTAT
>JAVJGJ010000047.1:36216533-36248343 GCA_035590215.1 Microhierax caerulescens | reverse complement strand
GTTCAATAGCTTTAAGTATTATTAATTTTGACTATGTTATTTCTCGGTAAATAACAGGAGGATCTGATACATATATGACAAAAAAGGTGTATGGGAGGACTTGTGAATGTATTGTTAGTAGGTTAAAACAATTAGAACTGAGTTGTTGAAGATTAATTTTTGTATGTCCTGCTAAATGCTTCGATAAGCACCAGCAAGTTCTTTGTTTAAACGAGGGAAGTACCACCACAAGGTGAATGACCTGACTGGAAGTTTAGCACAAGAAGCACTAACTAGAGGAAAGGCAATTCCGGCAAGGGAAGGTTGCAATCACTGACTCAAGAAAAGCCTCAAAAAGAAGTTGGAACTGAACATGTGAACTAATTAACATGAGAAGCGGGATAATCACTTGACAAATAGGAAACTGAGTATTAAGTAATGAAGGAATTATGTAACTTGTAACCACTGAAGGCTGGTGTCTTTGCTTGCTGAGCTGTATAAATAGTTTAAAGTGTTGAAAGTTGGTGGCCTTTGTGGGTTACCACCTAGCTCCCTGCTTTGTGCAAGGTAGAATAAAGGAATAGAAATACCTCAGCTTGCTACCTGAGCACTAGGTAACAAGCCTGCTTATGGGACAATATTGTTCTATACGGGTAGTTAATAATACAAAGAGAACAGTAACCAGGATATTAATGCTTGTAAAAATGTCACAACAATGATCTATTAAAGGCATAGAATTCTGATCATTGCACCCTAGTTTGAACAGTGCAAGCTGTTTGAATTTGACCTGAATTGTTTACAATAGTATTAAGGTCATTGACTTATTTTGCTGTAAAACAAATGACAGATAAAACTATACCCATGTTTTCCAAATGAGGGAGACTCTGTTCATGGCACATGAGAGTATAGTTCCCCACTTATTTAAGATGTAATTTCACCAAGAGATTCTTTTGACCAAAAAACCCTTACAGCTGTTTTCACAAGAAAAGGAAAGCACCACACAGTAGGCTTGAAATCGTGACTTCAGGTTCTCCAGCAGCAAGGGAATCCTCTACCTGAACTTGCTCTCTACTAAGACCATAAATCCAACTTTTACTACCAAAAAAGCTCTGCTGGTGGTGGTTTTCCTCTGTTAGATATTACTGCTTTACAGCAAATCTGTTTTGTGCATGCTTTGTCTTAATTTGGAGAAAGGCAAAGGCAGAAACAAAAGATAGTAAAAGTCTTTGGCAAACCTTGCTTAGTTAAAATCAGCAGTAGCCAGACAATTCCTGAATATTGCTGAGCATGGTAATTTGCGAAGAACTAATATTGACAGAGATGTCAAAACCTCAAACTTTTTATTGTCCGTTTTTCCTCAGATACAGATATATATTTTCGAAAAATGTAAGTTTAAATGAAAGGGAAACAGCATCATGTTATTTGAAAGATGTGAGCTTTGGACACGTATGTTACATGCCGGCAAAAGCAAAAAAGAAAGCATACTACCACCCCCAAAAAACCCTCACCAAACAAACCAAAAACCCAAAGGAAAGATGCAGTGAACCTTCTTTAAGAAATATCTGTATCTAAACTCAGACTAGACAAGCTTGTTTTTTACATTGCACTCTGAGTGCAGCTTTTATGTATCTATCTTTGCATTTCTGCTGAAGACCAAATCCCCTTGTTAAAGGGGCTTGATTAATATAATTTAGAATTTAATAACCATTTCATAAAAGCTACAAGTAAAGGAATGTAGATGCAGCATCATGGTGACTTTGATACAGAAAATACTAAGGATTTTTGGTTGTGGTGGGGTTCTATACATGCTGTTTCACCCTTTAATGTTAAGCATGCACAAGGAGAAACCTAACATAATAACTCTGAATGTTTTTTCTTTCCATTTGTAAATATTTGTATTTGTGGAGTCTATGTCTGACAGTTTTAACTGTGACAAGTCACAAGGCTTCCTTTGTGGAGTCAAACAAACAGGCCTCCTGGATCACTAGACCATCCCCTATGTCAGAGTTGAATGTGGGAGAATCAATCAGTAGAAAAAAGGCACATACAGCTACATGTAGAGATTCAGTGGTGGTATTTTACTTGAAGTTTTGAACTAGTGTTAATAGAAGGATCATGATCTCAGGGCAGTTCCTCTTTGAGAGATGCCACTTCTGATTTATAATTACATACTGCCATGAGTTATGGCTATTTGTAGAATTGTAGAGCTGTATAGGTTGCAAAGAGCCTTTGGAGGTCATTCCAACTCCTTGTTTAAAGCCAGGACCACTCAGATTCAGCCTATAAACAAATCTTGTGCCTCTGCATAGCATAGGCAGCATTGGAGAAACAGCCTTGGTATTTACTTAAACCTAAATAAAGCACTCCGTCTTGATGGGAACTTGCAACTTCTGATAAAGTACTTTTGTGTCTGCTCTGGTTGTCTAAAAATGTGTGGGATAAACTTCAGGCATGCATGTGGTTTATATACTGCTAGAGTTGCCTTTGCATCCAAGTTTTACATGAAATACATTTTTCAGCTTGGATGCAAAGGCAACTCTAGCAGTATATAAACCACATGCATGCCTGAAGTTTATCCCACATGGATCAGAAGTATCATCACTTGCATAATCTCACTGGTGTGACTTGGATTTCAAATATAAAAAAAAAACAGTGAGGCAGACTATGGAATCCTCCTGCATATTAGAAATATTGTGAGATGAAACTGAAGAGGTTATTATGAGTGCAGGTAGGTTCTTGTACCTATTCAAACAGAAATCAAAGCTTAGCTTTTTCATTTCCCATCTGTATTTGCGCCAGCTCTTTTAGCTCTAGTCAGGAACCCTTAATCTGACAAGCATGATGTCTTTTATATATTTGGTTCTCCGTGAGAAGCTGGAAGCTAAAATCAAATACAAGTTCAATGCAATTTGCATGTACTTTAGCAGGCACTGTAGTTCAAAGAAAAATAGGCTCTAACAGAACTTTGTAGCATCTTTGGCAGTTATATGTTATAATGTGGTGACTACTTTATATGTAAAATGGTCCTCAACTGTGTGGATTTGGAAGCACCAAAGAATTGTAATGCTAACAGCAACCACAGGTGATTTTGTTCAGACACTTCAATGTGTTTCAAGAGCATCATAAGCTGGATGTTTTTTCCAGTGCTCACATGCAGTGAAAATGGCTTAAATGGTTAGCATGCCAGCTTATGGTGGGGTTGTGTGACACACAGATGAGTCCAGTAGGAGAGCATTTACTCTGTTCTCAAATGTATTGCATAGGGGTATTGTGTGAAACAAGGAAGCTGTCACGCGAAGAGATGATCAAATCCCAAATCTGAGAGACCTTTTTAAAACTTCTCTTGGTTTTACTGTTTTAAATAATGTTAGCTGCAGAAGTATTAAGAAAAGTGCTCTGCAGTAACTAAAGCAAAGAAAATGCCAGCGTGCATGAAAGTGTGTGTATGGGTGGGATATGGCTGACAAAAGTCAGTCAATACAGAGAAGGAAATACAAAGAATGGTCAGCCTAGCTTTTCTGGACGTGTGGTGTGTAACTGCCAAATCTGAGGTGGTATCACACGTTGCTCTTGGCAGCAGCTTTGCTTCAGAAAGTTGTTTTCAGTTTGGATTATTTCAAAACTGTGTCCATGACAGAGTGCAGTATGGGGGACAAGTACAGCTGGCTTGGGCAAAAGATGTCAGAGGGACATTGCCATTTCTTACAGTGGTTTTGTCATTGAGGGGAGTGTAATATGTAAGCACATCCTGCAAGGATGTCTATGCTGGGACTGAACTATTTTTAGCAGCTTAAACACTGCTTAATCTCTGTACAGGCAACCTTACTCATAATTAAATTGTTCTTAATTTGATTTGATCGAAATTACAGTGAAAGTGAATTAAGACACATGAAATAAGCTATTTAAATTCTGGATTAAACCATCTACATAGTTTTATGCAATTTAATCAATGTCCTTCAAATTCACAGACTTAGTTGAAGTAATTACCTTTTCAAAGATCCTTAAATGCTGTGATGGCAATTTCTGTCTGAATTTCTATTGGAAAACTCTAGTGGGGTACAATATTTAGGGAGTACAAAGGCCATACCTTTCTAAAATCCTATAAGCTAAATATAAATAGTTTGTGTACTGTCTTTACAGACAGACAAAGGTCAGCTTGAAAATCAGCATGAATGAACTTGCTCTGAGAGGACAGAAAGCATTCTTATGCACCTGGAGAAAATGGCCAGTAGAAGTTTTTGTGTCCATTCCAAATGCAAAGCTTGCTAATGCATTGTATCATGGTTTAGAGGGTGAGTGGAATTCTGTTACCAAGGCTAGATATTTTTGGCAATGTTTCAGGGCAAAGCTAAGAGATCAAGATAATGAAGTATAAAAAATATAATGTTTTCATTCATTCATTGGAACTGAACTGAATTTATACTTTGGTTTTAGATTTAAAAGAAAGATCTGTAAATTAATTATATCCTCAAGAAATGCAGAGAAAACTCTGTTTTCAGACATATGAGGATTATTATCATAAAACATTTCTTTTCTTGAGTTTATAATATAATACAGATTTCTCTTTGATACAAGACTTTGTTTTAATCAGACAGGTTTTCTGATTTTATATAATGTACTAAATTTTAAATTACTTCCAATAATGTCTGCCTGACCTTTGCTTCCTTCCCTTACCTGTTTTATGTAGTAGTCAGAGACTAATTGCCTCTGCATTATCATAGCAGTCATTTCTTCTGTCTTTCCTCCTTCTTCCACTGAATGTAATCTAGCATTTGTAGGGCATTTATTTAACAAGTTGAAGGGAAAAAAATGGAATTAGGTCTACGATGCATGCTTTCACAGGGACTCTTCAGGAATTTGTCCATGCACTAAACTCATGTCACGGCTTGTTTCTCTTGCTTGAGGGAACTTTGCTAAGGTCTAGCCAATGTCATTACAATGTCTGTCTTTATTAGAAAACATGAAGAGAGGAATGATTTTACTAAGAAACATGGTAAATTATTTTAAAAACAATTGAACACTTTGACAAGTATTATTTGAAGGGAGTCAAATCCAAGTTATTACTTAATTCTTCAAATATGGCATCTTGTTCCATGCTGGAGGATTGGAACTAGGGTGCTTATGGGTAGTAACAGTTACTACTGAAATAATTTACAGTGTACTTAATTCTCACTCAAAATGGACTATAATTTGGAAATGTATGTTTTTGAGTAGCAGTCCATTCTTAAGAGCTGCTCTTTAACTCTGACTTGCGTTGAACCATCTGTATAAACAGAAAACTAGAAATACCTCAATTGTTTGCCAGCCATTCTTGGTTCCTTTGAAAGAAGAAAAAGGAGAGTCTCACTTTTCCTCAAAGTGGGGGATGCATGGGGTCCTTAGAGCTGGTGAGAGCAGAAGGTGATGGTACCTAAAAGGTGCTGGTCTGGCCTATCCTCCTCACTCCAGCAAATATCCTGACTTTAATTGAAGTGGAATTAAACAAAGCCTTTCTTTTGTAAGGTGGTGTGGGTATAATTATAAAGATTTGGGAAACATTTTGTAATTAAGCTTTTCAGGTGGTCACTTTGCTTTTAGAAATACCTGTGGCTTACATGCAAATGCTGTTCAATGTCATGAAGTAAAGACAGTATGAATGCTACTTGAATCCCACACCTTTCAATGAAAAGCTGTGGGACATTTTACAGTGTCTTCACAATATTCCTATGAGTAAAATAAAGATTTGCTCAAGCCAGTAAGTAATAACTGAATTTTTGAAGGCTTTCTATTATCTCACAATGATCCTACTTAGGTTTTTTTTTTTTTTGCAAAAATGTTTGTCCTTTTCCCAAGTAAGAAAGTCCTTTTGAGAATGTATTTTCTGAAATGCTACATGCCTCTTTAGAGGCATGTTTTGGTAGGGGACTTGGAAGTCCTGGGTTAATGGTTGGATTTTGTGATCTTAAAGGTCTTTTCTAACCTAAATGATACTATGATTCATGTAAATTTTTTGTTTTGAGAAGTCCAAACTGTAAGCATAACATGGAAACCTTTTACAGGTTTTTACACCTGCAGAAAGGTTGCATTTCTATTTTACAAGTTTATATACTAGAGTTCAGGGATGCAGTCATTATAAGGCTAAGAACAGAACAGAGAATTCTTCAGTGGTAAGATTTTTTTCTTAGAAGGAATTACTTCACAAATTAAACCACGATGTTCTATGTAATCACATACTCTTGTTGGCTTGTTTCACCCTTCTCATATTGGAAATAAATTAAAAACTATCTTGAGAAGTCCATATTGTAGCTCATGTAAACATCACTATACAGTCTTAACGGGGCCCACACTACGCAGATGCATGCCTGCTTTATAAAAGCTACTAGATCCTTTGCAACGACCTGCTAAACTGTTCAGGCAGTTTTTTGCTTATGGTTTCCTTTACCCTTCCTTTACCTTAGCAAAGTGGAAGGAAACAAGAAATTAAACTAGAAAGAAGGAAGATATGAGGGTTTTTTCTAGATAACAGAAATCGTAGAAAAATTCCTCTTTTTTTTTTTTTTTTTTTTTTTTTTTAATACAGACATTATTTTCACTAGTTCAGTTAAGATTTCCCACTGTGTGTTTTACCTCAAAGTTAAGACTTTCATATGATGGCTATGGTATTCCTACCAGTGATATTTTCATTTGACATACACGATGTTCACAAATACACAGTGACTAAGATATCCCAAGTATATGACAGTTATATTTTAGGGAAATAAACAGCAAACTCTAAGGAGGAGGTTGCAATTACTGTTCTTATACACCAGACAAATCTCCCTCTAACCTGGCAGTGGGTGATTTAGAGGTAGGAGTGAAATGTCAGTCCTTTCCTTGACCCTTCCAGTAAATACTCTCCTTTGCTAATATTGAATGTTTTCTGTCTGTATCAGTAAGTCTGTTTTTTTATGAATCAAATATAAATATAGTTGGTTTGAACTGTCTGAAAACATTTTAAAATGTTTATGACTTTTTGATCTATATCAAAATACTTCAACTGGCTGATCATTTTTCTCTTGGGAACCATTTTCTTTCTACAGTAATGAAGCCCAGGAGTTGTCTCGCTCATTTATCTTTATATCATCCTAACTGAGAGAAAAGGAAGCTGTCACCAGGTGATAGACTTCTGCTAGACTTGACTGCCAGTTGAGTCTGTGATGTGCTTCTATGCATATTTTTTCTTGTGTTTTTACCTAACATTTCATAAGCGTCATATTGATGGAGTAAACTTTAGTGTCTGTGTTGAATCTATAGTTATAGCACCAGATTACATCTGTGATCTTTGAGGCAGTACCTCTTAAATGCATTTCTCACTACAGTCCAAACTGTACTGAATTATTTGCAAGTCTCTTGAGAGCTGTTCTTCGAGGATCATTCATTCCAGTATCAACCGGAGTGACCTCTACGCATCTATCCCCTCATGACTTTATGAAATAATTCACTAGAGATGAACATGTACACTCACTACAGAGATCTGGTATTTTTCATCCTTTCAAATGATCAGTGAAGGGAGTCTAAAAATTATTTTAACACAGCAGCCTCAACATAAGACAGCAAATTTCTCTTTCTACCATATGGCAATCAAAACATATGTTTGGCTAACCAGCTGCACATCACCCAATTTATTGGATATTGATAGAAACATTCACCTAAAGCATGGGTTAGTCATCTTATTCTGAGATCTTTAAGTAAAAATGCCACAGAGTATTGAGGAAGGCATCCTCATTAAGTATTCAGTACCTGTAAAATGATATCCTGAATATTAGCACATCTTCCTGAATCAGAGTTCAGACTGCCTTTTTGAATGGTTTTATAAGAATCACGAGAGTCTCTGCTGACATCTATAGTTAGATAATTGTTTTGAAACCATAGTCTATCCCTCCTCCAATTTTTCTACTGATGTATGCTGTTTTTCAGGTTTGGGGGGAGAATTAGTGGATAATTTCTAAACATATATCATATAACTATAAAAATGCTGTTTCTTGTCTCTTTTATTGTATGCACTTATCTCTTAATTAATTCTGATTGAATACTTTCAAAATACAGTTTATAGTTGATCCACAACAGCACAATTTTATTTTAACTTTTAAATATCTCTTTTTAAATTATTTCATGTAAACTTTTGAGTAACTCGCGGATAGCCTTCCTCAGCATTAGTACAGTGTTTGCATGTAGTATACATGAGACACACTTTGTATTTATCATTTGAAATGAGTATGCGAACCAAGTTCTGTCTGTATGTGATCTGCAGTGCTAAGAAAGATTTTAGAAATTTATTGTCATTTTGTTGTGCAGAAGTAGAGGGAAAGTGACAGCACAGCCATTCCACCTGCATCTCAGAAATTAGCATCATCTCTTTAACTCCAGCACACCGAGGTTAGAAGGGAGCGATCACAGTGCCAAGCCTTTCTGACTTACTTCAGCAATAAGGACATAAGCGTTTTAGAGTCTCTCTTCCTTTTGCAGCACAGAAGGGAAAAGAGTGGCTATAGCTGCAGTTATGTTAACTTTTCCTTCCCCTTAGGCTGGATTATTTTAATACGAAAAGCGCAAATCTGATGTTATTCGTATTTAAATTTGGTTTTCGTGCAAGGAAAGTACTGCCTACAGCTCCTTATGTTGTAAAAAACTTTCTAAACTAGTTTATTTGGGTAAAATTTGATGTTAAATTACTACGGGCAGCAGCATAAATAATAAGATTTCTGGAGAAATATGATAAATTATTAGTATTGCAGCTTTGCTCTTATAGTCAGCATACTTTATTTTTACTGTAATTCATGCTATTTGCATTTTCATTAGATGTTTGGAGATTAGAAGAGTGGTGATACTTGCAGAACTGGACTTTTAAAGAGATTTAGATATTAATTACTAAGACTGGGTGAATTATGTATAGATTATAGAAGCCTATACAAAATAAATCAGTGGGAGCTTTATTGACTGTAAATGAGGCCAGGACTTCATATATGACAGATAAGAGGCAGACATTCTAACTAGAAGAATGTATCTTACATTCTTAGCCATAAGTTGAATTATCGGGAAAGGAAGGGGATAGCTGGACTTGAAGAATACGTGAAAGCATTCAGAAATCATACTCAGATATACATATTTAAATTCACACAATTTAGTGAGTGATGGTTCCTGAGGATTCTATGGGAAGTTTAAGTAAGCAGAAACAAAAACCAGCAGAAATGACTGGACCTGCCAAGTCCAGATATTTAAAATGAAAGATTTGTTCATATCTCAATATTGAGAAATAGCAAATGATGAAAAGCTCTAAAAATAGGAATGTACTTGTACATAAGGGTACAAACAACTCATAGTGTACATCATGTCAAATTAGCAGGATAGGTGGGAGGAACATAGTATTCTGTCACATACTACTGGACTGTCAGACGGCTTGAAGTAAAAAGGAAGAAAAGTTGGTGGACTTAATTACTAAAAGCAAGATGCAGGGGAAGTATGAGGAAAAAAATGTCTAATGCAATTTTAACCACTGTGGCATATAATAGTAATCAAGAACATAAAATAATATATACAGTATGCAAAAAGAAAATAATTTATTATCTGAATTATTATTAATACTTTCTGGTGTCAAACAGAGCTTGAAAAATAACAAATATTTAGTTAAACATTAATTAAGAAAGCATATTTTTAGTTTAAAATAGTTTCCATACCTGAAGGTATATGAGCAGGTTAGATGTAGAGGAAAGCATGTATTTTAGTAATGTCAGCATATTTGAAATAATTTGGGTAATCTTTTCATAGACATAATTTTTTTTTTAAAAAATTTCTATTCCATGTTCTGAAAATGCCATTGACTGCAAAATTCCCTGAAGAAACTGAGCTGAAGTGTAGCAGAATAGCAGTGACTGGGAGCTTGTAGGCATTTTTTAATATTAATTTGAAAAGTCTGTTAGCAAAGCAGTGGAGGGTCAAGATCCCAAGAATTGAGAATATGGTTTATGAGTGACAACCACCTATTCCAGCCAATATTCAGAGCTGGTGTGAGAAACTTCGTAAATAGTAATTATTAATGCCCGTGACCACCTCATCATTCTTCACCAAAGAGCTGGTCATGACTCATATGGCTCAGTCCTCTACTTTCTTCTCCCTAATCGTGCAAGCAAGAGCTATTTTGTGTTGATGCTAAGAGATCTCTGTGTGCAAGTGGAATTCTGCCCACGGACTATTCGGTGCGGAGTTGGGAGTTTGGACCCTCTCTCATGAGGGTCATGAATGCAATGCTCATTGCATTCAGCATTCCAGTCAGGCAGTATGCGCAACATACTGTTGCACTGTAGAGGAGCATGAGGATGACTTTTGAAAAATAGAATGCCAGTGTCTCTGAGCTGAGTAACACGAGGAGCAACCTTTCCTTTCACTGGGAACTGTCATAGCCATTCAGTACTCCTGGAATGAAAAAATATTCCTTTAGTATCACAAAATTAATCTGCAACGAAACATTGCATATTGTCAAGATCTTCCCACACCCATAGTGTGTTCAGCAGATAAGCCTGAAGTTTCTGTTCTCACCCAGTTTTCAGTCCCTATATACAACTGCAGAAACAGCTTCAAGAAGAGCCAGGTGTTGCCTGTGAGATACTATAAAGAAAGTTTATATTTTTCACACCCACTCATTTGTCCTTATTATGCTCAGCACTTCAGTGCCCAAACAACTTTGACAGTTCTGCTGTTCCAACTCTCAAGTAAATTTCTGTATTATAAAATTCCCTATTTTCCTGCACAATAGACATAATTTTAAAATGCAATTTTCACACTTTTTTCTTTTTTTCTTTTTTCAAAGTTATTTATTATTGTTTAATTACCGTGTGTTATTACCACAGATCAATCTTGGACATTATCTTAGTGGTAGTTATAGGCATAGCAATTTTAATCCTCATAGAAAAGTGCTTCAGTAATAAGTAAATATAATATTATGATAGATTATTTCAGTGAGTTATGTTTTTCTGTCTATCCAAAGTGAGATGAAAATGTTACAAAAATATTTTAAAAAGTTCTAACAGGGTAAACCAGCTGAAATATTTAGTATGAAAACAGCTTAAAAAAATTTACTGCACATTAGCAATCTTACAAGACATGATTTAACTTAAAAGAATCCAAACAAGTGGGATGGAAATCTTGGTTTTTTATGGCTCTTAGGGTTTTGTGTTTCTATTATTTAGCAGCTTTCTAATTTGTGGACTGAAGGCAAATTAAAAGTACATTACTATGAACTGTTGAACTTTAGAAACAAAATGAAGGAATTGGTCTAGTTTCTTGTTAAATGTTTAATCTAGATGTAATAAGCTTTCAAGAGTTGTTATCCATTACAGCAAATAAATGTCTGTGAGCAGTTTACATCATTACAGAACTAACTGGGCATTAGATCAATTTGCAACTCCTTTCACTGGCACTTTTCAGATTATAGTCTTTACATTCTCACTTGCCACTTTAAAAAAATAGGCTTTGGTATAGAATTGTCTTGCTTACTATCCAAGGTGGGTGCTAACAAATCCACTGAAATTCATTACTCTCATGATTTTCTATAAAGGAATAGATGATGCTTGTGAAGAAGGAGGGGATATCCCCCATGTTCTCTGTGAGAGCAGATCTGGACAAGCCTGGAAAATGGTGGGGGTTTCCTGTTAGGATTATCTGGCAAGGGAAGAGAAACACAAAGGAAGCAGCAGTCACGTTACCTCCCAGGGTTTATCCTGACCTAGTGCAGTTTACTAATCACTCCTTACTTAGAATTTTGTTTAGAGATAGAAAGTAGGTCAGAACTTCTTTACAAATATGTTCTTTTGTACTTCCCACAGCACTTCAATTAAGACTCCTTTTCTGCAGTAACCAACTAACAACAGTTATCAGAAGGGCTGTGTCTTTGTTTAAGAAGAAAATTCTAACTTTCTTTTCTAGTGCTCTCAGGTCTGATATGAGTCTGCCATGACATAAAATCTTCCATTTTCTGCTGGGCGTATAAGGCAAATTCCCCAACTTCCATGAGAACATGTGCACGAATTCTGGCATAATCTAATGTTTGACACATTTGTTATAAACAAAGTAGCAGATGTTACCTTACCCACGTATATTAGTTCATTAGTGAGCATATTTATTTCATTTTAATTTTTAATGTTAACTCTTATGTGCACTTTTGCTGCTAACAGAAAAGCCAATATGGCCTTAAAGCTAATGCTTTATACTCCATATTATTTTGCATCTTGTATTAATGTTGGTTTTTTTTTCATAAGGTAGTGGGGCTGCTTTTTTTCCTTAAAACAGAGCAAAATAGTGCCCTTGAATGTGATCTCTTTCTTAAACTGATTTTGCTTACTACATACAGTAATGAAATGCATTTGTATGTTTGTTATATATATAATATTCAGAAAGAGGAGCAGAAAGAAGTTTTGAGCACTGGACTTTGAGTTAGCTTCTGGACTAGAAGATAACCTCCTGAGTTCCGTTCCAGCCTGAATTATCCTGTGGTCTGTCTGAGATGGCTTACAAATACCAGTGCCACAGGGAGACAACGAGTTAATGATTCACTTCTGCATCAAAGTTTGATTCAAGTCATCCATGAAATGGGTTCATTGGTCTTAGCCTGAAGGCACAGCTTTGATCCAGCAAGCTTCTCTGCTGAGGTAGTCATCTGTAGAGCTTCACCAAATGCAGCTAGTCACCCTTCTGTACCTATGGCAAACTAGATATTAAACTGTGTGAGTTGTCACACTCATTTAGCTTCTATCTGACCTTAAGCCAGTTCTTGAGGAATTAACCATTTGTGTATTGTTAGGACACCTGACCCAAAACAGTCTCATGCCTAAGAAAGTTACTTGGTTTCTTGGCTTGGAAATCCAGTGATGTCCACAATCTGTTGGAAGAAGTTCTACCTATGAGACTGCTGTTTAAATAAGCTCCCTTTGGAAAGCAGTGCACATGCAGTAACAGAAACCCTGATTCTAGTTGATGAGGTCTAATTATGACCTCTAAAATATGAGGTCTAGCTGTATTTTATCTTTACAATACCTTTGTGAGTCATCTGTGTACACTTTTATTGCTATAAAAATCTATTAGGAACAAATTAGTAAATAGTAAAAATCAGCCTCACCAGAAGTTACTCTTTCAGTGGATTAAGAATACTGTATTTGCACTTTGTACAGTAAAGCAGTAATTTTCTCCATAAAGTAAAGAGTTTTCAAAACATAAAATGGGTACTGCTTCCAGACCATGACAAGTGAATAATGCAGCCAGCAGTGGAAAGCATAGTTTGTTTCCCACCCTCACTCCCATTGGTTTGTGGACTGTGTGTACATGCACACATTTTTGGTGTTTTTATATTTTCTAAGTATTCTCGAAAAAGATTCTGAAACTCAGATGCTGGACCAGGTGTGACTATATTTTTCTGTATGGCTGCTATGCTCTTTTAGCTGGAGTTAAATGGAGTTAACTAGATAATGGTCAGAATCTGTTTTCTCTGCACAGCAGCGAGAAAATCAACATGATTCAAAGAAGGAATTTTATTGTACTGCAGATAGGTCATTTACTGTGGGAATCACTTGACTACATGCATTTGTTTTAGTTAAAATTGAAATCTTGATTAAAAGCAATCAGCAGAGAAACAAAACTGAAGCAGAGGATTGCAAAGTGGAGGAAGGATATAAAGCTTCCAATATCTTTTGCACCTGTAAATACACAAAACGCAACTGATATTCTTGCAACTCATTGTACAGACAGTGACTTCAGAGGCAAGCTGGCATTGTATATTGGGTGCAACAGAGACATTGTGGGGTTAGAACTTAATGAAATACAAAACATAGTTACTATGGAAATGAGTTTATACATCACTTCTCAAAATAAAAAGATTTAATTATTTCAGGACTATTATAGCTGATGATTCTTCTCCAGGAGGCACATCTTCCTCTACATCATCAGCAGGGACAACAAAACCCTTATCATTGGTATTTTTTATTTCACCTCTGATTGATTCAGACAGTTCTTGTCCAAACCATTCTGTAACATGAAAATATTTTAACTTCCTATAAGCTGAAATTGAAATTCAGCCAGAAAAATACTATATGAAGAAAAACAGATGAATGTCTGTACTTCTAATTTGAAACTGAAAACTGTTTTCTTTAATAGTTAGAAATGGAAATTCTCTGAGATGCTTTGAGACTAAAAAGGGAAAAATGGGTAATATAAACTGCAGTTTTAATCTGTAGCCAGAGAACTAAAAAACCACCATAATTACCAATCTATTCATCAGTATTTGTAACAAAAAGTTTGTCCTTACTTCTGTTCTTTTTGTAAAGCACGGAAGGAAAAAACTTCTTCAATATACCTGCAAATGATAAAAAATATCTAACAAGTTTTAGAAACTATCAACAGTTTTTGTATGATAACTATAACTGCTTATTACCAGTCTTTTCCCAGGAACAGACTGCGGTTTTTTTTCCTAATTTAGTAATTTTGAAATAAGGCCTGCAGTTTTACATACCTTTTTGCATTAGAGTGTATGGTTCATCCTGTTAATGTTCTCTCTGCATTCTTTTAATTAGTTTTATGGTTTTATCTATATTCTAATTTCCATGGAATTAGACATGCTAATCCATCCTTTAATAATATGTTTACATTTTGCTTCTTTGAGGATGGGAGTATATTTGGGTGCATTTTAATTTATCTCTCAGTTCTGCATTTTCTGAAGTTTGCATTGCAGATTGATCTATTTTTGAATATATGCATATATCTGTACCTATATAGATGTGTATCAAAACATGCATACTGAGGATCAGTGAAATCTCAATGGAGTTTTACAGATCCTCAGGCATTATTTCTTTCAGAATTAATTATTGCTGCTGTTACTGCAGGGTAATAAAAAAACATTAAATAGATGTGTTAGCCACTCCTGGCACGTATTCACTTGTGGAAGGGAATTAAGTATGCAATTGCTCCCTGTGATGCTGCCTCAATCACCTGCTCAATTTTTGCTATTATTACAGGAATGCCTTTAGCCAACTCCTTAGCCCTGTTTCTGTATACACTTCTGTCCTAGGGTGAAGTGTACCAAGAGAATGAAGACTGATACTAATAGTTGTGTGTAGACAAACCTTCTGTCTTCCAGCCATCTGAAACCACTCCAGCATTAATCACATTAATAGGAGTTACAGAGCCAAAAGGGAAGACATACGGACATATATTAAATGCATCTCTTAAAGAAACATAATACAGGAGCTTCCATAAGTAGGTCAGACTTGTCTGTGTGTCTGCTGTGGTCATAGTTGTCACAGAGTACAAGAAACCTATTGTGAGCCGTTGGGTAATCAAGTCTCAGGATAACAGTGCTTTCTGTTCTGAGACTAATTTTTCGATAACTGGAAGTATCAGGACTTGTATCCCTTTATTTTCTGTTTAGTTGGCATGCCTCATTAGAAACCCAAACCATGTGTCAGCTATGTGATTGTTTCAGTTAATGCAGTCTCCCACGTGGGGTTGTGCTAGTATGTTCTAGCTGTTTTTCATTAATTGCTTTGGAAATACCAATATGTAAGGTATTAAAACCTAATTCAGCAAGGTACTTGAGCAAGCACAATCTTGTGTGTGTGTGTATGTATATATATTCATGCTAATTTCAGCTGGAGTGCTCACTGGTTTAATATCTTGCTGCACACAAAGCTAAAACACTTTAAAATCCCTTTTGTGGTAAGCCTCATGTTAGGATGCAGGCGTCTCCTGATGAATGTTGCTGCGGCAGTTCCTAGCATTATATCACCATCATTTGTGCCGTAGGTTAACATGCCCGTACAAGAGTTGACAGAGCAGGATGTGTGTGCACATCTCACCTTTCTCAGCTGACAGGTTGGCATCTCCTGTTAAGCTACTGTCGTAAGTGACCTCTATGGAAAGGTTGAGGTTGACAGCTTGGGGCAGTAATGTCTTAAGATGCAGAATTCCTCTGAGGATACATCAGTACTTAGAGAACTACCAGGGAGAATTATGAGTGAACAAAGAACTGCAGATTAGAGACTTCTGTGCAAGGAACACCTTTTCATATTTTTTCAGAATCTCCTTTCAGACACCCAGCACAGCAACAGGCATGTGCGATCTGAATGTGCCTTGTACCCATTGCTTAGGCTCGCAGAACTGTGTTATGCTAAATCTGGTCTCCAGGATCTAGCCCAAGAAGGTGTGCCAGGGCATTAGGTTGCTAGATAATATGATTAAAGTGTGGGATTCCATTACTCCCTAAGTACTGGATGTTTTATTTCCCTTTTTAAGTTGCACTAGTGATCAGTCCCATTTTTAATTTGAACCTTTGCTTTCTCATATTAATTTTCTGCATTTTCATGCTTGTGCAGTGAGAGTCTTTTGCATGTTTTTCTTTATTTTATTTTGAAAGAAAAAAAATATGATAAAGATGGTGTTAAGCTACCATTCTCTTCCACAAAGGATTAGGCAGCAAGGTAGTTCTTAGTGATTAAAACTTAAGGTGTAGTGTTACAGGCTATGGAAGATAATGACCCATTATAAAATGCTTCAGGATTTGAAGACTCCACCTTTTCCTTAAGATAATTGTACTGAATCAGAGCCATGAAGCTGAAGCAGACAGGTCATCTTCATGATAGGCAGACTCCCCATTGGGTACTGTCAGTCCAGCAAGGATCATTAATGATGAGGTGAAATCTGAAGTATCTCTGAAAGAAGTGAGTAGAAAACTAAATGGAAGCTAACCTGTGTGAGATGATTGGGTTGTGTTTTCTTTGTTATCACGTAATACAGCTTTCCATTGGTGTTAACTTGGGTGAAGGTCCTTCCTGGTGAAATGATAGTTTTGGATGAACTTCAGGTTTGCTAAAAATTTTCAACCAAATATTTGTCATGGATACTTCCTGCTCAGAAAGGGCAGTAGCTGGAAAAGGAAACAGAGTTCAAAGCAATGTTGAAACTGTCTCCACAGGCAAGAATCTCTGCAACAGGATGTTGGTGGCAAAGATTAGGACAAGAATGATTACTTTGTTGTTGATATGAAAACTGGCACAACCACATACTGATCCATACTAGAGTGTTGCAATTACTTGTTGTTCCTTAGACTTGTCAGTGATTTTCCTAACCTTTCTTTAAGTCTGTCCTTTTTCTATAGCATCTCCCTATGGTAATATACCTATAATCTGGTGATCTTGCTATTACAGCAACTTGTAACTAAGAGAGGTTAGGAGGCAGTCTGTCATCAGAAATCATACAGAAGATTTACTGTTACACTGAGGTAAAAAAGGAAATCCCCAAGCATTTATTGCATTTACTGGAGTTTTAGTTAATCATTCTGGAAATGAAAAGCACCAATGCTGGTGTGATATTAATGTTTTTGGGGTGTACTGTCTTGAGTTCTTCCCTACAGGAATGTTCCATGTGAGAGTATTTCAGATGGCAGAAGGATAACATGCAGCAACACTTTACAGTGGCACTTTACTTTTCACTGTGTTGCATTTCTAAAACTAGTACATTTAACTCGTCACCACACGTTAGAGGCAAAACAACCATGTCTGAGAGCCTGTCACTCCTGAAGTTGCTGCAATTGTATCAATATTGCTATGCTGGTTTTGTATCAGAGCTTTGATCTCAAAGTTATTTTATTGTTAGGCCCGTATTTGCACATAGCTCTGTGTTCCTTGTGTAAGCAAAGAATGTCTAGAGACTCTTGCAGTGATACAAGATTTTCAGGGCACCTAAGAAGTGGCTTGTGTCAATCAGTGACTGGCATCTGAGCCGGCCTGTGGAAGGGGGAGTGTATGTGAGGGTATGCACAAGCTGTTTCAGAAGAGCAAGGTGTTGCACTTAGAAAAAGGAATTGACCTTAGGTGGATCCTAACAAGACCTCCCATCTCTTGTATTATGTGGTCTGTAATTTGTGAGCCACAAAGGTGCGCTAATATCAATTTCTTCATGTTGTATTTTAATTTTGTTTTTCCTTTTAACTTTTGTGTTTATGATAGGAAGTGCATGGTGATGGGTAGGAGAGGGTTTGAGTACTGGAATACAGCTTATAGTATGCACACAGAGTCCTGTAGATGTTAGGCTGGACCTTGATTTTGGTTAAATAATGTATGATTTGTCTTTTCTAAGAAGTGACAACTGCTCTGACTATTCAAAACAGGATCAGTTAATCCCAATTTTGAAACAGGCTGTTCTGTAACTTGAAATAACCTGTAGATAATACACTACTGATAAACATGCTATCCATAAACTATTCCCATTTGTACGTGCTCTATACATTTTTCTAGCAATTTTAGGAGTTATGAAAGGCATGAGGTTTCAATTATAACGTTGTGGTCATACGCACATCAGCTCTTACACTGTAGCACCTGTCTTCCTGGTAGAAGCATGCTTTGTTTTCCAAAGGATTGCATTAATATCTCAGGCTACCTCACTTGGTTTTAAAAATTATTACCTAAATCTAGTTTCCTGTTCCTTCTTTATATTGTTCTGTCTTTGATCACATCTATATCTGGGGAAAAAATGGAATAGGAAAGATAGTGATTTAATTAGTGGTGATGGCCAGAGGGTATAACTGTCTTCACCAGAATGAATGGCTGCTTTCCAGTTGTAGCAGCAGAACTAGCAAAATTGTATCACCCAATTTATTTACCTGTTATTAGACTCTGGGAATTCCCATGTGTGTCGATCATTTAGTGCCAGGTGATTGATTAGTCTGCAGCAAGACTACTGAGCCTTTTCACAAATGTTTTCAATTTCTCCATTTGCAGCTCTTCCATTTTGTCACATCTTGTTTCCTCTAACTTGGACTCTAGAGGGATGTGTACAACATGCTTATGCAGGTTAGTTTTGCTTTTAGTGCACAAGTCCCCTGTAACTGATGTCTCCTTCTTCCATTCTGACTAAACTGCTGAAATTGTTTTCAGTGAATTAAAAATGAGCTCTGCTGTTATTTTCTCTTCAATAGGGATGTACATTTCTAATTTCCTGTTAGAGAAGTTGTTCATTAAAAAAACCCGTCCATTCATTATTCGTGCTTATGAAGGTGGAGCAACTTCATATACAGAGCATAATTAGCACTTGGAATTGTTTTGATCTAGTTTTCTCTAGGTAAACTCTTCACTAATAGAAGATTTCTACTGGTGAGAAAACTTCTTTTTTAGACTTCCAGCATCAAAGCCTAACTAAGTTAATTTCATGATTCAGCTACGTTTTCAGTGCAGTGCAAATAATTTAAAATATCTTTCTCAAACACCACTTTTTATGCTAATTTTGCTTGGGGTTATTGGGGGGGGGGGCAACGACAGGTAGCATGAAATGCAAAATATATCATGCATAAATTAAATAACTGAAGCATAGAACTTTCCCTCAGTTTGAGGGCTTTGTAGAAAAATAACACACTTAAAAATATTCTTTTGGCTGCACATTAAGATATGGAGAAGAGTGGAAAAGTTGTCTCATTTGAACTGTTGCAGGCATCTAAGAAAAGGTTTCTTGTGGAAATGTCATCTGTCTCTGTGCTTTCAGGTGCTTGCATTAGTCACTCTGAGGTAGCTCTTTCCATCAGTGGTCTGCCCATTATGCCTTACTCCACCTTTTCAAAACCCTAGGAAACAAGACCCCTCTCCAGATTAGGGTTCTAGATTAGCTTCAGTTTCACTCAGAATGCAGGTTACAATGTTGTCCATATGTTAGTAATGACAGACCCATTATTTTGAAAACTGGATACATGTTTTATCTGTTACTGGTAATAAACCAAATAGCTTTGAAAAACCAATTGCATTTTCAGCTGCTGTGTTATAATGCCGTATTTACTTTTTTCCTCTAATGTTATGTTTCCATCATGTTTATATGCATATGTGAATTAAGAACAGAAGACATAATAAATAGAATGAAAGGATTTTAAAGAAATTGTAATGATCAGTCAGGTTCTGAACATGTGAAATCTCAAATACTTTCTCTTTTTATAAGACAAATATTTCTCCAGCTACTAGAGTACTCTGTGCCCTATTCTCTTTGTTCCACTTCATTTCTAAAAAGTGGAACAATCTTTGTGTTGCTCTTGCATAGCTGAAAGTTGATATGAAGCCAGATCCTTTCAGAAGTATTACTTTCATATAATAAAAATAGGTACAGATAGCAACACAAACTCCTGCTCCAGGCTAGTATTTTTGGCTCTGTAGAACACATTTGAACATGAACAACCATGTACCTTCCATTTAACCATCAATTTAATTTCACTTGACCTAAAGAGCTGACAGTTTTAATTTCCCGTATTGATAATTAGATGGAAAACATGATAACAAGGTGACAGATTTATACCCAGAGAACAAGTACTGATGTGTTTAATTTGCTTGCAACTTGAACTGATAAGGTACAGATTATTTAGACCAAAGTTGGACATTAATTTTAATTTGCTAGTCATTCTTGGTCAGACAATTAACAAAGGCATTAGACAACTGACAGTTTGGTGGATTTGTAATTTTATTTCCATAGGTACTACAAATAGTTTCTACACAAAGTGTATGCATAATTTATATATATATATATGTGTGTGTGTGTGTAAAATATATACACAAAATGTATGCGCACACTTGGAATACTCTTAAGACTTTCCTCAGATTTACTTTTACTGATAATTTAAAAAATGAAACAACTATCAGGTTTCTTCTGAATTTAGGTTATTCTTCTCTCATTCTGTATCACATCTTCCTCAAAGAGGAACAGGCATCTCCAGTGATAAACATGTACCTTTGCCTCGCTGTCACTTTCAAAACTCTGGATTGGGAACTGAAAGGAGCACCACCTGATCTAGCTTCAAGTAACAATTTACAGAATGGTCTTCCTTCTCTTTGTAATACAGAAAGTCTCCCATAATATGGAAATTAGCAAATGCAACTGAAACAAAAAAAAAGTATTTCAAATGAAAAGAGAGTAAGAATTATAATCCTTAATTTAGCCTTTATTACTCTCCCCCTTCTGTTTAAGCCTCTTTGCTGCAGTAATCAAAACTGCAGTTGCTTAGTCACTGATAAACCTACACCATATATTCATTCCATTATTTCCCTGTAAGGCCCTGGAAGTACCTTTTGACCATGATAGTTTGTCCAGTGATTGACAAGTGTTCTGATAGCTCGTCGCACAGCTTTCTTGCATCTTAGAGACTGAATTGCTAGAGGCACTAGCTGTGCAGAGAGAAAATCAAGCCTTATCAGTGCTTCCCAAATTCTTGTTTAGGTTTTTCCTCTTGAGCTTCTGCCTGCCTTTACTGATATAATTAATGCTTCTGTGTCCCTAGGTTACATACCTGCTGACTCTAAATCTGTTGCCATTTATCCATTATTAAAGTAACATTTTATGCCTGATGACTTGGCTGACAGCTATAGAACTACTGCCAAACTCCCATTCCCATCAGAGATCCTTGGAAACAAACACATTAAAGATATTATTTTTTTTTTAATGAAAACGGATAAAATTTATCTTAGTAGTTTAAAGTCTAACATCCTGAAGCTCTTCAGAAGCTAGTTAACTTACGTTGCATTGACTTGAATATTGTCTTTTCTACTTTCATTCATGTCAGTGTTGCATTGGAAAAGAAACTCTTCTAAGAGCCACTTGACTCTCCCTTTAATGATGAAGTCAAGGAAGGTAACCTATGGAACTGGTAATATCTTTACCCTTAAACTTGTTTCGCTTGCTCTGGCCATCTTGCATTGAAGTTTAAACTCACATCTGTTCGCAAATCTCTCTCTGGGAGCTGCCCATACGTCAGAATAAAAGGCGACCTGTAGCAAAATCAAGAGGAAAGTATTACCATCTCTACGAGCTTCCTGACACTGGGGAAAATCCACAGTACAGCCTGGATCTGTGAAAGGAAAAGACCGTGTCCCCCTCTGAATAAAAAAATCCTTTAGCTGTTATATATATTGTATTAAAACAATCATGTATAATAGCTCTCATTAGCCTCCCTGTAACTCAACAAACTTGGTGGCTATTTCCTCCACAGTTTCCACTCTGCTTTGTCTAGAATGGGGTTTTCAGTCTTTTTTAAATCACAGGTTAGGTTTTCTAAGAGAAGTGGACCTCTGCATAATAGATTTAAAACTATTGATGAGGCACTTGCTTCTCTTAATTAACTTTTCCTGAGATTGTACAAGCAGCCCTTAGATGTCTGCAGATCAGAACTGGAAAAGCTCTAGATTAGGATCTTATGGGACCAGTAGGTTTGGTTTAGGAGACAGTATGTCCCTGTCTGTTTCCATTTCTTTATAACTTTTTTTTCAGTATTTCTATACTACCATTTCTGCACTCCTCCTTTTTTATTGTCTTTTTGTAACCTTAAGCTTTAATTAAATTACCTTTTAAAATACGCAATTTTTCATTTACTGATCATCAAATACAGGGATAACACATGAATTAAATGGATGTAAATGTATGTTCCATAAAGAATAGTTAACCTTATGTTCACAACTTCATCTCGGCCTAAATCCAACTGATCTTTCAAAATGATCAGAGGGCATCAAATGAGATTAGCAGGAGGCAGATGCAAAACAAGCAAAAAGGGCTTATTTTTCATCCAATACAAAATGTTACAGAATGTCTTTCTGCAGGTTGTTGAGGGTCCTAAAAATTTACATGTGTAAAAAGTGACTGGGAAATATAATGAAAGAAAAAGAATTAATTATAAATTATTAAATAGAAAGATGTCATACTTGGCTCAGGAGATCCTGAACTGCAAACTGCTGGAAGCCAAGGGAGTACAAGGTAAGAACTGTACCTGTTCTTACACTGTTCTCAAAACTGCTCCTGCTTCTGGGCCTCTCTGCCCATTGTGGGAGATAAGATTCAGGGTGATCCTGTACTCGTCTTATTTTACTATTTAAGTGTTTTCTTCCCTTGACCCGGTCTTTCTGTTGGACTGCTTCAGGATTATCCTCTTGGTTAAATATTTGCAATCGATAATGCTTTAATAATAGATATTACTCTAGATGTATTCATTCAAATGCTACTACTCTGTAGGTGGCACAGGTGTTTTTGTTGAAATTTTTATGCCTGATTTGAGTTAATCTTTTTTACAGTGTTTGTCCAAGATTTAACATTTGAGTGAATAAAATTAAGATGAACCTCAGCATATGAAAACTAAGACTGGGAATCCTATCTGCCATAACATTTCTTTTAAACAATTTTTGAAAGAATTAAAATCCAAAAATTACAACTTTGTCCAGTAAGATTGGTGTCAATTTCTTTTTTTGCTTTAAATGATCTTGGATGTTCTTAAGCTCCACTTGTAGTTGTATTTATAAGTAGCTTTTATATTTTTTGAAGATGACACTATGCAAATAATCTGCTGTGATTAAAATTGTAACATGTAGAGTCTGATGTACGCTGCATAATTCCTGCAAGTATTTATATAAAAATGTCTTCGGCTTCCTTTTTCTCCACTGTATTTGAACAAGTTGTGAAACAGGATCTCAGGAACTTCTAAATGATTGTTTATTGTCATCACAGAAGGAAACCATGTCTAGGTTTGAATAATACAAAATGCCATTTCAGTTGACAACTAACAGTGTTCAATGAATGAATCGAGTTCGCCATAAAAATAAACAAGAAAACAAGTACAACTAGAATTAAAAAAATAGTAAGTTAAAATTTTAAGTTGAGCCCAATGTATATTCTACTGTAAGTGAAAGCTTTTAGAGACCTTTGATTCTTTTCAAAAGTTTATATTTCAAAAAAAGTTGAAGAAAGGCTAGATGTGTATCAGCTGCTTTACTCTTTTATGAAGTAAGTACCCTGCCTAGGTACTAAGGATGCACATGGAGACAGTTTCAGGTATCAGTATTTTTATGTCAGGAGCTAGATTTATTAAGAATAAAAAGCTATAGCCAAGCATTTCCTAGATGTCAAAACAAAACATTCATGGGGAAATGCCATTGAAAAATAATTTTTCAATTCAGGTTTTTAGAAGATTTCAGATTCATCAGACTTGATTAAACAGAGAGGTGAACATCCAGATTTTATATATAGTAATTTTCATTTTTAAATTTAGAAAATGAAAATTTAAAAACTTATTAAAGTTTAAATGCCAGCAGCAGAAGTATTTCAAAATCATTAAATAAGTTTTCTAACATGCTGTATAGAAGGTAATCACATTTCATAAAGTAAATGTCCAAGTCTGCCTTTCCTTAATCTGAATTCAGCTCTTTCTCGGGTGGTGGAGGTGGGAGAGTAGTGGGAAAACTGTCCAGTCAGCTAGTCTCTGTAAAAATTTAGCTGTGAAGTGGACTGACAAGGTAGTTGATGTATCTACTATTCTGTGTCTCCACTGCAGTCTCGAATATGGTTTTCTTAGAACGGAATAAAATTTTTATTGCTCCTTCAGCTTAGTCTTTGTTGCTGTCTTTTGTCATTAATGTTGTCCCAAACTCTATGTATAGGAAGGCAGCCTTATTTTTTCTAGAGGAATCCAAATTCCAACTGCCTGCTCTGTACAGAAATGCTCATTTTGGAAGAAGTCAAAGAGTATCTTTTCCCTGTTTGTTTTCACTGATGGTCGTTTGCTACGTCTGTTCTGGGCAGCTCTTTTGGTTTTGCCATGTCAAGTCTCCCATCATCTCTGTACTGGCTACCAGGGAGGAGGTTGAGGTTGCCTTCTCCTTTCAAGCTGTCTCAGGCCAGATTTTCTGTTGTCAGGGTTTCATGACAGTTTCTATGCTAGTTCCTGCCTCTCTTGGGAGTGTAGTGGATCAGGTCCCAGTATGATATGGGAATGCAGTTCAGGTGCATCACCTCATGCATTGGTCTCTTTGCATTTTCAGTAGCTTAAGTTTTGGAAAGCATTAGGTATAATCCTATTGTTCTAGTTTCAGAACCAGGGAATTACACATTGAACATTGCTACTCAATTGGGTTTGTTCCAAATCATGGAAACCCACTGACAATGGTAGATTAAGTTCTCTTCTGTTTCTTGTTACAATTTTCAGTTAATAATCAACCTGCTGAAGGTGTGGCAGGTGTGATGCCTTTTACCTTGAGTGACCTAGGTATTAGATCTCCCTCTGCACAAAGGGATACAGATTTGTGAGGGTTCTGCAATCATCTGTCCTCCTAAAACTCACCCGTTCTTCTGATGCAATTTGAAGCAATTTCAAGACTGTATTTAAAAGAGGCTTAGAGTTCCAGTAGTAATAATACTGGGTGTCAAGGCTGAGGCACGTTGGCAGAACATAGCTGGGAAACAGTTTTCGTTCTGCATTGTACTTCACTCTGGCTAGTGTTATAAATCTATTGGTTTAATAATCATTCCTATTCACACAATAAAAGGAGATGTATCTGACTTGATAATTTTTGTTTTAATTTTTTTGGTTTCTAGCTTCAGCTGCTTCTTTTATCTTCACTTTAGCTCTTCATTTATATTCAAGGGAACCTCATTCAAATCCAGCAGGCAATTACACTGTGGTGTAACCATGAATAATATTGCTGTTTACACACATTTAAGATAGCCCATTTCTTGACAGCGAATGATATTATGTAGATTGATACTGTCTATTTTTTTTTAATTCTGTCTGACTTGCTATCCATCTTTCTAGACATTTATGAAATATCTGTCTTCATTGCAATCTTCCATTAAAACTGGATATGATGTTTTATCCAATGATGTATGTTCTGCTAGCTCTTGCAAAGCTGGAGTGCATGCAAGCTGCATAAAGTCACTTATGGAAAGATAAAGTATGGTGAGAGAAAAATCACAAAGAGCTCATCTATGGATAACGTGTGGAAGTCAAAACGTTTTATTAAAGGTAACTTTTCATCATTTAAAAACAAAGAAATACTGAAATCAAGAGGAATTTAATGTATAAAACCTCACAGGTTAGTTAGATGGCTGTAAGTCATTCTTAGGGAAATGTTACA
This sequence comes from Microhierax caerulescens, assembly GCA_035590215.1. Taxonomy (NCBI): domain Eukaryota; kingdom Metazoa; phylum Chordata; class Aves; order Falconiformes; family Falconidae; genus Microhierax; species Microhierax caerulescens. The sequence continues at coordinate 36,222,451 of JAVJGJ010000047.1, read as the reverse complement.
ACAGGCTGCTTACCTTTATTAGTAGTTACAGAGAACAAAATAATAATAATAAAAAAACCCAGTTTTTTTTTTACATGTTTTATGACCTGAGTGAATATGATTTCATGAATTTCAGTTGAGGAAAGTCCCTCCAGGATCAGAATGCAACATTTCTTTCAGCTCAGTACCCATAGAAAAAGTTTAAGAAAAATCTCATGCTAAAATGAAAATCTCTTCCTTACACTTTTTTTTTTTTTTTTAACAATATACCCCTTACCATGCATCAGTCTTACAGAGAATGAAGAGATTGATAATTTTTAATATATTTATATATGCTGCAGTTCCTACTTCTGATTAATGTTGTAAATAAGTTTTCCCATTAAAGAAAAAAAGATGTGTACTTCCAATCTGAAAATAGTTTTTTTAGATTAAGAAACAACCACCAAAACCAAAAATTCATACAAACTGAAAATTAAACAGAAACAGGAACAATATGTCAACAAATTATAAAAATTTATTAAGATCTGCTAAGTGATCCCAGATCACCATAAGTTGATCAGGACTTTCAGAACCCACCACTTGTTACCACTGACCACTTTTGGACAGAAAACTAGGATCAACTATTAATATAGCTTGAAAAAAGAATCTTCACTTTACACTCCTTTTTTGCAGTCAGATGCTCACTCTCCCTTTTCTTTACTACTTTTCTTTTCAGAATGTTTATTGAATGGCACTTTGCTAAAAGAGAGAACAAGAATATTAGTAATGTTATTAAGCCTGCAATTGTCTTACAACCTTGTAGTTTCATTTGCTTAGAAGACAGCACCCACTGGAAAAGGGAAACGATATATGTAGAAATGGAAAGAACTTAACATGCAATTAGGATTTCCCACTTCATATTACTTTAAGACTTTATGTAAATAATGAATAAAATGAAATAAATAAATCTGACATCAAATAGTATGGTAGGACAGAGAATAAAACCTTTTAGGTAATTCTTTTTGTTGAGGTTAGAACAATTACTGCAACACAAGCAACTTGCGCCAGAAGTCAATATTGGGCAAAACAACTCTACCAGAAACTGAGCTCAGCATGCAGACAGCAGTTTGTTGTATTGGGTTAAGGATTCCAGCAAATTCAGATGCTACCCTTTTGATTTAAATAACTCCACATATTTCAAAAAGGTATTTTCTCAGCTAGAGCCCAGTGCCATAAGATGCTTAAGGATATGTTTAGCTTTAAGCCCAGACCCTCTGCCCCTAACTATCAGATAACTGTTATATATAAGGTATGTGCTTAAATACCTTGCTGAGTAAGAGTCATCAGGTGTGAGCTAATCCTTATGGAGGTGAGTAGGAAAGTATCTATAGGATTACATTTGGGAATGGTGCTGCCTCTCCTTGAAATAAATACCTCTAAGGAATCCTGCTGGTATCAGCATGAAGCATTTTACATAGTTTTGTTTAGAATTTACAATGATTTTTAAAATATTAATCCATTTTATATGTCTTTTAGCAATCTGTTTCTCTTCAAGAATCAAGCTCATGCATATAAACTCTTCATGTTACAATTGCCAGCATTATTCAACAAATATCACCACTTTCCCTGTGAAATAGCTGAATAATTGCTTTACATTTACATTTATAAATATTAAGTGACCAGTTCTGTAGTGTAATGAGATTAACAAGCTGTCTCAAGTTGCAGAGTAACTTGTAGGGGTGCTTTTTGTATTTTAATTATAATAGCATTCAACCAGGCCTAGAGTTTACAATTGTCTATGGATGGTAACAATAATACATAATAAAAAGAAATATGGCATTTCTTTGGCTTATAGGAGTTTCTCCCATAGTCTGTCAAGGCAGATGAATTTTCACCTGTACAAATGAGAATAAAAGTGGTGTTTTATGGTCTTGTTTCAGCATACCTCACAACAGTACTAGTACAGACCATGACACTAGTTTACAAAACTGAAGACCATGTTTCTCATACAAACAGCAATAGCAAGGCAAAGCAACATCAAAGAAAGCATTGATAGCAGATAGAAAGCTAGTAGCCAAAACTTAGGTGAAGATCTGGACTGGGTATTGGTTACTTTTTTTAATGTGCACCTTTGGAGTTACATCTGTAGTTTGTATTATTTAAGCCAAAGTATTTCACATTTAAAAAATAAAATACCTGGGAGGAAATAGTTCATGCAAGGAAACAGTATTTTTTGTTTAAATTTTTTAGAAAAGGCTTTAAGGGATAAAATTAAAATAATCACAGTTACTGCTAATTTGAGTTTCCTAATGTGGTCCTCATTTCCTAATGATGAACTCACTGTGAAAAGAATTAACATGCTTGGTTTTTTTCCATTGCAAATGTGAGGTATTTGCAATTAGATTTTTAAACAGTTTTTCAGCTTCATCAGTAAAATGTATACAGGCATGCTTTATAAGTATGACTTTGGGCTATGCTTTTTACATGCACATCTGTACTGTTGATATAAATTCAACTTAGGATTTATTTTATAGTGCTTTTCTCTGTAGTGGGTTAATAGCAATAGCCTGGATTGCTGGAGTTTCCCAAAAGAGGAGAGAAGTCTCTGGTGTCAGTCTCACTAGTTTTTGCAAATGTTTCTGCTGCATCCAAGGGTCTGATGTAGGCAGCAGCCCAGAACTCAAAATCAGACAAAAAAAAAAAATATTGCAGAATTAACCTTCATAGGGTTACCCTCAGAGTACAGAGTGCATGTGGACAACTAACAAATCCCAAACTAGACATTTAAACATATTACTGACATGTACTGTCATAACAGTGGTTACAGTGGTAATTATTAAGAATTTTCACACATGTATTATGATCTTGGCTTAGGCAAATAGGAAGAGAAAGACTCTAGGACACCTTTTTTTCATGCTGTCCTTTGTAGAGTCATAGCAACATTTCCTTAAATATGATTTAGGGCTGGTTTTCAATTACAGTTGTAGCAGTGTATAAGGTTTTCTTATTTTTTTTCTGTTGCCTCCTTCTAATCTTTCTCAGAAGAATCTTTGCTTGGGTAGACAAGTTCACCCTCTGTGCTGTCAAAAGAGTGGGAGGTTACACTTTAAGTTACTCGGTAATGGTTGGAATGTATCTTATGTTTTGTTTGTGGGATTTGTTTTTGTGTAATTTCTACATGCCAGAGCTGTAGGGTTTTGTGTTTGTGATATTGTTACAGTGTGGCTAATTTATTCTCAAATCCTCCTCTTTCTATAATTTTCTTTTTGTCTGGGAAAGCCCACTGATTTAACTAATGAATCTAGTACTGATTTCTGAACAGCTGCTAATAATAAGAAAATTGTCTTGATGGTTATTCTCGAGTCTGGAGAATGAGCATGCAAGCAAGTTGTTGGGTGTTTTTTTTTTTTTTTTTTTTACTTTCCAGGATGTTTGGCTTGTTTGGAGAGCTCTCATGTCAAATCCCTTTTATCTGTAATTACAAAGCATTATGATTTCATCTTGGTGCCAAGGGACAGCAGATGACTGCAGGGAATACTGAAAGCCCATTTAATCTTAAGGCCAACTTTTGGTCACAGTGACATCATTGCCTAAATTCTCAGTGAATTTATCTGTTTGGAGCTTTAACCCTATGCCTGCTTCCCAGGTCTAATTACAGTTTTCTATATGAACTGTACTGGGAGCAATCTTTTCTCTCTTAAATAGTATGGGCTAGACTGTTTGTCCCAGGGAACTGATGGAAAGGTGATTTCCCCCCCACTTTTTAAATTAACTGATACCACAATAAAATAACTGATTTGTCCTAAATGATGTAGGAAGTCCATTTCAGAACTGAAACCTATGCTTTTTGGAAGCCTGATCTTACTTCTTGGTTCAAAACCTTTCCCCTTCCCTTCAGCACTTTTCTACCATTTCAAATGCTTTCTTGGAATTCAGAGGTATGATTTATTCAGGTCATAGCGGTAAGCTGACTTGTAGAGGTAGGTTCTTTCTTTCCTTGCCTCTGAGATCATATCATCAGTTTGGGATGTTATATTGCTGATCAGGATTCTGGCCTTTTAAAGACCATGGCTGGCTCCAAGTAGGGTTACAGAATGAAAGAGCTACTGTCAAATGTATGAATGAAGTTGATATTGGTAATACATAACCACACAGCTAAAATAGTTTTTGCCTCAGGATTGTTACCAGGCAGTCTGTAATGTGTCCAAATATATGTGCTTTTAGCTGTCTGTCTAGGGATTTGCAATGGCAGTGTAACAACACTGAGTTTTGGAGAAACCTCCGATACCTTTATGTTACTAATTACAGCTTTCATCTGCTGCTAATGGGTAAAAGAAATGTGAGAAAAACCTAAACTTTCCTGTCTCATCTTTGCTGTGGGCCTTGAAGAGAAAATAATAGAAGAGTTGTAATGGACTTTCAAAGATCATCTAGAACATCTTTCTTCTTCAAGAAATGTTCAACAATAACTAAGTCATTCTTGACAGAATCAGTTCAATGTTTCTTTAAAACTATTTACAAATGGAAAGTCTACAGCCTCTACATATAATTGCTTATCATTCCATGCCATTCAAAAGGTTTTTCTTCAAATACTTGACTAAATCATGCTTCCACCAACTAGAATTTTTTTCCCTGTCTCCAGTGGCATATATTATTTTCCTCTTTACAGCAACTCTTTACATAGTTGTAATCATGTCTCTCCATAGCTGTCTTTTCTGTAGAATAAAAGGAAGAAATACTCTCTAAAAACCAGTTTAATTTTATCTTGCGTTTTGCTGTTTTCCTTATCTTTGTTATTTCTATTAATCTGACCATTGCTGTTTCTCATTTCTGGAGTTTATAAATTTCTAGATGCTGTTTCCATTAAAACCTTACTCATATGAGTAGAAGGATTACATTACATTACATTAGAACTCAAAACTTTTTGAGAAAAGGTTCCTAGTCCATCATTTCCTACCTTGTCTGTTTTTCACATCCTTATGTTAGTAGTACTTTGCAAATGCCGTTGCTGCTGTGCAGTGTCTGAAATATCTTGGATAATCAAGACCATTTGAATTCCAGTCACATCTTACAAGCACTTGCAGTCCCAAATCGTTCCTTTCTGCAAGTGTACTCTGTAGTCTGTCCTCTAAGTCATGACTGAAAATGCCATTGGTACTGAACCCCTGGAAAATCTTACTCAATGTAACATTTGCATTTTCTTGATGTTGGGTTGACATCCGTTTTACAGCAGTTCCATCTAGACAAGTTGTGAGGGAAAAGGTTTGGAGAGGGTTACAGAGGTGCTGGAGAATTCATGCAGAATCTTCCCATTATGTGATGATGCAGTCCTCTTCTGTTCCCGCTCAGAGTCTTTCCTTCTCTTTTCCCCCAATACTTGTGAAATGAGTTTGTGATTTTTTTTTCCCCTTTCCTGGCATCATTTACTTACTCTGTGAGATGAGCTAAAGACAATAGGAAAATTAGATCACTCTCTTTACATCTGAGGCCCCTTTCCTCACCGATGCTTTTATTCCCCTTGGCTTCACTTTTGCAGTATTCTCACAAATGCTGTGATCCAAATAGTGGAACTAAAGAATTGTTGGAGTCTGCCATCTTCTATTAGGATAATGCTAAAGTCCATTGAGATAAATGATCAAAACTAGATCTTCTAAGTAGTGGCAGAAGGACCTCAACCTTTTAGAGCACAGTGATGGCCTAGGGAGGAGAGGTCTGGCTGAATAGAATTAAAATCCTGGGTGCAATTACTGGCTTTGCTGAGGTGTAAATTGAAGGAAGCCTTGAGACTCATTCAGCATTAGTTCCTGTCTGCTAGGTAATTCTACTTCAAATATAAGGTCTTTGGAGAAGGGTCTGTATTTCTAAAGTATACACAGTGCAAGCAGCTTCATACTGCCATCTAAATCATGATTTATTGTCAGTACTGTCTATATTGTGTCTTCTTAAAATAAAAAAAAAAA
>JAVJGJ010000047.1:36179764-36216433 GCA_035590215.1 Microhierax caerulescens | reverse complement strand
GTTTGTTAAATATCAACAGTCTAGTGTCAATACCAGTGTTTATATATGCCACTCGTTACCTGCATCGCCAGTGGTATAAGCACAGAAGCTGAAGACTCAGAGAATAACCCAGGTTGGAGGGGACATTGAAAGGCCATTTGGTCCAACTTTTCATGGGAAAGGGAGCCTAGATGGGATTGTGTAGCACCCTGCCCATTCACATCTTGAAAATGTCCAGTGGTAGGGATGCTACCATGTCCCTAGGAAGTGCTTCCAGTAATTGATTGTTCTCACTGTAAAATAATTTGTTACTTAATTTGAGATGAGACATATCCCAGTGCAACTTGTGCCCTACTGCCCCCTTGCCTTCTCCATGTGGCTCTTTGGGAGGAGAGAGCCTCCATCTTCTTTATAGCCATTTTTTAAGTAGTAGATTACTACAGTGAGGTCCCCCATGAGCCTTCCCTTCTCCAGGGAGAAAAGACCTAACTCTTTCAGTATTCTGTCTCCACTAGAACTGTTTTATTCTCTGTTCAGTGACTCTTTTTAAAAAAAAGTTATAGAATTTGTGCATAATCTCTCTTCAATCGTCTGTTATGTAACATAAACAACTGTAGTTTTTTTCAGTGTTTTCCTCACAGTTTGTTTTCTCTACACCTCTGTTTATTCATACTTTTTCATACATATCCCTGTGTTTTGCAGATCTTCTGCTTGAGCTGTTATTCTGAAATTTGTATGTCTATGCTGTTGTTCCTACCAATAGTACATAATTGTGTATATGATACTATGCAGTGCATCCATCCTGTTTATTTCATACCACCATGCTGTATGTTCAACACTTCCAATCTTGTTTTGCTTTCCTTTTTTAAGCTGACAGAAGTTACCTGTAAATGTAATACTTTTCCTTACTGACTTAGACAATGGAATACAAACCAATTTTGATATTTTAAAGTAAACTTTTGAAGAATGTTGCTTGGTTCCTCTTTGTGGTTTAGGCTAATTTATCCCACATTTCGCAGATTTCTTATGAAAATGTGACACAAGCCAGAATCAGAAGTCTTGCCCAAAGTGTGTGCTACTTGCCACCTTTTTGATTGGAGACCTTACCGCTAGAAATGAGCAGCTGACTTTTAAGATGTCACTGGTTGAATTCAGGACAGAAATCTGCACTTATGACTGGGATGCTAGAGGAGATACTTTCTGTGCTCACCAATGGAGTGCCAAAAGTCCCTGCTACCACCTCAGTCAGTCCATAGTTTTGGAGGAGAAATGTATAAACCAGCTTTATGGAAGTTCTTCCTCCTGTTGCTGTAATAATGAGATGAAAACAGATGAGAGCAGAGGACTCCTTTCTCTATCACAGCTTCAAGCCTTACATACAGGAATATGCACATGGGGTCTTAGATTCTGGGTGTATGTGAAATAGTCTCCCAAGGAAAGCAGGTATGTTATACAGCTTGAAAATAGTAGAAAACATGATATGGAATAGTATGCTAGGAGATAAGATGCTTTTTATTCCCATCTGTGCTTCAGGGGTTGAATTGGCAGCAAATTCAAAAACCTTTACTAGGCAACAGAAAAGATCAAAAAATATAGTATATGCATAGCAGGGCTTTGGCAGGAGGCAGTGTATGTCCTAACTGGATAATGCAAACAGGTCTGGGGATTAATGTAGAGCATGTACATTCCAAATGTTTTTGGTTTTTGGTTTTTTTTTTCCTGAGATCTCATTCTATGTCAGTTTTTGCAGAATCTTTGTGGACAGTGGATTTTTGACCTCTAGTTAAAACGCCTTTGAATAGAGTTCTCCAGGAGAAGCCCAAACACTCTATTATTTTTCTGGCACTCATTATTGTGTAACATATGGATATGTCCCTCTGCGGAGGTTGTGTTGTCTGTCTCAGCTGCTATTCCACATTGATAAAAATACTGGTTCTCTTCTCACTTGTATATATTAACAGCTTGAGTGTAACTGAACATATATGCCACAGGTTCTGGAGACTTATGATCTCCAAGAGAGAAAAAATACCTCTGTTTGTTATGGTGTCTCTCATGTGGTTCCCTTGTGCAGCTGACAAAGGGGAAATTAGCAGATGGTGTAAAACTTCTGTAGCTATTAACAGGCACCACTATCAATTCTATACTCTTTTTCTTACTGAAGTTTGAGTCACCCCTTAAGTTTTGTAACCTTTCTCTTGATCTAGTGGACATTTTTGATAATCTGTCTTTTCCTCAGTTTACTGTTTGTTGATGGGAATATGGCCATTCTGATATTAACAAACAAAATCTACCAAGCAAACAGAAACAACCAATCAAACCCCAAAGCTAATGCACAGGAGAAAGAAATAAATAACATTGCATCTTTATAAAGTAATGCCCTCTGTCTGCTTAAACATATTAATGCAAGCTTGCTTCTGTTAATGTCAGTAATAGGCTCTTTAGCATTTTGTAATGCTGACAGCATTAGCAGGAGATATTTTACCTGCACACATCTTGCCTGGGTTTGTCTCTTTTTTTCCTTCTTCTTTTCTCATATATGTGTGTATATCAGGTGCAATATATGTTCCTCCCATTTTCAGATAGGATGATAGAAAAGAGTTTTCAAGGCTAATAATTACCGTAATATTTTATGAAGAGTAGCTATGCAGTTTTGTATCTCGTCTGTTTCTGAAACTGTGACCCATCCTAAAAGGTCACTGTTGAAGTGTGAACAAACATAATAGAACATACTGGAAAGTCATTATTGGAAAGTCAACTTCATCTTTCCCCAGAGTTGATTATATGCATTGGCTATATGTCAGCCTCTGTAGTACTTCTGTAAAAGTATTATTATACAGTGGTTGTGGCTCCAAATGTATGTGTATTTTCTTCTTGTTATGAAAAGAAATGGTTAAAATGGCAGAATAGCTTTTGTAGTGTATATAGGAGCTTTTCAAAAAGTAATTGTATCTGTTACTAACCTGTCAAGAAAATGCAGCCCCAAAGATAACTGAACTGTGATTATCAGTAAATTTGGGGGTGATAAAAGAGGCATCTTTGGAGAATGATATCTCACCTAATAAAATCATCAATTAATAATAAAATAAATTGTACACAATGAAGTAACAGCATGAGGAATACCAGTATTTAGTGTGATACTCATTTGGGTAGAAACATGAAAAATATCTTAATATTTAAGCAGCCAAATATTAACTAAAAGTCAAAGAAGCTACAGAGTGTCTAAGGCAGCAGTTTCTAAGAAGCTAGGCAGCAAATTCCAAGGGAATTGGAACAGGACCTCAAAATTCAATACATTTTGATGCTGTTTGTAGGAAGTGATGTTTTATACTTGCACTTTGACTTTATGCAGACTTCAGTACCCTAATGGCTGTAGTAGCCATCTTTCACAAGGATTTTGAACACGCACATTGAACCCAAGCAACAGCCTGTGAGTGGAGTCTTCCCTATTCATTACAAGCTGTGACAAGGTTAGAAGATACCAGGTAGATGAGATCCTGGCAGGATAATTGCATTTTTCTACAAGGCAATGTTGCAGCCCTTATTTTGTTGAACTCCAGTCTCAGCAGTGACTAAATCCAGGAGATCTGTGCAATCCCATGGTGTATCTGCTGCATTTCCTTTCCCATTCCATTTAGTTGGTGTCAGATTGAAAAAAATCACTTGCAGTGGAGCTACAAAAATTTGCATATCAAAGAGTGAAAGTGTGTTGTCTGTGGGTTTTGGTCTTCTGCACACTGACAAGCCTGCCACTAACTCAGCAGTACAGGATCAGGGCCTTTGCTATCGGAGTCATGCTGTACCATGTTGTGTCTTTTGCTGTGTTCAACCGGGAGCCTTTGTTATGAGCACTCTTAGCCTTGTGATTTTTAGGTGCATCTCTTAGAACAGAAAAAACCCCCAAACTCGTAAATCACTGTTAGTAAAAGCCAGAACAGTTTGCTCTGCATGGGCAGACTTGTGCAGAGTCTTGTGTGTAATAGCATATACAAGCTGTCTCTGCCTTAATGGATCCTGTCAAGTTGCTCTCTATCATTCTTAGTATTATCATTCCCCAAACAGTAATGGCAAAATACATTACAGACTTAAAGGACGCTTTTCATCCCTAAAGTTTAGACTGTCTCTTCTTTAGAATGTCACATTCTTTAGTATTTCATTTTCAAAAGCACTAAAGTAAATTAGGGATATAGATCTCATCTTCAGAAGTGATATAAGGCCCTTAAAAAGTAGTGAGGCAGTTAGGTGGATTTTCCAAATCACTGTTACCCTTTCATGGTGTTGCAAACACAAATATTTTAGGGACTGAGGCTCCAAAGCTCAAGCAACTGATGCGGATGTGTCTGTGTGTACACATGTGTACACAGGGTTTTTTTCTGAGACTACTACATTGGTATGGCAGCTGAGAGCCCAAGTGAGGTTCTGGGTGCAAGGGGATGCTCTGGAAGATTGCAGAAGTTCACTGGAGAACATCAGTCCTGAAAATACCATGCAGTTCTCCTGACCTCTTCAAATGGGTGGTGGAAAGCAGTCACTGAACCTGAACATATGGCAAAGCCAGTATCGATCCCTCAGCAGTCCAGTCTATTTTTACGTCTTTCAGTTGCATGATTTCTTTTCATTCTTAGTCTATGAGGGAGTCAACAGGATGTCTCTGTGCTCAGTGCTGTCTCCTGCAGAGTGTGCATGAAAAATCCCTACTAAAGTATAACATGGCCTTGAAAAGACAGAAAAGTAGGCATCATCGAGTTCTCTCCTTACTCCTGTATGGACAAAGCAAAACCTAGTTTCTTTTCACCCATGGCAGGGAAAAAGAGGGCAATTATGATATTTTTGCAATGTTTCTGTCACTTAAAGAAATAGTAAGTAGCAGGCAAAGTGCTCTTTCCCTTGGGGACCAATTACTTCAGGGAATTATATGCACTAACATTGGCAAAAGTCTCTCAAATAATAAGTACTGTGATCAAAATGTTAGTGTAAGGCCAAATACTAGAGAGTGAAAATAAGGCCAACAGCTGCATGCGGTAAAAAGAAGAATGTGCTTCTGCTCAGGGAGTATCAGTGGCTCCACTGACACACCTGCTGCTTGGTAGGACTTGTTTCCTTTACAAAATAACCCTGTCAATGACCACTGAAAAGGCTTGTGATTATTCCCATTTTTTAGTTCTGGTCTGTAGCTGAACCTCAGATTGAGCAGCAGCACTTCCTGACATTCTCTCTTGATTTGAAATCATCACTGTTGATAGCCTATTGTACTCCCAGCCTTATTTATTGTGAAACGCTTGGTGTGCAGGTTCAGAAGACAGTTACCAGCGCAACATCAACCTCTAACAATAAGCAATGATGCTTCTTACAATTTCAAAATAGGTGAAGTTGCTAAGTGAAGGAAGCTGGTGTTGACTTAAACAGCCAAGGTGCAACTGTGTATGTAACAGTGTGAGTGTATTGTTAAAGCCCTGGGCAGACAAAACCAAGAATTCTACCTTTACCACAAAAAACCCAAACCAACAAACCCAACCAAAAAACCCAAAACCACAACCAATACCCCCCCCCCCAATAACAAAAAAAAGAACAAGGCATTTTGCAAAATTGCCCTCAAGTTACCTGAAGAGAAAGATGTAAAGAGCCTCTTCATGCATCTATAAAGTACCAGACTTACTATAGCATTGCTTTGTGCACTTAGGTACAAGTAGCATCTCATTCTTTTATATGAAACCAGAGCGGTGGTGATATATTTGGGTTCTAGACTTATCTCAGCCTCAGATAAGCTTGAATCCATAACTTCTGCTTCCCAGAAAGGGACCACGGGCTCTGAAGGTGATAAATGAAATGAAACTGAAGAGAACACCTCGCTTTTGAAGAAAAGCTATTATCTCACTAGAATCATAGCCTCATAGAATCATTCAGGTTGGAAAAGACCTTTGAGATCAACAAGTCCAACCGTTAACCCAGGTGTGCCAAGTCCATTGCTAAACCATGTCCCTAAGCACCACATCTACGAGTTTTTTTAAATGCGTCCAGGGATGGTGGTTGCACCACCTCCCTGGGCAGCCAGTTCCAATGCTTCACCACCCTTTCTGTGAAGACGTTTTTCCTAATATCCAATTTAAACCTCCCATGGCACAGCTTGAGGCTGTTTCCTCTTGTCCTGTTGCTTATTAATGGGGAGAAGAGACTGACCCCCACCTGCCTACACCCTCCTTTCAAGTAGCTATAGAGAGCGAGAAGGTCCCCCTGAGTCTCATCCAGACTGAACAACTCCAGTGTCCTCAGCCTCTCCTCACAGGACTTGTGCTCCAGCCCCTTGCCAACGCCCTGCCTGGCTCTGGACACGCTCCAGCCCCTCTAAATCCCTCCTGATATGAGTGGCCCAAAACTGAACACAGGATTTGAGGTGTGGCCCTACCAGTGCCTGGTACAGGGGGATGATCATGGCCCTTGTCCTGCTGGCCATGCTAGTTTGGGTACAAGCCAGAATGCTGTTGGCCTTCTTAGCCACCTGGGCACACTGCTGGCTCACATTCAGCTGGCTGCTGACCAGCACCCCCAGGCCCTTTCCCACCAAGCAGCTTCCCAGCCGATCTGCCCCAGCCTGTGGTGCTGCATGGGGCTGGTGTGACCCACGGGCAGGACCCGGCACAAAGAAGAGCCATCCTGGCATGAGGAGAACCTATCCAATGAGCCCCAGCCTGTTCAGGCACTGTCTGTTTGGCAGATTCTGACATAGGTAGAATCCCGAAAACTAGGGTCAGGATTGATTTTCTTCCACTGTCAAAAAGTAATTTGTTGTCGCTGGTGACAAATATGCCTGTCTGAAGTTTTGCTAACCTGGCAGGGCCAGCACAGCTGAACGCCGTGTGTCAGATTCTTCATGGTGCATTTTCTGCAAAGTGTTTACTAGGTCCAATCAGCTGCACTTGTCTGACAGCAGCTTTTGTGCAGATAGATACAGGATATAACTAGTGTGCTAATTTGGTCCTGACTTTCATTAATGCAGCTGGATAGTGAGGAAAAGCCTGAGTTACCGCTCATGTTCCAGATTCAGTTGGCAGACATGAGAACACATCTTACTTGCGGGCTGAGCAAATTTGAGTCTGGAAATCTCTAAAGCATGGAGCATGAATTCCAAGAATTGTTTTTTACAGCCACTTTTCAAATTAAAGCTGTATGTTGGTGTTTACATTGAAAGTTTCCCCCTGGGGTTTTAGCTGTAATAGCATTTGCTGGCTCTTTTTTTTTCCCCATCTGTAGGCTGAGATTAATGTGCTATTATGTCACATTTTTCAAATGAATTGATTTAGTAGTTTAGCATAAAACATTGAATTTTATCTTCCCTCATTAGTCACACTCATCTGCCATTGCCCTCCTAAACATGGTCCTACGCAATGTATACCAGGAGAGCCAGCTGGGCTGATTGTGCAGTTTGCTAGAGCAGAGCATGAGTGCTACAAGAGGTGCACTCTGTGAGTAATAACCCAAGCTGCCAATGACAAATTCACATTGTACAGTCTCTTTCTTCATCTTTTCTAATGTCACCCTTTGACGTTAAGCCTGTTGTTGAGAAAACACTGCTCACGTCTTGGGCAAACATTAAAGATAAGCTTGAGTTTGAATCCTAAGCTGTCAGGATAGACCTCTGTGCTCTTCCATAGGCAGCCTAGTGGGAACTGCAGAATATGGTACAAAGGATCATCTTGTACATCTCTTCAGATGGGTGGCAGCTGAACAGTGATCAGAACCTGATAGGAATGGAATGTAAATGTAACGCATATCTTGTAAACCAAGACAGTGTCATGACTCCAGGTGACTTGGAATAATGCCATTATACACTACATCTTCTGCCAAAGCACCAGTAAATCCATAATTTTATCTACAGTTAGAAGACCTCGCATTTTGTTCTCCCAAACCAGTCTCATTTCTAGAGGATTAGTTACCCAGAATTTTGTGATAGTTTCTGATATTTAATATAGTCAACAGCATTAATAATAGTTTTAACCCTTTAGGATTTTGTTATTGAACTAATACAGGTTTTTATTTTTTTTTTTTAATTGGGATTTTAATGTACTGTGGAAGCTATTTCTTACTGACCATGTAATGGTATTTTAGAAACAATACAGAGAGCAAGCTGCCATTTAACTTTACATGAAGAGGACTTCCATTCAGTCCTTTTTGATTAAACCCAGCTTTCATGCTCAAGTTAGCATGTCACCTTTACTACTATATAGGTATTATATTAATGCTGAAATAAATGACAGAAATTATCTGAAGTCATATATAATCAATAGACACAATAATTTGACTTTCCCATTCACTAAAAAAAAAAAATGCTTATTTTTTAGTAATGTTGTACTCATCCTATTTTCACATTTTCAGCACTGAGTGATATATGAGATGGTATAACCTAATACAATAATGCTTCCTGTCATGACTGTTTTTAGCAAAATAAAATTGTCTATGCCAAATAGGAAGCAGATATAATTACAGTAAAGACTATATTTGTCACTGAAAGTCCTTTGTGTATTCAACTATAGAGACCAGGATTAAATAAAGTGCACAGGATTGTGTGCAAAAGGGATTTGTGGACTAGGTTATTTACCTAGTATCCAAAATTCAATAACCATTCTAGAAGAACAGAGCAAAGCATGAATCTTTTTCCAGATCTATTAAAATCTGAATTCTGAGTCCTGGAGACACCTTGTAGGTAGTGTGGAATGTCAGGAGACTTGATTCTTTATTTATGTAAGTAACCATGTCTTCAGTTTGTGTAAGCTGAGGATCATGCTCAAAAGATGTAGTCATGAGAACAGATGTTTCCAGGGTAAAGAGGTCTAAAATAGATAATCTTTACGCTTTTAAACTCCATATATGGAACATCTTCATTTCTTGGTAATACACGTTTTTGTTTGTAGTGCAGTGCATCTGTGTTAATATCAAAAAGCATTATGGAGGAAATACTTACAGAAACCCAGCACAGTTCTTGTTCATGGTGACAAAAGGATCAGGCTAACATAAGAGAACAAAGCATGCAGAGACACAAAATCTAATGCAGGGGGTTTTTTTTTGGAGTTTTTTTTCACTTATCTGGAAGAACAAAAGCCTATGCAGAGGCACTTCTACTAGTGAAGCAGTGGTCCTTTTTGCCATCCATGATTCCAGTCAGGGATTTGCTGGTGAAACAACATGTGAGTTAGATGGGTTGGTAGTGGAGCTGTAGGAGTGAGTTGTGTCTGCTGTAGGTTAGGCTTGTATTCCACTGGGCTCCCAGGCTTCCCTATGTGTCGCAGGGTTTCCCAGAATTTTTCTGGTGTTGTGGCTGCAATCCATATGTCTCTCCTGAACACCCTGGCAGAATGAAGTTGTTTCTGTAGTTGTGTCTGAGACAGGGAAATGGTCCTGTAACCAAAATGGGACTTTTATGGACTATTTCATGGCACCCATAAAGGCATATAATGAAAATTAGACTTCTCTACTGTTTAAAATGGCTAACACTAGCCACTTCCGAATTGATTTTTTCCCTCTGATAATGTGTCATGACTTCCTAGGAATCATAAATTGTCTAAAGAATTTGTACCAGGTCGTGCACTAAAGTTCATTCTGAAGTTAGGTATCCTGATTCTTCGTTTCTTCTTCTGAAATTCATCCAACATCATTGCAGCAAAGTGAAGAGAAGAAGCTACCCAAACACTCTCCTTTTCTGATGTTCTGTTCTCTATCAGAGTTATGAGCCATTACAAGTACTAAAAGCCTGTAAAGGACTTTTTGTTCCAGCAGATTTGGTACACAGATGTTGTGTACAGGTTTTTCTGTAATGAACATATAAAAACTTTGAAGCGATATACACCAGTGTTTCATCTGTTCTTACTGGGTAGTTCCAATCCTGGGATGCAGCTGAAGCTTATTGCAAGACTCTCATGCATTCCTGAGGACCAGGATCTGACCCTGTGCATTCTTACCTTTTTCTCTTCCTCAAAATAGTAATTAACTAATCAAGAGGCAAAAGCTGTGTGTGGTGCTTGGACACTTACAGGGCACATGAAGATTTGCAGGGCTTGCATGCCTTGTGTGTATTATGTTACATTACGTGTAACAGGTATTGCACATATGTAACGTGCACAACATGATGCAACTTTCCAAAGAACCTGTTTTTCAAATAACTACCAATGGCAGACTCAAATTATCATTTGTGCTTAGATGGATCCCACTGGCTGCAGTGAGAGGCTCCAGAAGCTGTCAGTACTCAAAAAATTGGCCCAATGATACAAGTTCAGGAATGAGCCAGCAAGTTGGATTCACATAGAATCAGTTTTATTGCCAGGTAAGAAATTCATATTAATATAGTGAATACATATGTTTACAAATAAACATTCTTAAAAAACAAACAAACATTTTATTGTAGGAAGTATTATTGGTATCATAAACTCTGTAGTTAACAAGTATTAACACGGGTTTACTTACAGAACATACAGTTACTAAAATATTTTCACATAAAATATGCTCAAGTTACACGAAACCTGTGTGAATTAGAGTGCAGCTTTAATGTGTATCTAAAGCATATGGATTAACAGCAACATTCCATAAAGGGTCAAATTAAGTCAGCCAGTTGTGAAGGCAATAAAGATTAAAGGAATAAAAGTACGAAAGTGGAGAATCTGGGTTGTGTGCAAAGTGTTTGTCCCGTGGGCTTTGTCCACTTCTGATAGTCTTAAAACATATGATCATACAATTTAGCAGCATACTTATGGAGAGATGCCGGTGCTCTCAGGATGCAAATCAATCTCGATATAGCTTAAAAAATGATCTCTCCATTTAATCACATTTCAAATTCTCAGCCCTTGCATCCTTGACTAAGAAGAAGCACTGCCAGTCAGTTGAGTACAGTAAGATATGCCACTTCCAATTCTTCTTACAACATACCAGTTCTCACTCCTCCTTGCATAGTCCTCCAAAACTAATCTCCAGAAGAATAGACAGCTGGTGACAATGCAACTGTAGTAAGATAGCTAGTTAGGATTTAGCCAAATTACTTGTTCCAGGGGAAGGGCAACAATTTAAGTGAAAGACTGAGTGCATTGCCTGCCATCAGGCTGTTGCAGCACCACCATCCCATCTCAACTGTTTATCTCTTTGTGGACGTGCCGAAGCCTTTACAGGCCCAGGACTGCAAGTCTACTACCAGTGCCCAATTCAAGAGTGCTTTTACTCATATGAAAAAGGCAACCTGCTCATCAGAACCACAGTCAAGACCAGGAGTCCAATTGTTTGTTTAGTTTAAACCCAGATCTCTTTGACGTTTGAGGCTAGTTCATTAACCTCTTCCACCAATAGTCCACCAAAAGGGAACACCACTATGGAAAGCCAAATGAGAGAGACAATATACCATATAACATTTAGTTGAACTACAAAGAACTACCATGGCTAAAAGCAAATACAAAATGAGAGACTAGAGGAAAAAGTTTAAATTGGAAAAATGGAGGGGCTAACTAAAGAGTCTTGTCTGTGCAACCGTTGCATGGAGATGTAGTCCAGTTTCCCTTTGGGACAAACAGAGGAGGCTGAGCAGGGCAGAACCCTTGTCATCCTTAGTGAAACAGGAGGAAATAGCTTAAAGGAATGGAGGGTCACTTTGAGAAACAAGACTGTCATTGAACAATAGTAATACAGTAAAGGCACCACCCACGCTTAATTTCAGTCTGAAGCAGTTGAAGATAGGCAAAACATTTAGGTGAAGAAAAAGTCCTGACAGTCTGCAAAGTGAGAATTGTTACCATCTGCCTGAAAACAGGAGGACTGAGAGGGAATATTCTGATGCCCTTACTCCCCCAGCAGCTTTCTGTGTCATATGATATGTCTCTTCTTATATTGGAGGTTCCCAGAAATTTTAAATCAAATGAAGTAAACTGAAATAAAATCTTCTTCTGTTTGTTATCATCCTGCAGAATTCTCTACCAGCCAGAAAGGTCCCATGTGCTCTTAATCATAACAGTCTTCATAAATTCCTTGTGAAAGAGTCTTTTCCCTCATTGTATATATATTTTTTGCGCTTTCTATAGGATGGTGTGAAAGTACAATAATAGCTGTTACGGGTTGTACCAAGAAGTTTGCTCTTGGCTTTTCACAGGTCTAATGATTATTAATAGGTTTTATATAAAATTCCTCTCTGAAATAATATATTACAGTATATTGTTCTCTCTTTCTTCCTCTGTCTCAAGGCAGGAACATAGTGTAACTGTTTAAGCAGACATAAAGTTTCTCTAGATTGTGCTACTTCTCATCATGGATTTTAGTTTCAAGTAAAAAAATTTAGTCACAAGGGTTTGTGTTCCATTGTGAAATACAAATGGAGTTTATAATTCAACCTTCAGTGTGTATTGCTGAATGGTATTAACCCACTCTTCGGCCTACAGTTGGCTGGATACCAAGAGTGTCCAGGTGGAAGTTCTTTCCTTCCTTCCGTTTCCTTTTTTTTTTTTTTATTTTATATTTTTTAATTTATTTTTTTGCCTTTCAGTTGAGTGTTTGTGGTGTGTGTGTGTATTTGCGTGTGGTTTTCAAAGAATTTCATTAAAAAAAAAAAAAAAAAGGACGACAAACTCAAACAGTTACTTCTGTCTTGCTGTTAGTTATGAAGTATGGCTGTGGGCCCAGGTAATGCTGGCTCCGAGTTGTCAGCGGGTCGCTTAACGTTGGGTTTGCCATACCATGCTTCCCCTTGTTTGTGTACGCTTGCCGTCTAAGAGACTGGTCATTGGGATCCCAGGTCTTGTAGTGGGAATTGTAACCTAATGGGTGTGTGTGGATCTTTGCCATTTTGGATTTCTGCCCGTTCTGTTTGGTTAGGCCACTGTCAATGGTGTAAGCTCTGTCTTCATCTAGGCGCACTGGATGGAGTGGCAGGCTCCCCTTGGCAGCGAGTTCTGCAAGATGTCGGCGTTTGGTGTAGAAGTCATCATTGACTTTGTCAGCTATTTGAATTTAAAAGGGGGAGGGACAAAAACATCAGTTGGACACAAGAAAACATTATGCCATTTACAGTACGTCATGCACAGTTACATCTGTGGACTAGATACAGTTACAGGTACATCAGCAGGAGAAATCTATGCCACCTCCCACCCCTTATTTTCACTCTGTAGTATATTTTTGGATGTCATTATGCTAGGCTTTCAAGATATGCAGACAAAAACCTATTGCCCTTTAACAAAAGGCTGTCTCTGCCCCAAATCACTCAGGCCGTGCTGGTATTTACATTATGGGGACAGGTCCTATGAATGCTCATCTCACATAGCATGGGAAGTTTAGGAAGTGGTCAGTATATGGACTTTCTTGGAAATGTTGGACCATCTTGGGATGCCCTGCTGTATGAGAGTACATCTCTTTAAATGCAATGTCTTATGCAGGTGTTTAACAAAGCCAGTTATAAGGTCCGATGGTGTATGAGGTGGACCCATTTCTGTTAAATAATGCCCTAGGGCAAAAGGAAGAATGGGATCTGTTCTTCTAAATGGCTGGAAGTTCACTAATGCTTTATAGGGCTGAAAATACCTCGGGTTGCTGAAGGCTAGGTATTTACCCTGTAATTTTAAAGACAATGAAAATCCTCAATTCCAGGTTCTGACATTGTTTTCTGAGGCCACTGCCACTAAGAAATGCAGGAATAGCCCTGCCAACAAATACTGCATTGCAGTTCTCAAATTAGGATTTTGCCCTCTGTGATTCCCTAGTCAAGTGTCTTCCAATGCATGCTTTTGCTCAAGTTTGGTTGTTGTTATTGCTGGCATTTATATGGCCTTGCTTAAAAGTATGAACTATGCTTAAGGAGCTAACAGCATTCTGCAGCAGTCCAGCAACTCATCTCGATTTTGAGACTGAGTATCAGACTTTTAAGGGGAGCTTAGCTGAATTTAATTTTTTAAGATCTTGCCTTCTATTTAAAGAGGGTTTATTTAACTCCTTCAAAATCCGGATCTTGATTTAAGATAGTGCTAAGTATGTAGATCAACTAACACAGTGGTGTGTTAATCAGTAGTGGTGGGCTTTAAATGTATGATTGTGTCAGCCTGGATTTAACTTTTGCAGTGCCCTGGCTAGATCCATCCATTTTCCTTGAAGCTATGCCATGTAAGGTTTCTCTGCAGAAGTCTTGTAATGTAGCTGTCTGTGCAGCTCAGTGATTCTTGCTTTCATGATGAGTAGGTTTTTAATTCCCTGCACTGCTTTTGTTTATTTTCCCTCTTTTTCTCCCCAGTACTGCTAGGAGGCTTTTGTTGCACTCTGAATTTTCCCCTTCTTTCTGGTTCTGAATTGGATCTTTATGCAAGGCAGTGAAATTGCCATGAGCACCACATTAATCTTCAAGATCAGGCTTCAGTTCTGCATTCCCATTGTCCCGGTCCCTCAACAGGGACAAATATTACCAAAAGCAGTTACTGTTTATCAGCTCATGACACTTTTTGCATAATAACCATGCGACTGGACTTTGCTCTTAAATCCTTAATTTTGTCATTAAAGAGGTATTTCCTTTTCAATGAACTGAAATTGCTCATCTGTGCTGCAAAATTAGGCTTTGTATGTTTTACCCATCTCCATCTGTCTCATTTTTTAATCGATGAGTGAATGCTTTTCTATAGCATACTGGTGTCTTCTGTTTTAAACAAATCACAGAATGTAGATAATGACTTATTCTAATTTCAGTACAGAATGTGCAATTGCAATTACTGATAGACCTGTAATGTGTTACAAAGAGAACTTGCTAAGTTCTGCTTTGATTTTGGGGTGAGTTGTTTCATTTAGAGATCTGTAATCTGAATAATCAAGAAGTTGTACCTATTTCTCCTTGGAAAAGTTTTTTCCAGTTCTAAATGTGGCTTTTCCTTTTAATTTTTTAATATTCACTGAATGCCACAAAATAATACTATATGCAAGTTGAATAAAAACAGGAGGGAAATGCAGTCTGTATTGCTAATTTCTCATTAATCTGTTATCAATAACTGAGAAAAATAGTTGCAGAAAAGCCAGTGTGAATATCCACACAAGTATTTGTCTGTATAAATTTTTATATCAAAGTCACTGCAAGTCAGCTAGTAAAGGGGGCAAGTTTCTGTATCTTATGACTTAGACTTTGCCTATACATGAAAAGTCACACTAGATTATGTAATTTATATTCAGCATAGTTAATTATTTTCAGCTCCTAATTTAGATACATTTGCCTATTTCACATTTGAATTGGTTTGATTTGCATATAAAAATTAATAAATAAACTAATCTCATGTAAGGGTTGAGTAAAATTCTAAGTTTGTACTTTTATCTTAGTTAAACTATAGCAATTTGTCTTACATAACCAAGATCTTTGATGATCAGTTACAAGGTAAATGAATTCTGTTAACAAAGACATAAGTGGTGATGCAGTTATTTAAATAATGACCAAAAATAACAGATATTTGCAATGCCTGATTTTTCATGTGTATCACTTCTGTATGGCAAAGTGAAAAAGGCCACAAGCACAAGCTAATTCCTTAGTTTATTTTTATTTTTCTCACCCTCACCTTTTCCCATTGCCAGCAATGGTTCTCGGTCTCTGAATTTTGTCAGACATTATATATGTTACTCAGATCTCCAAACACATCCAAGTTTGATGTCCTCACAGAAGAGTAAATTGTATTACTCCTGCATATAAACAACACCCCCAGTGTAAAAACTAAGCAAGGAAGAAATTGGCCTCACAAGTATTGTGCCTATGACACATCTGAGAGATTAATTTTGCTCCTGTTACATGTAAAATTTTCAGCTCTTTATTTGTTTCTTATGGAAGATCATACAGAAAGTGGAATTATTAATTCTGTAAATATGGTTACATTAAGTTGCTTTAACTTATTCAGTCCACAGTCCCTTCCTAGGGACTTCCCAAGTGTTGTGTTGAAGAGAAAAACCAGGCTCTGATCTGTAAATCCTCATCAGCGAGGTCAAGCAGAAAGCTGGCAAACATGACAAAGGGCTGATGGCACATGTTTTATGTGGCAGTGACAGTGTGGGGAGCTGCTGTTTGCGTTTGTTCTGATCAGATAATGGTTTGCAGTGTTTTGCCTGAGAATTTCGGATGTATGCCTAGGAGTTAAGTGATCAAAGTGAAAGCCAGGCTCTTTATCTAATGTTTTAACCTCTTTAAAACAGTTTTCTTTCAGCATGCGCACACAGGCTTACACATAGGCACATGTACCAGGATTGAGTGGGGGAAGATACCATTGTAGCATATAAGTAACCAAAAAAGCATCGATAAAATCAAACTGTTCAATTCTTCAAAAGGGCTTTTGGTGAGTCTTGAAGCAGTCCTCATTCTTGCATACTGGCTAGATTACAGGTTTTATAATACCAGTGTGCTATGCCCCGAAGTGAGTGACCTGATGCTAATATAGTGCAGAAACAGTTTTTTTCACTTCTGATTT
Organism: Microhierax caerulescens; assembly: GCA_035590215.1. Lineage (NCBI taxonomy): Eukaryota > Metazoa > Chordata > Aves > Falconiformes > Falconidae > Microhierax > Microhierax caerulescens. Next base: position 36,200,024 of record JAVJGJ010000047.1, on the reverse strand, counting down.
TCAAAGCAGAAGATTCAGAACAGTAATATTGGACATGGTTTTGTAACAAATATTTTCTCAAGAAAAGCATATTTGTAGTGTCCTGATGCCAACTACTTTAAAAATCAACAATGTATCTCAGGAAGTTAATTTTGATTCTTAACCAGCCCCTATAAATATTGTGTGGACTTTAAACATGCAAAGAGACATTTTGGAGTTACAGGATGGATTTATTATGTGACCCTGGGTACATGACTCAACTTCCCTCTGCTTTGGTTTCACCAGCTGTAAAATGAGCTGTTAACACATTGGAGGAGGTAGTTAAGTGTTATGAAGTTTAATAGCTATTTGTAGAGAATACTGAGTTTTCAGATTAAAGGTGCTATAGAAGTGCCTTTTGCATTAGCTTCTGTATATAAATCAGTAAAATAGGATTTAAAGGTATCACTGTCATGTTTGCAAAAGTAGTAAAGAATTAGAATTGCAAAATTGCCAAATGAACAATAGAAAAGAAGGGCTTTAATTCTGAGTGTTATTCTTTATGTTCCCTCCCTCCAGTCTTGGCAGCTAATTATAAAAATGTTCTCAGTTTCAATATTTTTGTAAGGTTTTTACTCCTTTAAGGTAATGCACCCACAAATTTAGTTACTGTTGTAGCTGTTCATCTGGAAAAAATGTTGAAATATGATTTTTTTCCATCCTGTGTGCCTGGGAGGGGGAAGAACTTGGGCTTTTGTTCCTGCTGTGCATGAAATGAATAACTGAAAAAATATAGAAACAGTGTCAGGATCAAAAGCAGGGCTTCTCCCTCCCAGCTGAATACCTTAACTATTAAGCTAAAGAGATGCTTTATCTTCCTTTGTCTTTCTAGACTAATAAATCTTGAATTTTCTTCTTCTCCTCAGCACAAGTTCATCAGGATGTGAGTCTGGGTGGGGACCATCCTACCAGAAGCTGGGATGTACCTTGCTGGGGTGGGGAAAGTAGATTTAAATCCCATTAGTTGAAGCAGTTATACAACCATGAACCTTATCCTCTAAAAAGTGGATCACTCCACTCCTCACTCTTATCTGAGTCCAACAATGCCTTAAAGAAAGTGACCACAACTGTTTGTTTTATTTTGATCTAAACTTTGCCAGTATCAGTGTTAAATGTCTCAGATTGGGACCCATGCCTTATTCCTTGAATTTTGATTTTGAAAGGAGATGGCTACCAAGCTGCTTGGGATAGCAAGGTTATGGGAATGCCTAGGAAAACTTCAGTGAGTTTAGTCTCATTTAGATGAGGTGGCCAGAAAGCAGTGGGCTTTTGATGGTATGTTTTGATTCAAGTTTTACCACTCTGCCTAAATCTTCACTAACAGACAAGATTTAGTCTTTTGCTGATTGATGATGGGTCATGACCAAATTTGGAAGTTTCAGATATTTTTCATAATCCACAGTTATATAACAAAAGCTCATAAACCAGTGAGTTGTTACTAAATATAGAGTAAATTATATGGAGTAAATATATAGTAAGTTTTAGAGTAAATACTATGGATGAAAACATGTTTTCTTAAAAACCAGTGGCAAAAATCCTTGTGGTTGTAACAAGGTTGGAATTTATTATTGCACTTATTTGAGTGCAAGTTGTCTGTGCTAAGCAGTGGCCCTAAAGCTGTGTAATATTGTCCTGCTCACTAAGCTAAGCAGTCTTCAAGGTGGCTGTGTAACCACTTTTGGCATAAAGTTGTGTGAACATGCATTAGCATCAAGTAATGCTTTCTTTTTCTTGTAAAATACTGCAGTTACAACCATTCCTGTGTAGAAAGTACAGCTACATAAGGAGATCCTGGGTAATTCTGAAGTAGTGTTTATTACTCTTTTCCTCATTGACAATCCTCTTCTCTTTGTGGGTCCATGAAATGGCTCTGAATTCTTGCACCACTTCTTACAGCTATGGGAGAAGTGTAGAATCGTAGAAGACAATTATGTCCTACAGATTCTGTGAAAGTAGACACCTAGGAGTGGGAAGAAACCTCTGAAATGAGAGAGGAGAATCCACAAAGGAGTGAGGTCATATAAAAGCTCTAAAGACATTGGGGGGGGGGGGGGGGGGGGAGTTTAAGCGAGAGCTTGCAGTCATAGTCAGAAGATACAAAAATACGTAGGGAACCCTGGTTCTCACTAGGTGCTTCACAGTATTGTTTGTTATCTGGACGTATTTTAAGAACTACTTTGTGAGCTGCAGAGCTTTATTCTAGCCACAAAGAGACTGTATTTCAAGTTTAGGGCTAGAGATACAGAGAGCAAGTCAATGGAAAGTGCTGGGGGATGGGTTAGCAATGAAATTACTACAATGGCACACTGGATAACAGCCGAAATACACCAGCTGCCTGTTTGTAGATGCTTTCTGTGTAACAGTAAAGCTATCCCTATGTAATATTTAACAGTTTACAAGAGGGCTTTGCTTCTAAAGCCATGACTTTGCTAAGACTTTCAGGTAAGTGTAGTTACCTGGAGCTGGGGGAACCTTACATGTCCCTCTGTAATTAATGAAAGTGAAAACTTAAGGAAAGACAAAAGGGTCATGAGTCCTGGCTCTATGGCAAAGCAGGAATTTTGCCCAGGGAAATACTAGGTGGCTGCCTTTGGTGGTGCTGTTGTTGATCCTGTCTGAATGGGTGATTGCTTATTCATTTGCTTTTCTAAGCTGTCTTTGAAGACAGTATGTTCAAAGGCTTCCAAGATACAAGCTAACTCTATGGGAGAGCTTTTGCAGGAGTTCATCTGAAAATCATTTCTACACTAGCACAAGTTTTTTCTTGGGTAAGAGGGAAAAACTAGCATTAACTGAGTTCATATTAGCTGTTGCTAGGTATGAATTTGATACAATAAATTAACTGAGAAGTGTGTTCCATCCAGTAAAACAAATAACTAATGACCTATTTTTAAAATGAAAGGTTTCTTCATGGAGCATAGAAGAATTTGCTTTGCATAACATGAAGTCTGTTGGAAAATAGAATACAGCTGGGTGTTGCAGGTAGACATGATTCTGTTCATATAATGCCAGCAGTGGATAAACAAAATGCTAGCTTTGTATGTGGCCAAGAGGAAGGAATATAGCTACTTCACAGTTGGTGACTGGCTGTTCCCACCTCATGGGCACTGGTGTGGCTGTGTGTAAGGTGGGGCAATTTTAAACCATGCTGAATTCTAAGAAAGGGCAAAGGCCATTTTAAATGATTTTTGTATCTCTCCTCCTCCATTCTTGTATTGAGCTCTCAGAATGTGAAATTCAGCCTGTGGGCTGCAATGCATTGATTTCTGTTCTAGATATTTGCCTTTCTTCCCCCAAAAGTTCTAACACCAGCTTGTCTTTATTTAAGATGTTCTGGAAAGAGAGAAAATATTTTTTATAAAAGTCTGTGGATTCTTTCTCATGATTTTTATTCCCTATTGCTGATTCAGGTAAAGAAAAATACGTAATGCATAGAACCACCCATTAATTACTTTCATAGTTTAGGTAGAACCTACTTTCTGTGATTCCTGTCCTGGCCATCTTTACCACTTTATCTGTTTACTCAGTTCTTATATTGATCTGGCCAGATACCAAGCATGAAAAGACATATCAACCTTTTCTTCTGCAGTCATTGTTTGAAAGGAGCTTGTCCACCTCCAGACACCAGATTGCATTTTGTTTTCCCAGCAAAAAAAAAATATTCTACTTTCATGATATCAGAGATGATGAAACACAAATATGTAGGTCCAAATATTTCTTCTCATCTGTCGACTACTTTCATGACAGTTTCTGAAAGGCTGAAGAGGCCAGAATATTTCTGGGTTTTGAAATGCATTAGGAATGGTTTAGAATAGGAATGTAATTAGACTTGGTAAGCAGAGCCTCCAGTCTCAGCAATGTTCTCTTTATCCACTACAGGCATCAAATGCTGCTGCTTGTCTGGGAATGCTAAGACTTAATTTGATTAACTCCTCAGGCATCAGTCATCATATGTGGTACCTCATGTACAGTGTTACAGTTCCCTGGAACACAAGAGTAGCCACATGTCCATCAGCAGAAGCACCCCTCTTCTGACAGTGTGCCAAAAAAAGCACAGTGCTGCAAAGTCTATTTTTTTCTTTTTCTTTTTACAAACATGTTATTTACTGTGTAAGTTTAGGCAGGTTTCTCCTTGGACATGTAAGACAGCTTTTCTGGTTGGGCTTTGTATACTTGGCTGCCTTGATTTACATAATATTAAATTGCAGCATTTATGATTCAATTTTGCAGAGTGCAGCAGGGATACCATGATTTGGGTTTGGTCAAATACACACATTGTACCTAATACAGTGACACATAATACCTAAACAATGACACACAGAATGGTTGTATCTAACCAGTGTAAAGAAAACCAGAGCTTTTCTGATTTACCAGAATTGGTAGTTTCTGTCAACCTGAAAAAAATGGTGGCTACGTCATGTTAATTAACGTTAAAATAGTAAATGTTTTCAGGAGACCTGAAATCTGTTGCATGCAGATAAAGATCACACTATGTTATATCCTCAAGTGATTTAATGTTTCAAATTCAAGCATCAAGATGTTAAATCGCTGGTACAGTATCATGCAATGTATGGTAAACTTGAGAAGGAAATAAGATTGTCAGTTCTATTCTTAAACCAATGGATGAAATTGTAAAGGAAGTCTAAGGGAATTATGTATTCAAATCTTTGGCACTTCTTTGAAAATGCAGGCAGTGGCTGTCCTGTAACTGTAAATCTGTTTTTTTGGTTTTGGTTTTTTTTTTTTTTTTACTAAAGACCTCTAAGCTCATGTCCTTTCATGGCATCTACAATGGCAAATATATATGAAAAGGCCTGCTGTGAAATATTTATTTTGTTTTGTCTCATTTAGGCATATTTATCAGTTTGAGTTTTATTAGAAACCTTATATATGGTAAGAAAACTTGCCTTTTGAAATAGAAACTGTCTAAGGAGTCATGCTGTCATGCTTAGCTTCTGAATGAAGCATGACTGCAGCATAAACTGATTATAGGAAATGAGGGTTTGGCTTGCTTTCTAAAAATGCTGTCCAAAGCCAAAGAGGTTAACACTTAGGAGACTTGCTTAAAAGGCTTCTTCTACTTCTTCCTTCAGTTATCTTGCTTGCTTTTTCACTGGGTAGTTTTTAATGCTTCTCAAGCAAATCAGGACAAATCTGATTGTGTCAAAAGCTTACAGCAATGCTTCGTACATGAACAATAATGTGGAATTGTTTGTAACCTTTTTGGTTGGTGAGGACCTTCAGTTTGTTTAAGGGCAGGGCTTCCTAACTATTCCAGGAGCACCGCTTCGTTGTACATTTGCAGAGAAACTGTGCAGCCATGTGCAATAACAGGCCCTAGTACCGCAGTCAGTAATTCAGGCAGTCCACACACAGCAGCGTGCCTTGCTCCTGGGAGTGGACCGCAAACCAGGTAGACTGTCCTGGCAGGCTGCACACTGGGTAGTATGTGGGTCACGTTGGAAAAAAAATCACAGTGTTCTGCAATGTGATTCAGCATCTAAAAATGTGTGTTTGTTTTTTCCTTAAGGTGTCAATTTATCTTATTTAATGTTGACTGAAAAAGCTGTTACATTCCTGTCCACGTTTATTTGTAATAACTGTTCTTAGCATGAACCTAATTTCATTTTTTTTCACACATCCCTGTTGGCATTCTTCTGTGTTCTGAATTTCATTTTCAGTTTTAATACTTTTTATTAGATGGTTTTGGGTCTTCTAGTATACTGCTGGTTATAACTCTTAAACATACGTCTCAATCAGCTACAAGTACTTCTAGTTGTGATGATGTAGGAAGCCGCATGAGAACCCAGAAGACCCTTTTCAAGTCTCTAAATGCCTAATTAAGATGTGTTTTTAGTGCTGAAATAAACCTGCACTTTTCTGTCTTTCAACTGACATCATACTAGATTTATGTTATTTTTTCTGAGTATGAATGAGGCCTGAAGGCTTTTTGAATTGCACTGGTTAAATGAAAAAGGTCCTAGTGATGTAATAACTATTTTTTGCAGGAGTTATTTTTATTTGATCTGTTTCTTAACTGCTATAATTTTAAAGAAATTTAGCAATCATTCTGGATTGAAGTTGATTTCTTTTTTTTCTTTTTTTTTTTTTTTTTTAAATTAACTGTGGCATAAGTTTTTTGTATTAGAAACTTATCTTTTATATTATTTTTGCCAGAAGGAATCATTTTCAAGAGAGAGTTATTAAGCAAGACAGAAAGAAAATATAGGAAGTAATTACATAGCTGTACATGCACACATTTCAGTTCTGTTTTTTCTTGTCCTTCTCTCCTTGTCTCCCTCCTATTAGACTGTGTGGCATTTGTATTATTAGTCTTGTGCATAATTGCCAGAGGTTTTCAAATCAGAGATGTGTGTCAAACTGGAAAGAAATAGTGTTCTTTGGCAACTGCCAAACTTGCACTGTCAGAAGAAAATCAGTTTCATAAGGTTTTCATAGAGATTGGGCAAACCCAAAGGCAAAGCAGAACTAATGCCTGCTCTGAACAGATCCCTCTGAATAGCCTTCACATAAAGCAAAAGCATTTGTGTCTGACAGACAGTCAAGGAAGAATCAGTAATGAATCTCTCTTCAATGAATATTTAATCATGCACACACACACGACTTCTGCCATGTCAGTGTTCAGCTCCCACCTCTACCTTTTTTTCCAGGAATTGCAATCATAACCATCACTTGTGAAAATGAGAACCAAAAGCGCTGTGCTGCAGATCTTCCTCCCCCGCTGTAGCAGATCCCTTGCAAGGGAAGGTGAACTTTTCGCAGGAGCACCTTCCATAGCCTAGAAAGCTTTGCAAACTTTCCCACTATAAAAATTACCAATTGTACTTAATATTATCATTAGGATGGGACAGGCTGATATTTTTGTGGTGATTTTTTTGATGCTATAATATCATAGCTACTATATATCAGATTCCCCACCCCCCACAGCTTCTCCTTTCCTCTTATCCTTCTTCAAATAAGCTGTCAGGGAAGGACTTTCAGAAAAATTAACTGTGTGCATTACAAATCACGTTATTGCTCTTCCTCCTTCCATGCCTCAAGCCCTTTGTTATTATAGTATGAGTGTGTAGGAGTAAACCAATGATCTCTGTGGCTTTTATCTGTGTAATTTCTCTCTTAAACACATTTACTGTCTTTAGAACATCCTTTGCAGAACCAAAATAGCAGAGAGATAACTGCTGCTATTTATATTATATTGTTAATAAGGGATTCATTCCTATCAGTTGTCTTACTCTTCCTACTTGGTATTCATGGGTAATTCTGAAGAACATCACACTATGCTGTTGACATATACCATGTACAAAGCTGGAGAGTATTAAAGCTTTTGAGCTTTTGATTTCGGTGAGAATCAAAAACCAGGATTATTTGTTTACTTAAGTAAACTTGACTTGCAACAATGTAATCCTCATACCTGTTTAAAATTACTAAGACAGACCTGAATGTTCATGCCACAAACACTGTAAATGCAACAGACTTGAAAGAAATACTTTAAAAGTCTGTTATCTGCATGGAGATATGAATCTGCAGGCAGATTCTGATGTATTTGAAGAAATAATACTTTCATACAAAATTAAATCCCAATGTGAATCAGTAGAATTATGGGAAAGAAAGTATGAGTATAGGAATTGAAGTCTGTTTCTTACTGAGTTTGCTTACCAAACCCCAAATTCTTAAATTTATTTCTGAATTAAGCATATTGATTGTAGTAGGATTTCAGAGTTATTATACTCTCTGCCTTCACTTCATTATTCTTTGGTTGATTCTTAGGAAAAATTAAATCTAAATCCTACCTTAAAAAGCTACCTCTCATTTTTCACCTTTTGATTTTTAAGAATAAAAAATCCTGGATCAGTCATTATAACCTGATTTATATTTGGATATTTTCAGCATGAAAGACTACTTAATAAATAGAAGTGCTCCCTGAAAGCTTTTAGTTAGAGAAACTGTTTATTTAAGAAAAATATCTTCAATACTTTTCCCCAGAATTCATTCAAAGCTAACATTTTGAAATCATTTAGAATTTCACATCCACGTACTGAGTTTAGAACATTTTCTAACTACTGCAGGTATTTTAAAACGATAATGAACTTAAGATATAGTCTTAAAATCTCAGTTATTTTTTTAAAAAAGTCTATGTGTGGATTTGGGTCACCCCTAAGTTATAGGTTCTGATCATTTTGCACTTCTGAGAACCACTTGCAGGATATCACGTGTTGAACACCTTTATGAAACTTATGATAACCTGTAATAAACTTATGGCAAAGATATTGCTGTAAACGACCTGCACAGCTAATAGTTCAGGATGGAAAAATTAGTGGAGTATGCTCAGAACAACTAGTACCATTGATGTGTAGGCTCAACGGTTGGAATTTTAAAAAGCCACACTTCAGACTAAATCTAGACTTTAGCTGGGATCCCACAGTGTTGCTATTTACCTGCAAGTATTCAGTTTTCTTTTTTTTTTTTTTTTTCTCCTTATCTTTTTCATCAACCTCTGCTCTTAAATAGTGGTTAAAAAAAATGTATTGCAGAATGAGAAGTATGTTTATACACAGATATGTGTTTACAATGCAAAATATAACAGTTGCAGAAAACAATGTTTAAGAAGGGTTGCAGGTGAAAATGCTTAACATTGTTAGACTTTGTCTTCACGTGAGCTCAGCTTTGTTTGTTTGTTCACTTCTATTTAGCCTTATTGCCTAAGTGTGAAGTTTCACTTACTTGTATCTTCAATTTATGTGTAAAAAATCCAGTGCATCATTCATTAATGCTTCATAGGAATAGGTTTGATTAACCCATGCTTGATTTAGATTTACTAGTTTCCTTCCTGTGGCCATCACTGATCTCAATAGATGGAAATAAGCCTGGTTACTGTAAGCTATTTATCTCTGAAGACTGTAGTCTTCAAAGGCATAAGACAAGCAAGAGACAGTAAAAAACCTTGAAATCCTAGCATTCCGTAGCGGTCAGCTGGACTCATGTTACTGTTATTTTAGATCTGCCCATTGTGTGTTATAAAAAGGAGAAATTTACTTCTCGTTTCATTTAGATCTATTATCACATAATAAGGATTTTATAAATAAACTAGTTTCCAGAGAACCAACCTAATTTTTAATGGAAGTGTTTGAGTTCTCTGTGATGTATAACTGATTGTGGAGTGGTGTTTATAATCTGAACTTTTATGACTATTGGCAATGGTTTCATTTTCACTGTTTTAAAATACATGATGGTAACAAGAAAAAATGACTGTTTCTCCATTGTAGGGAATCCAGTGTAGGGAACATGGGTGGAAAGAATATAAATTTCAGGAACAAGAATTAAGTATGCACAGGTTTAAATTTGCTATTTTGGCATAAAATATAGGTTAAGAATTTAATAGATCCTTATAAATATTCTTCAATTCAGACAAAACAAATTCAATATGTGTGAATCCAACCCAGAAAACTGACAGTCCTGAGATAAACCTAAACTAAATGGGCTTGAAGGTCAGGTTTGCTTTCTTTCACTTGTTCAATGTGTTGCTAAAGTCTTAAAAATGAGACAACGTAGATGGAAACTTGTAAGAGCATCTTATTTTGGTGTTAAAACTGCTTCTTGTAAAAGAAAGAGTATTTGCAATTTCCTCCTGGCAGCCTAGATGTTGTTTCTGTTAAGACCAAGAAGGGTATACCTTTTCACAGCTCTGCTTATTTGCTAAAGGATGGCATGGGCAATGGCTGCTTGGGTGCCTGATCACTTAGAGCAGAATTCCCCAGCCTCAGAAAGAATATCACCCTGTAGATTTTATAGTAAAATGTTGTTTCTTTAAAAGGCTGTAAAAGAATGTCAGCGATGTAAATGATCTTGCTCAAGATACTGAGGCTTTGTATGAAAAACATATTTATAATTAAAATATGGCTACTCACTGGAAGAAGAAAGTGTGCCAGATGATAAAATGCGAAAAAATTTGATCAAGACTCCCCAAGCATTTTTTATTTGCCTATGACAGAGTGCCTATGGGTATCAGAAGCTAATTTAGTAAATAACAGAGGAAACAATTAAATGATTTAGTGCAAGCAAGAAAAGGTCTTGAAAGGCTGCACGAGCTGGGCAGGACATGAAGCTTGGGGGGTCTCAGCAGAAGACACAGGTGGGACAAGAGACTTCATCTTGCTGGGAAATGGGAAGGCTGAGGGAAGGGTGCTACAGGGGGGGTGGTAAGGGGAGGCTTGCTGCTTAGTGCTTCTTGGCTTCACTCCTATGCCTGAAGGAGAAGCAAGGATTAAAGTATGAAAGACTTCCTCAACAAATGAACACTCAAAAGCTTCAAATTCTGCAGCCACACTGGGCTATGTAAATAATAATAATAAAAAGATACCAAGCTTTTATGTCATATTTCCTTGAGACAGAACCGTAGTTCCGGTGTTGAATTGGGCAGATTGCCTAGTCTAGCATTATGTGTGACACTGAACATACCTCTAGATATATGAAATCATTAACTGAATCACCCTCTGGATATGAAAAATGATGCATTAATCTGTACTTCCTTGTCTGTTTTCATGGTGTTAAATCCAGGGAGCTACTCCCATGTCCCAGATTTTTTTAATCCATTTTAATGTAACTGCTTATGGAAGTAGTAGCTGAAAATTTCTTTACTCTTTGAAATGAAAGCACAACTCCTTTTAGAGCCTTCCAAAGACACATGAATATTTGCCTGTCAGTGTAACAGTGTGGTTGGTATAGGAGAATAACACAATCATATTGTGCCCAACAATTCTGTAGTTCTACCTTTTCTACAGGTGAATTGTATCAACCCCTGTGAATGCACGGGCAGGCTTTTTTCCCTGTTGTGTGTTTCCATTTTTCCAATTGCAGTATTTTTTTTTTCCAGCCCAGAGCATAATGAGCTATGGGGAATAGTACAGAATCTCATCTGGTGAGAGAGGTATCAGATTCTTAGGGGGCAGTTGTGAAGTCATTTCTATCCTGGTAAGACAGATCTTGTATCAGCATAAGGTTACAATGGTTTTTATGGAAACTGAGGATCTGAAGCTTAAGAGAAGGTACCACTAAATTTCACACCAGGCAGGAGGATGGTTCAAAGATAACATCTTAGAGTTAACCTTATGGTGATCTTCCCCTTTGGATCCTTCTGCGTGTGTAGCTGTAAAGGACAAACAAACCGGACAGTTTTCTCACATGCGTCACCTTTTTGAGGGAGATGTTGCCATGTGCATTGATGCACTTGTGGCCACAATATTTTCTACATAATAACAGTGACCTAAACAGGAGATACTTATTATTCAAGTGTCATATTTGCAGAATCTCACTTTAGAGTTTTGCAGCTGCAAGCAGAGCTTGGAGCACTGTCTAACATTTCCTTTGGGATCAAAGAACTGTGAAGCTCCAAGAAATGCTGGGAGCTATAGACTCAGAGATGTGATTGTGAGTCTTCTGCCAGTTATATCCTCTCCTAGCTTCGCTATATCCAATCAATTAGAATTAATTAGATCTGATTTCATCCTACAGGAGACTACAACTCCCAGCATTACTTGAAGGCTTTCCAGGTCTGAGTTTCAGGGAGTTATTCTGTCTGTTGTTTGGGTTTGGGTTTGGGGGATTTTTTTGGCAAAAATTTAAACTGTCTGATTTATTTCTTCTTAAGTCATGCCCAATCAGTTCCTCAAAGGCTGTGTGTGAGAGAGGGGAAGAAGAAAGTTTATGAAAGAAATATAAAATCATGTTAAACTGTAGAAATACTTATATTCTCAGTTTTCACATGTGTGTCTGTGCACCTCTTCAGCAGCTGAGCAATCCATCTCCCAGTCCTGCAGGGCTTTAGAAAGTTGCATTTGAGGTATTTTTTAATTTTTTCAAGACATTCTAAAGAAAGTTGGTTACTTTGCACTCCCTGAAACTCAGGAAAGAAAATCAACTGTTACTGAGCCAAGCTCACAGTTCAATGTGACTGAATAAACATAACTAATACCTCAGGATAGTGAGACAGTTTGAGCTCTAAGAAACTCTTATTAAGCCACAGGATGGACTCTGACTATTACAGCTCAGCAGAGTGGAATTTGAAGTTGGATTGTTCATGCTTTCCGAATGAGTGTCCACATAATGTGTAGAAAAATTTGTGATGAGCTACCTTTGTATGTCTTGGGACTTGAGTTTTATGAAGGTGTTCAGATACAAGATCTCCATCCACTTGTAGCTTGAGGCATGTCAGGATTGCTTAAGTGAACAATAACCATTTAAGCATGGAGTAAAAACATGGTTGATGAACTGGAAATAAGAATAATTTATGCAGAAAAACCTCTTTCTGCACTTTTCACATAAATAATGAAATACGGCAAAAGCACCAAAGAAAAGTAGGATCATGTCATCTCAGGTGACCAAAAAAATGAAATACCAAAACACTGAGTGGTTTATTGCCACAAAATTTTAAGTGACCACTTTTGGTGGGACTGGTCTTTCAGCTTGTTAACACTTTTCCCTCAAATACAGTCTCTGGCATTCTCTGGTGGGACAAATTTGGCACTGTTGAAAAAAGATTCTCTGGCTCAAAAATGAACAAATAATGAATGAACAGAGTGCACCTATCAGTTAGGCTAGAGATGCTAGGAGATGGAGTGTTTGTCTGTTCTTTCAGGAAGTGTGTGTTGCTCTGTCTCATTTCCAAGGTGTCTTCTATCTTCTGTTGATTATTGTCTGGTGGTGTACGTGTTAAGATAGAAGCAGTGCAAAATTCTGGTGCGGTGAGGGAAAGAGTAAGTAAATCTCAACTCACTGTTACCTTGTTGTGCTCCAAGCACTCATCTAACATAAAATAGGTACAGAATATTCTCATATTATTCAGAGACGTAAATGCCCGTAGGCAGTAAGAGGGAAAGGTGAGTTTGGTCAGTAGCTGCTGGTCAGTACTCTAAGGAATTCTGGAGGCTGCAAGAAATAAATTCCTAACAAGAAATACAGAAAATATCCTCTTCCATAGAGTGTGTAAGGGTTTGGCTGTGCAGTTTGAACTGGTTCACAAAAAATATTTTGTGTTTTAAATAAAATACATCCACATTAGCCTTTTCAACTCTCTTCTCCCCTGTTGTGCTGAATCACTCTGCAATGCACACGTTGCATTGCATACATGCATGAACAGTCCAACTTCAAATTGCACTCTGTTGGAGTCTAGGGTGTAGATTTAAATAGCTTCCTGGGGACCAGCTTGGCCTCACTACCAAGGTATTGGTCATTCCCATTCTGTAGGACAAGGCAAATTAATAGCAATGGCACTGTGGTCTCTTGTTTTCACAAGCGCTTGAGTCTTAGGTACTGAATTTAATGTAGGTCCTGAACATGGTCCAGAATGGAGATCACTGTTAGCTACTTTCCCATGAACTGAATTTTCACAGCAGCAAGTCACTGAGGGATGAGTAGCTTACTTCCAAAATTAGACAGACAAATTTTTAGGACATCTGTGGTTCAGAAGAAAGCAGCTGTGTGGAAAATAATTTAATACTGCCCCTGGTAAAGCATCACTTTTTCAGTTATCTAAACTTTTTACCACTTATGGCCACACTGTGATGAGTGATATTAATGTACTATAGCTATAGTTGCTACAAAGCAATAGCAATACTTCGTCCTCCACCCCCACCCCCCATTAAAGAAGAGAATTAATCACAGTGGACTACACCTGAACAATGGGATCATGCAGAGTAAGAGGCACTTAAATGAATATGGTTTGCCTCAAACACATGGAAAAATACACAGAACATCCCTTATTAAACTTCTGTTGTGGCAAATGAATCCACCCTCCAGCCATTATCAATGAATGCAACGGGAAAGGGAGTACATGCATTCATTAACCTGCCATGGGGATCCGTAAATGCGACTCTGAATGTTAGCATATGAAAAACGCCATTGCCCTGTGACATGAATACCAGGTCAGGGAGAACTCAGTCTATTTGTTCAAAAGATGTTGTCAGGTTCAATTTACACTGGGGGGCCTGATGTAGGCCAGTTGCATTTTCCTCTCAGAGCTCCTACAAAGCCAGTGTGAACTCTGCAATGTGCAGTCTGTCTAGGCTGATGTCAGCATGGTCACAAACCCAGGCCTGGCTGGCATCATGGAAAACAACCTCCTTGTGATCTTGGGATGTACTCAAGAGGTACCTCTGGGGAGAGGCTGAAAGTGGTTAAAACCAGAGCATATTTAACTCTTGCTCCATATGTCCAGACAGAAGGCATGAATGTATAACAGTTCTGCTGAAGAGTTTGGATAACAATGAAGCACTTTTGTACTTTTTTTGTGAAAATTTACTTGAATCTAAAACTTGTCCAATGTGGTCTGAAACCAGTAGGTCTACAGAGGTGGGGGGAAAAGCACAGGAAGATGGTGTAATCCTCCTGGAAGCACATGTCTCTGAAAGTTATGTTTAATTTAGTTTAAAATTCTGAGAGGCATTATACAACTTCTGGAGCTGAAGTGCACAATCTTTCAAGGTTGATTTAACTGTATGGTTATAATCTAGCTGCTTTAAAAACTTGTACTCAGACACCCAAGAAATACCTAAGTTGTAATTTAATAATTTTTTAAAATAAGTACATGCAGTGGCTCTTAGGCAGATGAGAGAAGTTTCATCTCTCATTTTATTATGCTTAAGTACCTTTTTGCTTTGACAATTGGCTTGCCCTAAATTGACATCTGAAAAAGAAGGCTGATAGCAGAGCATAAATCTGTAATAATCACCACATCATTACACACTACCACCTTTTGAAGAAGCAATTGTAAAGCTACTCTGTATTCAAAATGCAGCAGAAAGCTATTAACACTTGTCTTTTATAAACAGATTTTAAAATGCCACATGTAAGAAACAAAATGGCAAGCTAAAACAAGGCTAACTATTTGAGATGGGACTTCAATGTACGTTTTGTTAGAGGTCTGCTATCCTGAAGTTTGGATAAAGGAATGTCAGTTTGCCATGAAAATTTCTGGCATGACAAATACTAGATTCTTAAGTCAGAACGTTCTCAGCTGTTCTGCTGTTTTTCTGAGCTAAATAGCTCTGGCTGGAAATAGGCAGTGTGATACTGCTCTAAATTCATGGGGAAATGATGTTAACATCCATATGTGTAAGCTGAGCAAGGGTTAGCACAAAGCTGTGAATAGACCCCCCTTAGCTCTTCATTTATTGTTGTCTAGTAGGGGCCTGAAATGTAACGTCATAAAGGCTTTCTGTCTTCACATAGCGTGCAGCAGGTATTTACAGCCCCTGAAAAGTATTATCAACTTATGTTTCCAATATGAAAATTATGTCAAAATGTTTACCTACTATTGTCCTTCTCCCTACCCACAACTGTTTCTTTGAGGATGTTCCCCCATTTGCTTAAAATAAAAGTGTATGATACTGATCAGTCACAGAAAGTAGCCACTACCAGGACCTTTATTAGGAGCTTTATGATGCACTAATTATTTGAAATCATAAGGCCTCAGGTTATTCCTTCAGTGACCTACTAATGCGCATCCTGCAGAAAATGTGAAAGCTCTGATTTTGGAAGTGTACAAGTACCTTCTCTTTTTGGAAGTGTTTACCAGGTGTCTAAATTATATGCTTTAAATTTGCAACATACTTGGTGTTTTTCTCTCTCATTTGTTCAGATAGGTATGGAAAATGCAGACCAAAATGCATAGGTAGGCATATTTGGGGCATAAAGAACTAGGGCTGAACACTGTGCATACAACATAGGTGAAACTTGCTGAAAAATGGTGTACAGTAGGTATGGTGTAATTTTGTATGCATATATAAACACACATACATATGATCACTGATTCTTACATGCAATTTTTTTATCACTAATTATAGTCCCCCTGTTAATTTTTAATACATTTGCAACTAACATGATATTCTATATGAAATTTTATCATGAAGTAGTCCAGATGAGCGACACTTTGTTTTTAACTTGGAAGCAGAATGTCAACTGACAACAGCAAAAACAACATACTGATCTAAAGGAGAAGTCATGCGTCCTGCTGCTTACTTACCGACTGCCTTTAGAGAGGCGTACTTGTTAAGCTCTTTGCCTGGGGGCTGTTGCTCATATGGGTTTGTGATCTGTCCCAGGCTGGGGTATGAATGTTGATGTGCCATCTGAGGAAGGAGGGGAGATGTTGGCATGACGTTATTCATCTGTGGCGGATCTGTGTTAAAGAAAATCAACAAGCATTAAGAAAAAAATAAATCAGGCTTAAGGTTTTAACATCATTATCCAGTACAGATTAGACAGGATATGTCATGAGATTTAATGCAACATAACACTATTTACTATGAAGTGGGAGTTTGAGTACAGCAAACCTGTATTTCAAATAGTTAATGGCGTGATTAAAGTCTGACGAATTATTGTAGCAATACATGCTAACTTTCGTATAAAGATCTTTGAACTGAAAAATAGGTTTTCAAAACAGTTGAACACCAACACAAAGGCTGAATTTGCTGCAGCATTAGGATACAAACCGAAACTTGAATTTTATTCCAATGTAGCTTGAATACAGGGCAGTGATATCATTCTGTCTGTGCAGTTATATAGCCAGGATAATTAAAATTAGCTTAGCTAGTCTGCTGCATATATACAGTTAGACACTGCTTTTAATACCAGAACCAGCTCGGTTATTTGCACACTGCAGAGTGTGCACTTTTAGCTCATGAATATCATTAGGTAATTTCTTCAAAGCTCACCCTTTGTCCTTATGTTTTCTCCTTTTCCCTGATGATTGGTATCACAATATCATACCAAGATAAAGTTCTCTGTAGATTACATACCTAAAAGCAGGAGCTAATTACTGCTTAGATACAGTTTTATACCGGCAGTCACCCCACAACCATTCTGGAGTTGATTCGTTCCTTTATAGTAAAGAATACAGCCTGGATACTTTTCTTTCTAAGATATATCATAATTTATTAGTTGTTTTTAACATTTGATTCCAGCTTCTAAAAGGTTTGGTCAGAATTGTATGTTACACTCCATTTGAAAACCTGAATTTCAACAGATTTCAACATGGTCAGCATATCTTTTTTTTTGCTGAGTCTTTCTCCAGGCTGTGTATTCTGAGATATTTGGGCTGATGGCCAATTCTAGAACATTATCATGGCTTCTGGAATCACAGATGAGTGCATTTTTCTCCTGCAAATGAAACCATGGTGCTGGATTGGTGACAATGCACTAAATCCCACAGCATCAAGCACAGGCTTATGATCATGTAGAAAGCAAGCTGAACAGTTAGAGGAAAGGAGGCTCATTGTGATGGAGTGAGTGGACCACCCCACAAGTGCCCAAAGGATCTGGCAGGAGCCAAATAATCCCTGCAGTTTGCCAGGATTTTAAGGGAACTGAGCCTTTCCAAAGCTCATTAATGAAGCTGAATGCATGAGCAGCAGCTCTGAAGTCAGATGAGAGATTTACAGCTAGGAGAGAAAAGGAGAACTAAGGTGTGTTTTAACTTTCTTCTTATTCACCATTGCCGCTGCCTGGTGCGGTCTCTGCCGTTCAGACGGAGGGTGCCCCTGCCTCTGCAGGGCAGTGAAGTCACATTCTCCTACCATGTACACATATAAACAAGTCATGAGGGCACCTCAAGGCAACTCTAGAAAAACGGTGGAAATGCTACCATCTACTAACAGTATGATTCTTCTTGGCTGTTGCTGGTTGTTAATAGGTAACAAACTGTTTGTTGCTAGTAGGCAGAGCTGAACGAGAAATGATTTTCCCACAACAAAAGAATTTTCCGCTAAGTGAGTTTATTTCTTTTACCAAACGAGTGAAATCTGAAGTTGGACTTTTTTTTGCAAATATTGTGTCAGATCAGGAGAAACATTTTATTATGATTGCAAGATTATATATATGTGTATATAAAATAAGGTGGCTCACTCTTAGAAGATAAATGTTATGTTGGATTGAAAACCAGAAACTTTTCTGTTTCAAAATTCCCCCAAAAAGTATTTGAACACTTTTGGAATCTTTTTTGATAGATTTACCTTGAAAGGATAAGTTTTTTAAGTCAACCCTTTCACTGAAACAGTTGTTATTTTAATGAATTTCTATTTTCTAATACATAAAATCTCTCAGTAAGTTTCTGTTCAGCTGTAGTACTGGCATGTCTGATGGAATTAAAGGGAGTGACTCTTCTCTTAGAGCAGAATTAGTGAAATCCTATTCCACTCCCGTTCGATCTCTAGAGTACTACTGAGGAAAGCCTCTTAGCCTAATGGCTTGAACCATAAAATAGCTGACCACTCTTTCCAAACCATCCACATCTTCTAAATATCTCTCTTTTATGGTTGCATCTACAAGCCCACTATTGAGGAGTAGTGCTAGCACAGCCATGTTTTGGTAATGGGGCAGCTCTAAAGATACCAGCATGGGTTGTGCCTTTAATACAAGGAAGGTGTCAAATTTTACCACTACAGACACTACTTTTTTTTTTCTGAGTAGAGCTAAATCAGCACTTTGTGCATGCTACTACTATGAAGTTCACTTGTGGCACTTCTCATTATTCAGTCTATCAAAACATCATGATTTCACTATGATGCAAGTATTCTGAGCACATTGAATAAGGTGTAGTTAACCAGGACTCTACTTAGACCTATCATTTTTACTCAGTCAGCTCTTTAGACATAGTGAAGAAAGTTACCCCAGAAACGTACTGGGGAAAATTAATGAGGTGTACTTCTGTTTATCCAGATGTTCAGTGGCAGACTGTTGTTACTAGGTTGCTGAGTTACTAATGTTGCTGCAGTTTGATTCTTTGAGTGTTTATGAAGATGTAAGGGAGTACATTTTCCATTTCCGGATCATCTTTGCCTTCTCTTGTGTCTTGTTAAAAGCCCAGAACTCTACTGAATTATGAATTTCAAGCAAATTAGTGACTTACTTTCACTGCTGTGCTGACTGCACAGTGCCCCTCACTCATACCCAGATGCTTAAACAAGACTGAGTCATCGCATAGAAGACATTCAAATTACTCATTCAAGTGGCCATTTGCACAAAGTAAATTAAGCAAAAGGCCAAACTCTGACAAAGTGCATTGAACTATATTGAAGACCAATTACAATTTGTAGAGACTCACATTAGAGTGGACTTCTAGGGCCTAAAAGGAAAATCTCAGCTGGATATATACATCAGTCTGATTTTGAATCATACTAAATTTTAGTCAAACTGGCCAAGACTGTTGAATGTTGCATTTGCTTGCAAGCTCACTATACTACTTGTGTTCTGATTCCTCATCTTTGGGTTTCTCAAAATAAGTTAGCAAATGGGTTGCTTAGTTTGTTTTCTCCACACATAGTTAATGTAGCGGTGATGAGTAAATTCACCTGTATTTGGATGCTATTTAGGAAATGTTCATAATGGAAGTAAAAATGATGCAATGCAAATTCTGCAGCAGGACCTGTGACAGGGAGTGTGAGTATAACCACTGGGGGAGCCCAGGCTTGACCCAGGCTTGGCCAGGTGCAATGAGGAGGTTCAAACAGGTCTTGCCTACTCAGCAGCAATCCACATATACTACTAAAAAAAGATATTGGCCTCAGCAGGGTTGTCTTGTAAATACCACCCCAGTCTCAGCAATACCGAATAAGGATTCTCTCAGGAAATAAAGAAATTTGTCTACAACTACTTCACAAGATTTCAATATGAAATTTGAGATTTTTCAGTTTGACATTTTTTCCTGAAATTGGAAAAAAATACTATGTCTTATATTTTGGGGAGCAAATAGTAATCTATTGCATTATTCAAAATATTTTGGGATACAAGGGATTGGTTTCAATTGGAAGCAAGTTTAACTGGAAAAATCCCTGTCAGTTTTATCACTGAACTCTAGTGCCAAGCGAAATCCTTTATACTTATAAACCAGATATTCTGTTTGGTATTTGCAAATTGCTGGCTTTCACTGAATGGGAACAACTTTAACCTGAAAGCTGTGGCTGTGCTGATACTTTACTTTTGGCAACCTGACCCTGGTGCATTGTCCAGCATGGTATTCCATATAACCAGCTGCACTGTGCCACTGCCAATTTATGTATTTATTTTTAAAAGACGGAGAATATGAACATCACAAAGAGTCAAAAAACTGTGCTGCAGCTTCTAGCGTGAATAGTCAGACCTGATTAGTAATGATGATTTTGTAAAAAGCCTGCAATTTTCACAACCTATCTTATTTTCTGCTGAAGCAAGCAAATATGATGCCAGTCTGCTT
>JAVJGJ010000047.1:36163773-36175111 GCA_035590215.1 Microhierax caerulescens | reverse complement strand
GGTTTGGGCTCCTTGTTTCTGGTTAGGCTCCAAGCGTGTAGGAGCAGGTTCTGTGAAATCAGTTGGCTGTTTTACTGCCATCCGAGGAGGGTGGGAGTGGGATATCACTGGCCTTGTGACTAAACTGGCTGGAAGCCTCTCTCTTCTGCGTTTCCCTTGGGCTCCGTGTTGTATCGTCATACTCACATTCTTGTCATATTTTCTGGGCTCTTGCTTAGCAATAGTGCTACAGAGGTTCATTTTCCATGTATATTTTATATTGTGACACCGTATCTCCTTTTATGAAGGTTATTTTTGTGTCCTCTGATGGTTTGCTTTTCCTTCATAATTACTCACAACCTGACAGACTTATAATCCTCTGATAGGATTTGTGACATTGTAATCTTCTCTAGAGCAACCCATTGTGGCTTCACAAACAGAGGATTATAACCTTTAAGGCGGCAATAAGCAGATGAACTCTTGAGATATCAAGACCCTGCTTTAATATCAATTTCCACTGCTTGGGTTGTAGGAGGGCAGGGAGCGGTGATGTGTTCTCACTGCCACCCACATTTCTGGTTTTCTTCATCTTCTTTTGCCTCAAGTAACAGAGTTGAGAAATTAATTAAACCCACCAGTTATACACACTCTGAGCACTGCAAATATCCTTAGCTATGCAAATTAAGAAAAGATAAATTCAGCAAATTTGACTTACACAACTGATTTTTTTTTTTTTTTGCATAGGAGAATGTTCTTTACACTTTCCTATAAGGTATCAGTTCTTTTACAAATCAAATGCTTCTGTACCTTTTCACAACAATAAAAAGAGTCCACCAAGATGTACCACCCAGCTGAGATTCTTTGTTTTGCTCATTTTATCTTTCAATAAAATTACTTTTCTTCCCACAATTAATATACTTTTACTTAATGGGAATGTGCTTGTCATTATAATACTTATTCTAAATGTTTATATGCCTTACTTGTTTATTGTTTTCTCTTACCATAATGGTTATTGATGACCAGTAAGTGTAAATTTTTATGCAGCTTGAATATATTAAAAATGCCCTTACTGCAGGCATTCTACTAGTTTGTCCATTAGCTGTCCCAATATATCAACTGTTTAGAAGGAAAAGACTAGACATAGTGTTTTATAAAAATTCTAAAAGCTAACATGTTACTGACTTAATGTCTTTGTTATTTACTGTTGTGTCTAAGCAGTAACTTAGTGGTCCCCTGCCTATAGCTTGTGAGTAACAAATTGCCTGTGGGATTCTCACACAGTTCATGGTCAAAGGCAATTGAGTTAAGATTTAAGGCAGTGATAGAGTTAAAATGGGAAAGAAGTTGCTCATCATTGTTCCCCTTCAGTCAGCAAAGGTTGAGGACAATTTCACTAACTAATCATCCAACAAATGCAGGATTTGAGAAATAGTTTACTTAAATATATATCTCACCTGAGCATATTCTAGTGGCATATTCTGTCCTGATATACCTGACCCAGCAATGGGGAAGAGTGTGCTTTTTACTTTATGGTATAGTTTAATTTTTTTTTTTGGAGTTTCTTTAGAGATGAAAATGTATCAGTGTGCTACAGTGAAGCTGTAGTATCCAGTTACGGATTCACTTGTGCAAGTCTTAGTTATGGTGGTGTCAGGTTTGTTTTCTTAGTCTGTTACACAAACAAAAGCTCAGAGAAAAAACTCAGAAGGCTGGTGAAGAATTACAGTTCTGTTCTCAGAAAAATAGCCATAATTTGTTATCTTTTAGAATAATAGAGAACAAAATTTACTGATTAGGGAGTAGGATGCGTGTTATCTTGTTGCGCTGAATCACAGAAAATACAAATGGCTGGCTTTTCAAAAGATTATCTCGTTTATCCCATTCTCCTCTCAGGAGGGGTTACCTAATACTCTTGATAGATGTTAGGTCATGTTTTTAAAAAAGTCTCCAGTGAGGGGCTCCACAGCCCACCTCCTCAATCTGCTTCAGTTCTAATGCTATTCTAGTGGTATCCTCACCATTAGAGAACTTCTCCTATTATCTGTTTTGTATTTTCTTTAAGGCTGTTTAAGTCCATTAGTTCTCTTATCCTCCAAGGATATGAAGACCAGATGATTACTATCCCTTGTGCTACAGCATTTTATGTATTTTGCTCAAGGCTTCTAAACCCAAGTCTGCACTACAGAATGGGAATGCTTTCAGTCTTTTCATACAGAATGATTAGAGGTGTCAGAAATCCACCCTTTCTGAACACATCTTTCTTGAGGTTTGGCATCTCATATCTTCTCATATGTCTCATCTCTTGCAGGATCTCTACTTATTTATGCACTCTAGCACACCATTTCTTCTCTGGCATCAGCATGGTGTTGTTTCTGCCATTTCTCCTTCAGTCCCCTTAAAGCCCAGGAATCCTTTTATGTCAGACTGATCTTTACCATCTCATTCCTATCGTGTATTTCTTTAGGTGATTATTCCTATACGTAGAACCTTGCATCTCATTTAATAGGGATGCACATTTAATAGGAATTGTTTTTTCACACCATTTTCCCAGCTTTTTAGGATTTTTAGAATTCTAGTTCTGTCCTTCAAGGCTTTTGAAACCCCTTCCAGCTTGGTGTTGTCCAAAGATGTAGTAAGTGTATGTACACTTTGTCCCCTCGTCCTTCTCGTGAATGAAAATATTGCACAATATTGAGACAGAATAAATCCCTGTGGAGCTCCATTCAGTATATCCTTCCATTTCAGAAAATATGAAGCACCGTGGAGGGGACTATTCTCTGAATGCAGTTTTTAGATGTTGCACTTATCTTCTAGAATCGGTTTCTAAAATAGTATTAAAAATCAAGGTATGATATATCTACAGCTTTCCCCCATCCGAAGGGCCTGTTACATTGTCATGGAAGGAAATTGCTAGGTTTAGCGCCATTTGTTCTTGTTCATTTATTAGTTTTTATTCACGACCATGTTTTGGCTAGATGCAATAAGAAGTTTGATGAATTAATTGTTGATTTCTATTCCTTCCTCCCTTCCTTTCCCTTAATGCTTAATTAATGAATTAAATTATTACTAAATTATTTTAACTGTGTTCTTTCTCCTCTTTTAAGGCTCGACAGCACACTTTTGTTTTTGATAGTTTTACAGAACTTCATCCATTGGGTGAGTTCTGAAAGACAATGGTGCTTAAAGGACTTGAGTCCTTTCCCTAAGTGTGCAGGATGAATCCTTCTGGGCCATCAAGCAGAAACATTATAATTTTTCCAAATGCTCTTGAAACCTGCCCTTCTTGTCCTCAGGTGTGACCCCTCCCTTTTCTGATGCTGATTTTAGTTAGTTTCTTGAAATTATTGCCCTTTTTTAGTGAATACTGAGGCACCGTCTTCTGCAATTTGGTTCTTTGGATCTTCAGATGTTAGCTTGTAATAAACAAAAACTAAAGAAAAATGAAGTATTTTTGAGTCTTATATATAGTTCTCTTTAATCAACACCAAGCCTTATATAAGTGAGCATTTATGTGATCCACAGTAATTTGGATTGGCCCTTGATGTAGAATAATAGATTAACATCTAGCTGCTTAGTTATAATGTTTTCCACATTGCTATTTCAATAACTGCTAGATTCAAATTATTTTTTTATTTAGGGCAATATATATGGGCAAGAGTTTTAGGGGAAAAATTTAGGAAAATTTAGGGAAAAAGACAGCTTCTTTTGAAAAAGAAAATGCTATCTTAGAGGGAGAAAGTAGTATGTTCTTAACTTCTTTCTTATTTTTAGCCCATCTCATTTGCTTTAGGCCTCTGAAGTGAAACTTGAGATATAATAATGCAAGTAGACTAAGTATATCTCTTAAGAGTAAATATAAAGCTGATAAATGTCCAACTAATTTTCTTTAAATCACTTCTAATCATGCAGCCTAGGAAAGATGTTATCATGTTACCTTGCAGATATGCAGTCTGACTATAAGTTATATATCCTATTTACAGAGCTTGACATTCTCACCATAAAGAAAATATACTTTAAACCCCCTATGATTTGAGAAGAGGCACACGTTGTCAGCTGGCAAGGTGCACTGGTCTTTTTCATCGCAGCGTAGTTACCAGTGTGTGGCAGCTGTTTAGGTTATAGCTCTTGCTACGTACTTGACACTGGCCACAAACCAGTTGTTTGTAACTTTCTCATTACTCAGAAATGTTTCCTAGTGTAGCTACTGATGGCATTCCATCAAGAGGTGAAATAACTCTGTTTCATGCTTAGGCGCTAGAGAAAAGAAGAAAGAGAAAATGGAAAAATATGTTTAAAAAAATACTTTCATTTTTGCACTTGAAATAGTGAATTTCAGAAGCTGTCCTGAGAAACAGGGGAAGAATATCTGAATATTTTTTTTTCCTGAAATTATCACCAGGTATTTACTAGGGGAAGGGATGTATTCCTAGGGGGTTTATTTGATTTTAAATTGCTGTTCTGTAAGGAAATGAACATCATATTACTAGATGCCATTTAACTTTAATATTCTAAATAATCTTAAGGATCCCTCAGAAGTATACTATGTGACTTCAGCCTCCCGTTATTTGATCCTATCTACTGATGATGTACATACCAACCTACTGAAGGAAGTGCCAAGTAGATATGAGAGTGGAGGAAAAGGAGCACAGAGAAAATATTTCCATAATCAGGGCAGAGGTAATCCTGTATCAACAGGAATGTTATTGTCCTTTTTAACATTTCAGTAATGTTCCCGTTTTATTTTGAACTTTTGGATTTAAAAGGCAGCTGTGATAGCTGCTGTCTCAACCCTGTGTTATTTTAAGAACCTGTTATGTGTAATTTCTGTGATCAATAACGTCCACGCACATACACTGACGTGCAGCATAAAGATGACCTAGTTCTATTTTTGCATTTTAACGGCCTTTCGTAGACTTGTAACTCTACTGTTAAAGGGACAATGACGAACATACGTTTCAATAAATGAGAAAATCCCATTACTTTGAAGAAGCAAATTTCTATGGCTTCTAAAAGAGTTCAGCCACCTGAACAGAGGTTGTTTACCCATCCTATTACAACCTTTTTGTGAAAACGCAAATATTTTCTTCTAAATAGTCTTTAATGGAAGCAGTTATCAAAATAACTGCAGTAGGCTAGGCACAGGTCATTCTGTTTGTCTGAAAATAAGGCATAACAGGCTACGTTATCATAGCAAGTTGGTTAGTCAAGAATAGTCTTCAAGATACGCAGCTGACATGAAAGGAAAGCTGGAAAAAGCCTCCACCTGTCCGGTGGTAGGTATCAGGATGGATTAGTCATGTAAGGCTGAGTACGTGAGCTTGTGTGAACTGTTGTGCTATGAGTTGTAGATGTACTGCACTTCCTCTTTTCAGCCTGTATGTACATTCACACTGTTGTTATCAGTGCTGCATGTGCTACAGCTAGGACCATTTTTTTCAGACCAGTGTCCCAAGGGCATGCTCATGGCTTATGCACCATCCTTTTTCATCCTGCCATGTCAGAGGTAAATGAGACCTGCAGTTCTCACTGCCAGGGAATTGTCCTGTGCTGCCAGGTTTCTCTCGGAGCCTTTTTTTGTTGCTTGCTTCTCTTCTGTGTTAACCTAAGTTAGACCTTTTTTTGTGTCTTCCTCCTCCCTGTAAACTGTGCAGAGAATGACCACTTGGCTGTGTGGCATCTTCAGCTACGTCTTCTCTTCGCGTTTATAACTGTCTGTGCTACATTTCCCTGAAAAATACCTGCACTGCAAGATGTCTGTGCTATCTCAGAGAGGCAGGAATAAGATATGGATCCACGAAAATATCTTGAGCCTGACTCTTTGGTCTCCACCTTGTATCTGGAGAGCCAAGACAACTGGCTCTGGAGCTATCTATGCTCATCCCCTGCTCTGTTTTGCATTGTTGGTGCTAGTTGAGGTCTCTGCAGGTACCACAGGTGCCCTGGCACAGGCAGAGGTACACTGACTCCAGAGCAGGCTCTGGCACCAACCACTGACCCACAGGCTTGTGAGAGGCCAGCACAGCTGGAGGTAACTGCAGTCTCTTCAGAAATGTAGCTGTAGCCAAAAAGGCAAGACGAGAAAGAACAGTGTCAGCAGTCCTGTCCTCTCCCTGCCGGCTTATCTGGGGGGCTGTTGCTCACCCTGCCTCAGGACAGATTACAGGTACCATCTCACCCCAACCCAGAACTCTCCATCACTGAAGGCATATGTAGAAGTGCTTTTCTGTCCTGGCTGCCAATACTGCCCATCCTGGAAAGATGGCTGGGGAAGGCCTTCTGGGTCCCTTGTTCCACCTCAAACATTTAATCTTCTTTCTTTTCATGGCTATATTTATAGAGGCTGTTACAGCAGGAGGAAGATACACAGTTCTGTCTACATACCACACAGGTTGCTCCCCCTTCTCTGAGAAGCTAAGAAATATATATACCAGCTTTTTTTGGTTCTGAGAAAGAACAACAATGCCAAGCTAGCCTGAAACTGCAGGCACGGGGGTACTTCCGTTCACAGTTGCATCCAGAATGGTCATAAGACACATTTCCCATCCACTATCTTTTCTCCTCTCTTCTCACTTTCATGTTTCTGGTTTGAGAAGACAAAGTTACAGGCATGTGCCACCCTTCTGTGGCATAACAAGAAAGAGAGAGGAAGATGATGAGTCCCTTCTAATTGCTGCCAAGTCAATTTAAAATAAAAGGTGTCCAGCTCTTATGATTATAATATTAATTACCATGGTGTGAATTTACAGTGAAAAAAAATCAGCCGCTGTAAACTACTTGTTGGACAGTTTCTTTTCTTTTCTTTGGATTTTTAATTAATTAATAAAGTCTCTCAGCTGCTAGGTTATTCCTTTTATGGTGTCTATTTGCTTACTGTTCTATTCATTCTTCTCTCTTGCTCATTACAAATTGGTGCATGGTTTAATTTGTAAGTGGAGGCAGAAGTATGAAAATGTAGATCTCATGTTTTGAAAACTCTCTTATTTAGGGTGAGGTTTTGATCAGTGCTCAGGCTAGCCTTTACTTTGTTCCCAGTGAAACTAGGACTTTTCAAGAATAGCAGAATCAGGCAAATTTAGAACACTTCCAAAGCTCTGTCTGCACGTATTTTATGAACACCTACTTAAATGGAGTAAGGCCAATATTTAGAAACTGAATTGCAGTAATTCAGCATATCTTCTGTAGTGATACCTCATCACTGTTTAATTTACGAATGTGTTGCCAATGAATTAGATTCACAGTACCTTTTATATCCTCAACACAGTACATATGCCAGTGTGTTTATTTGCACTCCTAATTCCCACTGTGCCCTAACCTCATGAAGAAGCCCCATACCTCACTGAGAATGTCTCACCCTGTTCTTCTCTTTTGACCTTCCTGCTGAGACCAACTTATTATTAGTTTCTCTTTCAGAGCTGTGTTTGATAATGTGGTCACTGGAAAGTGACTGAGATCAACAACCTTTTTCACAAAAGTCACTGAATAAAAATGAGTTGTTAAATTCATTCTCAGTCCCTTGCAAATGAACATGGGTTTTATTTGCACTGATGCCTTGGAGGTGCCGTGGTTGTTATCCCATGGCAGTTCCCTTAGCTCTCGTTCTGTCTTTCATTAATCCATACGAACATTATGTTGAGCCTGGTATATAACCGCTCTCACTGGTATCTGTATTCATGCAGTATTATTTTTCCTAAATGAGGCAATGTACTAATGACTGACATTTCTGACTTAAGGATTTTACTTCATTCATTTAGTTACAGTCCAAATAAAAAGCTGTTGTTTCACAGCCCTTTACCTTTCAGTGTGGAGTAAGTTGGATGGGTTTACTGAATGTGAGAAACCTTTCAAAACTGGACTTTTTCCCTCTTGATAAATTGATACTCAAACAGAAATACAGGCTGTTGGGTTTCAGTATTTTTTTACAGTGCCACTGCATAAAATGTTAGTTCCTTTAAGAACCGTGATTAGCTGATAAAAAATGATGAATGAGGGACAGAGACAGTTTATTTAGCAGTGATGCTAATTAACAGTACTTTTGAACCCAAGTACATCTTGGCATGAGAAAAATACCCAGGACAGATTTTGAGTGCCTGCCCAATGCTACCTGCCTAAAGTAAAATGTGTCAGAAGGCAGGCTGAATAGGGAAGACGATTTATGTCCCTTTAAATATGACCTTTTGTGTCATTTCTGTCTCCTTATCAGCTGGGCTGTTGCCATCCACTGGTCTTTCACAGTGCCGTTCTTCATCTCAAAAATAAAGTACAGGCCCAAAAGGAAAAGTAAAATTGATGCTTCTATTGGCAGGCATTTCTAGTTACAGCCTATTACTCTGCATACATTATTTTTAATGAATTGCAGAATGCCTCTTTAGCTTTCTCAGAATGTCTTCCAAGAACAAGGCTTTGTGGACTCCTGCCAGGCACACACACGTATGATTTGTATGCTGTCCTTTTCTTTCCTGGTTGGTAGCAAAACTGTTTTGGCAACAGCCTTCCTACACTTCCTTCAATTACGTCTTGCTCTGAAACTTGTAGAAGCCAAAGCTTCAACCTTCTCTGCCCTAGTGTCACATCCAGGCAGGTGCTGAGGGCCCCAGTTTCCAATGGGCTTTCATTTATGACAGCTTGAATGAACAGCCTTGGAAGAACTGAAATTCTAGGCACCCCAATATCAACAGGAGCTGGGTGGGGGGTCAGGTTTTCCTCCCAGGGACTGTTACCCACCTGGAGGGCTTTGCTTGTGAGCAAGAAGCTTCCTGCTCAGCTGACTGAAGCAATGAACTTTCTCCATGTTATAGAGGTTATTATGAAAACTTTCCCATGCAATCTTATTATTATTTATTTATTCCTGATGTGTTATGAATTTACTAGGCCGAAGCTGCTGGAAGCTGTGATATTTGGATGCCTGTGAACTTCCTTTGTGACCAAAGGCTATGTCCTTGTATTAATTCTGTCAGAACTGTTGCTTCTCACAGCATGTTACTGTAAATAACCTCTGTTTACAATAATGGATCATTACTCAAACTTCCCACAGAAACTCAATATGCTGTAAATGTGTTTCCCTCTGCCTTTGTTATATTTTACCTCCAACTTTAAGCAATGCTATTTCAGGAAAATTCTCTCTGTTATATATTTACAGCCAGAAATGTTGCGGTTAATAATTCCTTTCCAGCATAATTAAAGATAAATCACATAGAAATCATTTGATCTTCTTTTCTATATCTTAATTACAGATTTTTGGACCAAGTTCTAATCTTTTATGTAATATTTCTGTGACCTATTAAACAACTGCCATGTTTCACCCAAGGGTGATTCTTGCTGATGGTTTTGCTGATCCCTTTGCTTGATTGGTAGAGTAACCTGCCTCTTTTTCTTTCTTCTCCCAAGAGGAAAACAAGTAGACATTTAGTTTATCAGTAGTAGTGGACTCAGGGTCCATTATGTCAGTTCCTGACTACACCACACCAGCTTTGTGTACTCATGGTGAAGTCACCAAAAGACTTATAATGTAAACAGTATATCTAATATTTTTTTTTAGAAACCCTTCATATACTTCTGCCTGTGTTTTTTTGCATTTGAAGATGGAAAATTGTTCTAATATACCAACATTTTTTCTTTCTAGCTGGTCCATACAAACTTTACAGCAGCTAGCATTTGCTCTTTGCACTGGTCTGGCAGGATGGATTCATGTATGGTTAGAAGCCCAGATATTATTATGAGGCAGCTTAGTAGGAATGTTTCATTTTTTCAATGGAAAAAATGGTTGAAATGTATGATGATATCTTACAGCCTTGTTTTATCAAATAATTGGGAACAAAAATGAAGTGAGACAAAAGTTTATAAGCAAATAAACAGCAATAATGTCTGCAAGACAAAGGGTCTTCCCTTCTGATACAGCACGTTTAGTATTGAGCCTTTCTACATTTAGTACAATCCACACGCAAGGTAATTTTGTAGCCAGCAACTCAGATGACTATATAAGAACTTGTGTTTTTAATGCACAGAAAGTATATGGACAAGTAACCCCCCATTTGATTTCAGCAACAAGATCTTTTTTTATTAAATTCTGAGCCTGGGAGAATCACTTACATCCACAGACAACTACTAATGATTTGATATGTCCTCTAGTGCTTGGGGAAATTCATATCAACCCACCCCAATAAATTAAAAAACCTTTGAAACAGAGTTTGCTTGTTTTTGGTTTTGTTTTTTTTTAAATACCAGTTCTCCTTGCAATTTAGAATGATCAACTGAATATATAAGTTAGATAACATTATATATACAGAAACAGGATTGGGTGTCAGAACAGCTTTTCTTCTGAATACTCCATCTGACTTATGTTGGATTACTGAATGCTCATTAATCCTAAAACTTTCGGAAAAAAATATGAAAAAACCCCAACAGATTATGTATTTACACACTATATATTTCATTGAATGTTATGTATATTAATGATGTAATAGCCACACAGAACATGGAAACTAGAAGTATGTCCAGCTTCTCTCCATATTTTTATTAGGGTTTTTTATTCAAATATTTGCAATGGAAGAAATTTGGATGTTTTTCCAAGCCATAGCAAAATTCTGTAGTTTGCTTGCAATCAGGGTAAAATCAGGAAAGATGTACAAGTCTGAGAGTTTTGTTTCACAAATAAATACCATAAGAATTCCTCCTCTGTGTGTCAACAGTTACTACACTTATTGAAATAAATTACAAGATCTTTTACTCTTCAGATCAGAGACAGACCCAGAAAGCAGATAAATATGTGCTTAACTGCCAATTATGAATCTGTTTGGCCTTGGCAGGACTAAAAATTTAATAGGACTTTTCTACCTCTTCTCTTTGAAATTCAATAAGAAGAGAATAAAGATTTTTCTGTTATAGGGTGGTGATTTTTTTTTTTCCTCATGGGTGGATGAGCACCCTTTGCTTAGCTATTCCTTTTCACAAAATAATAGAGGCACAAAGGGCATTTCTGTAATTTATTATACATGCATCAGTCCACTTGACTAAAGATTGGAGAAAGAACCTGACCTTTATTATGATAAAGGGAATATAAGTGGGGGCAATTTTGATGTAGGCATTCTGTCCTGTAGATGCATATGACTATCTATTTCTCTTAGAATGTTGACTGTTGTCACTTCCTAGCAAGATTTCCTTAAAGAATAATGCTTGTTCGTATCGATACTTGAAATGTGCATTTAAAACAAAGGCTTGAGAGATTTTGCTTAGCTAAAGACAGTACCACTTAAGTGCATCCATAGGAGGGCAACAAAGCTGGTGACAGGGCTGGAAGGCATGTCCTATGAGGAGCAGCTAAGGACTTTGGGCTTGTCTAGTTTGGAGAAAAGGAGGCTGAGGG
>JAVJGJ010000047.1:36145219-36163673 GCA_035590215.1 Microhierax caerulescens | reverse complement strand
AGGGCTGGAAGGCATGTCCTATGAGGAGCAGCTAAGGACTTTGGGCTTGTCTAGTTTGGAGAAAAGGAGGCTGAGGGGCAACTTCATTGCTTTCTACAGCTTCCTGAGGAGGGTGAGTGGGAGGTGGTGATCTCTCCTCCCTGGGACACAGTGACAGGATGCATGGGGATGGTTCAAAGCTGCACCAGGGGAGGTTTAGAGTCTACGTTAGGAAGCATTTGTTTACCATCAGGGTGGTCCAACACTGGAACAGGCTTCTGTGGGAGGTGTTTGAAGCCTCAAGCCTGGCAGTGTTTAAGAGACATTTGTACAATGCTCTTAACAACATGCTTTACCTTTTGGTCAGCCCTGATTTGGTCAAGCCGTTGGACTAGATGATCGTTGCATGTCCCTTCCAACTGAAATAGTCTGGTTTGTTCTATTCTATTCTATTAAGCCTGAAGTTGAGAAAGAGGCAATGAATTAAACAGTTATTTTCCAGAAGTATTTTTTTGCAAGTAAACTATAAATTTTATGCTTCAGGATATTAAGATATGAGGCTTTTCTATGGAGCAAAGGTGAAAACAGGTGCTATGGTTTGTAATAAGTGAGTTATTCTGCTAGCAGCGAGGTTCCTGACTTTTTCTTCATTTTTATAGTAGCCTGCTCAGGAAGACACATTGCTGATGTCATCTAATGTATAACAGGATAACACAAGCAGTATAAAGGGGGTGAGGGTAGGTAAGCAGTATTTTTGCATTTTAAATCTGAACCTGTAAAATCTGAGCTCTGGGCAGGAGTATGTTTGGGTTAGACGGGGCTTTGTGTACGGACATCTCAGCAGGGACAGCTGTCTGGAAGAGCCCAGCACTGGTGGCTCTAAAGCCAAGTCAGCCTGTTCCAAACTGGGTTAGGTACTACACAGAACCATGTGGTGTGTGTAGACACACTATTCATGTGAAGTCCTAGCCTGGATGAGGGCAGGAAGGGACAGGAAGCTTTCACTCATAATATTTTATTTTCCGTATGAGAGTCATTTGATAAAAAGCACTTAAGTACAATGTATTAAGCATCCAAACCCATCCCACACAGGAGCACTGTGCAGACACCTAACTCTTTTTCTGGATAAATACCATATAACTTCAGCCTAATCCCTCATGGTGGATCAATTTCATTGTATGCAGTGGGGTTTGGAGAAAACCCAGGTTTCAGCAATACTACTTACAGGAACTGTTTTCAGGATTCAGCCCTTTGCAGTTCAACCTTCAACCATGCAAACTGATTATGCAGGGAAATAGCCAAGATTGGCATGAGGCACTGGCAAATATGTTATAAAATTTTCATATATCCTCCTCTGAATGGCTTTAGTTCATACCTATTTCTAGGTGGGATTCAATTAAGCGATATCAGAGCCAATATCAACAGCACAAAATGATATAGCTGTACATTGCTGTAAGTAACAGTACACGTTAATAATCTAAATCATTATATTACTTTTGTATGTTATTGTTGTGTTTGTTTCCAAAAGCAGAACTGAAGGAGATATGCTAACCCCCCAAAGTTTTGGCAATTAACGTACATTAGCAGCAGTTGTATGTGAACCAGACAACCACCCACTCCTACATTTGTAGCTCTGTAATACTAAACGTTTTGAAATGAGTTGATATATTATAGCCAGTGATTGTGTATGTGCCTGGTTCATAGAAAATTTCTATTTTGACAGTGTAATGGATTTTACGTGAGAGCATTACTATCAGTAGAAGAAAGGGTTGAAGGCTCTGGATGCTGAAGTCCATTGTTTGCCCACTGTAGTTGCTATACAGACAGCGTTGATTATCTTATCTGTGACTACAACATGAGGGAAACGATCCTTTATAAGGAGTGATTTGAAATAAACTATGGCCACTTTGGTTTTAGGAAGAAAGCCTGATAGATTTACCCTGGTAAAAGAGTAAACTTTTCAAAGCAGGAGTTTTGGCCATATAAGAAAGGCCAGCTTTGACCCTTGGTTAATCAGCAGAGTAGGCGTCTGCAAGTTGCCTGTCCCAGTGGCTTGTTCGCTGTGCTAGAATATGATGCTCCTAGGCTTATATACAGGAAATCTTTAACATTTTAGTGGTGGTGGAGTACAGCTCTAAATGCTGTATGAATGTTATAGTCATAGAAAGAATTAGAAACATCCATAGAAAGAATTAAAAATACATATCCTGGAGGGATTAAGGTAAAAGAAGTGGTTGCTTGGGAAGGTTAGTCACCCTCTCAAGAGCAAGCCAGTTGAATCCTGGATTTAGGTTATGATTTTTTTTTTTTTTTTTTTTTTGAAAGCACCAGAGCTAGAAGTGTTAATAAAAGGTAATAATTCTGTGCAAATACAGAAGACTGTAATTTATGATTTGTTAAATTATTTTCATTTTCCAAAACACCTGATGCTAAAGGAGTCTGTGCTAAAACCTGAAGCTCTGTACTGAAACTTCAGGCCCATGGCTCAACACTGATGAGTCTTGAATGAATTGTTCTGATTTCAAAATGAAATGCAATTAGAACAGCCTGTTGAATATCAACTAAATACAAGTATTGTGACCCTCATGTAAGTAAAAATATTGAGTCTTAATTCTAGCTATGTAAAATTATATCAAATTCAGTTATGAATTGTGAGGGGAAAAATAAGCAGAAATAAATGTCTGTGGGCAATTCAATTATAGTTGCTGCTGGCATTAATGACATTTGATATTCATGGTTTTTTCCCCACTCCTTAATAGCATAAATCATTAGTATGATTTTCATTCTTCAAGAAGGGTAAAATGAGGACTGAAAATGTAAATATTGTAAATTCATGTAAAAGTTTTTCTCTTGTCCTGAGTCTTCAGAAACAGACTGTTTCAAAAGACTCTTAAAGAATGCTGCTGTTTATCTCTTGGTTGTTCTTAGTGTGAAATCCATTGGGCTCTAATCCTGAACACATTAAAGCCCATGGCATCAGGCCTGTGTCCCGAGAATGTGGTACTCTCAGAAGAATGGATTTGCAAGGGGGCCTGATGTGACAGGCATCCATCTCTCATGGAATTTGTGATTTGGAGTCTCAGCTAAAGCTGGGCAGAAATGCTTTCACTAGAGGATGCTGATTTGTGAAGATCAAAGCATTACCCAGGGATAATTTGATTTTAAACAAAGGGTAATGAAAAATGGACAGGTTTTGAGAGTTATATCAGTCTCTGTCAGCTTATCTGCCAAGCACCTCTGCTGCCTGCCCAGCGAGCTGATGGGAAAGTGAAAGCTCAGAGCTGCTCCCCAACTCCCTCATTTTCTGCAGTGCATGTGATGAGCTGCTAAGGAGACAGCTCCAGCTCTTGGCTGTTGTGCAGCTTTCCTGGTGTGCTGGTGTGGCACTGGGATTTTGGCTTTCCAGTTTGCAGCTCCTCAGCAGTTGGCTGCCCAGCTCCACAGCTGTGTCCCATCCAGCAAGGTGCAGGACAGCCAGAGCCTCAGTGCTGGACTGGCTTTTTGCGGAGAGTGCCAAAATACTTACTTTTCATCCAAACCAGAAGTAAACCGAATGCTGAAATTTCAAAACCCTTCCAAGCACAAAGCATAATCTGCTTCCATTACCTTGTTACTCTTGGTTGTAACTGGTTTGGGTTTGTTTCTGGTAGTAAGCAACAGCAAAGGGATGCATTTTCCATCATTACTAAGCAATAACATGTATCCAGAATTTCTCTGTCTTGCAGCTACTACCTTCAAAAAAAAGCCCCAAAGTGCAGAACACAGTCTGGCAAATGCACAGGCAGAACAAAATTCATACGGGCAAAGCTGTATAATCCTGTGAAAGTCTGGTTGCCTGGGAAAAGCATCCTTCAGCAACTGAAGTTCTAATAGGGAATAATTCAGCATTCTGCTGACCTTTCCCAGTTCAGCCTTTATGTAGGAATGAACTGTTTGAAAAATGTTTCTAATTTAGTTGTCACAAACGGACATCAGACTTGTGGCTGATGTGTTTCACAAGTTCATTTTGATTTTTTATAAGCACCAAGCTTGATCCTTATACCATTTCCCATCGTTCTCAGCCGCCTGATCACTTCTATTTCCTCACAAACAAAAGGCTGCTTGAAAAAAAACTATGCATGTGACTGAGATAATGAGGATAATAGAAAGATACTCTTGACAA
The DNA here is from genome assembly GCA_035590215.1 of Microhierax caerulescens. Classification (NCBI taxonomy): domain Eukaryota; kingdom Metazoa; phylum Chordata; class Aves; order Falconiformes; family Falconidae; genus Microhierax; species Microhierax caerulescens. Next base: position 36,159,532 of record JAVJGJ010000047.1, on the reverse strand, counting down.
CTATTGTTGCTTATACGTTCAAAACCAGACCCTGTGTCTGTTCCGGGAACCCCACTGTGCCAAGCTGGTTATGAAGGGGGAAGGATACAGACTTACTGCTTACATGCATATGTACATGAGTGAGAATAATGTCTTTGATCTATATGTTTATAAGCAGCAACAGTGTAGACTGTTTCTTGCTGTACAGAGGAGGGTATGAGACATAATGAAACTGTTCTGACCTATAGAGCTCAATAACAACAGCAATCCAGACTCCAGCTGTAGCTGGTCATTATGTAATGCCACTTGCTCACCGATTTGGACTCCTTTCCAACCAAATTGAGCTCCTGATTTGTAGCAGCTAGCAGGATGGAATAGATTAAATTGTGACAGAGGAAGGAAGCACAAGGTGTGACAGACAATGCCTGGTACCATAAGCCCTCAGACCAACCCGGCCTCCTCCAAGCAGAGAATGAAAAAGACAAATATGAAAGTATCTAAATATCTCAAATCAGATTTTACTACTTGAAAATGTGTGAGACTGCATGTCAGGAGCCCATTGCTTATTAGAAACAAATAATGACAATAGCAAGAAAAAATATTGTGGAGAGGATTCTAAACTAGAAACTGACTTTCTGAGTCTAGTTTTCTAGTTTTACTGATTTACTGAGTTCTTTTCCAAACAATGCTTTCTCACTCAAAGAGTGAGAAAGTACTCTGCCCATATAAAAAACTTTTTCTGTATTTCATTAAAGACAAAGGCATAGTTGGATCATTAAACTTCATTACTTTTAGAGCTAATATAGCACTCCTTTTGTTGCAGACACACTGCAGTGGTAGCAGAGGTTCTTTAAAGCTAGACTTACACATCATGCAGGTGGTTGCTACGAAACATGTCGTTATGCCTGTGGATTAATTACTGTAAGACAGAGAGAATTTCACTGAATCACCCAATACTGCCCTTTCTAGATAGCTCAGTCAAAGGTCATCTCTGTTCTCCTATCACACAGTGTAAAAATGAACCAAAGATTATGCACCAGGGGTGGTATTCTCTCTTGTGAATGGAGCCAACACACAGCACATATGGCAAGAAGGGTTTATTTATACACTGTATAAAGTTTTCAGTGTATTTTGACTGGCATGCCCTAGGCCAGAGTGGTTTTTCTTTCACAGGCCTACAGGAGTAATTTTCAGACACATCATGGGCTCACACGCAGTTAGCAGTGTAGCTGTGTTTAGATGGATGGTTGGAGGTGAATGCTGTCCTCGTGGCACAGAGCGGCCCATGGGAAAGCCCAGGAAGGCTGGGATGGAGCAACAGGTAGATGCGTTGCATTTTGACAGAACTCTGCTCCCCAGAGCCAGAGGAAACGCAGAGGATTACCAGGTTCCTCCTAGCCCTGGGTCACAAGGCCTCAGAGCTGCTCAGACCCTCTCAGACCCTCGTGCCCCGCCACAAGTTCAGCAGCGGCAGAAGGCCCTGTTGAAGGCTACTAATGTGAGGAAGCGCTTGCAGCACACACTGTGCATTGGGAGGGTGATTCAGTCTGTTGGAGCAAATTGTTTCAAGTGATGCAAAGACTGCGCAGCTGAGTGGGAAGGAAGCCAGCTGGGCTTTTTCTTCAACTAACATACACAAGGATATGAGTGTGAGAGTTATTCTGATGGGGTCAGAGTCACAGTAACAAGTATTATGCCTGTTGCAGTGGTGTGAATCTACATTTTGCCCAGTTTCCTTCTTCCACTTCTTTTTAAAAGGAATAATAAGAGAAGAATGGCAGAAAAGAAAGCCATGCAGTGCAACTCTGGGTAGTAAGGCTTTGGTGCAAAGGAACCACAGGAGGTCTTTAGCAAGGCCTCAGAGGAGATGCTGCCCAGTCCTTTTCAGGTTCATTGCCCGTACACTGAGTTTTCTGTCCCTGCCTGGCTGACCCGCTCCAGTGGCTGCTGTGAGGGAGGAAGGAAGGAAATGCAGCTTCCCCACACCTGCTGGGGGCATTGGGAATGCCCGTAAAGAGCAAAAGGTTCCTCTGTTTGCCAGAAATCGTATTTTTTTTTCCCTTACAAATAGCTGATAGGAAGCAGGGGAGGACTGCATTTGTTTCTCCCACATGCTGTATATTTGCAGAAGTATCATATGCTGATGCAAAATACCATTTTATTTCCTTTTTTTTTCATTTCGTTTCTTCCATTAGCTGCAGGTTTTTACACTCAGAATTGCAAACATTCAGCTCTTTATGAAATTACCTTTCTATGAAAAAGAATATAAAAAGGTTTATGAGCATAAACCAAAGCCTCTCTAATTAATACTTCAGGGAAATATTTTTATGGTTTCTTAATGATAGTGTCCTAATATTACGTCTTAAATTATTATATGTTAAATTCCCTGCTACTTTGACTTGACTGATGAATACACAGGAAACATATTCTGTCACCTACAGTAATCATCCCACCTAAAATGGAATTGGTTTCCATATTTACATAATGTGCTGGTGATCTGTATACCCCCTAACTGTACCAGTGTTCATAACCTATTAACCTTTAACAAATTTATCATCATTGTGCTTTCATCCCAGGGATTCCTCTTTATATCCAGACCCTCCAAAAACCACAATGGTAAATTTATGTATTACCAGAGAGATTGTGCTATTTCTATTGAGTATGCCTCTGATTTACAGGCAGTTGTAGACTTAAATGAATATCTGTTTCCTTTAAAACAAAATGAGGGAACATTTCTGTCTCTTTTTTACATGCCCCTTTTTGATACAAGTTGAAATAGTGTAGCCTGCCGTTCAAAACCTCTACTAAATTCAAATGTAGGAGTTTGATTGATTTGTTAGTAACTGTGCATAGAAAGCAAGAAGATGAATTACCCTAGGAAAAACAACCAGAGCAGCCAGCTCCAAGCTGCAGAGGAATTGCCAGGGCAGCAGAGAATAGTCTTCCAAATGCTTTAATAAGGGAGCAGTAGAAAAAGATCAGTAGCTGATTAATCATGTTGCTAGTGTTTTCAGGGACATAGGCTAATAGAGAACCAAATGTTAGGAAAATATGTTTCAAGGGAAGGCCAACAGAAAAATCAGAGGAATGCACCCACTGACAACATTGTGTAGAGATTCAGAAGGAAATAGGAAGGAGAGAAGAGCAAAGAGGGCAACTAATGAAGGAGCAAATGAAAACCACACAAATAATTATTTTTAAAGGTCATAGCAATAAAACAAGAATAAAATGAACAAGAAAATGAAAAAAATAACTCCCTGTTAGTGTGCTTTCTTGTGAACAGCTGTTGTAGGTGTTGGGGGGTTACTTGTAAAGATGAAATGGCAGAGTCATCTTGGTTCTCAATTCATTACATGTAAATTGAATAAATACTGAAAATCTACTCGAACAATGGACTTTGGAAATACTTTTTCATCTTTGACACTGGAATTTCCTAAGTCCTTGCTTGTCAGCTAACTTCTAGAGGCAATTCCTTCTGCATCCCTTCAGGCTGGTCTCCCCTGTTACAGAAACATGAACTGGGAATTTTGGAGGCAAGGTATCACCAAATGCAGGCAGAAATGGCAGGCAGCCAGAGGGAAGAGACTCTTCAGCACATTATATATATATTGAAAATTACCACACTGACACTATCCAGTACCCCTGTGCAGTTGAGACCATTCGGCTTCATGAAGTGCAATAGCTAAAAAACACCAGTTCTGTATCTGACAGAACAGTCATAGTTTCATTTGAAAGATTTAATGAGCTTCATGGTCTTACTGAAGAACAGGAGGGACTTTTTTGTTGTCAGGATGATTTATTAGTAATTGTATCTATTAACATTTTTAAATGTTCAATAATTCCTTCAATATACCTTGTAAATTAATCTTAATAAATATGCAGTAGGAATCAGCTTACTCTAGTAATTGACATTTAACAGCATACAATAGCTATAATTTACAAAGATAACTTCTCAGAGTACTTTAACTCTTAATTAGCCTTAAGGAAAGAGCTAACCCTACAGACAGTTATTTGTTTTTAAGATGTTTAATATGAGAAAATATGCATGAATTTGGTTTTGTAGATTTCTGCAGGGTAAGTTACATGTATGAGAACAACGAGCAAATGGAGAACAGAAGATAGATATATTTTGGCTTTAATCTACTGTGTTTATCACCTCCAAATTCACAACAAGTACAACTTTGATTTTTTTTTTCTCCTTTTCATTAATTTTAAAAAACATATCATTACTTAATTTTACTGTGTGGGTAGACTTTGACTAATGTGAATTGAAGGAGACAAGATTCCCAGCAATTCTCATTCTCTAGTTACAGTGCTCTAGACCAGTATTTAGTGGGGACTCACACATGAGACTGACATATGATGACGGTCATACCGGAGTCTGCAAGGAAGCTATGATTTTAGAGAGAGAGAAATATTCCTTCAGATATCTTGGCCTCATCCCCTAAATATCCTCAAATCTGCTGATACTTCATTTTCACTTCCCAAAATCGCTCTTGATGGTTCTTCAAAACTGATCTAGGGTAACTTCCAAAGAAAACTAGAGATCTCCAGGAGACAGGTTACTTTCAGAGGTATGAATTTCTTGGGGTAATGCAGATACTGAAGATATTATTCTAGCCACATAGAGTTACCCACTAACTGTTGTCTTCAGAAGTTTCAGTCTTATTTCAACTTAACTCATTTAAACAGTCTGTTGCAAAACCTTTGTTCCTAGTGACATTTTAGTTCTTAGTAAATAAAAAACCTTATGCAACTACATCATTGCTATTAATTATTAGACCTCTCACTTCTCCTGTGATTGCTACCTTTTTTGGGCATGTTTTAACAACAGTGACACATCAGAAGACACTTTGACTGAAGTACATAGCAGCCAAATTCAGCTTTCAGATGTTACTGTCTTTTTCTAATATTACCAAGCCAAAATGTTTCATTTTATGTATAAAACTGTATTTACTATGCAAACCCACTTAACCAATAAGCAAAGTAATAATTACTGTCAGATTGCTTAATAATATGACTTCTTTTTTTGTTTGATTCTATTTCTAGTACCTTTAGTTATCTTTTATAAGGTCATGCATCTTCCACATGAGTACTCCTGTATTTTGAGGCTGCATTTCCATTTTGGTGATTTTACTTGTAAACTAACTCTCTTTCCCTCTCTCTCATGCTCCCCCTCTCCCCTTTCCTTCCATTTCTTTCTTTGATTATTTTTTCTGTCCATACTTTGCCAGCTGTGCACAACCATTCAATTTCTGAACTGTCTGTTCCATTTAAAAATAAATAAATGGCAGCACATTCACTTTTGCCTCTTCTCAGCCTCATGTCAGTGAGATTCTCTTCTTGTTGCAATTACGCAGGAGTCTAAAATAAAGTTTTCAGCCTCACACCATTATAATCATTCCCTGCCCACACCAGTTGCTACTTTGATATAGTTCCATGTAATTTAGGTTTTTCCCAGGAAGCGTGAAGTACTGATTCCTTCTACCAGCTCATTTCAAGGTTCAGGGAAATTTGCTCACCCTTAGAGAACACAAGGATATGTTTAAACGGTACAAGGTACATTTCCAGAATGGTGGTTAGGAATTACACATCTCATTAGCAAATAATCGACATTCATCGACACAACTCACTTGCTCCTTGGAAAATGTTTCCTCATAAAACCTTTAATTTGTTGAAGTTGAAAGAGGGCAAACTATGTTAGAGTGCATCTTAGTTTTCCGTGAAAGTCTATGTATGTGCTTGCAAGTTCTGCATCAGCTTTAATCCTGGGTAAATGCTGTCTGCCCTGTCCCTGCTCCTTACCCTGGCCTGTTGGACATATAGATGGCATGGATTCCTTCTCCTACAGCAAGAAGGCACATTGAGGAAAAAGCGTAGTTCTTTTGCCATGTACTTGACTGTACCTAAAATAATACAGAAAGACTTCGTCCATTTTCATTGCACTGCCTGGCCTTCTGCAGAAAATTAAGGAAAGGCTAGGGCTTGGAGGAGGTAGGGAGCTTGCTACTGCATAAGCTGAAAAACAAAAACTGTGAAAAATCATGCCAGGAAAGAAATATTCTTAAATATTAAAAAGGCTTACTGATTAGTGTTCCCCCCACGCCCCAAAACAGAGTTTTTCTGTGTCTTCTTTTGTCATTGAGGTTCTTCTAAAGCTATCAGGGCCAAATACTCCCATCTCTAGTACGAGGTACAGTTCTGTTGCTTCACATTAATGAGGATGCTGAAGGGCAAGAGTTGGTGTACTGCGTTCGTAACTAATGAAGTGGTGTGAAATTTCCATTTTCCACCTGAGACTGTGAACACTGAAGCATAGACTCTCCCGAGACAATCTGCTTGGTGCTCACACTGTGTGGGCTCACGTCATGGGCAGCAGCCCAAGGAATTTTAAATTCTGTTCTCACAGTCATTCTGGACCATGTTTCTCTCATTTCGGTATAGCTAGGTATCAACTCCCATGTAACAGCTTGAATAGATTCTTTGTCAATTCTTGTGTCTGTTGTATCACCCGAGAGAAATCACTTACGCATATTGCTGTAGAGTGTTAGCTTGAACACAGATGAGTTTCTAAGCTGGTGTTGTTGTAAAGGAAAAAGCAGCCTTGATTCTTGATACTATATACAGAAATATTACAGAATGACGAAAAAGATATGCTAAACAAGATTTTTTTATTTTTCTTAGTGGGTTGAGTGACTGTATGGGGGAGGTGTTCTATGAGTCTTTCCATTGGGAAAGGTTCTTAGGCTCATATCATTATACTTGCTTGTATACATCACTTGGTCCTAGCCAAACCAAAAAGATATATTCCCTGGAATTCCATGGGTGTGGTCTAGCACAGTGTTCCTTCATCTAAGATCAGTGGTAATCTTCATTTTAAAACTTGATATGCCAATGTGTGACTGGCCTCCCCCCCAATTGGTATATGTTGTGTCAAACCTAGATTCTTTCTAAAATTTTACTTTATTGATAATTAATATAATGAAAACAGAATAAAATCTCTGAATAGTCCTTCTAAGGAGGAAAGTCTAAGGAGAAGCTTTATGTGGAATGCTAAATCCTTGTAACTCGAAAGATAATAGAGCCTTGCATCTATATGCAGCATCGTGCCCTGATGAAAAACATGTAGTTCTTAGTAAGGTAACCCTGTTTTCTACTGTTGCTTGTAGCTTTGAAATATGGCTACCCAAACATAATAACATATTGAAAAAGGGGGTTTATACTTATAAATATATATGTATATTTAAATCATTAGTCTGTATTCTCTAGAAAAAGAAAGGTGATTTCTGTATACCTTTTCCCCAGTGGGGCTACACAGCCCTTACACTCCTACAATATGAGTTGATAGGTACAGGTATGCATGTTGTAGCAAGCTGAGAAAAACATCATAAATATGAGTTATAACATCTGTGAAGAGACATGGTGAACTGAGATTAACTTCACATCGGCATATAAATTGTCACAAAGCAGAAAAGCATTTCATGGGGCTTGGCACATGTCTAAGTAAGCGGGACAGCCATCTCAAAGTATAAACAATACAAAACAATTGTATGTGAAAAATGCATTACAGAAACACTGAAATTTGCCCTATACCTGCTCTTTTATGTCAGCGTTTGATATTTTTTTTGGCAACAGCAAGTATTGACATTTATATAATCTCTTTACTAGACATTTATTAGATTTCTTAAAGTGAGCATCTTAACAGAGACAGGCAGCCACCCTGTTTGGATAACTGAGCATCTCTCTCCGTTAGTGTAACTCTCCGATTTCCTTATCCTTCTGTCTGATACATTACCTTTTAGGGATAAGATGGACTGCGGGAGTACAGAAAATTTTAAGAGAGTCCTGAAAAGGAAAACATCTTTTCAGCTTCAGGTTTTTTCGAACGAATTATTAAGGTTCAGCATTAGACAATATGCTACCTTTTTTAAAATAAAAACCAAAACCTCTTGGCTGTCAGAAAAAGAGAGCGTGAGGAAGTATAGGTTTTTGTGCGTGTGCTTATTAACAGACTGCAGAGGGGCAGGATGATGGCAGCATGCTTAAACCAAACCAGATTTCAAGAGAGTACAACAGTTTGATTCCTTTTTGGAACAGGCAGTTTATAAACTTGCCAAGGTGTCCCTGCTCTTTATTCTTCCACTGATATCTCTTACATTTGTTTTCTTTGTAATCTCTTTATCTAATTTTTCTTTACTATGTGTGAAAATGAACTTCCTATGTTAAAAATACGTGGATTTAACCATTCTCCCTTGAATGATTGTCTGTGTGCATGTTTCTAAGGCAGGTCCACATGCACTCCTTCGGAAAACCTCTTTCCTTCTAAACCACCTACTTCTGAAAATAAGTTTAATTGCTTAAGTATGGCTGCTGCTTCGTCTACTTGATGGAAGGAAGTGCAAATACTTGCTGTTTAAAAGCAAAAGTGCTCCAGCTGACTGACCTTTGCTCCTGGTGCACCTTTCCTGCTCTTATCAGAAGAGAAGAAAAGTGTATTAGTTTTGCAGATCTAGTAGCCTTCCTAGTCAATTATTGATGACCTCTATACAGGGGTAGGTGAAGCTGTGAAGATGAAAATGCATGATACACAAAGGGCTGCCAAAGGAGAGTGAGTGGGCTAACAACTGAGTCATGGCTCCACTCCTCCCAGCAGTGAATGATCCACTGGTGCCATTGCCTGCTTGGCAGCTACTGCAGTGAACATTGTGATCTCCTCCAGAACTGCATCTACTCGATCTCTGCTTCAACTCCTGCTTGTAAGTGGCACACTAAAGTCAGATATCTGCTATTCTAAAAAGCAAAGATGTTTTAATTTCTAAACCACTGCTTAATAATTGATAAGTGTTTACTGAAGAAGGACTTGACCAGATCAGGAAATGATGGGCCATGCCCACCTATTCTGTGACTACCTAAAAGTTACCATGATAATACAGGTTGGAAGAAGAAGAAATCCTTGCTGGTCTTTTGACATCTGTTATTGAGAAATACGTATTTTATATTGGAGAGATGTATCTTAGTGTCAAAGTACCCACAGCTGTTTGAGTATTAGTTCCCTGATGTATGTGAGTAGAGTTAGAAAAAAAAAAAAAAGTTTTCACATTGTTTTTAGAAAAATGACCTTGTTTCACTCAGTTTTTCTGAGATGAATATGAAGAAACCAGGAACACTGGGAAAAATAGGTACTTAGGCTGTGCCAGCAGTCAGAGACTGATTCACAGTTTTGATAAGGCAATGATTCTGTGGGAGAGGGATTTATCTGCTGTGTGTTTGCACTCCTGATCTTTCCTTCAACTTCAGCGCTGCTCTGCCACCACTCCCTCCAAGTGTCCTGGAAACCCTCAGGCTCTGTGCTCCTAAGAGTTAAATATTCCACCCTCAATCACATAGTAGTGCTTTGTCGTCTAAGTGGATATTGGGTTTTCCAATTTCTAGCATAACTTGTCTCTTGAATTATGTTTAGGTTATCTTTTGGTATATTACTTAACTCTACAAATGCTCTCAAGCAGTTGGACTTTTGCAAAAAATAACAATACAACAGCCTACAATACGGCAGTTGTATTTCTAGCTATAAAGCAATTCTGCTGCTTTACTGAACAAATGGATGGACAGGAGGAACAGTATAGTGAGAGCTAAAGTCTTTTTTGCAGAATGTTTTATGCTTATATGCTTGAATTAATGGCTCTGTGTTTTTTTCTGCCTGCCTGCCTTTTTATGAGTTGAATTAGGGAAGGCATAAAAATATCACGCACTACCTTAAGGGTATTTCTTGTATTTTGTTGTCATTTTTGTCATATATTCTGATATCACATTCTTACCTGAGTCAAGTCCCAGGCTTAACTCAGGTGAATGCTTTATAAGACACGTGTGCAATGGTCATTGCTCTGTGACATTTGGATGATATGAAATTACATGAAAAGTACAGTCTGTCTTCCACTCTCTGGAATGGAAGTTCTTCTTATGGAACCATGTTTAGCCAGGATACCTCACAAATTAGACCTAAAGCTCATACTAATTATTATTATTATTATTATTATTATTATTAGTTAAAATACATTGTTAAAACATTAAACATTAAAGCAAAAAAAAAGCAAAGTTCAATGTAATTGGTAAATCATGCAGATCCATGTCCCAGTGATTTACTTTAATCTCCTTTGTAAAAGAAAGATTACAGCAAAGATAATATATGTGAGAAATACAAGGAGCCCATCCACTGTTAGATGTCGATGCAGATGTATCAACAGCTGTCTCCTATCTGTGTTGCATCCACTCTCTGCATTATCTTTAGTGTTTTTCCAGCTAACACAGAATCAACACTGCTGCTCCAATGGAGCCTGAGTCAGAAGAATCTAGTTACCTTGTTAACCATGTGCACTCCCTAAGGCTTTGTTAAAAAAGGAGTCCTTTTGAATTGTGGTGGTTTTAATGCATAAAATATGCTTCAAGTAACGCATTAATATTTTCTTTTCTATCTTATTTTTAAAGAAAAGTACAGAATGCCAAGTTGTTACAATATGTTACAGAATATATCGATGTTTTTCTGTGTTTTGGTACTACAACAGCTGAAAAACCAAAGATCAGAAATAATGCTTGTTTCATTGTAAGTTCCTCAGAAAAAAAAAAAAAAACAAAACAAAAAACTACTGAATTTATAATTAAGGCAAAACTGTAACAAATCATAATGCTTTTAAGAATTATTGTTTTCTTTCTTTGAAGACAAAAATTATACCAGAAGAGAATTTAAATCTGATGCTTGCATTCATAAAATACAGTGTAGTTTCACTGGCTGCATAGGTCTAAATACATGAAGCAGGCCAGGGTTTAAGGGCCTGATGCCAAAAGCAAACATTCAATCCTGCAAATGCTTGTTGATTAGAGTGCTTCCCATACACATCCCCTTACCACACTGAGGGTTTCTTCCAGGGAATATGCACCGAAGGGTGTAATCGTAGTGCTACTCGTCTCTGCGTGGTTCCAACCCAAGCAAGGCAAAGGCGCAAACTCTTTTCTCAAGATTAGCAAGGAGCAGAAGTTACCTCCCTGACCAGTCTATCTTGTATCCCAAAGGTGATGTGTAAAGCAGAGCAGCTTGCCTGGCGTTCCCCTCCACAACCCCACACCCACCCCTCCAGAAAAAAAGGACAAACACAAAACATCTACTAGGGATCCCTGAGAGGTAGAGTTAGGGAGGCAGAAGACTCAGCCCTGCAAGGCAGGAAAGCCCAACTACTTCAATAAACCTCTATTTACTATAGTGAGAAATATTAATCAGAATTAAAAAAATCCACCAAAACCTACCATCCAATTAAAAATAACCCTTGCCTGTCACTAATTTAGTGGATAATTATACAATTATAAATGTGGGAAATGTTACTAGAATTAGATTAGGGAAATGTCACTTAACAGAGTAAGAGTCTCCTGGTGAGTCTGTATGGGCAGGCAGTGAAGTGCCCTATCCCTGTCCCTTGGCGCGTTGCTGACTGCCAGCGGAGAACCCCAAGGGCAGTTTGGGGGTTTCATCCCAGACATATCACACAGCATTATTCCAGGGCATAAATTGTATGTGCTAGTGTGGCTATCTTGTGAGAAATAGTGCACTGGCACTCTACAAATCTGAGTCAAGTAGTCTCTATATTTAGTTGGTTAAATATAGCAGTAAAGTCAACTGGGAAATCTTAAGCTCTGCTGTGGAGAGCAGAGCTATTAAGAAGCCACACAGCTGTGGCATATAAAACAGCGATATGCTCACCCATTGGACCTTTGTCTCATTTGCTCAGCTACCCAAATTTACAGTAAAACCACAGTATTTTGTGTGTTTGTTCATATGATCTTATTATTGAATATGTTCCTTGAGAAATCATCTGTCGAGCCAAGTGGCCATCCAGAGGACGCTGGTTAGCCTGGACAGCGACACCATAAGCATCTTCTGTTCATATGCCTCAGTCACAGAAGTGCCACATGCTACAAAAGATTGAGAAGGGCTCTTGCTGAGGACTAGGGATATTATTGATTTCCTTGATGACAGAGGCAATCAGGATGTTTGTGCAATGTGTGTATTTGACAAATAAGAGCCACAGGGGTGTTTAAGTTGCAGTAGCAGAGAGACTCCATCTGCTTTACAAATTTCATAACATCGATACAGAATGTGCACAAACTGCTCCCCAAATGCTACTAGTTGCCAAACATAGTTATTGTAAGTGGTGGTAAAGACTTATAATCATCATGTATTACCAAGCCCTTATATTTTTATAGGAGACAGAAATAAATGGCAAATTTCCTCAGATTTGATTTTGATGCCCATTTGAGGATGACATTTACCTAGTTGGCTATAGCCACTTAAATCTGAAACTCCTCCACTGAAAGGACGGCATATTAATTTCCAAATGGCTGTGTTTTGCATTCTTGCTTTTCTGAAAGATATGTCAGATAATCAATGTGCTCCCTGAGAGAGATCAGTGCATCTTAGCAACCAGAAACTTCAGCACTTGTAATAATTTGAATACTGGTCCTCAGTATCACTCAGAAAAGTTTATTCAACCTACACAGAACTTCTGAAAAACAAATGTTGCAGTTTCACATCAATTTCTGTGAAAGCAAGTTCTCTGCCATACCTCTCCTGAGATCCAGACTGGACTTCTGGAGTGCTTGTTGGGAAATAAATCTGTTCTCATCAAATAGTTAATTGATATATGTGGCATTTTTCATAAGCATTTTTTTTCTTTAGCTATTTTCACATCTACATTCCTTGCACTTGTTTATTCACCCTGAGCTGTGTGTTAAGATTAACTTGCTATCTTAGCTAATGCACAAGGAGCGTAACTGCCTGTTTCCCATGGTTCATTTTTGAAATGCTCGAATTTTGGCATAGTTAAAGGTTCTCACCTGTTCATCTTTTCATTTCAAATTCTTCTCTGTAGAAAGAAAAAAGAAAAAGTAAAATTCTGCTCACATCTTTGTATGTTTTCTTGTAACTTTTGTTACTACCAAAGCCTGTTCCAGATGCTCCCACTCTTCCCCAGCCCTTTATTTGTCCTGCCATGATAGTTTACCATCCGCTCAGTTGCACAGATGCAACTGTTTCTGGGTCTACACAGTAAAATGGCTCATGAAGTTATCATGTTTAAATTATTATTTTTTTGTTTTTAAGAGCAACACAGGGGAGAGGGGAAAGTGATGAGGACAAGGGCAGGTCAGCTCCGCTTCTGAGGTGAAAATTATTTATGGAATTACATCTGTAGCAGTTATAACTCATGAATTGTGCTCTGTAGCATAGACAATACGATAATAGCTAATACAGCATCGCATAGCAATGGCAAGACAAAATCATGTATATTGATGGGAGAATCATTCCTTTCCTGGTAGGTCCCAACAAAGCACTCGCCATTTGGTGCCTATTTACATTCTAAAGATTCACAGGTTAGGGAAGCGGCAGCCCTTTCAGGTTTCATCTCTGTACTGATCTTTTAATGGCAGAAACTGAACCTCCACTTCTGTCAGCATGGTGTACCACTGCAGCGTAAAGCACAGGGAAAAATGAGACTGTAGATGACATACTAACTTTGGACCTGGTTTTGGTTTCAGGAAAAGTCCAGTCAGAAAGTGTCCACAAGAACTGCACCTTCCAATACTGCTTCCTGTGTTTCACTTACGTTATTTTTTCATTTCCTTTGTAATTTTCCAGTACCTGCAAATGCCATGTGTGTTCCTATGGGTGCTTTATGTACTGCATAGCATCAGAAGTTCTTACACAGAATACCTGCAGGACTGACCCTATCAGCTATTGTTTTCTTTTGCTATGTTGAGTCTTTTTCCTTTTTAAAAATAAATACAATTTTGTTTTCCTTTGTGAGATCTATTTTTAATTTCTTTTACAGAGCTCTGTCTAGTGAGGTTATTTTTTCTGATGAGAATCCTACTATGGTAAGGAAGATAGCAGGAAGTCAGTCTAACCCCAGTGAGCTCTGTTCATCCTTACGTAATTGTGAACAACATCTGATTTTGTTTAGCTTCTCTACTTTGCAGTGCTCTCTCTGGCAATCCTAACAAGCCTTGATTCAACAGGCAATGATTTTTTTATTTGTTACTTGGGACCATTTTGGGGGCTTTGGGTACAAGTGATTGATAAGACTGAGTTTTATTGCTCAGGAAACACTGACATTGCCCTTTGATAACTATTTTTTTGTCTTCTGTCTAGTGAATCATATGACACAGGTACTCTTGGCAGACAAAATGCTGTCGCAAGTGGACTTGCACTTAAACTCAGCAAATGCTGATAAAATGTCTGGGTGAGTGACTAGACTGTGTTTTAAGCTGTTACACAAAAAAAAAAAAGGGGGG
>JAVJGJ010000047.1:36116495-36145206 GCA_035590215.1 Microhierax caerulescens | reverse complement strand
GGAGAGGGGATGACCAAAAAGATTCTGAAACTTAGAGGATCTCATCAATACCCTTATTACAACATGCTTTTTAACGTCAAGTTCCACATTTACTGCTGCTCAGCAATGCAGATTTACTGTTCCTTTTCTCCACCAGTAAGAATGGAGAATCAGTCCCTCCCATGCCATGTCCAGGCAGACAAATGAAAAGGCTGTTAAACTACATGGAAGTGATATTTATATTTCCTGGTGTTTTGTGCATGTAGAGTGCAGTGTCAGAGTAATGACTGCAAATAGAATGGTGTTATGGCAATAGTGAAGACAATCTCTAAGCTGGATGGTCAGTGAATGTGTTGGGATGATGACACTAACAGAGAGAAACGTTCCTATCTAAACCTATCACTTTATTTTTCTCTTCGGATCAACAAACTCACTCTAGTTGCTTTATTCTGCTTTAGACTACAATTGAATTGTGCCTTGTGCTTCCCTCTGTCTCTCACTGCATAATGCAGAAGGTTTTCCATGTCATTACTGTGAATTCAGCGTCATTTAATTCATAGGTGATTTCCCTTGCCAGCACCCAGTCTTGGTGTCTTGCAACTCCATTCTTTTTATTCCTCTCTCCTTTTCAGAACGTAGGGGGCTCATTTCGTACCTGAGCCTTCTGTAGTTACTCACACACCATCTTCCCTTACAGAGAGCAAAAGATATTGAGGCTTTCTGCAGTGTTGTCTTCATCCTGCTTTGACTATTTACTTTCACTTGCTTCTTTTTCAGGCGCTTTAATCATTCACTTCTAACATAGAAAAGTTACTCTCTGTGCTGAAGGTAGCTGTCCATCTTCTGTGTATTACTCAAATGGTTTCTGATGCCTGCTTCATGCTGATTAATTTCTCTGCAAGAGATCTTGCACCTTTAAAGCACAGATCAGAAGCTGCTGGTTACTGTAATAATGTTGCCACTACTGTTGACTTCAAATAACTTCCAAATGAAGGGAGAAAAGTCAGGGAAGAAATCAGGGAAGAAATAGTTGTTAGGCACTGAGTAGGGTGAAACAGGTAGTTTTATGAAAGTATTTTTAAGGTAACAATAGCACTAAGAGATACAGATCTGTTGTAAATCTCCACATCTTTTTTTTTTTTTTTTTTCAAATTCTCTCCTGAATTGCTAAAAATTCTTCATGGTTGGTTATATTTGGAAAGGTGATGCTATGATGTCCAATATTTTTGCCTCAATTTTTACACAAATATATGTTATACAACTTGCATTATAAATCAGAAGTTGTTGTTTGGGTTTTTTTATCCACTCGACATCCACGACCTGTAAACAAACTGGATTTATCTGCCTCAATGGTTGCAGTAGTTTGTTGTGGCAGACTGGAGCCCATGCCACTGTAACTTCTGCAGCACTAACTCCTGCAGGCACGTCTGGGGGCTTGTGGCTCTCAAACAGGCACCTGAAGCCTACTTACTCTATTAGAAGGAATTTATTTTTGTGTTCAGTGACAGTTGCATTGGGCTTCAGTGTAAGGTCCAATTTAAGTTGAAACTGCCTCACCCTCATCACATCTCACAAAGTGGAGAATGAGCGATACAAGGAAAGCAAAAAAGGAGAGACTCTACTTTCTGCTTCCTCCATCTCTACAAGGAAGGAAGGAAGGAAGGGTGGGCATTTTCCCAGCTGTTGCCTCACCTCTCTTTTGGAAAAGCAACCAAAAGGATCAGAGCATGCAGCTCTGTTGATACCAGCCCCTTGTTCCTAGTGCTGGGAGAGGCACAGGTGAGAGCTGGGACTGTGCACAACACTCCAGGACTTTCACCCACTAGAAATGAGAGAGCAATAGCTACAGCCGAGTCCTCACTAGCTTTTGTCAGTGTGGTTCTTTCTCCCTTGTGCTGGTGGTGCTGTTACCCTGCTGCTGCTCATGCCTTGCCTTTCCCAATCCAGCCTGCGTCGTCCCTGCAAACCGCTGAGCAAAGGCTGCTTTATTCTGGGCTGGGGCTCAGCACCCCTCCCGGGGCAGCCACGGGGAGGTTGTCCCACAGGTATCCACGGAGCTCTTCAGCCCTTCTTACTACTGCCAGCAGAAAAGACATCCTCAGTGTTTACTATTCCAGTGCTGCATTTGCTGTGGTAAATATTGTGGTTTATTCTGTTGAGCAGCATGTGTTAAGTGCACATGCAGGTTATCATTTTTCGTTGCCCTAAATCTTGTAAAATCTTTGTGCCAGTACACAATGGATGTCAGATACTGATCTAGCAGCATTTTGCGCCCAGGGCTTGTTGTTTTATTGTGTGGTGGGATAAATTATCAACCTATCTCTAAAGTACCTTCTTCCCTGGGAACAGATATTTAAAATCAGCTGCTTAGGATATTAACATCTTTCCTAATAGGAATGATCAAAATGTGTAGTAACTGGAGATATTTTATTTTGTAAAATGGTTAGCATGTGTATTGTGACTACTTACCTATCAAATTTCATATGCATGTTTAATGGTCACAAGCAGCATTTGTTTACCTCGGTATAATTTGGATTCTGTGCTAAAATATTGTCTTTCCCCTCTTTGTTTAACTCTTTCAATACTGTGCTTGGAATATTTTGCACTTTCATTCAGCCAGGGCTGGACTGCTGTCATTTACACAGGGGAAAAGAGGGAACTCAGATGAGGGCAGATTCTGGCCCAGAGAATTACATAAATGGTGATGACATGAGTACCATCTCATGTGAAATGGAACTTCTGTGTAACGTGTTGGGAGCTAGTAGATGGGCAAAAAATCAATTTTATTTTTTATTTCCTCTGGTTTTGTTAATGCTCATAAAGCATTTTCCTGGCTCATACAATAGTGGCCTCAGGAAAAATGGCTATGTAGAAAAGCTATTAAAAAATATAAAAGCTGTAAGTTCAATACAGATTATTTCTGGAAAAGGTTAAAATGTCCCATGTGGAATCGTCGTCTTCTACTAAAAAATCTGGAGCATACCAGCTTGGTGTTCCTACACCTGTTGTGCCGTACTGGGGGAGTTTCATGTTCCTGACCAGAAAACTCTGATATACATTCCTATTTTAAAATATTTTTTTGCATCTCCATCTTCCTATTGTTCTAAGTAATATATTCTACACAAGGTGAATCAAGCAACATACTTCTCAACTCTGACATTTTTCCTCTTCTGGTTCAAAAATAAGTGTAGACTGGTATTCCACAAAAGTACACACTGAATCATTCCCATTAATTAAGGATCACTTTTACATCCACTTGAAATTATTTTAATAATAGTCTTGAGATTATCTGTTTTGTTAAGCTGAAATATATGAGCAGCTGTGTTACTCCTACAGCTTTTGGCAAGTTGCAGGAATGCAGCACCTATGCACAGCATCAGGATCCTGTGAGAGCAGACATAATTGCCCATCCATGCAGTTCTTTTGCATATCTGGAGCCTGATTGCACAATTATTATTCACATTAGTATTTGTTTTATTGTTACACTGTGATTCTCAGCAAGCAAATGCTTCTGGCAGGCTGATAAGACTAGCGGAGGTGGGTCTTCTGTAGCTTTTTTTCATTGAAGAGCCTGAAGTTGGTGGTATTAGTCATTTGCTTAGTCAGGCATGTGCCTAACACCTTGCTAAACCGAAGCTGTAACACGGAGACCACCATTAAAGCCTGTTGCCTCCCGGCTGCCGATACAAGTGTGCACACCAGCACAGTCTACCTGGCCTTTGAATAGCTTCCATGTTAGCACCGAGCTGCTGATAACTGAGGAGGTAGTGCTGTACTGTAGTGGCCAAGATCCTTTTTCATACTGAGAACAATGGTGAAAACAGTAAAACTGGCAATATTGTTTGGGCAGCAGCTTTCCCCAATGTCCACAAAGAAAATATCTTTTTTTAGGATTGCCAGCATGCATGACAGTCATAGCAGTGCTCGTTTTGAACAGTGCATCTCCCCCCATGCTAACGCTACAGTATTTTCAGGAGCAGGTAGGGACCTGATGTCTTCTTGACATAGTTTTTCATATGCATCCCACTTTGCATTCTGGTCCAGCTCCTGGCTCCTAGCCTCTTCTCTTCTCTCTGATCTTCTGAGCGGCCAGCAGGTTAAGCTGCTGCAGCAGATCTCACTTTACCGTGCCAGCCAGGCTTGAGGAAATCCCAGTACCTGACAAGCCTGAGGTGACGCTACACAGAGCACTGGGCTCACAGCAGAATGGACTTTCAGATGCTGATCATCTTTGAGGCCCACCTACAAATCTTCCATAAAGCTTTCTTACTATATCTGAAGTTTTATATAATACACCAAATGTAATCACTGAAACGTGCTCAGTTTCTATGGTGACGGGTGCTGGTAGAGAACTCTGAGACAGATGAATTGGAGAACAAAAGAGCGCAGGAAGCCGAGAGCCCAAAGTTCAGTGTGCAGACCTAATTTGTCTGTGTAATGTTTAAAGAATACAATGAGGCACACTACAGGAAAAAGTAAAACAGATGTAAGTAACAAATGATACTAGCATACTTAAGGTTGCAATGTTCCTTCCCAAGTTCGTTTATTTCTTTAATGTTAAAAATAGTTGCATATGCTGAAGGAAGCAATAGAGAAGTTGGCAGCTGAACTGGAACTGAACAGTCACTGGAAAAGGATCTGAGTTTGAGGTCAATATTGTCAAGTATTAGTGGGAATATCTGTGGGATCACTGAAAATTCTTGGAAGACACAAGCTGCTGTAAGAGGCATGAGATAGCAGCAAGCTAAAGGACAGAGCCATAAGGATGGAGAGGTCAAGCAGCCTCCCTCAAACCAAGTCTATTTAACGTTTGGTCTTCTGCTCTTGCCTCATTGGTCTTTCTGCCAGTATTTGACTGAATAAGGATTATATATATATATATATATATATATATATATATATATATAAAGGGTTGTTCAAGTAGTAGGGAAGCCAAAATTACTCTACATTTGCTAAGAAAATGGAAGATTCTTTAAGTGGAAAAAAGATAATAAATCTGTATACGTTTTCCATACAGATGCAGTTACTGCCAGCAGTCATTCTACCTTTCTCTGGTTTGAGCAAAGTTTCAAAGTATTTGTTTGACTTGCCTGAAATCACTTTCTGTTTCCTATAGCACTACTGCTGTGATAGTCACAGTGTTGTTTAGGAAGAATTATGTGCTTGACTAAGTTCCCACTATTTAGGTTTGACAAAATGCATTCTCTCAAGCTCCACACAGGAAGATTTACAGCTACTGTAACAAAGCAAGGGGAGGATGGGGGATGGGCTTGAGCTGGTTGACCACAGCCCTTCAGCTTGACATTCTGCTGCAGTAACTGACAAAACTCTAGGAGGCAAATTGTAGCTTTATTGTGTCAATAAGCACAAGAAGCATAGTAAATGGTGCCTTAATGAAATCTATTTCCCTGTCAAAGGTCAGCAGAGTTTGTAAGTGCATCTGTTTAGAGAACAGCAGCCAAATCTGTCCATTTTATGATGTTCGTAACTCATTCACAGCTAGAAGTTGACTATGTTCATTTTATGTGGGGAAAAGAGAGGAAAAATGTTAGGTTTTGGAATAAGGCATCGGGCTAGGAATAGAAAAACTCATGCATTTTATTGCTAACGCTGCTGCTGAGCTTTTACGCAGTGTTCATTTGCAAACATAAGGCTATATCTTGTCTGAATCTCATATTTTAACTAGAAGGAAAGGAAAAAAAATGCATTTTTGCCCAGTAGTTTAGGAGATGTACAGTACAGGTTTACTGAATCTTTTGCTGGGATTAGTTCTCCTGTAATGGGCAGGGAGAGGGAGAAAGGATTCTCTGCACATTTTCTATCCATGTGCTTCTCTATATGCACCACTTAAATATGTTGGAGGCATTTTGTTGACAACAGGAACAAATAATTGAGACAGGAAGAAGAAAAGCCAGGAGTAATGCCTCCTGTTTTTTCACTGCTCTGATAGCAACTTGCTCTCATATCCGAGTTTGAGCTGAAAAATTCATTTTTCTCCCGGACTGGTGTTCTTGTCTCCTGGAAAGCAGCTCTGTCAGTGTACCATGCTGAATTTCCTTAAGGATTAGAGTGGACTACATGCTTATTAGATTAAATGCAATTTATCTAACTGCTTTTTCATTATTGTGTTCCAGCATGTTACGCAACATAAAGAATGAGATTTAGCAAGTGTAACTTGCTGCAGTTTCAGAGTTATTTTATTGAAGACCGTCTGCCCCTAAACATTTCTGTAATATGGCAAAGATGGGACCAGGAGATTAATGAAGTTTTAAAATCCCTTCCTAAGCATTTTGTAAACTCTAATATGATGTGACTCAGTAATTACTAGAAACCACAGAGAGACAACTGTTCAGATAGAAGAGTTTTAATAAACCTATTACCTTTGTAAGTGAACTAATTGAAACTCTCAGGAGTTACATTGATCCTTGCCTTCCTTTAATGGTCTCATGGCCCTCTTATTTTTGCTTTAAAAAGATGATGAGTCTGAATATGATCCTGACAGGGAAATAAAAATGTCTGCAGCTTCACCTAACAGTATCATTTAGCAAGTGTATCTAGCTTTCTGAGAATCACTGTTTACTAACTAAGCCCTTCTGCATGGAGATATTGACTGGTGAAAGACTGTTGCTGCAGGAATGTTTGCCGGATTAAGAAATAAACTTCAAGTCTACCAGACTTCCAATGTTTATCTAAAACAGTCTAGAATTCAGTGCCTTTAAAATTCAACTTGCGTGTCTCTCCAGAAGTGACAGAGCACCACAGTTGCATAATAACCATTATAGGCTGCATTGTTAATTGTGGAAAGTTGTTACAATCATGTTCCTGTCTTCTGCATTGTGATACATCTTTCCGTTAGTTTTTAGTATCCTAAAAATATATTCAGGAAGTGACTTATGCTGATTGAATAACTTTATCAAAGTGACTAAAGCTCTGAAATTAAAATGCTTGAAAATTATTACTTTTTTGTGAAACTGAAAAAAAGAAATCAATGTAGTTATTGTACAAAAGGGATTAAGACTTTAAAAATGCAAATGCTTCCCTTGAGATATACTCTTGAAAATGTTATTCATGTGGTAATCAGATAAGTATGAAATACGCTTTTTCTTCTCTCATCTATGTATACCATCTTTGTGACTTTTGTATTGCATTCTCAAGTTATTGAGTGGTTGCTCAGATATAGCTGCTTGGTTGGAGGTGGAGGAAAGGGTGTGGTTTGTCATTTTTTGTCTGTGAGTTTATACTTGTTGCTTAGATTTTTAACACGTGGAGCTTTATTCAGGAATGTGCAGTTTCTGAGACATACTGCCTGAACTATTTGATATTAGTCATCCTTCGTAAACTGTTTATTAAACTGAGCATAAACAGTAAGTGGCACAGAATAAATATATAGAATAAATAACTATTTTTAGGTTGCTGTATTTTAGGTTGCTCTTCTGAAGTCTTCATTTCACTGAAGTAACATTCTCTTTTTAAATGGATGTATCCAGAGCACAGTTCTGATACTACTGTCTTTTAAAGCCGCATAAAAAATAGTGACTCAAATAGTCAGAGTACTTACATTACTGCGAAAGGCAAATGTCAAAGGCACTTATAAGCTATTATCTTCATGATGCAATTCTGAAGCAATGGCTAAATGTGCAATACACAGAGACCTGGCTTGGTGCTGTGGAGTTAGCTCAGATAACTGAATTCCCAAGCTGACAGTCTACCCATTACACCCATCCTTTCAGGACGAGAGGAAAGGAGGCAACGGCTACAACAGGACTGAGCTATTCCCTGCTTTTTTCTCCCTCCTGTAGGACTGGGTAGCTGTCCTGTTTGCTGTAACCAGGGAATTGTGGGTTTGTGCTTTTCATGACATGTATACAGCTGGTGGGTTTCTTGCATATTTGCTTGGAGTTAATGTAATACGCTGTCCATGTTCAAGGCCAGGGCCATGCAGCAGGAGCATGCCGAAGGTGCACCCGCCCCAGAGCTGCTGTAGTTGCTGAACATGGTACGAGTCAGAGCAGTCCTCGGTGGGTGGGTCGGTGTGGCCACCCTGACTCCACAGCTGACCTGCAGGAGCCACCGGTGGCCATTGCAGACCAATGTCTGGCACTGAGGGTTTCCTGCCTCACCTCCAGCTGCCTCCCCAGAAAGGTCAAGGTTTCGAAAGCCTTGTGACTATCTGCCAGCCCCAGGAAGGTGTGTGAACCACTGTAAGGTGTCTAAAGTGGTAGGAGATGCCCGTGTTTAGGAAAATTGATTCCACCCCAGGTGTCAGCTGAGTAGTTGTAGCTCTGACCTTCCAGTTTTCCTGCAAGGGAATCTAGTTAAGAAGTCAGACCTTGAGCATTTTTTTTTTCCTCTGTTGCAGAAACTCTTTGTTCTGTCACTCTGATGAAAGGCAAAACCTGCAGCCATTTGACGAACTCACTTGTTCAGTAGGCACCATAGACCTGGCTGAAAAGCCTTCCCTGCGCATCTGTGACAGATAGTGATTTAAATAGGTTTAAAAAGTGGTTATTCCTCTCTGTTGCACACTTGGAAAAGTATACTATGTAGAGTGTGAGCCTCCCCACTGCAAAAATGATGTTGAAATAGTGGAAGTGAGTCCAGTGGAGAGCCACCAAAGTGGTCAGGGGCCTGGAGCACATGTATTGTGAGGGGAGCTTGAGGGAATGGGTTTGTTCAGCCTTGAGAAGAAAAGACCAAGAGGAGGTCTTCAGCTCCCTGATGGGAGGGTGGAGAGAAGGTGGAGCCAGACTGTTTGGGGGAGAAAAATGATAGAGCACAAGTAAGACATTCTGGTCGGGGAAAAAAAATCACTGTTAGAGGATATCCTGTAAGAGAATGGCCAAAGAAGTTGTGGAACCTCAATCCTTGGAAGTAATTCAGGGGACAAGGTCCTGGGCAACAGGATTTAAGCTCACTCTGCTTTGAGTACAGGGTTGGAACTCCAAAGGTCATTCCAACCTGACTTATTCTGTAATTCTAAGTACTGACCTGAATAAGAATAGGCCCGCTTGCACATTTTCTTTTCCTTTACAAAATCTGAGCCCAAAGCAGAATGCAACACATCTTCAGGATCTGCCAGAACCAGGTGCAGTACTGTTATGACTATGAACGCCCATCACTCTTTTTAACTAAGTTTCCCGGGTAAATCATTGCATGACTCTGAAGCTTTTAGAGCTCTAAGTTGTCGGTGCTATTCAAATAAGACTGCTTTGCTAGAGCTCACATGGGAAATTAAATAAGTGTAACTGTAATTTGTGTATTGGTCCAGTAAATCTATTGTAATATCTTCAGAGAGTCTCAGAAGGCAATTATATCATGTAGTATCCTCATGTGTGGTGCTTGTACTCAAAGTTTTTGGGTGAATCAGTAATACAAGCCTCAGGACTTGCATTTAGTGGACTTCACAGTTTTACTACAGCTGTTACATTTGCATGGCTCTTTGCTATGCTTTTTGCAATGGTTCCATGAACTTTTAATGAATGTTTTAATTTCATGTGGTTTAGCGCTGTCTTGTTCACGATGCAGTTCAACAAAAATACTTCCATTCCAGTTAAAAATCCTAAAGAACTAATGGCAAAAAATGTTCTGTGTAACTGTTGAACGGCAACATTTGTCCTTTATAGTGTTCTTGTACTGTTCCTATCCCAAGTGTTATACATTATAGTATCAAATAATTTTATAGAGGTGATATTCATTTTCCATTTCCTCAGTGGATGTTGTCAAGGAACGCTCCCACTTGTTTTCTCACACCGTTGCTTTAACCCTATCTGGGCATCATCTCTAATTTTGTCCTATTCATTTTATTCAGAAATATTTTGATCAAATACTTTTGCTCAAATTTAATTTTAAAGAAAATTGACGCAACCTCCTAAAAGTTCTAATTTTTGACTCAATTGTGGAAGTAATTATCCAAGTCATGTAAGATAGTGTGCGTGCAAAATACTGCAGTGTATGGGATGAGTTGGCCGTGTTAATCATTCAAGTAATGTCCATACAGTGACTTCCTCCATCATACCTAATTTGATATAAACCCAAGAAATTTGATAATGAAAATCTTTTTCTGTAACATTAGAATTGAAAATAAAACACCAATTGAGAAATGCAAAGGGAAATTATACAAACACCACTGTTATTCAAGTGTATGAGTCCTGACAACACCTCTTTGATTTTTTTTTCCTCTTCCTCTTCTTCAAAAGAAACAGCAGTAAGTAACTGAGATCCTTCAAATGCTTTTGCATGGTTCATTAGCTGTGTTGCCTCCACATTTTCACATTTTTAAAACATTTTAAGTGCAGTCACTCATTCAGATTTTGACAAATGGAGCTTTGCTTCTCATTTTAAAATGTGTCATTTACCAAGGAAAAACAGAATCCTGAGATTTCTGATCCAGACTGAGGTTTTCACAAAGATTTTTGAAATAATTTATTTGTCCTTTGGTTGGACAAATCCTTGACTAATCAGGCACTTCCTGAGATAAATGCCATCATTTCAACTGTTCCTCATGGCATGGCATCAGTTTGATCTCCTCACAGAAAAAGCTTCTTTTGTGAGTAGAAGACTTCAAAGATAGCAACACCAACTAGTCTTGAAAGGGCATAACTATACACATCCTGTTTGTTGGCCAGCTTAATTTTAAAGTACCCAGAACTAACTCAGTTCTGGTTAAACTTTAACTGTCACCTATATATACAACAAGCTCTGGTTATACTTTTCACTTATGAGTTTCAATAGCATGGCCAAATCAGGTCATGTTGCAAAAACTACTGTAATATTAAATTTTTTTAAATGGTACAAGAGTATTTTGAAATAAATCTTTTGCCAACACTTGCTGTAGCTGAACAAGATATCATGTTAAATCCTATAGAATTTCTATACAATAGTGATGAAAATAAAATACACCATTAGATAGCAACAAAAAATTGATTACATGACTGATTTCCTAGAATAGTCTGTGCTTGCACTGGTATTTCAAGCATTTACCTTTTAAAATTAACTGGCCATTTCAAGCAACACTTCTATGTGCCTCATTTCCTGCTACTCTTTTTAGTCTTATGAGGTTGGAATTTCATGTCTGGTTTTGGAGTTTTGGCTGAACCAGTCTTGGAGTTACGAGCAGCCCAGCAGCTCAGAGTTAGCCACTCTCTCAGCTTCACAGCCCAGAGGAGGTTGGTTGTGTGAACAGGGGACTGAGAACAAAGCAGCAGATTTGACCACATGTTCGTTGTTAAGCTAAGAATGATGATGTGGTCACGTGCTCAAATGAAAGTTCCCCAAAGTATTTTTCTCCTATGTCCATTCCTAAAATAAACCCATTCCTCTTTCCCACCCTCCAAATTTCAACTAGGATGCTCCAGCGTAGAGAATGGAAGTGATATACTTGCTCCTTCTTGGACCTCTTGCAGCTCTAGGGAGAGAGAAGGAGCTGATCACTCCTGTGGTTTTGAAAATGCTGGCTTAAACATTTTAATTACTTGTTTGTTGCACAAGAACCACTGTGCTATAGTTATTGTAATGTTTTGATTTCTTGCTTCTAAGCCCCTTCAGTACATCTGCATCTTCTCAGACTTCTGCTCTATTCTGAAATGGCTCTCACACAGGGCAGTACGGAGTCCTGCCCTGATTAAGATTTCTTAATCTGGAAAACTATTCTGAAATCTTGATGAAATCCACATTCACAGAAATTGAACATTACCAGCTGGTTTTGTCCTCCTACCAATACACTCTTACAGAACAGCAGAATGTATTATTAGAGGCAAAGACTTTAGCTATTTATTTTATCTGCTGCTTTGATAGGAAATCCAGAGATGTTCTATAGAAGCAAGGCAGAGATGGGGAAGAACGTGTTGCAATGTGCCGTCATGGGTATTTCCTGTAACCTGTGAGTTTGGAATGAGATTATACCTGCTGAGCTAAACCCCCTCATGCTCAATGTAATGTTCAGTTGGAAAATACATAGGTATAATCAGAATATTACCCTACTATTCCCAAACATGGGTGTGCTTGCTGTTCTTGGCAGAACTGCTACCTTTATTTTAACCCTCACCTCTCCTTTCTCTCATGTCTCATGCAGTCCCACAGTCAGAGCAAGCTAAAATAAGAAATTATGGAAAATTCTCATTCATGACAAATGATAAGCTTTTGCTAACCTTTACTGCTTTTTTTTTTTTTTTTTTTTTTTTTTTTGTGGTGGTGGTTTTTGCTAACCTTTAATGGGTTTTTTTTTTTTTTTTTTTTTTTTGGTGGTGGTGGTTGTTGGAAGAATACAAATTGGAGCCTAAACTTCATCCCAGAGTATTTAGAAGCTGCACAGTCCAGTTCATCTGGCATATTAAAAACTGCATCTGAATCCAATCTGAATCTGAGAAATAACGTGAGTTGAAAAGAAGCCAATAGTATGAAAGGTTTCGATGTCAATGTAAATATATTTTTCATAAAGGTCTGACCATTTCTACTTCTGCACTTCTTTCCAAAGTTTTTCTAGCACAGACCAGAAGGTCTTATGGGGGTAGGCAACTTGTCTTCTTTTGCCATCAGCCTATATTTTCCTCAATGAGTTCTTAGTATCTGGCTAGTTTCTGTGAAAGCCTAGATAAAAGCTGAGCTGTTTGAAAAATTTGGTGCTCATTTTGCAGAAAAGCATCTCAAGGGTTTTTATTTTTTCAGCCAAAAGAAGTTAATGTCAAGCTTTATCCAGATAAGTGATCTCCCAATATTAACATTTCACTGCCTGTAATGTCTTTGGATAGCTGTAATATTTGGAGCAGTTCTTTTAAATCATCACTTCGGTCAATTTGAAAATGCCACAATATAAACTTTACAACCTTTTTCTTTTACAGTGCTACCCATTGTATATGCTGCTGTAGTAAGGCGTCAGTCAGTATGGCATTATATCATATAGTATGTCTTGTGAAATGGAAGTAGAATAATACTGTAGTTGGTGTATGTCATGTTGGCTTGAAACTTCTACACAGATTGTCATTGCAATGCAGTTTGCATTCAACTTTTACCAAAATCATTAAACATTCTCCAGTCATCTTTTATATGCTGCTTGATTTCAAAACAGAGTTCTCAGAAATACAGTGCTTTGTGCCTTCTAGATAAATGAAGGCCAAAGCAATGAAGAATTACATTGTGTCAGCTGACTACCATCTGAGGTGAGCTTGTGCCTTTCTCAGGTTTGGAACACATACCAATATTCAGTAACATTTACTGTAGAGCTTTACAACATCAGCTGTGGTACTTGAGATGAGCATGTGGTTTCACAACTGCATTTCTTGATGCTTCCGACTACCTCATGGACTATCTTTGCATCTTTCAATCACCTAAAAGACTCTGCGTATTTGAAAAAATTGGTTTAATGTGTAACATTATATAAGTGCCAGCCTCTGTAACTGTACAAGACTCTGCTTTCTGTGCAGTCTACCATACAATACCATCTTTCAAAATGGTTGGTAGTAAATGGAAAGCTGTAGTTGAAATTAATGGAATGTTTGCTGCCTTTCAGTAGGATTTTAGAATCACAGAATCATTCAGGTTGGAAAAAACTTCTGAGATCATCAAGTCCAACCATTAGCCCAGCACTGCCAAGTCCATCGCTAAACCATTTCCTTAAGCACCACATCTACACATTTTTTCAACACCTCCAGGGATGGTAATTCCACCACCTCCCTGGGCAGCCTGTTCCAATGCTTGACCACCCTTTCAGTGAAGACATTTTTCCTAATATCCAACCCAATCCTCCTCTGGCACAGCTTGAGGCTGTTTCCTCTTGTCCTGTTGCTTGTTTTCTGTGAGAAGAGACTGACCCCACCTGCCTACAGCCTCCTTTAAGACAGCTGCAGAGAGCAATAAGGTCCCCCCAAGCCCCCTCCTCTCCAAACAAAACACCCCCAGTTCCCTCAGCTGCTCATCGTAAGACTTGTGCTCCAGCCCCTTGCCAGCTCCACTGCCCTTCTCTGGACATGCACCAGCCCCTCTGTGTCCCTCCTGGCATGAGGGGCCCAAAACTGGACACAGGATTCGGGGTGCAGCCTCACCAGTGCCCAGTATAGGGGGACGGTCACTGCCCTGGTCCTGCTGGTCACACTGATTCAGATATGAGCCAGGATGCTGTTGGCCTTCTTGGCTACCTGGGCACACTGCTGGCTCACATTCAGCTGGCTGCTGACCAGCACCCTCAGGCCCTTTCCCACCAGGCAGCTTCCCAGCCGATCTGCCCCAGCCTGTGGTGCTGCATGGGGCTGGTGTGACCCACGGGCAGGACCCGGCACTGAGACATGTTGAACCTCATACCATTGGCCTCAGCCCATTAGCCCAGTCTGTCCAGATCCCTCTGCAGAGCCTTCCTGCCTTCAAGCAGATCAATGCTTCTGCCCAGCTTGGTGTCATCTGCCAACTTACTGAGGGTGTACTCTATCCCCTCATCCAGATCATCAATAAAGAGACTCAGCAGGACTGTCCCCCATGCCAAGCCCTGGGTGGGGAGCACCACTTGTGACCACCAATTGGATATAACTCCATTTTGCAGCAGCATCATCATCATAATAATAATAATAAATAATATTATTAATATTAATAATGATAATAATAATGATAATATTAGAACATATTTGTGTTTTAAACTTGCTGCCTGAAGAAATTCTCTGTATTGGTGATAAAGGGTCTGGAAATAGTCAAAATGCTTTAAAACTGTATAGAAACAGAAGATACGAAGTCTCGTTCCATTTTCTCTCTTCCTCTCAACCCACCCAAATGCACAGGCCCTGTTCCACAGACCCTGTCATTCATGTGAAACTAAAAAGCTCTGTCAACACAGAAATTCTCTGGACTGTCAATTCCCTTAGCTAATCCAATTTCTACAAAGCATCTGCTGTGCATTTAGTAAGGGTATTTGTAAGTAAGTGTATTTAGTAAGCTGTATTTGCTGATAGGAAGGAAGGAAGATACTGGTGGGGAATCAGGTCTGGGAGCTTCTGTAGGAATCAGAGCTCCATTTGCAAATAACTGGTAAAAGTAAATCTAAAATAACAGCTAGTTGTGTTGAAGAAGAGCCTTTGGATCTACTCAGTAAGAATCTGTGTTACAGTTGTAACAGAAAACTGTATAATAAGAACTTGGCCTGAAAACATAATGGAGGTACTGATTCATCTCATGGGATAATCTTCTTTCAGTGGTTTGAGCAGATACTGCTCTGTGTACTATTTTCCATTTTTTACTCATTCCCACTGAAATGAATAGAGCTTCTGCACCATTGATTTCAAAACCATTTCATGTAGCAGGAAGAATACATAATAATAGCAAGAAAGACATTTTGTAGTAAGAAAAATAGGTTGTTTGTGTGTTACACATGACTCAGCAAAGCCCAGATTTTGTAACTGTTCAGAGTACTCATTTGGCAGTTACTCCTGCTCCCAGTGAAGTCTTGCCCTCAGGCATCTTGCCATATGTTTGAGGTGGCAATGGGAAACCCACTGCTTTCTTCAAGGCTGAAATAGAGCAGGAGTTGCAGCACTGCGATACAGATTAATTACTACCTTAAAATCACCGATTAACTTTATTGTTATTTAAAATTAATATTATGTAATTTAAAATAATCCCAAGAACCTAACTCTAATGCGTTAACCAATGCCAAGGAAGAATGATAAGTGGTCCACTCAAGTAAAATGCATGTACTAAAATGTTTTCAGCTCTCTACTGCGTGAGGCAGAGAGAGGCAGCAAGCCGAGCAGGAGAGCATCTGCCCATCTGTCTTGTCTTCAACTAAAATACCTGAATTTCTTCTTCCCATCGGAGTGATGCCCCTCCCAGCCCTTCCCGATCTTTACTGGTGACGTGGTCCTTCCCCGCAGTGTGCTATAGGTACTGCTCTCCCCCTGCAGCCCTTCTACATACATTGTAAACCCCGAGTCTGTCAACAGAGGCTGGCAGCCTCTTCACAGTGGGCTTGATAAAAGGTTTTCTTCCAACAACTGACTGGACTGGAATTAAGAATAAAACAAATTACTGTCCTAGTAGTTTCACCTTCTGCTGAATACAGATATCACCTGGTTCTGTTCACACTTTTGTATCAGGAATTATTTTGTTTGGTCTGATGTGCCCTTGTCTTTTATACTGTAACCATAGCATCCCTGGTATGAGTAAACATGACAGATTTTGAAAGTATCTGAGTGCCTAAAGAGGCAGAAAATCACACTAGAATTTTGGCTTTGTATTTAGGTGCCTAAATGTCTTTAAAAAATCTGAAGTCTAAAGCTTCAGTTCCTGAAATTGTTCTTGTGTGAGAATCCCAGCATTCATCCAGAAGAAATTCATCTAAAGAGGAGCAAGGGACAGGAGGATTAGTCGCACGGGTGTGTAACGGCTTTACTATACAAAAAAGACCTAAAGTTTTACAGAAGTATATCCTTAAGTTTAAAAATCTTGAAAGGGAAAAAAACCCACCCTTCCAAAATGTAAGTTTTTTAAACATTCCTGCTTTAAATTGATCTATTGTGGTTCTGTGGGTTTTTTGACGTTTAACTGATATTTGAAACCTTGGCTTTGGCAACACTATGTTCTTAAATAATTACGCAGCCTGAATCACTTACCCTCCTGCTGAAGTATGCACGGACAATGGAAAGATTTTAGTACAAAGTAGAAGCTTCTCCTCTGAATATCTCTGGTTTTGGCAGCTTGTATCTCATTCTATTATTCAAGCATGGAGGAAGGATTTGAATGTAGAGTGTTGGGTGGTTTTTTTTAGTTTGTTTAATTATTAGCTTAGAACCAAAATTAGCACAAGTCCTGGTTTACTTTAACACTAAGTGTCCTATTCATAGAATACAAGCCACAACCATGAAAGAATTGCATAACTTGGGAACATAATAACTGTAATTACTGGAACAGCAAAGGTCACTGGGTCCATCATCATTGTTTCTTAATTTCTCTTTTACTTTTATCCCTTTATGCATATAGTCCTATTTTATCCATTCCTTCTTTAAGCATCTCTTGTTATAAGCATGAGTTAATTTGCTATCCCTGAGTTAAGCAGCACAGCAACTTTTCCAGAATGTCTCTTTTTTTCCCCTAGATGCTATAACTTTTCAGTGCTTCCTTCTTCTGCTTCATATTTTTGTTTGAATTTTTAATCAATAGGGATCCACTGAGAGTGGTGGTGTTCTTGCCATCAGCTGTCGTTAAAGCAATGTCTGTGGAATTCTTCCACTGTGGAAAAGTATTTACTCACCTTACTTTTCACATTAATTTGGCTAATAAGAAATTGTTGTGTTTTCCCTCAACCGCTGCCTGTTCAAGGCTTCGTAGCTGTTACCTCTCTATTTTGAATATAGTTTATTGTGGGGTTATGGATCTTTCACTGCATCCTGGAGGTTGACTGCTGCTTTCAATTAAGAAAAAACCCTCATCTCTAATATAGTACCTAATTATAATGGAGCACTGTCTGCAATGCTTCTAGTACACTAAGGCAGATTATCCACCAGACAGGTTAGAAATGCAGCTTAGAGTCTCCTCTCCTGTTGAAATATTTGTCTACTTAGCTCAAAAGGAATGCTACCAGATCAATGCAAGTCTATCTAGGGAGTATTTGATTTGCATCCTCACTTATCTCAGTGCTGTACTATATTCAGTGGAGTTTCTAAACTCGCTTCTGTGATTGTTCCCTTTCATCAGATACGGCACAGAGACTGGGGATGTTAAATAACTTCTACTGAACCATAGCAGGGATCTGCATCTATGCTGTGAAACAAACATAAGTCTTCTAAATCCTGTATCAGCAACCTCAGTGTAAGTCATACCTCCCAGAAAAAGTCAAGTTGCCTGGCATGCAGGATTCCTCAAAATTTGAAGGGGACTAATTCTGGAAGAAATTTGTCTACTTCACTTTTAAAAATTCATGTCTTCCCAACACATTTTTTCATAGCATGTCATAGAAACAACATGACTGACTGGCAAAGTAACATTAGTCTAGATAAAGTGTCAAAACAGGGATTTCTCTTAAACCAGGAACCTCTTGGTGGTAAGCAGACTTACAAGAGAAGGGCTAAACAATACCAGGTCAGATTAGTTTTACTGATGCTCCAACTTGAATTATAGCTTTGGCAATAATGCTGTGTCATCTTTCTTAACAGTTCTCTGTATCTGGTAAACTCGCCATGCAATTCCCTTTTCTTTTACCAGTACTTTGAATGTAAATTTTGCATTTGACTTGGAGGATTTTCTGAAATGTTTTCATACTTCATCTTCCCAAATTGCTTTGTGACTGGTGCAAGTTTTCATTCCTCCTGCAGGATTTTGTAGGAAGAATTCACATATTTTCAACATGCTCTGCTGTGTCAACTGTACTCCTTGCATTGTCATGCCAAGATCCTGTGCGCAGTGAAATGGCTTGGGCAGTGGTCATGATAGACCTG
The DNA here is from genome assembly GCA_035590215.1 of Microhierax caerulescens. Classification (NCBI taxonomy): domain Eukaryota; kingdom Metazoa; phylum Chordata; class Aves; order Falconiformes; family Falconidae; genus Microhierax; species Microhierax caerulescens. The sequence goes on along the minus strand of JAVJGJ010000047.1, from coordinate 36,126,820 downwards.
CCTTACACTTGTGCTTTGCTCGTTGCTCAGAAAGCTGAATTAGCCCAGCTGGAGAAGTGTGCCCAGGAGGGCACCTTTACCCTCCGCAGTGAAGGTTTACCTCCTGCTTATCCAACATGGGTGAGATAGCTCACTGTCTCAGACAATATTCAGTTAATATTAGGGTGAGCTCCCCAGTGTCGCGCTCAGGAAAGATTAGGGGACTGGCAGTGGATTTAAAGAAGCAGCAACATGGAAATATTGGAAGTAAAGTCAGTCTTTTACTGGGCTTAAAGCCTAGCAGTGATCATGGATCCTGAATACTTGTTCTCAAAATGAGTTTAAAAGTGCTTGTTTTAACCTATAAACCCCTCAGGCTTAAATTAGAGCTATTATTTTTTCCTCACTGTCACTCCTTACTTGAGAACACATGCTGCGAGTAAAGCCATCTTGTGAATAAAAGTCCATTAATATCTTATATCTAAATGAATAATAAAAATAAGAATAATATTTGTGGACATAGATATCAGTAAAATATAATTTAAAATACATATGTGTATTTTAATGTAAATTAGTACTAGCTATCATGGTCTGTTTGTCACAGCCTAGATGGAATGCTTTCTTGATGGTCTCCAAAGTGAAATTATAAGTGTGGAATGGATTAAAAAGAACTTGGAAGGCAAAACCCCTACATACTAGACAGTGAATCTGTGTAGGCTGTTGAGGGAAAAAGAAATGAAGTAGAACATATACTTAAGGTACTGTTCTCAGTGGAAGCAAAACTTGGTGTTTTGAGAGAAAGTAAAAAAGTTTTTGAATGGTGCACGTTACTGATTAAGCTTGTTAATATTTAAATTCTCAGCAGCTGGTGCCTGTGCATTCTGTGACTCCCTTTACCTGAAATACTTGGCTTTCCAAGTGATAATATACTGGGCACTGAATACTTGATGAAAAAAAAATGACTGTTTTGTAATTGAACTCATTAGAAATGTATCATAATTGCAAATTCTAGAAGAGGGTTTTCAAATTGCATTGTCATAAAGTTTACTTCAAAATATAGCCTAAAATCCGTGTGTGTATTTAGCTGTAGTTTTGCATGATGACTGTGATCTAAGGGTTTAGTTTAGCCTGTTCCTTGCATATCCATTTTAGGCTCTCTGGTTTTTACTAAGTTCAGACTTGTAGGACTCTTTCATGGAGATATGTACCACCTGTGTAAACAGGAGCCTGTATTGATACAGTGTAATAAATTGTCAAGTCACTCTGCAAATGACTTGTCTGCCCCAGTGGGGTGTGTTGAGTAGGGGAAGTCGTATTTGAGTAGTTGCAAGAGCCAAAATTGGAAAAACAATATGAAGAAGTAAAAAAAAATTCTGTTGTAAAGGGGATGTTTGATTTCTGTCACAAAATAATTAATTCCCTTTGAAAGGTACTCCATTGCTAATTAACTTACATGCACCTAAAGTGTGATTTCAATTTGAAAGGCTAATCCCTTGTATGAGTTGAAAGGGTTGTTTTTTTTTAAACACAGAACATTTCAAGTGCCTATGAAAATGCAAAGAAAGTTGAAAGGGGTTAAAACTTGATCGAATCTGTTATTTCCCCAAAAGTATATCTAGAAAGGACTTGTGTGAATGGGTGGTTTTATATATATATAAATATAAATATAAATACATCTTTACCTATATGACGATAACTGTATAGGCTGATTTGCCATAAGCAAGATGTAAATGAAGATTTTCTATTATTTAGCCTTACAAAGGCTTCAAACAGATCTAAAAATAAAATCTTAAATTACAAAAAAGCATACTAAAATGTGAATGTTAAAGCAGTTATACGTAGAATTCCTGTGATGTTCCAGTGCAGTCATGGAATTCCCTATAGAGATATTTGAATAGACCTTCCCCAGAACACTACCTTTGAGAAATGATCTTGAAGTACAAGAAACATGAAACAGAGAGACTAGCATCTAGCTAGGAGAACTGAATGCATCAAAACAGTTTTATCCATACATGAAGAAATTTCATTCCAAATGTTGAGCTTTTGACAATAAATATATTTTTTCACCTTTTTAAAAAAAAAATTTTGAAGATTCCAAAGAACAGAATGAACTAGAAAAGTAAATTTCAATGAATATATAGGCATTTTTAAATTTAAATTTCCTTTTCTTTTTTTTTTAATCAAGGAACACAAAACTTGTATTTCTTAATTTGGAAATGCATAGAAAATTCAGAAGATGGTAGTCGTACAGCTATCTTCAGAAAACTGCATTTTTTTGAGAAAATGCAATACATTCTCCCAGACCTATTGCATATTGCAGTGCTTAAATATATTTATTTTCTGCTCCATTATTTATTAATTTTCTCCTTCCTTACACTCTCATGCCAACTTAATTTATCTTTATTCAAGATAACTGGAGGTGGTGGCAAGGAATATTTGTTTGAGGAGAAACACTTTTGCAAGATAATGAAACTAACTCCTGACCTTCAGTTAGGAAGAAGCACTGTGGAAATAATACTGTGAGGAGAAACCCCAAAAGAATTAACCACAAGATCCCTCTCCAAGAGCTAGTACAAGCCTTAGGATGAGAATGCAGGTAGCTGGAAGACCTGGTAGTCATGAACATATTCCCTGCTCACCAGCAATTTCAAATCTTAGAAATGCTGCAGCTGGTGCAGTTTAGGAAAGGCTGCATTAGAAAAGCCAAGTTCTTTACATCCAAACATAGGCTACAGTTTTAAAGTGTATCAATGCCAAAACGTGTGTCTCGGTAGGCAGACTTGCATTTCGTTCTTGGCTCTGCCATTGTTTGTGTACTGCCCCTTAATCATCTTCAGAACCCTTTGCTGGACTCACTCCAGCATGTCCGTGTTTGTTGTAGTGGGAGGCTCAGAACTGGGCCCAACACTCTGGATGTGGACTCACCAGTGCCAAGTGAAGGAGAATAACCACCTCCCTGACCTGCTGGCAGCGCTCTTGCTAATGCAGGGAAATGCAATTTAAAATTAAACTTTATATTTAAATTGGAAGAGGAGTTGAAACAGTTGTGATGATTTGCCAAGTTCAAATTTAAAAGGTTGAGAATTTCTGACCAACTCTGTTCTATCCCTCCCTGTCAGACAAGATTTCTGTCTAAGAAGCCTGAAGTCTTGAAGGTTTACTTAATGATCATTAATCATTTTTTTACCCCTGTATGAATACTCTGTATGAACTGAACCCCCACCCCTCTCAATGTGAGCAGCAACCTGAATTTTGCTGGCTAGCAGCTGCATCTGAGCTCCATGTATGCAGGGAGCCTCTGAATATCCACTTAGTACATTGGTGTTCTCATAAAGTGTTGAAAGAGGATACAATAATAGGTCAGGACAGAAGGAATATCAGAAAACCCCAAATAGATTTTTCACGTAGCTTATTGGAATCAAATATATCCTGGGGCAATGAGAAAGAAAGGAGTTTTCAGACTGAAATAGAACTTCTAAGATTTTTTTTCATCCTTTTCATAAAGCATCTGAAAGTCTGAGGAAAAGTAGGGGAAAGGAAGATGAAGTAGGAAAATACCTTGAGGGATTATTGTTCATGTCTCAAATAACACTTTCATATTTTGCAGCTTTCAAGCTTTCTGGTTTGTTTTATTTTTTTTTTTGTTCTGGGAATAACAGATTTGTTTCCCATAATGCAGAGTGTTTGGTACGTTAGGTGGATGCTGTTCTAGCTGTGGTCTGACAAGTGCTGACTAAAGGAGGGAAATCATTCCTCTCAATCTACTGGTGACGCTCCTGTTCATACAGGCTGAGGGTACTATGGGCCTTCACTGAAAAAAGGGCACATGCTGGCTCATGCTCAGGCTCCTGTCCACCAGCAAGGCCAGATTCTTTACAGCAGAGCTTTGTAGGTGGCTCATCTGAAGGTGCAAGATTTTACAGGTGTCCTTGCTGCATTTCATGTGGCTGTTTTTGGTCCAGTCCTCCAGCCCAATGCCAAGTGTGTCTGAATGGCAGCCCTGCCCTCAGGCATCCTGACTTTACCTAGTGTCAGTCAGCACTCCTCAAAGCTTCCCTAAACTACAGAGAAAACTTAAAAGAAATGTCTGGTAAAGGTATTGTTAATATTATTTGGTTTTCTGTCTAGCAGCAAAGGGTTTAGCTGTAGCCATGCCATTTTAAACACTCTTTAACTCTGTTTTAGCTGATGAGGTGTTCCATTGTCTTTGTGATTCCATATTTCAATGTCACATGGATTTCTTGTTTCCTTATCCTCTCTCTTTTCCAATCTAGTAGTGTATTTTTTTCATGGATATTTTGGTATTTAGTCTTCTGCTGTTTATCACATCTTATGTTCCACTTTGGTCACTTATGAATCTTAATAGTAGCTAAAAATCACAGCCTATACCCAGAAGTGTTCACGTGCCACTTTCTATTTTCTACATACAAACCTTAACTGACACATGCAAAGCAAGACTCTAGACACAAATGCCTATTTTCACAAAGAAAACTGATGCATGTTTGGTTCTGTGAGTGACTAAATACAGGGCAAAGACTGAAGATGCATAATTTTGGACAATTAAGACCAAAAAATATCACATGGTTTATTTTTAACAGCTTCTGATTATGTTTTCTTAACTAATTGCTCTTGTTCTGATTCATATCTCTTCAGAGATGTATCTATGTTTGTAGCTTAGCTCAGACTTCACAAACTGAGCAGTCAGCAGTCAGCAATTAGTCAAAGTCTGAGAAGCTTGCTCATATTAGTATTTCTGTTACAACCATCACTTTGGGCTGCACACAAGGCTATGACTAAATGTCTTTCTTGGAAATGCTTCTTAGAAGTGTAAGGCTGAAAACATTCTTCTGGTTCATAATAAACTTGGTTGTCTACTGGTCAAAAGGCAAGAACAATTTAGTAATAGCATAAATATCAAGCTGGTTTAGGCATAATAAGGATGCACTGACTGTGACCAACGTGTATAGGATGGCTTACCTTATAAATGTTTATAATACAATCTTTGCTTCGATAATTATCACTCAATGAGACATTTTTGCTTCAGAAAAGGCTACGGGCAAAGATGTTAAAAGAGCATTATGTCTGCAAAACTAAGCATGCAGAAATTAAGGAGTGCCTTTTATCCAGTTAGTATGAATATGTTATAAGATAATCGTTAATCACACAAACACGTTTACTGTGTTTTCCTAGTGCTGCCAATTCATCCAGCTTCTCAGGTGAAGGTACGGTAAAATGTATTTATTAATCAAATAGAGCATCTGGGAGTTGAGGAAGGAAACTGTTTATCCATTCAGTGCTGCATTGTCCCAGTAAGCCTGAGTTTGGCCCATCTGACTCCTGGGAGGAAAGCAAATTCTCTTTTTCCTTTCTTCCTGAAGGATCTTGTTAAATAGGGTCCTTTGCATTCCTCTTCTGTTATACATAATACTTGAGAAATGTAAAAGACTGTTAAAGGCAAAAGTGAAATCATGGTGGGAAAGTCTGAGGGTGTCTTTAGGGAGGGTGAGTCCTATGGGATGACTGGTGCTTTACCTGCTGGGGTAGGAGAGCTCAGCCACTACCCTCAGGTGGGTGGCACAGCAGGTTTGAGGCAGAGGGGTTTGCACAGATTATGCAGATTAATGGTGCTGATGTCTGGGAAGCTTTTGCTGAGTTACACATGTGGGGTTGGTAGATTTGACATAAGCCAGTGTCCTCCTAAAATATAAAAATCTCTTAAGGAGACAAGCAGTCTGGTTTTCCTACACCTCTTTCTTAGAAATGGATGAACATATTTCTTCAGTGGGATTTTGCCATTGAACAAGAGTCGGTATGACGCTACATAAACTGGAGAACTGGCTTGACTTATATCAGATTTATATATCAGTCTGAATAGTTAAAATTCCAAAAAGTAATAAGCATTGAAACTGTAGTTAAATGGGAAAGAACTTGAGGCATGGGAACCATCTAGTGTGTAATAAGTTTTTACATTTCCCTTTTCTCCCTTAAGGACTGTTTTTTTCTGTCCTGCCTCAAGGAAATGGCATGTTTTAGGTACAATTCTGTAAAATACTCTCATGAACTATTTGGGCTTGTGGACAAGTAACACTCACTTATTTTACTATATTCAGGCAGTCGCCTTTGGGATTAAATGTGACCTTAAGCATATATAGCACTGTAAGAGGTGGAAAAGATGTGCCCTGGGATACTGTGTCACAACCTCACTCCCTTGTAAAGTACGTGGGATCTCAAGTGCTCCTGTCTAAAATGTGGAAAGATGAATGGTGGATTAATGCCTACAAATGTATCAATGATTTTGGTTAGAGTCTAAATTTTTATTACAATCAGCAAAATATTTTTGTGACAGTTTCTGATATAAAGCAGTATTACTGAGAATAGATAATCATTGCTTGTGTATGAGAGATTTTAAAATCTTTGTTTATGATAAATGGTGTTATTTTCCTTTTCTCACATCTGACAATATAATACAATAATGCTGAGCATGACTCATACATTGCAATGATTCAGCAAGCTCAGAAAGTCAAAAAGTAGATATAGCTGACTTGAAAATTGGAGAGACTGAGCAGTCAGAGCTATATAATTTGGCTGTATAAAAAGTAAAGCAATTTCAGTGAGACTGTTATGCATTGTGTATATTTACACAAAAGCACATATAGGTTGACCAAAAGTAATATACTAGGACCTGATATTGCATTTATTAAAGTCAATGACGTAACTGCTAGTAACTTCAATGCAAGCAGGACTTGACTCAACATTTGGAATATTGTAAGAAGTTAGAATAATATGAACAGCTATACCTGATAGCTCTCTTAAGAATCAAGACATCTACAAGCAAAAACTTAAAAAAATCAGCAGGATTAAAAGGGTGAATAGGCTAATTTTTCCACAGAAAATCCGGTCTGGTTAATCAGGTGACATCAGAAATGTCTGCTTCTCAGGCAGTCGGCTGATCACCAGTCCAGCTGTGCATCTTCCCCTTCTTCATAGCAAACCCTGTCAAAATACTTTCATATTTCAGCTTTGGAAGATGCAGTCAGATTTGGAGAGTAGATGCTCCCAAACACAGGGGACCACTTAAGGAGTAATAAAATAACAAGGCATGGCCTTATTAAAGGGGGCCAGCCAAGGAGAGAAATATAAAGGTCCCTGAGGCTGCGGGTGGGTATGACAGGAGGAGGAGGAAGCAATAAAAAAAGAACTAAATGGAGAGCGGCAGATTGAAATTAGATGGCAATTACTGAAAATGTATCATCCATGTCCTTCAAATGGTGTTCTCTGTGATTCAAATGCCTGGAAAGATCTAAATACCCATTTGTTGCCACTGGGAAAATTCAGATGCTGAGCATTTCCACTTCTGACTCCTCCAAAAAGTTTGGAACAGTGTCAGTGAGACCTTCAGTGGGTGTAAGTCATCTTTACTCCCTTAGCATATAATGTATGAAGTCACCAGAGCTGAAAGTTTACACTAACTGAAATTCTGGCCCTATAACTCTTAATTTACGTTACATAAATCGTACCGAAATCCCTTGTTCATTTGGTAGGCTAGCTTGCTGTTTTCTACAAAAATATCCATGGAACTATACTTTCCAAAGTTACATATGTATTCTTTATATATGTAAAAATTTTGAAACGTTAAAAAGTCCTGTGATGTTGCCAAAATCATTTTGTTTACTTTCCATTACCTTCTTTATCTTATCTTTAGTTACCTTTAGAAGACTCAGTGGCTAAGTGTGGGTGATGGTAAAGGCTTACGTAATAGCAATTGCATAAAAGTGCATGTTGTCTGTTGCACAGCCTAGTGGCTTGATGCTTTAATGAGTTTTGATTTTCATCACTAACTAGCAGGGGTGAAGATTTGCCTATGTTAAGGGAACCTTCTGAAATCTTAGTTTCCATCTTCTGACTTTTATACTTTGTATCTGAACTTTCCAAGATTTGGTTCCGTCATGAACTAAAATCTACATAGGCTAATCTGAGCTATCAGCAACTTTAGTTTGAAAATGCTGGTGTCTTTTTTTTTTTTTATTATGTGAACATTCCGTGCCTTCTGCTCTTGTCTGGACTAAAATACCATAAAAATACACCATTTGTTTTGCTGTTGCCTTTCAGCTCTGCCAATTCTATTCTTAGCTGTAGCCTAAAGTATTATGACAATCAACAGGCAAAACAAGTGTTTTGTAGATGTTGGCTACTCCCTAAAAGATAGTCATATCTGGGCAAGAAATTAATCTGAAGGATCAGAATTCATTTTATCAGGGGCATTTTCCCTATTTCAGTGCTAGAACAAGGGATACTTCATGTCTGTGTTGTTTTCCTCCTTTTAGAACTGATGTTTGATACTTTATTTATCAAAGGATCCCACCTGGGAAAACCTTAAAATGTTCCAACATGTCTCACATAATTTTTATGCCACATCCTTGTCTCACCTGTCAGCCCTGATGTTCTTAATACACCATCTCTCAACTTCTCCTGTACCAGTAACATCAGCTTGGTAACTCATTGTTACGTTTTCAAACACAGATCTTCACACTTAGCATAAACCTCCTATCGGCATTCACAGAGCTAATTGTTGTCTGTCTTCATATCCCTTCCTAAAGCTTTTTTTCCCCATATGATGACAGAAAATCTTGAGTGATTATGCAGCTGGTATGCTTTGACCTCTCCTTTTCACCAAATATTGTCTCACTGTTATATTGGATTCCCCATTTGTTTCCTGAATCCATCTGTTATCTCTTTCTTATACCTAGATGGTATTATCTGTGACAGCTCCCACTCATGATTATGTAGGTGCTACAGCAATACAATGTACAGATCAACAATAACAGCATTCTTACCTCTTTTTTTGATAGGACAGTTTCATCAGAAAATATCTCTCATTTAGTTACCCTGTTTTACTTAAGGCAGAAAGAATTAGAAGCTGTAAAATCAGCAGCCCAAAGCAGCGTGAACATGTAACTTCAGTGCTTTGATCAAGCAGACAGAAACACCAGGTTGGGAAAAATTCCCAGTTCAAAATAACAATATTCACCAGCTACTCATGTATTCATAGCTACTGATGAGTTATAGACAGAAACTGTCGATGTAAATTGCATTCTGTTTTAAAGGTTTCTTGTAGGAAGCTTGTTCTGCCTCTTCCCCCGTAGTACATTATTATGACTGAATAAGCAGGAAAAGAAAGGACTTATGTGATATCTGCCCTCTGCAAGGGATGTACTGTTTACTGCAAGCTTATTTATTAGGGCTTGAGCTTGAAACTGTTCAACATTTAGCTTAGCCTCTATCAGGCAAGGTGATGGCCCTCAAGTACTGAGAGCTTACAATGTGTTTGCTAACCATGTGTATGCAGATGGTACGTCTTTGTGCAGACTTCATCCCATCAGCTGTCCACATGTTTAGTCTTTGAGAAGTTCACTCCTATTACCTTTGTGTCTGTACCGTTTCCATCTCAGATGCTGTCAGCACTCCTTCACTAAGCCCGTTAGTTGAAACCTGAAGTATAAGGGGCCTTTAAGCCTACTGGTGTTTATTTACAAAAGAGAGGAAAGATGTGTTTAATGAAATGCAAAAAATAATGCATCTCCAAGTACATTTCCTACCCAAAGAGGGAGTTAAAAAAGTGAAATCAGCTCAGGATTTCAGATTTATGAGAACATGACCATAGATGTAGTTCATAGCTCAAGGTGCTTATGTCAGATGTAGATGCTGCCCCGATCAAAACAAATGCAGGTAAGGGAACTACACAGGACAGTACAAAGCTGCAGCTCTGTCCCATGGGCAGGAGCACATACCAAACTGGCTGGTACGAGCACAAGCTGGTGTCCTGATCTGATAGCTAGATGCATCTCCAAAGGGAAGTGGTGTGTCCGGCCTGTGTATTCCTAATAGGACTGTGTTAGTTTGTAGCCCTTAGGTAACTTCAGAGTTTTTGTCAGGAAAGATCCCAAGTCTTTGTTAACAGGATACCCTAATTTTCTTCTTTTACTATGCAAAAACTGCTGGTTTTTCTAATTGACAGAAACACTTAAAGAAGTTCAGTACTTTGTACTAAACACTCTAATTTCTCTTTTGCATATTCTGCCACTTCAAAGGTCTTGTCTAAACTTCAAAGACTACCTTTTGAAGTCTCTTAAATTGTGAGCCAGCTAAAAGGATTTACATCCTTTATTCAAGGAGCCTTTAAGTAAATACTTCCATTGGAATACATTTTGTGTATTTCACCTGTGCCCGCCCCCCCCCCCAAGAATGAAAGACATCCCTACCCACAGCAGGGTTGCTGCAACTAGATGACACTTAAAGGTCCCTTCCAACCCAAACCATTCTGTGACCCTATGAAATGCTCAGGAGAC
>JAVJGJ010000047.1:36104086-36116395 GCA_035590215.1 Microhierax caerulescens | reverse complement strand
ATCCCTACCCACAGCAGGGTTGCTGCAACTAGATGACACTTAAAGGTCTCTTCCAACCCAAACCATTCTGTGATTCTGTGGGAAGGAGCTTGTGGTACTGAAAATTCCTGTACTGCTCCTTGACAGAAACATATTTCAGTAAGATAGCTATTAACATATGACTATTAAATCTTTACTTAAATACTACATAAAATAAAAATCTGAAAGAAAGAGGGACTCAGACCCCTTCTGATACTGACAATATTGTTTTGTCAATTTCAGTGAAGTTTATGATGCTGCAAACAGTTTTTTTTTTGTGTGAAGTGCTGTTGCCAGCAAATGTTTTGCCAACCTGATGGTAATAACTTGAAATTTCTGTCAACATCCTTTGAGAGATAGGCTGTAATCCATTGGCCACATGTGCATATGCCTCTTCTTCCACCATTCTCCTCTACTAACCACAGGAAGAAAGAAGCAATAATTACTCAGCAGAAATGATCTTCCTCCTTTTGGCCACATGGAGTGGCTATTCTGGCTTGGCAGAATAGGACAAAAGGTATCCAGGAGTCCTGTATCTGGGACTGTACTTCCAAGTAAATGAACCCCAGAACCACAACTAAAAGCTCAGGAAGAGTCCCAAGACAGGTGTTCTCAAGTATTTCAAGATTTGTTTTATAGTTTGTTTTCACTAGTTTATTTCTAGTCTTTGTCACTGTGTGAAATCATGAAAAGGTTAAATGTTAGTCTATTGTCTGATAGTTTATATTTTCTGAAAATGTACTACTGCTCTCTATATAAATCTCAGTATTCTGTGAATTTCATCTATCTTTCTGGTATCCTGATTAGGCACTCAGTTTGAAGTTTTTTGTATAAAAGATTTTTGGGTCAAAAAATGAATTTTTAAATTAAAATCAAAGTCTCTCCAAAACTGAGTTAGCTTTGACAAGAAAACAAAATAGGAAATGGGAAAAGTCCAGCAAATTCTAAAAAATATAATTTGAAAAACAAGAGATCATGATGCCATTTCATAATTTAATTTTCTATATGAATTGTTTAGTGCTCCAACTTCTCTATTTAAAGACATGTCAATAGAAGTGGTGTATTGTGCCTGGCTATTGGCATGCAATCATATAATACAACAGTTAAACATTGTTACAGTTTTTAAACCATTAAGCTCAGCAGATACCTAGTACTGACTGAGAAATATCTTAAGCTTTTTTCCTAACTTGTCTTCAGCATTATTTCATCGTCTAAAGTGATAAGAGGAAGACATCTATCATCTCCATCTCATTAACCATTCTTTGGGTTTGTCTGGCTGTTTTGTCTTGCTGTTCCCCTTGTACTTTGGCTAGATTCTGGAAGAGACCATCAATTTACCCTTTCTGATCATCATTTAAGCTAATAAATATCTGAGACTTCATCTCTCTATGCTTTGTTTTTCTGCTGGGAATAGATTCAGCAATAAGAGTAGAAGACAACTTTGACTTCCAAATCACAACTTTGCAGTCACAAGAGGTTTGTGTTTCTGGGAGGCCAGAAATAGAGCCTTTCTAAAGCACTGCCCCAGCTCAGCTGCTATTTGATTGAACTAGCCACACTCCCTCAAAATGCAAATTCTGAAGCTGCCTTCGTAGTTTAGAAATAGCATTTTAGGCATCCTAAATAAAAATTATACAACTTTCAAAGAGGCTGAGTGCAGCTCCCGTTTTATTTCCCTGGGATTCATAAAATGTAATTAGGCCACTTACATAGTAGGAATGTGAACACATTTTATTTATCTAGGTTAGACTGTTTTGTCCTATTGTTTATTACATATCAAGGATGATCTACTTTTTGCATGTATTACAAGGAAATAGGTTTCTTCCAGTCCCCTTTAAGCATGTTGTTTCACTAATATTATCAGTGTTCTATCTCAGCTGTAAATAATGACCCTCATTTTGAGGTAGACCATAGCTTAATTGGTAAAATTGCTTAATTGTCTTACTTACACACTGTGTTCTCTGCTGAGTTATTTAGAGCGCTTTCTATACAAAATGCGTTACTCAAAACGCAGTCTGTGCTCCTGACTTGCACACTTCACATCCATTGCAGAAGCTTGTCTGTTCATTGTTTTACTTTTTTTCCCCCTTCCATATTCCAGCACCTACATCTCTTAATATTTATTTTCTTCAAAATAAAATGTTCTGTTCTGAATTTCTTCACCCTTACAAAAAGCTAATCTAAATCACTTATCAGGGAGAAGGACAGAGACAGCGTGAATACACTTTAAGATGATAAAACTCCCTCTGCTGTCCTTTCCAAGTCATTGAACAATAATGGCATCATCAACAGCTTTGCTCATCTTTCTGCCTTTCTGGTGGGCTTCAGCAGTTGAAAACATGCTCTTTAAGTAAAAGAGCAGAAGAAAAGACACATATGCTGGGTGGAATCTTTCTTTACCTGGCACATTGCTAGGAAACTACTATGTTACAATAAAACAGAGTTATAAAAATCCCATTGGAAAGGATGAAAAGGCAGGTGGCATCGTTCCCTAGGAGTGTGCCAATATATTGCATCAAGCTGTTCTTGACATCTGTGATTGCTGTGTGCTCATTAGGAGCATGGGCATTGCTGTTGTAAGCTGTAAATGGGAAGAATGAAGATTATTCCTGGAATTTCTGCCATACCTGTTCTTACTCAAAGGCATAGATGAAATACTATCATAAGGTAATAATAATTTTAAGAGAAGTTCATTAATTTTTTAAGACCTTAATTAATCAGGAAGCGATATGAAGTTCTACCAGCAGATGCTAAGAAACATGTGAAATCCCTTTGACTGTTTAACTTCCTAGATTAATGCCTTGTTCTGGCAGTGTCTGCATTGCACCACTCCTGTTGCATAACTGTCCACAGCTGTCCCGCTGTGATCTGCTCTGGCTGTTTGAGATTTCTCTTTGTCACTTCACCTCGCTGGCAACCCTGCTCCTCGCTGCCTAGTGGTACGTGTTACCGCTCCTGGGAGCTGCTGGCACTCGGGATGGTTCTTGGCTACATGTCGCCTTTCACATAGTGCTCTATGGCTGCATTAACTGGTTTAGGAGTTTCTCTTTTTTCAGTCTTTCGCTAACAAGAGATGGTAACAGAACTGTCTTTAATCCTTGATGTCTGTAGTGGGTAGCCCCAGGAATAATCTTCACAGGTCTGAATTTAGCACTACCCAAATGCTGGCTTGCTCCAGTGACCAGGGATCTAGGATTCTTTTGAAATACTTTATTTATCTAAAAAAAAAATCTTTCCTATAGTCCTGGTTAGAAACTTGGAAGAGAAGTTTTCCACATTATAACAGATGGAGAAAAACAGGAAGAATGTTCATTGAATTAGTTTGAAGCTAAGGAAAAGTTAACTTTAGTCTGAGCTTCAGGAGAGACTTATATTACTGATATGTTCCCAGGTGGCTGGCAATCTCTACTATGTTTCTTTCCATCAGAACCTTAAAGCTGTCATTTAAATTTTTACAGGTACTTAAGATGTTATGTGATTAAACTGTGCACAATAATTCACCTCCAGTTGCAGTCATTTTCTTTCCCATAACAAGACTTCCATAAATCATTCCCAACAAAGTAAATACATCTCAGTTCCCACCATGTGCCATTATTAAATTTCAGTCCTTCTTGAAAAATAAAGATGAGTGCATTTAGTAACTGCAAATACCTAGAACTGCCGTCCTTTAAAATATTATCTCCTGATATAGAATTTGAACTAGAGAAATGTGTTTACTTTTGAGAATTTGAACATAAATCATCTGGCAGAAGTAGTATACTATATACATAAAAGCTGGTGGTGGAGTGGAGCTGTATTTGACACCTCTAGGGAACATCAACAATAGCCTACAAAGTAAAAGAGAAACACAATGAAGCTTCATACTCAAATACAGAAGCACTAATGCTAGGTACCACAGAGCTGACAGCCATTCTGTGCTCTTGAGAATCTTTTGCATTAGTTGGGTAGTTAATTTTTGTACTGTAAACACTTGCACAATTTCATTTTCCCATGCTTAATGTGAGTAGAATCGATAAGCTTCCCCAGTTAGCCTTACGTAGGATCAGGTCCTTTTGGTGTCTTGTTTGTATGATAGATATGACTTTCACATTTTTACTCATGTTCTTGTCTGTGTGCAATGAAATGGTCAACCTAAGAAAAAGATGCTGAATTCTTTTTAAAAATGCTTACAATATTTCAACTGTGGTTTTTCTGGGCATAAAGGGTTTAGCATTTTTAGCTTTTCCTTTTTTTGGGGGGTGGGGAGGGGGTTGTTGTTATTCTATTATTATATAATTATAATAAATTATGCTACAGTAGGAAAGAAGAATTAAACTGAAATTAACTAGAAAACCCTAAACCGGAGTGTAGTTCTCTGAGGTGATCCTCTAGCATGTAAGAAAGTGGATGCAGAAGGTTGTCAGATCAGAGTAATAGTATTATTGCACACATTTTGAGAGGTAAATGACTGCCAAAAGTGATGGTACCAGCCTTACTGTATTTAACAGCTACTTTAGTAGACTAAAAATGTTTACAATTGTCATTCCATGAAGGAACTGTGCTTCTCCAATGTGAATGACATGATTTTAAAATATAGCCCATCAAGACATACAAGAGATGTGCTTCCTTTAAGCAAGTTCTATATTTAAAAAGTTGTATTTAAAATTTGGTCCAGAAATCAGCGACAAGTATCTGTATCTTACCAGCAATGATCACAATACCTACTAAAATGTGTGTTCAGGACACCTTCAGCAAGCAGCATGTGAAATAACAGCAACAAGTTTTACGTGCAAGGCTTTTTGACGTGCAGTGGAAGCCTGGCCTTTCTAGACATCTAAACCCTCACTGGTGCAAACACATGCCAAGCACAGTAACTGTGTGCACGTGAATAACATTTCTCATCTCAGGGCAACTGTTTGCATACACACACACATACACAGTAGCAGAACTGGACAAAACTTTTCAGTTACTTTCTGTGATTTTTTTTAATCCCCACACCCTGCACACACACACATAGTTACTTAAACCAGCAATTCACTTTACAGTAAAACATATAGTATATAATGTCTTTTTAATGTGTTAGGTAATCCAACATGAAACTAACCACAGAAATTAAAAATACAACTGGCTTTATTTTAATCAAAACTGTTGTTTCTTTATTTTCCTTTTCCCAATTTAATTATAAGGATTATATGCTCAGTGTCTGAATTGCAACTGCAAGATAGAATTCTTCATAATTTGACTTAGGCTTCTTTAACGATTACTCCAACTAAGCTAAACTCAGAGTCTATGCACTGATTGGCATAAATACTTTTTCTTCTGTTATCAGAAAAGAAATATCTTTGATGATTCTATTTCAACTTTTATAACTTTTACAGTGTATCATATAGAGTTAAAGGGCTCGCTGCAACAAGAATCAAAAGTGTTTAAGAGGTATGTTACATATGGTGATCCACACTATAAATTCAGTTCCAGATCTCTACAAATATTGTAGTTATATCTCTGTGAAGTTGAAAATGCAAGCAGCTTCTTTGTCACAGCTTAATTGGATAGGAAAAGCTTTCCACTGAAAATTTTTGGCACACAATCACTATTGTATGTATTTTTGTTTGTGTGATGCAGCTGTATATGGCACATGCTGTTATCTACTATACAGATAACTCTATGGGAAGACCTGGAAATGTGACAAGAAAAGCTTTTCTTGTACTTGGTTAAGCTTGCCAAAAATTGCCATGTTGTGGGTTTTCTTTCTTTTTCTGATGAAAAGAAAATTCATGTCACTGCAGTTGTGGTAAGTGACAGAAATAGCCTAAGGTAAATAAATACACAGACCAATTTTACTCGTTCTCCTGAGTTTTCAAAAAACAGCAATACCACGACTCCCTTGCAGTTAACAGAAAACCACTCTGACAACTCCATTACTCAATAATTTAATACCTTCTGTAGCAGGTATTGTAGTCTTGTGCCTTTTCTTGATCTCAAATTTTACAGGTTTAGTAATTTTAACTCAATAACAAAAGAGACTATATATAAATACTGTCCACCACTACCTGGTGACATTAGTGAAGCAAATTTTTGCCTGTTTACCATGTCAAATGCTTGAGAACAGCATGCACGCTCCTTATATCCACTTAAGCACTTAACAGAATGTTCATGTATCGATTTTCGAGTGTCCTTTAAACCACTCAGATGAATTACATATGAGCATTGGAGCATTTGTGAGTTGTCCAAATGGGCATCGATCATACATAATGACCTTGCTTCCACAAGAATCATTCTCTTTACTCCTTCTATTTTTCTCTCTGGTCTAGCCAACATGTAGCATATTACATTAAGATTCAATCCCCTATCACCAGATGTGTCTTAATAATTTTTGTCTTAATAAAAGAAAGTTGTATTCCACACACTTATCCTGAGCTCTGCATTAGCCTAATTATAACATTATTTCTCATTCAAATCAATGTAAATGAGAGCACAGTTTTTCTTTATGCAGGATCTTTCACTACGAATATATAAACTGCTCAGTGAACCTTACTAAGTGTGGGATCAGACTGCTGGAAAGAGAAAAGTTTTCCTACTCAGCCCATAAAACTTACAGGATGCTTCATCTTTTGGTCTTTAGCAAAGCTTAACACTTCATCATTTCCTCTTAAAGTATCTTGCATGCACTCTGAATTGTGAAAGAGTTTCTTGAAAACTATGGAATAGCTCCAAAGGGTTTGTGTTGTGCCAGTTTTCAAAAGTATGTCTGGGTGAGATTAATCTTAAATGCTTCGTTAGTATGGCAGTAGTTATTGCCTCCTGTGGGAGTCCTTGGGGAAGGCTGCGCATGGGTGGCCTTTCTGCCACCTGCAAGTTTCTGCTTCTGCATTCTGCCTTCTCACTGCTTTGGCTTTCCATGTTACTGCCTTTCTTTGTACCAAGACAAATAAATACTGGCAAGAAAGCAGCACAGATTTGCCCTATAAAAGGGTCAGAAAGCCATGAAGTGGCCAAGCCCATACAATTTAAGCAGTTGTCCAGAGCACAGTGTGAAAACTTTGACACAGCCCTAATTTGTAGAGGTCATTTTGATGGCTGGTGATTTCTATCCATTCTCACAAAAAAGCATGTTGTTTAGCAGAAGTGCTCAGTTATTCTGATATATAGAGGAGATTCAGAACCTGCATTTTCCAGTGACTCAGTTTTTACTGTGTGAGGGCTGTGGTTTTGTCTTGTTAGTTAAATCCACATTTCGTTGCAGAGGCAAAATGTTGATTTAGTTTAATACAATTGGCAACAGAGTTTCACCTACAAAATTACAAGCCGCTGTTAAAAGTTAGTCCTCCCCCAACCACAATTCATATCAATAGTCATTGAACATGACTGTAATTCCTTCTTTTCCTGCTGTTGTTCAAAAGCTAAGAAATGCATAGAAAGATTTAGAAGATCTTTTGATTTATGAGTTTACTACAGGGTATAGGTTAGAAACAAGTCTAGACAGGGACACATAAGCAAAATTTAAACAAATTAATTTACTGGAGTATTCATACATTTATTGTAAGTATCCCTTTCTCCAATATTCTCATCAGAAACAAATTTTCTTTAAGTAAATTAATTTTACTTTGGGCAACTAAAATTTTATTTCTGAATTACAGTATGCACATGAACTCAAGGCTGTATTGAAGACACTTTAAATTTACATCTCTATTTAAATAATTCTGCTTTGCTGTCCTGCTTATCTTTCCCCATGCAGACATGGCATCACAGTTGGTAGAACAGAACCCAAAGGGGCTGACCTTGACAGCGTGATGTAAAGCCTCTCTGTGTAGTCTATTGCCTGGTACTCCTTGTTCCTTTCACCTCTGCTGAATCACAGTGATGTACTTTGTAACAGGAGCTGATATGGATCACTTATAACTGGGACTGTTTTTATACCCGGAGACTGTAAGATAGGTACATTGATTACAACTCAAAAAACAGGTTGTTTTTTTTTTCTGGGGTATTTTTGTTGATGTTGTTGTTTTATTAATATTACTATTATTCAGGCTTTTATGGACTTTCTTTTGATGGATAGATAGCTAGATAGATAGACATCCTGGCCTCGGCAACCCAGGACTTTTCTGTCTTCCTGTGTTCCTGCGATGTAGTTTATTTCTTAAAATTAAATCATCTTTAGGTTTTAAGAATGTTTGGAAAATGTCTTAAGGTTGCTATATTTATGAGATAAGAGGTCATAAGCTACTAATTCAAATTGTGAGAACAGCACCAAAGAAACTGGGGGGCAGGGAAACAAACCATGCTTAGATGTGAAAGGGAGCTTTTTGCTGACTTTGCTAAAAGTTGCGGAAGGCATTTCCCCTCCAACAGAATTTGTGTGGACAGAGGACGTACCCCTCCCCCTCTCAGTGCAGTAGGGGTTCCAAGGCAGGTGGCAACCCAGAGAATCAGGCTTTTTCTCTTGTAAACTCTCTGCATGAGTATGCAGCAAATATGCAGAGCAACAAAGAAAATCCTTCACATTCTACAGTGCTGTGCCCATGGCTTTCCAAATACTTATTTCTACATGCAACACTTCCAGGCTTGAATGCACCTGTGCTGTGCTTTCCTTTAAGATGATGGTGTCCAACTGTAACAGAAATAACTGTTCAACCACACGACTCTGAGTTAAGTAATGGGAGCACACAGTGGAGATATAAAAACTAGCAAGTAAGTTGTGCCCGTCAGTTTGGCATCCTTGTTCTTTGCTTTATTTTGATTTATAAGACATTGTTTCACTAAATATGTTTTGTACTTTGTTCTTCTGTGCTGTCTTTCATCCAAGGGATCTCAGAGCACTTTACACACATTATTAATTAGGCCCCAAAACAACCCTGGAGGTAATTAAGTATTTATTATGGTACAAATGCATGAGCTGAAATAGTGTCTGAGGCACAGGGCATTGTTTACATTAAAGGCCCCTTGGACTGCTCTATTAGCAAAAAATGTCCTTAAAATTGTTGTAAATTAGATTCTTAGGAATGTCAGTGCTTCTTTATTGCTCAGAACAGTGTAAAGAGGTAGCTTGTTTGCAGGCCAGTTTATGTACCTGACCTTTCACTGTGAGCTGGCAGTGCAGAACCTGCTCTGGTTTAACTTCACATATGGACATCTGCAAAGAGCCTGTTGTACAGGAAATCCAGAGTTGCTCCTAATGCCATTTACATCAATAGGTCTTCACCACAAAAATTTATAATTTGCACATGTAATCACTGCCATGATTTCCTCCTGAATCTGTATTTCCTATCTATAGTGCACAATTTCAAGAGGAGGCAGGAAAAGTGTCCCTGTCCTCATCTCTGTGTGGTCTGAATTGCTGAAGGTAGCTTGGGTACAGTTGATTAACTTTGCATTACAGTGAAGTAGAAACAAAATGTCTGTTAAGTTGTCTCAGAACATGGATGACAATTTTTGTTTGAAAAGTATTAATTTCATCTGTTTCTGTTATCTGCTCTTGCCTTTAGTTTTAATTGCTGAAATTCTGCCTAAGTCCTCTTCTAGGTACCTCTGTTCTTAATTTAGTTTGTCCCTGAATTCATCTTTCAAGAATGGATTTCCCTTGTTAAAACTTTGTTTCCCCCTCATTCTCTCTCTTTCTTGCTGTTTCCTCTGCAAGTTTGGAGCAAGAGAGAAATTATATAGTGGGGTTTTTTTTAATGTTTTAAAATTATGTTGTTTTAAAAAAAAAATTATATTTTTTTTTTAAACACAGCATAACAAATAATATGCTAGGAAATGCCTTTGCAGTCTGCCTCTGCCCTGACCTAGGACTTCTTGCTGTAGGGACAGCAGGACTTTGCTTCTCACCACTACAGCTTAACTAAAGCTATACCTTCCCACATCTTCATTATCTCCAAGCTCCCAAAGGAGGTACAGTAAACTGCTTTTTCAGCATACAAGGGTTAAGTGAAAGGGAAGTCTGAAAAGAACAACTTCCCTAAGTAATCTTCATAGTATAAAGAAGGTACTAGTTTGCTTGGTTAGTCTGATTGGTGGCTCCATTTTCTCTCCTGTGGACAGTGATCTAGCAATTTTTCAAAATAGCATTTTTTCCTAATCATCCTGTGCATGAAAAGCTGTGGATAATAACCTGGGCTACACATTTCAAATGAAGAACTGAAGGTGAATCCAAGTGCAAAGTTTCCTTTGTTTGAACTTAGCAGGCACATTTTGCTCAGAGTGGAGCTCAGTTTCAAAATCCCCACATCTTTGGAGATATCTTCGGAGGTACCACTGAGTATTGGCTCACACTCCAAAAGCAGTGTGGCTATATATTTGTGTGGCACTGTGTAAAGGTATATAAATTCTGTTTCACATTGTGTCTAATTGGTTCACAATGTCAGTCTGCTACAACTCCTTCTAGTCCCAGGCGATGTGTCGTCAGTACTGATTCAGGATCTTTGCTCTGTGACACAGACCTCCCTAGAGGTTTCTTCCTGTACAGAGAATTCTTGGTGTCAGATGATACTTAGAAATAAATGTAATTTCTCTTTGCTTTTCTGTTTACACGGATGAGATGATGTCAGGATATACATACATATATATATATATATATATATATATTTAATTGAGGTACCTTCTGCAGTTACTGCAGCAGCAGAATAAAAAGTACAAGCAGTGTTTATTGCCAGTTATTTTTTCCCTCAGCAAGAAAGCTATGAATTTAGAATGCATATAGTTTAAATGTGGAGAACATTCTGTAAAAACTTCAAAGTTGATTTGAATTTTGGGCATAAACCACCTGATAGCTTCCGTTTCATATTGTGCTATTTTAGCTTTTAGTAAGTATAGCATCAGTAAGAAACACATACACATAGCTGACGCACATGCTAGTAGATCTTTGCCTCTACTTAATTTGTCCTGACAAGAAGTTGCTGCTGTTCATTTTAGTTTAGGAGTGAAATAACCTTGTATTGATCCAAGTGTACACAAGAGAGCTTCAGCTTCTAAATAGGAGTTGTTTCACATTTTGTTCCCCATGACCAAGATTTTAGACATGAACATACACATTTACGTATCACAAATACTCCACAGCATTTAAATGAAACTGTCTCTCTCATCACTGCATTCCTATAGCAGTATTCCTTATGAATATATTCAATTTGAATATATTTCAAATATATTCAAATATTTTCATATTTCATTACGAATATAAATTCCTTATTCATATTCCTTATGAAAATAAGATTGGATAGGACTCTGGATTATCAAATCTGGTTGTTTCCTTTCTTAGGCAGCTATGGTATAAATGGTTCACATTTGCTTTGAGGCCAATTGCTTTCCTTACTCTGATAGAGATACTGGTTCAGGAACTCACTCCTTTCATGAGTAGGAATCTATTATTTGCAATCGCTATAGATGCAAAACCAGTCTACACCAGTTTTTACTTGTACCAATTTTGTTCATTAGCCCAAACAGCTCTTCTGCTTGGTGTTTCCTTCCAATATACTTATGCCAAAAGCAGTTGTGCCTCTTATTCAGCTGTCATCTTGCTTGTGTTGCCATACCACCTCCTTTTAATCTTATTCTGTAAAATAGAAATGATTTCCTATTTGACCACTCTCGCAGTCCTTCTCTACACTTGCTGCACTTTGAGTTAGTGTATCTTGCTTACACAGGACCAGATGACCAGAGCTGTACCAAGTACTAACCAGGAAGCCTTTTCGGTGCCTTGGATCACAGCACGAATACACCATATGTCATTAAATGGCCCTTAGATTTTAGCAGAACTTGATATTTGTCCCCAGGTACTGACATTATATGTTATTCTGTGTACTGGGTTTGTGTAGCAAGGTTTTGGGAGCAGAGTGCTACAGGGGTAGCTTCTGTGAGAAGCTGCTAGAAGCTTCCCCATGTCCAATGGAGCCAATGCCAGCTGGCTTCAAGATGGACCCACCGCTGGCCAAGGCCAAGCCCATCAGCAGTGGTGGTAGCACCTCTGGGATAACATAGTAAGCGGAAAACAAACACAAACTGGGCAACAAATTGCAGGCAGAGAGAAAGATGAGAATATGTGAGAGCGACAGCTCTGCAGCGCCCAGGTCGGTGCAGGAGGAGGCAGGAGGGGCTCCAGGCACCGGAGCAGAGGTTCCCCTGCAGCCTGTGCTGAAGCCCACGCGAGGCAGGCTGTGCCCTGCAGCCCGGGGAGGCCCGTGGTGGAGCAGGTGTCCACCTGCAGCCTGTGGAGGACCCCACACTGGAGCAGGGGGATGCCTAAAGGAGGCTGGGACCCGTGGGCAGCCTGTGCTGGAGCAGCTCCTGGCAGGACCTATGGCCCCCCCGTGGAGAGAGGAG
>JAVJGJ010000047.1:36050395-36103112 GCA_035590215.1 Microhierax caerulescens | reverse complement strand
TTTTGTTATATTTTTATTGATGAAAAGACAAATAAACTCTGCCTCTGCGCTGGTCCTTGAGGAATTGTCTGTGTAAAGTCTGTGCAGCCCAATAGCTGCTTCCAGGATGACCTGCAGTTCTTATCCACTCGACATTTATACCAGGTCCTGTCTTCTCCATCTTAAACAGTAGTTGTATATGCAGCATCACAGCAGTAACTTTGCTTTGCCTTGCTGAAGTCCAGTTTCTTTTCTCTAAAACATCAATTATCCTTTCCCAGAAATATATTAGTTAAATTTAGCATGTAAATATTGAAAGTATTTCATTAGTTTTAAACAGTACTTTTATAGTCTTATTCTTTGCCTTACCAAGAGAAGAAGAAACCAGCTTTTATAGCTTGGAAAAGAGACAGCTGTCCTGTGCTCCCCCATAACATAAATGATGACTTTGGTTCCAAATATGTCATGCCACTAATTAGTTTTTAGTGTACTCAGCTCTTGGAAGAGTAGGTAACTACTTTCATGGACAGAATAGGAACTCATGGCTTATATGGCCTAAATTAGTATGAGTAGTGGTCCTAGTGGATGTGTCACTTCTCTGTTTCTTTACATGCTGTTTCAATATTGTCCTTCTGGACCACTGCTGCTGAATTTTGTCCCCGTGCTCAGCACTAGTAACCACTGGTTAAACTAACTCTATCCTGGATAGCACTTGAAAATAGAGTAAGGGCACTAGCCCATGATTGCTCCATTTCCTAGCAATCAGCTTGCTCACTAATTCAGAGACCATTCCAGCAGCTAGTTTTTTTCTGACTCCTCCGCTTTGGAGCTGAGTAGCTCTACGCTGCATAGCTGTGAGCTGCTGAGTGCCATTGCACCTCAGCCCTGGCGCTGGGGATCAGTCCTCTGGACACCTTTATTTAGCAGAAGCAGATCAAGTGGTTCCTATGCAGTACCCTTGTGACCTGGGGGCAAAATTACTATTTAATACATCTTTTGCATACAAAGTGCCTGAAATGCTCTTAAGACTATGCTCTCACTGCATGATGCTCTGTGTGTATTACATGTCCCTCAGTATATGGTGAGGGCATATGAGGGCACAAGGACTGTTACCGAAAAACTGTCCTTGGAGGAGTGAACAGAACATAGTAGGGCCAGTATCCACATCACCCATTTGGTGGATTTTAGAGCAAAATACCAATGCAGCTGTGCCGGTGTCCCCTCAGAGAAAACCAGCTGATCACTTCAGAAGGGAACCTGGGAGTGAATTAGCATGATCATGGTATGGGTAGTGAGAGAATCCAGGACCTGGCTCAGTGAGGGCGCAAGGCAAACGGGCAACACAGATGTAACTGCTTGCACCATTTCCCTGCCACGAGCAGTCCCAGGTCAGATGGTGCCTGGAACACTTGAACACTCTGTAATCTGTGATCCAGTGAAACTTGACCAGCATGATAATTTGATAGTTTATCTGATGCCGTTACCACTTTTAGATCTCAAACAAAGTATCTAAACTATAATCTTTTGAGAACGACTTACTCTTTCACCCAGTGCTAGCTAGGTTTTTTGGATTGACTATTTCCTCTAAGAAGTAAAAGGAGACTTTTTCTTCTGAAAAGCCACAGAACTGTGATAATTTATTTTAAATTTTTGGCAAATGGATATTTTTGTTTGTAAATGAATATTTTAAAACTATGCACAATGAAATTCTGTTACTGTTGCTTTCAATTAGAAATAATAAGGTCAAAGAAGCAACCTCAATTAAACTATACAGGTGAGGAAAAGTCTAATTCTTGCATTAGGTGTTTAAAGTGTACAGTGAGAATCCCCAATACACATTTTAATTTGCATTTAATATCTGAGTTGCTCTGAGTGAACTCCCATTTGCTTGTGAAAAGCCGAGGTTTAAAAACAGTCTAGTGGCCATAGTCTTAAAGGCAGAAGGTCAAAGAAGTCTATTACTGAGAGAATAATTAATGGTCTGGTCCACAACTTGGCTAATTTAATGCAGTTCTTCTGAGGTTAATGGAGCTTGACTGATTTACATGAGCTGATAACCTACCTTCAGCTCCATGTTCTTAATGAGTAAAATCATTCCCTTCCCCTTTAAAAGTAAATCTGCAATTATTTACTAAGAACTATCTCCTATCCATTTAGGATATACTCCACGGTAAGGGAACAAATGCACAAAGAAATTTACAGATATAAGTCACGTACACCAGGCAAGAGGGAATGATGACAGAGATAAAGGCGAAGAGCTGATCAAGTTTTAGGGAATACACAGGGTGCACTTTCTGTGCCCTTACTTATGATGGGTTGAGTAACACAGTGCAAAATATACTGGACCACTGCTAATCCCATATATGTACCTTATGTAAGTAGATTGATTGTTGTGCTATTGTAACATACAATCTTCACATAAACTGAATGCAGATAATGTCTGTCTACGATTCCTCCAAAATCAATGGAAGAAACAGTCCCTCAGGGAAAGAGCAACAGCTCCTAAAACATGGATATTCAAACATACTGCACTACATTATTCCAAATATCATGATAATTAACATCTTTTTTTCTGAAAAATACTTGAGTTGTTAATAATGTATGGGATTACCATAAACCCACCAACAGGTAGTATCTGTAAGAGCTGCTGAATGAAAAGTAGGATAATTCAGATATAAGCATGTCTTAGGAAAGGATTTAAAGGAACAAACTGTCTTAGTGTTTTCTGCTGCTCTTTGATGGAGGGTTAGCTTTGAGTTTTATCTTTGAGTTCAGTAAGAAGCATTTGAAGTTCATGAGTGAGTTACTCTTTCTTAACAAGAACAGGCAAATCTAGATGAATAAATAACAGTCTTCTGTGAGAGCAGATGGATGATTTTGTGATCAAAATATCAGACAGTTTTCTCTGCTGTCTTTGCTATACACTTAATATATGTGAATGGACTATTCACTTAACTTTCCTATATCCAAATTTCCCAACAGTAATTTGCAAATAACATTTGCTTGAAAAATACTTGTTTCTTTTGAAAGTGGAAACAGTTTCAGGCTTGTTTAATTTTAATATATTCAACATGCTCAAACATGACAGAAGTATCTGCTGTAGGTGGGCATGACAAATGTCAGTCTGGTTGTCAGGGTGCTTAGCTGGTGTCCAGGTTAGAGAGTGACCTAAACCATTTTAAGTGCAAGACAGAGCACCTAGAACTGCTGCTTCAGTTCTGACGAGGGAGCATTAACCCTTGGCAGAAGGAGTACCATGTCTGCTACAGAGGTTCTTTTCCTCTCCTGCGCACTGCAAACACAGCGCTCCAAGAAAAGCATTGTCATGGTCATTGTTTTCCCTCATGGGTGCTGAGCAGGACAGGACCGAGACCTATTTCACTGTACTCTAGAGAAAGCATGAACTCTTATGTCTCAGCATTCCCAGGTTTACCTGAATCCAATTTTTCTGCAGATCAGTTTGTATATAAAATAAAACTCTGGGAATTTAGAGTACAATTAAGGATAACTGAATAACCAAGCAAAGCTGGGAGCTTTTTAAACAGATTTGTTTCTACATTATATTCACTTTAGTCCTAGCAGAGTAACATGTCTACATAAGAAAACCGAATGTTATTTTGGCTAATGCATTTTCAATAGAAATATTACATTACATTTAAAGCATCTTTGTGCTTTTAAAGTTTGGATCAAGAAAAAAAAAAAACTGAACAAAAAACTAACAGCTATATCATAGTCTGAACTTAAAGCACAGAAAAATAGAAAATCAGTTTGTAACTGAAATTGGTAACAGAATCATAGAGACAATTCGTACAGAGCTCCACAATACTGGTTTTCAGGAAACACTGATAACTGAGATTAATTTGGATGGAGTAATTCTTTGGATCATACAAGGAGTGCAAATGATGCTTTTCTCCAACTGCAAATGTGCAATTTATGAAAACTGCAATATTGTCATGCAGAGTCAAAAAGTGGAAAAAAGCACAAATGTGCTATTGTTTTAGGAAATTACAGACTGGGGCTAGGATAATCTGATTAACTAGAACACAGGAGAGTTTCTGCAAGTGTTATTCCAAGTGAGATTGCTCAAGGACTGAGGAGTTTCACAACTGTCAAAGAATGTGTTTGATAGTTTCTTCGTATATTTTTCATAAAATTAGTATTTTTAATTTATTAGCTGTATCTATATTTATTTACTAGGTGTAGCAAGATAAAGGCAGGATTATGGTCTGTGGGCTACAGTCCTACTTGCTTCAGTCAGTGAGGCACAGACGTGCCCACATGTAGATGAAATAGTATAGCTGTGCAAATCACCATTGCCAATATTCCTACACTCCCACATGTGCTGGCAAACTCTTCTGCCTTTCTTTTTTTTTTTCTTTTAATTTTTTTTTTTTTTTTGTTAGGCTTTCCAAAGCCTTACGGAAACTGCATTCTACTCTGTGGGCTTCCAAATACCAATATATGGAAATCAGGCAAGTCTAAAGGATTTTATTTGGGGGAGAGAATACCAAATTCTTGTCCACTACATATGAACAAAATAACCTCAGAGACCACTGGTCCAATGCACAGACTGAGCAATCATTAAGAAATTCAGTCAGTATTATGTGTATTGCACTCTCTGAAATTAGAGATAACAGCTATTAATAACATCTAAAGCTTTTCAACTCTGTCTCTGTAAGAAGCTCAAACAAGCCAATATAATCCATGAATAGAAGAAAAATATTACTGCAAAAATCTTATAGCCTATCATTAAAATTAATCAGGACATCTTAGTTACGTCCATTCTACAAGAAATCAGTGATTAAATGACAGGATCCTGTGTTTCTGATGATGGCAAAGAGGAGGAAAATACCTGAGTAATGGTTAAAAAAATGCTTCTTTAAAAGATAATGCTCTGATTTCTTACTTTGACAGCTTAACAGTCTCTGACGGATGCAACAGAAGGCACTTACGAAGACTTACACCGAAAACATACACATACACAGACACCATACTGCCTGCTGCAGAAAGCAGTGTCTTCTTAGGAAAAAAAAAGGAATAAAAATATAAAATATCAACTGTCTTGTTACACTTTCAAATTCTTATTAGGCCTTTGAATGTTACAGTCTTTATTTGGAGCAATGTTCCTCATAGCACCAAGATTATGTTGATGTATCAGTCAGGGTTTATGTGGTTGCAAACCAATAGTGACTCTTTCTCCTCCCAGATGCAAAGCAAACCTACAGTTTCTCAGAACAAATTTCGTTTGGAAAATTATGGTCTCCCCTCCTTAGCTTATGTGAATGGCAAGAGTTCTGGTGGAATAAACTGTTTGGTCCCATTAATTACATTTTATTACATGCCACATTCAAGAAATACAGCCTTCTGGACAACTTTGATCACTCAGGCTTGTCATAATGATTCCTTCTCT
The DNA here is from genome assembly GCA_035590215.1 of Microhierax caerulescens. Taxonomy (NCBI): domain Eukaryota; kingdom Metazoa; phylum Chordata; class Aves; order Falconiformes; family Falconidae; genus Microhierax; species Microhierax caerulescens. Next base: position 36,097,723 of record JAVJGJ010000047.1, on the reverse strand, counting down.
AGAGTCCTTGTAGTTATATTCTCAGACATAACATTTTCTCAAGAGATTGAGCTTTTACATCGCATTTCAGAACTTTTGTTACACTATTCATCTTTTCTGAAAGCTCTGACTTCCCTTCCTCTAAAGAGGTATCTGTTATTGCCAGATGTTTTAAATACTAGGACATTGTGCAGTTTGCAGAGCCCAGATTTTCAACTTAGTAATAGCACTAGGGGCAGCTCTAACAGAGGCTGCTGTCAGGTCAATACATTTATTTTCAGTGTCTTGTTAACTAAATCCAGCTCTTAACCTCGTCCATACCACGTGAGTTAGCCTGGTTAGGTACAATGGTTCCAAAGGGGTCACTTAAAGCAAGTAACCTATTAAATGCTTGACTGGAAAGGCTTGAACTCTCTTTTCCTACATATTCCTTTAAAATATCATCAGCTGTCAGAGTTTTTGTCAACGAATCTCTGTATGTACTGTCTTAATTATAGACCATTTCTCTTCTGTTTTTTTGGTTCATTTGAATGCAAATCCTATTCCTCACTGCTGAACAATGGAAATGTCCACAGCCCTCACTTCCTCAGATCAGGGTTCAGATTTCAGAAACCAAAGAAAAGAGCCATGCCAAGCCTAAAGAAAATTAGACTGCCTAAAATGCTTTTGAATTGTAATACCACACTCGCAATGTGATGTTAATAGTACTGTGCAGTAATTAGGAAACATATTGTATGTGTATGCCGTGCCCTACTACGTACAATAATATGTCAGCTATTAATTGGATACTGTCTTCATTTATGAAAGAAACCTTCTGTATGCTGAAATAATCTTCAAATACATTGAAAAAAACCATCTGAATTTGTAACTATTCTTATTAATCCCTCTAAAGGAGCACTTCTGATAAAGACAGTGCTGGCAACAGATCTGCTTCAGGTGGAACTAGGTCAGTAAGAAATTGCGTCAATAGTTGAAATAATTGTTTTAAATCAGAAGACAATAATTGAAAGATTCAGTCTTCTGAATCCATGTACTGTAAGAGTGTCTATGTGATGGTGAAATGACAAAGGCTATTACAGTGGGGATCCTCCTTTCCGAAAGCTATGACACCAGAAATTATACCTTCCAAAAGAGAGAAAGAGAGATTTGGAAGGTATTTTCTTGATGAATGTCAGTATAAACAGACCACTAAGTTTCCTATCCTTGGGCATACGTCACATATCATGATGATTATACTGCTATTTACCAGAGAGGTAGTCTTTGTTAATTTTGGCTGGACAAGTCTGTTTTCTACCAATTTGGGTGGGAGTTGTGTATCCTTTGGGTTCCTAGATCAGTTGTTAATTCATCTATTGGGAAGGAAATAGAAGAGAATGCTAATAGAATTTGTTTTTTCTTGGTTCAATCCTCACATTTTATGAGTGTATGTATAGTCAAGCATTTTTCTTATTGTCTTGGTATTGTGTCATATACAGAATGTTTCAGCTTGACTGAGTTCCAGAAAGAAAAACAGTAATGAGCCCAAGTGGAAAATAGTCTTTGTATATTATAATCCACATTTAACTTGGTGCTGTATTCCTCTAAGGATTAAAGGGTCGTCTTTATTCCAGCAATGTAAATGAGAATCCTATAGAATGTGGTGAGCTCTAGATCAGACCTGAAAAGGGAAGAAAACCTCATCCAAAGCTTCAGAAACAGTTACAAAGACCATGAAGAAGTCGTCTTCTATCTTGCATGCTTATTTACTGAAAGTGTAGGTATTAATTGCTTTTAGTAGCATGCTGAAAATTAAGAACATGAATAATTTTAAAATGGTGAATTAGGGATCTTGTTGATTTCTGAGTGTCGTTAACAACTTGTGATCACATATTGTATTTCTTCCACACTTCAGTGGCATCCTTGCCCTTCTGCTAAATTGGTTCCAGAGAGCCAAGATCAAAATGTTTGACTGGTTTGTATGGCCCAGGGGGCTGCCAATGTTTTGTAATCATATTGGGCCAAATCTTTCTGTATTTTGATTGCTAGCCATTAACAAATGATTACAACAGATGAACTCATGCAGTAAATGTCTTGGACATTGATACTGTAATACAGATAATGGTGTTTAAAACAGAAGTCTTTTAAGCTAAAATAAACTTGTGTTACCAAGTTTCTATTCAACATTTGTTTTCCATAATAAATGGAACAAAAGTCCTTTCCCATAAAAGGAATTCCTTCCTCAAAATTTTCAAGTTATAATAGTGAGAAAATAACATGTGCTGCTAACATATTGTAATCATATTAAATTAAAGCTTTTTTCTCCACTTTTCAGACCATAGTAAAAAGAAAATTGTTCTATTTTTTGTCAGCACTGGAGACAGAACAGTCAAAGTGAATTAGTTTTCACAGATTTTCACAGTCATCTGTAAACAAGATTTATTAAAGTAATTAAATGAGGATTTTGTAATTTGTAAAGCATTTAACTCAGAATTTGGAAGTATTAAAAGTACTAATATACTTAGAATTGATTTATATTTAGATTATTTAAGACTTGCAGATATTGCTGTGTCCTAATGGAATTGTAATCAATTATGAACTACTGGGTTCGTGCTCATTTTTGTGAAGTATACATTTGAGAGAGGACCTGTGACACTGCCATTGGAAGAGAAGCAACCTTAAAAAGTTGGCATGCATGGGAATGCTTCACAAAGCTCCTTGAAGGACTGGCCTCCATCTTACTGCAGGCAAATGCCCTAATGCTGTTTTAAGACCAAATCTGAGGAATCTGACCGCTGCCATTTCTTACTTGTTATTATTTTTCCTTCCATTCCACCACGCAAATTTTCCATTCACAGTAACCAGACTATACTATGTTAATTCCCCAAAGATTTAGCTCCCGGTCTTCCCATCTTCACATTCTCTTGTTTGCTCGGTGTTCCGCATGGAGCCCACCACGGAGCAGCACCACTGAGAGCCAGCGGGTGCTGCTCCCTGGCCTCTCCCAGGCCCCTGCCACCCGCTGCTCTGCCCACCCGCTGCTCTGCCCACCCTCTGCCCTCCTGCTGCTCTGCCCACCTGCTGCTCTGCCCACCCGCTGCCCACCCGCTGCCCACCCGCTGCTCTGCCCACCTGCTGCTCTGCCCACCCGCTCCTCTGCCAGGGCTGGCCCAGCTTTGCAGCTGCTGCTCAAGTCCTCACCACCTTGCAGCCTGCTGCTGATGTGGCCATGTCTCAAAAGATGCAGTTCAGGATGCCACCTTCTTTCTTTCTGTTGACCCTTTGTCTATCGTTCATAGGAACTCCAGCCAGCTCCTTTTAGCAGTGTCTTAACCTGGTGTCTCAGCACCAGATGTGTGGCTAATTCTAAGAGATTTTGTATGCTTTCAGGAAAAAAAAAGAAAAGTGTTTATCTTGTAAAAACATGCATTTCTCTTCCTTTTCCATGCCTAAGTGGGGTTTTTTTGTTTGTAAAATACGATGCAATTCTTTACAAAGGATGTAAGGTTTTGCTGATCTTACTCATCTGCTCTGCCCTCTGCATAGAACAATGAGATAGAAGGGTTATGGAAGCCACATGCAACGGTGTTAGTACATGAAAAACAAATAACTTTTTTCATTTTTCTGTCCTAACTGATGATTTCAGTTTTCAAGTGCAAAAGTTACTCAGGGTGCTGCCCAGGGCTGCTGGGCTGCCACATGTGGCTGATGGCATTAGGAAGCTTAGGGAACTGCTCGGTTAAATGCCTGACAACGTCAGAACCCCCAAACACTTTCTGGTGCTGAAGCCCTCATTCTTATAGGTTTCTTACTATTGTTTCAAAACCTTCTGCATGAACAGGAAAATCAATCTTACTATTTCACCAGAATAACAATGTTCACTTTATGTCTTCTCATTTAAACACTGAAAAAAATAAACATCTGTCTATTGCTAAGCTGCTGTGGCAGAATTCTCTATTGCTGCTCTCCAACAGGCGAGTGAGTACCCACAACACTCGCCCCCTGTTTCATTCCAGGAGGCAGCTGAGCAAGGTGAAAAGACAGTAGGGCCTCTTACAACCTCACCTGTGTCTGCTGGAGATGACTGTTGGTCATGCAGGTGATACAAACGAGTGCTCAACTTTTCCCCCAGGCTATGGCAGACTTCTGCGTCTGTGCTAGGGCTGCAAACCTCAGCTGCATTTTAAGTCCTGCCTCTGATGTGCTCTTGCAGAACTGCTTGGCTGCATCTGTTTCTCCTAGCCTCGTGCAAGAGACTTCCCATTGACTGAACTGTTGGAGCAGTGGGAGGTTGATTTAGTTTGGATTTCTTGGAGGCTGTGTTTTTATTTTTTTCCTGTAATCTATTACATCATTCCCTGTAAGGAGATCAGCCTAATGTCAACTGGAATAAATACTGACTGGAGACTGTGGGTCCTCTGAAAAAAGCCTATTGCTTATAGAGTGATGTAATTGGCATTAAAATATTATCTAAAGTAATCTAGTAACAAATTAAGGGGACTGTTGTTAATTCTTCCCTATACATCATTCAAATTTGGAAGCATCTTGCTTAGTAGTTTTGTTTGATCTCTTTTTTTTTCCTTACAGTAATATATTTGTAAAGTTCTCTTTCTTTCTACCTTTCTCTGACCATCTCAACCTTCTATATCATTCCTTGACTCTTCATCTCATGCTGTTCATGACTCAAATGCAAGATTATCAGTAATTAAAATGTCTGCCACATTTATACCGAATTTAGGCAAATTGAAAACAAATTTCAGAAAGTCAAAAGAATTTATTCTTTGCATTCATGTAATGAACATGCAAGTAGAGAACAATATTGGCAAATTTCTATTCATGAAGTAACAGCTAAAGTAATAGCTGAGGTTGTTCCAACAGCAATGATTTTACTTACGTGGTCTCCATTGCTGAAGAACAGAGGAAGCTGCACAGGTTTTAATAAAAGAAATTTTAAATATATGGAGAAGAAGTGCTGAAAGGCACTCAGAGCTACATGGAGCAATTGCTTCCCTGCTGAAAAAAATATTGGCTACTTTACTACTCATTATTTCACAGATTGCCTTATAACCATGGTTAAGAGAATGGGACCTGTGAATAATGTATATTTTTTTAATGCTGTAATTGTTTCCTGTTGATTTTCATTTTACTGTCTATGCAGCCTCTTTAGAAATGGAATATTTGCATGAGCAACTGTGTCTGATCAGTAGCTTTACCTAAAGATCTGGGTGGGGATAGTCCTGACTGATGTAGCTTAGCTGCTATTCCTGTGGCATCCAGACTTCAGAGCTATACATAGTAGCACTCTTGATGTATATACATATCAGCATTGTTAAATATTTTTTATGCATTTTCCATTATTGATCACAGCAACATAAAATTTAGCATGATGGTTTACACTATTTTGTAAACACAAGGGATTCACATTCCATTCTTGTGATCAGTGGGTTTGGAGTAGTTCTACATATTATTTGATATAATGCTGAAATGTGTTTATTTCTCTGATAAGAAGATATTAAGCATTCAAACATTTATAAGAAGAAGTATGTTTGATGTATTTGAATGTCAGCATGAGTGACATTTAAATTTAGTGCCATGAATATTTTCTATTATCCCTTGCAATTTTCTCTGTTCTGCAAACTGGTAACACTCTGGGGTGGATTCTGACATCAAACCTGGCCCATGAGGCTTTGGAGCACTTCCTGAGGACTTACTCATCCACTTTTGACTGGCACTTTTTTTTTTCTTTTAGTTATTCTTTCTCATTTAGATTTTTTTTTTTAACAGTATTGGAAAATATTTTGCTACATTTGAGGGAGGTTATTGTATGTACTTGGGATAAAAGAAGGTAAGTCATGAAGATAAAAATATGATGATGGCAAAAAAGAAGGTAAATTATGCCTGTTCCAATTCTCTTCCTCCTCCTGGGACCTACAGAAAAGTCCACTAGCACCAGCACAAGCAACCCCATCAGCCTCCCCTGGCTTTGATCTTATGCCACATTTAGAAAAGAGTAGTCTGTAAACTGATGAACTGAAGCTAAGGATAGGTACGGCTACAGGTAGCTTTTTCTGGAGGTGTGTAAAGAAGGCAGGACTTATTTCAACCTAGTTCACTCTATAGGCATGAGGTAGTGCATAGGTACTCTGTTGCTGCAATAGCAATACAATACTGTGTGGGTTTCATGCAAAGATTGCATTCCTGATTACCCAGGAAAGCCAATTTCTAACAGAATTCAGATCGTTAACAGGCAGTATATTGTGATGCATATAGAAAAGCTCCTTTTTCCCTCTTATATTGATATCTGCCTGTTTATTAGCTCTGACCTCAAAAATTGGATTTTCTTTCCATAGGCTATACCTGTACACATTATTAACTGAAAATTTCCCTACTGTCTCAAATATTTTATCTGAACATAGGAACTGTGGTTTCTTAAGTCATTTCGTTGCTGCCATTTCATTGTAACAATATCAACTGAACTTTATGAGGAGGGTTCCAAAGTAAGAAGATAAGCCTGCCACGCAGGTTTCTTTGGAGTGGTTTCAAAGCCATCATTTTAAACATCTAGCATGTACCTTCCCAAAAAGGCTCCAGTTCCCAATCAAAGTTTTAAGGACTCCATCTCTCTGTTGCCTAGGGAAAGAGCCCATACCTACAGTCAAGCTGAGTTTTTAATGTTGCTCAGTGGTTTTAAATTGAAAACAAAATTACTAGCTTTCCTTCAATATGACTTAGAATGTGTGTTTTTATTTTTAAAATCATTACGCTGTATCTAGAGCTGTGACATTAATTACCACATTGGGTATATAAAATGCAAATCTATTTGCACAAAATTTCCTCCTTAATGATTGCTAGATGTGCAAATTGGGACAGCACTCACTTATGCATAAACTGGAAAAGGTGTGCCTTTTCTACAGAATAATTAAACATCAAACCCACCATGAAAATGACCAAAGCACATATCATTTCTACTGTAAAACTAGTAGGAGATGCTGTGTTAACCTCCCCTGCTGCAAGTGTCCCTTGTCCAGTAATGTTATAACACATACATTTTTTAATATGTTAACCCTGTGATAAAAAAAAAAAAACAAACAAAAAAAAACCCAAAACATTTTCTGAGTGAAGACAAGGTCTGTGAAGCCAAGTCATTTTGGTGACAGACACATAACTGTTTTCAGAGCATACTAAAATTATAACAGCACAAACCTCTGCTCATTTTCTATTTATGTTTCTATTATCATCTATATATGAACATTCCTGAACTTAGGGGAATATGCTATATAAAGTACCAATTACTTCTGTTGCCAAACATGGTATTTGCTTAATTTTCCTGTGTTTGCTATTCTCAAAGATAAAACAAGTTAGGAATCTGAGCATATTTCTAAATTTAAATTTGCTAAGAAATATTAAAGTGAGGGTCTAAAAAGTGTTTAGAGAAGTACCCAATCACATGGAGTGTTACACAAAATTTAGAGGATATGGGTTGCAGCCCATTATTCCCAGATTTCCTGTATTGCTTGGTTTCAGACCCACCAGAAATTCATATTTGATGAATTTTAGGTCCCCTCCCTGATTCTAAATAGAAAAAAATTGGTTGTAGGGTGTGAGGAAAAATGAAACATTTGTATCAACTACCAGAAAAGACTGCAACGAGGTTTTGGTCTAAGCCCGCTTCAAGTGTGGGGCTACCATGCTGGTCAATTATTTTGTTCAGAGAGATTCATTCTTCCTTAATTAGAACTGGCGTTCTGGTGCCAGAAATTACACTGCTGCTTCAGAAACTGAGCATGTGTGGGTTCGGCTCCTGTCAAGGACAATTTTTAGCATTCGGATAGTGTGGTGCCCTAGAAATAACTACGATAGACAGACAAAAAGAATGAGTGAGGTTAGCATACTAGTCACAGTTACAATACTGAGTCACATGTATATATTTATTTCACTGTTGATTGCCAAAGGCAATGCAAGAGTTTGAGGCTGGGTCATGTTGCACGAAGGACATCTGCAACATTACTCTAAGAACTACGCTGGCTTGTCAAAGCCAAAATACGAGCTATAAAAAGAACAAAGCTCCAATTTTAGAAACATAGATACAAAGGAAGTGCTGGGCTTTCTAATGATAAGGAATTAATTTGATTCTTATTTCATATTGGATTACATTAAACTCAAAACATGTATAAACTGTCCAGTGCTGATTCCTCTAAAACAGACTAAATGATCTGCCTTTCAGTTACAAGCTCCTCAAACAGAGGACAGTCTTTTTGTGTTTTGGAAATCATCTAGTGAGCAGTTTGCATTCAAAGGGGAAATGATAAAATCAGTGACAAGATCCCAGGAATTCTGCTAGGGAGGTGCCTGCAAGTCTTAAAAAATTAACTACTCTAATGCTTCTCCAACAGCATGCGGATATGCCAGTACTCAGGATGGGTTTAGTGGAGGTTGCTGGAAGGCTGGCAAAATCCTGATTTGATGACTTGCAATGATTTCATGGAATTTCTTTGTAACTCTTAGTAAGAGTTAAATTATCTATCCGCTTTACTCTGGGGCATCTGTAAAGGAGGCTGGAGACATAAATAATGATTATTGTCAGCCAATGCAAATTCTTATCTGAATCAGTCCATTTGGAGAGATTGTATAATAACAATTTTTTTCACAAGAAGAGGCAGCTGAGACACCCTCTATTAGTGCAGCATTCATTATCCGTTTCCTTTGCAGCAGTTATTTTTCCTTGTTCTGCTCAAAAGCATTTCCAATCTGTTGTTATTACTTATCCCAATACCAGAAGTATTGTCAGAGCAATTAGGAGTCCCAAGCCATTGTGAAGGCTCATTGTATTTGATTTCGTAACGTCTTCTCCAAGAGTTTGCCATCTAGCTACAGTTTACTACACACTAAAACTTACAGGAAGAAATGGAACTGCTCATGGAGAAAACAAACCTGAAGGCGAACAAAGAATCATGTAATTCTTGATGCAGCTAAGATGAGATTTCTTGATGATATCAAATATTTAGTGCATTCTGCAAAATCACACGCTAACTTGCCTGGTGCACTTCTTGGAGGCAATCTCCGAGAGTGTGGCTGCCTCACAGATTAATTCCGAGATGACTTGCTGCCTAAGACGTGGCAGACAGTGTGCCACAGTCTTTTTGTTTCAAGGGGCTGCAGCAGTGCAACCCACGCTCTAGCACCATTGCTTTTTTATACCCATCTCAGTATGGTTTTGCTCGCTTGCCCAATTTGGTAGCAGCATCCTATTGTCGTCCTCATTTCGATCGATACCACGGAAACGGGCGAGGCTTTCGCGGCAGGAATCTGCACCGAGCCCGAATCGCGGCCACGCTCCGATTCATCCCCTCGCACCTCCTGTCTCCCTGCAAACGGAACTCCGCTGCTCCCGCAAAATCGATCCCCTGGCACATAACTCACTGCAAAAGGAGAACCCGCTTAATTGTCAATTAAACTTCCCGCAGCTCAGCACCAGAGCGCTGGTGCGGTGCGATGCGGTGCGGCGCGTGTCTGCCGCGGGCGGGGCGGTGCCAGCGGGCCGGTCCCCACGGCAACCGCGCGCGCCGTAGCCATGGAAACGCGCGGCTGCAGCACGGGGCCGGCACCGTGCGCGCTGCCCACTTGCTGAAAGACTTTAAAATTGCTAGAACACGGTGTAAGGGGGGGGGTGGGGGGAAGGTAATATTGAAAAACATTGCCATTTCTGCAAACAACACACAAGATGGACGGCCGTGGAGACTACGGTTTTGCCTTCACTGTTTTGTTTGTCAGGGAAATGGCTTCGTGGTTGTCTATTCATTTACTTGTGCGACAGGATAAAAATAGGGCACATATCTAATGCATATGTGCAGAAATTACGAGTACAAAAATGTGCATGTACGTCACAGTGCGAATAGATAGTGTAACCATAGATGCTTGTGTATAATCTGCTAAGCCTCGTGGTTTCGATTTAGCTTAAGCAATTGAAAAAAGTGAATGTGTGAGATGGAGTGGTTTATTTCTTAATATATTAAAACATGATTCTCTTTTCCATCTATATCTGCATGGGATTGAACGCATACATATATGTGATTATTTCAACAGTTTATTTTAAAGGGGTTATTGATTTAAAACCACACTAATTGTAAAATAAGATTTGCATTTTGAAATGCAGAACATATTTATATTCCATTTTGCTATTATAATTCCCATGTCTTCATGTTCTTGTATAGATGCTCTTCTCCCATAACAGAGGGAAAAGAGACAACTCAAGAGTCTGTCACACAGAGCAGAAGGGAAGGCTCTCATAGACAGCATATTAGTAAGGATCTTGAATGAACTGGGGAGCACCACATTCACCTCTTCTCCAGGGGGGCAGGGAGCGTGAAAGAGAAATGTTCTATCAAGAGTAACAGGGGGAGATGTCCTTTCACCTTTTGTTGGCTGTACCATGCTTTCTCTTCCTGAGAAGCTGGACCTACAGCCGGTTTGACAAAGGTACATTGTCAGGTACGTGTTAGAGGAATTATGCAGGAGGTTGGAAATGTAAGACTAAAATTACCGACTATTTAAATCCTAACCCATAATTGAATTTCACTATACCTCAGTGGTTTCCGCAGTCAGAACACAGAGGGCATAATTTGAAGGTAGTTTGTAACTGAGAGTAAGAGGCTGTTTTACACCAACACACCGTGCAAATCTCCAGGCTGACTGGGAGACCTGGTGGGTGGTGTGCGTAGCAGCACTTGGCATCGCTGCGATGGTTTGAACCACCACAGTGCAGCTCGGGGTGTAGCGGCAGTTTGACTAAGCCTCTCTCAGCCTACTAAAACTGCTGAACTCCGTTGGTGTGTGGAAGGTTCCCTTTCAAAAGTCACTTATTTTATAATTTTGGGAAAAAAAGAAAATCAGTGCAGACATTTCTGAGACTCATGGCCATAAATAAAATATATCAACTCACACTTTTGAAGATCTGCTCTAACTGTTTCTGTTATCCAGTAATGCTGGTGTCCTTGGTTTAATAGTTCAAATACAGCTGCATGTAGCTAGGAATGGGCTGTTACAGCTTATACATATTTCATAAAGAAGTACAAAGTGCTGAACTTTTGAAAACTTCCTGCCCTGCTGAGCAGTTTTCTTCTACGAAACCATTGTTGTCACTTTATCTTTCCTCCGTTTTTTTAATTTATTCATTTGTATATGAGTGTATTCTGAAAACTAAAAGGATTTCTGACTCATTTTTCTAGGCACATGTGGTGCTCTCAGTTACATGAGGTGAAGACTGTTATTAAATGCAACTTTTCATAATTGTCCGGTAGTAGAATCTGAACTTCAACCTATCCCTTGACCTCTTAGGACTGGTCCACACAAGTTTTCTCACTGATTCCAGCACAAGAAAGGTCAAAGGCTATAGTGCATGATTATAGAAAGATTTTTGTAATTATCCAGATTCTAAATTAAGTAGAAACTGAAGCTTTACCAAAACAAAGAAGCACTCTTCTCAGATGGGAGTACCAGTGAACTGGTACAGCAAAGCCATATCCCCTATGGATGTAGCTATTGCAACAGCTGGCTTTGTATGGATGGTTACACTCACATATGATGACTTTAGTGTATCTGTACAGAGTCACCATACAAAAGTAAAACAATCCCTGCTCCTAGAATTACATTTTTGTTATTATTAGCCATTACTTTTTGAGCACCTTTTTGTCTGCCACCGGACTGCAGTAACAGTACCATCCCTGTCTCTTTCAGACTGGAACCACACTTGATCACAAGCATACAGGAACATTTACATTGGCTTGTAATCCTTTGGAGGATATTTAACCTTGCTATACAACACTGCTTATTAACAATAATTAGTGTTTAGGTTTTATCTTCACAGGAGGTATATCCCATATAGTCATTAACTGAGTATCTGCTTTTGAACTACATGATTTACAAGTATTGAAAGTGATTGTAACCAGCGATTTGATTTTTTTTTTTTAATACAACCTTTTCAGAACTCTAAAATCCAGCATACAGACCAGACAACCTTAGAAATATATCAGAACAGTGCTACAGTTTTATGTTGGTACTGAAAGTCTGTTTAGCACCTTTTTCACTTTTTTAAAGCAGTAGTGCAATGTTTACATTTGAAACATTTCAAAAATCTACATAAGCTTTTGAAATCTGAGTAAATTCCAGAAATAGATGTGCTGTATGACAAAACGTAAAGCAGATAACAATAGATTATATGTGTGCACAGATATACATATATATATATATATATATATGTCTCTCTTGTGTGTATATACACACACAATTTCAGTTTGATACAGGGGGTCCCCATACATCATGCACATAAATCCTATATAAATCACCGTAATTCTGCTGGAACTTTCAAAGTTGCTGATTCTGGCAGTGAAAGGCTGTGGGTTACTGCAGCTTTTTTCCTTCAGTACTTTGGCATTTTGAGCTGGCTGCCTCACTGTGACAATGTGGAGCCAAGAGCTAGTGCTGGTGAAAGGAAGGCAATCAATGTGACTCCTTTCTCTCTAGCCCGTGCAAAAGACTATCCGAGGTGAAGGTAGTCTGCGCAAGAAGTGCTGCCTCCTGCTGCTGCACCAGCTCACGTGGACGCACAACTGAGTCCATAACCTCCGAAGAGGCTCTTTGGAAATTCAGGGAGTTAATTCCTTCCAGTAGCGCTGCTTGACACACACCAGCACTCACATAACAACAAAGCAATTGCACAGCCCTCTTCAGACTGTAACTGTGTTCAGTCTGAAAATACTGTTTTGAGCTTTGTTACCCCTTTCCCAACTGGACTTAGAGTGATGTGACATTTTACTTCAGCTAGCAATAAGATCACAGTGGATTATATTTCCTTCTGGGACTAGTGAGAAAGCCTTACTACATCTGCTTAAAACATTTGTTTAAAAAAAGATGTTAATTAAAGTTTATCATCTCTAGTGGGAGCTGTTCAGCTCTATCCCAGACAATCCAGCAGTACTGGCATGCTACAGGTGTGCCAGAGATTTAAGGACTCTGAAGGCTTGGAGAAATGCCAGGGCACAAGCCCACGTTATCTGTTTAAGATGAGCCCCAGAATGTTCTCAGTCTTATAAGCTATGGAGACAGTGTGCCTTCAAGTTCAAACTCAAGGAAAATTAGAACTTGCTGGGCACTCATGTGCTTGAGCGTGCCAAGGGAACAAGGAAGCCACCAGCAGTGCCTGGGCACACTGCCCGCAGGTATGCTTCCAGGTGTCAGTAAGAAAGTCAAATGGACAGGAGGCAGAGCACAGTAACACCATGACTGCTCCAGAGCCTACGATTGTCAGAGCAGCACAGGCTTCGCTAAAGTGCAGCACTGGCCCCCAGGCTATTGCTTTCCTGAGAGAAGAATCTATGATGCTATGCTTCAGTAATTTGTGAAAACTGCCTTTTGCAGTGGCAAAATACTACTCAAAGCAAAACCATTGCCCTTCACATAGGTCTATACAAAAATGACCTCAAGCACATAGTGTAGCAATGGATGACTTGGATGGCAGGAGCTCTGTGTTATTTTTCATTTGCAATCTCTAATTCTGCTTACTACAAAACTGGACTTCAGATAATGGTAACACTTCATGTTTAAGTTGTATTGATTTTGTTCAATTGTTTTACCCCATTCTGTGTGTAAATGTATAGGTCTCCAAATAATATAGTAGCTGCTAAAGTATTTGTGACATCTGTACTTTAAGTAAGCATTGCAAACATCTGATACATAGACTATATACTTTGAGGTGATTTTTCATGTATCTTTACAAATCACACATAAGTGAAGGTGGCTCTGTGGTACATAACTGTAACAAGTGCTTTTAAGTACATTATAAACTCTCACCATGGCAACATCTTTCTGCTCATCATATTTATAGTGAGAAAAAGAAAACAAGCAAAAATAATATTAACCCTGAAACCTTTCTGAAATTTAGAGGTTGAGAGAGTATCCTAAGTCAGGATTCTTTTCTCATACCTGTCTGTAAAGATCCTTGAACATATTACCAGAACAAATTGAAGGTAGAAATAGAAAGTTTTCCTCTTTTGATTTCAAAAGTTTTGTTTTTACGAAACTACCATAACCCTAGTTTTTGTTTGGGTCACTGTGACCAAACTTGATTTTAACAGAGGAAAGCTACAAAAATGATTGTGTGTTTGCTTAGCTCCTCTGAGACCTAACCACACTGGGCACGATGCAGAAGCCCAAGTGTAGTCGTAGAAAGAGATGCCAGCACAGAAATTACTCCTCCAACATATTCCTGTCACCCTGTACTCTGGCGTCATGTAAACCTGGCTCAAAATGGATTGGTAGTCTTGTAGGGCTTTAAGGAGCAGCAGTGTGTTTTCTCTGTTCTCTTGCTACCTCATTTCTGCAGTCTTTTAAAGGCTTGGAAATGCTTGGGTAAATTGGGAGGAGTAACTGCAAGAGTGTGTTAGGGTGCCTGCACTAGAGAACTGCACTTCAAGTGCTCTTATTGGTATCCTCTAGCAGGTTACTGCTGAAGAGATCTTCAAGATAACGTGGTTCAGAATAACACAAATTACCTCTGTTCTTGCATTTTCTCTATCCCTCTCCCTGTAGTCTCCACTGCCCTCTGTTACAGGCACAGTTTATTCAAGCAGTGTCAAAGAGAAGTGCAGGCTCAGCAGAAGGCTCAGATAAAGCTAAATGCAAGTGCAATGTCTCGGGCCATGATTTCTCGTGTAAAAAATTAAAATGGACAGATTCTCAGGGAATTCATCACCTACAAATTCCTTGCAACTGGATAAATCTGTGGATGGTCTGAATATCTAAAGAAGCCATACCACTTTGACACTTAGATACAGATATAGGGTCTAGAGTTTAACCTCCTACTTTAGAAATTATTTATTTCTTATTTCACTCTAGTTCATTCCCATTCATCTGACTTTTTTAGAACATGTTCTTTGTTTATATTCAATATAAATAGGGAAGGAAACTAAGGGAAACATAAAGCAATTCTGAATTAAACCCAAAAAATCTAACTATTTTTAATCCTTCATGAATTTTTCATTACTACTTCCCACAAAACACCTCCTGCCTTCTCCAAATGTTCTAAAAAGTGCTGCCATTCTTGGTAGGTAAAAGCAGTATAAAATAATTGTATTAAGCAAAATTTCTCCTTTGTTTTTCTCAAACATCTGCTATGTAGTGACTTTCCGTCCAGTGTCTTCTGCAGAGGGAACAGCTTCTTTAACTGTCAGGAGAGTAAAAGCAGTTAGCTGTGCTTACAAATCTGTTTGGGAACTTGAGCACAGAGACAAATTCAAAGAGCTCTGTTGCTCATCTACAAAGAGAATTACAGCATCAAAAGGTCACTCAGTCACTTCTTTCTGTTACTGGTTTGTTGTTGTTTTTTTTTGGGGGGGAGTGGTACTGGCACCAAAGTAAGTAGAAGATGCTTGTAAGTAGTTGATGCTTGTAAGTAGTTGCAAAGTAAGAAGATGCAAAGTAAGTAGTTGATGCCATTAACTTTCTAGCCATGGCAACCTGATTAAATTGGAGTAGGGAAGACTGGATGAGATAAGACCTGACTGGAATGATACTGTTCTAGATATATCAGGCTGAAAGAAAAAGTCTAAAATTTAGCAGAGATTGAATTTATTAAATATTAAGTTTAGAACTGACTGAAAAACTTGTCAAAGTTTGGCTTCCTTTCCTTCAAAAATGTTTTCACATATAAAATCAGGTGCTCTCATACAATTTATTTTTCAGTTGTTTTGGTTTTACAGAGGCAAAGATTTCACTAGTTCCCCAGGAAGACTTTTCAGAACAGAACAAACGGTAAACTTTCCAGACCACCTTTTAACTCTGTATTGTTATGTTGAACCTAGCACAACAGGTTCCTGATCTATAAATAATTTCAATCCAGTAAATTTTTATAACATACCTTGTGGCATACACCTTGGAGCAAAATTATTTTTGCTTGTACAGACATCTCAAATCTTATTCTACAAGGCTGCCTTAGGTAGGAATGGGAAAGTGCAGGCACAAGGTTGTCGGTTGAATCACATGCTGGAGGTGCCCAGTCTGAGAGCTGACGTGACACACGAGCATCCCACCACGCAGGTCACCTGGATTGCAAGGACCACTTTATCAGATAAATATTCGCTGGCTGCCATGCTGGTTTTAAACATTTTTCCTGCTTCAGGATTAAATGTACAAGATGCAGCCAGTGGTGAGCCAGTCATTTGTGCCCATCATTTAGGTCCTGGCAAAAGAAAAAGGCAACCAGTGCAGAGAGCATGAAGCAAGGACCACTTTAGATTAATTTGGAAATAATGAGTAATACTTATCAAATCAGTTGGTGTTGGGGTATATACATATAATGACCTTGATCAGTAATCCAAACTGACTGTGATAGACATTCAACAGAGATGGTCTTGGCCAAGAAACATGAAGTGTAAAACAACACCCGCCTTCTAATACTTGCTTTGCTTTTAGTCCAGGGCTCCGATACATCAGAAACCAAGTCCTTGCTAAGCATAGGTTGCCCTTGACTACTAAACCCAAAAATCTCAAACTGACTAATACCATGGCAGGGGGCACAGTGAGTGAAAAAATGTTTTTGTTCTGAGTATCTTCTAGGCTACAGAGAAGGTGCATATTTTGCCACTCCGGTGCTCAGAGTGATCAGCAAAGCTTAATTGTTTGCTTAAGCAGCCTTTGGAGCAGTGAGAGCTAGCAGAGCTATAAATTGGCAGGGCTGGCCAATGCAGTTGAATAGCAAAAAGACTTTCAGAGAGACAAGTTTTGCTCCCAAGTGCTTATTGTCAGCTCTTTGAGTTAAACAGATTTTAACAACTCAAACAAAAACTCCACAGGGGAGCTTTTTACAAACAGAAAACAAAGGAGCCCTGCTCCAGCTACATCAAAGCTTCCAGTGCTTTATAACCTCTGGTGGCAGTTTGTTTCATCCAAGGCCCCTAACTCACTTCTAATGTAATTTTTCCCACCTACCAATGAACCATTTTTTCAGGAGTTTCCTGACATAGCTTTTAGGTGACTTCAGAGAAGAAACAGCAAGGCTACCGCCATCCCTGTTACCGTAACATCGTTGCCCTCATGAAAGGCATCTGAGAACAGTGTTCTGTCATGAAGTTTTAAAGCCTTAGGTGCCTCTGGGTTTATTGGTGTTGAAGCCATCCTCTTCAGGAGATTTCCCTTACTATACCCATCTGCCTTCTCTTGTGCAGGCTGTGAGAACTGAGAGGCAGATTTGGGCTGGTGAATCTGAAGATAAGATGATAAAATTTATTTTATTCTTTTTTTCAGTTCCATTTTTATCCCCCAGTCCAATGTAAATAAGGGATAGTAATAAGATATTGGAACTTGTAAAAAGTTCATGGCAGTGAAATTCCAGGCACATTTAAGAGAGAACAGCACTACTTTGCATTTAGTGTGGGGGTTTTAATGCTGTTTTGTTCAGAATATGACAAAATTTAACAGTGCAGTTAAAAAGGGGATGTTCTTGTAGCTCTGGATAATTAATGACAGAGTAGGATGCAGCATCATCTGAATAAGAGGCAGAACCATCTCATGGCTGCTCCACTTTGACATGACACAAAAGAGTACATGCTGCACAGGTAAAAACCATACCTAATGGAAAGAATGCTCTGGCTGTTAAAAAAACAAGAAAAGAATATTTAGGCAGGGTGAAGAAATGAAATACATGATTATATATGAAACATTTAGGTACAGTTGAGATTTCAGTTGTATGAAACCAACTGAAAATTCTGAGTCATCAAAACCCACGTTACAGATCATCCAAAAGTTGTAATTTTTTTTTCTTTCAAAATGTGTGCTTATAGTCACAGGACACCAATGAAATCTAAAAAAATAATTTCTCAAATCTTTGTTATGCTGTATAAATTTGAAAACTAAAAAGGGGGAAATGACAGGACTCAACCCAACACAATATAACAATCTCAAATTCACTGAAGTCATCCTGATGCCTATATTATCACTTCAGTTTCCCCACTTGCTTTAATTACCCAAGCAGTCCCATCAGTATGATATCTACTTCCAAACTCATCATGTTGCCTCCTCCTACTCTGCAGATCCTCTCCTTGCTGCTGGAGTGCTATGTTCAACTCAGCATGGCAGAGACTTACAGCACTGGTTAGATCTAGCTTTGAGCAGACAGTAGGTACACAGTGACAAAAAGCTGTAATGTGGAGTGCTCTATCTGTCTCAGTACCACACTGTGAAGGGACTGCAAAAGAATGTGTCTGTAATATTTCACCATTATTAACAAAATCTTTAGAGTTTCTAGTTATTTTGGATATGTCAGCTTTTGGGTTCCTAATTTGAAATCCTTCAGAGCAATGAATTTTAGACATTTGTGGAAAAAATGGGGGTTTCAAAGTGCTTCACTTTAAGGACACCTAATCTTTTTAATCTTATGCCAATACTAACTCTTGCCTGTAATATGCATGCAAATGCATAGTTATCCTCCTGCATCGGAGTCTGTACTCAAGAATAGACGGTGGGAGTTGGTTATGAATGTGTACTAGGAAGGAATTGTGCTACACCACTGTTTTCAAGATAAGCACTTCCATTTGCTTCTGCCTGACAGTAAGACTCCTCTCCCTGCTGAAGTCTTTCTGTGGTTAACTAGATTTCTTTCAGGCCAGCAACTGTCTTCAGATTTTAACAGGCTGATAGGAGGAGGTGAAGTGAAACAATTTATCCTGTAACACCCCTAATCCAGAGAACAAGTGTATCAGCTGAGGGAGGGGAAAGATAAGGAAGACATATATAGGTAAATGATGCAGTGGAAAAATTGAGGAAACTGAAGAGGATCCATCTGGATTGAGTAATGGATGGGGAAAAGAAATATGGAAAACCTATTTTAAGGAATCAACATTAGAGGAAATAACTAGGCCACTGACTAAGCCCTGGCCTGAGGTTAGGAAGGGAAATGGGATGTGGAATATTACTGGACGTTACACGAGAATGTGCTGAAATTGATTGATAAGAGTGTGAGCAAATGATGAAAGTTACAGATAGCACCGTGCAAGGTGGCTGGGTTTCACAGGCAGTTAAGGGGGAGTTTTGTGAGAAATGGAACAGAAGGCCCAACTTTGCAGATAATGGAGGAGGTGTTCTGGAGACCCTTGCGGGAGTAACATCTTGCAACACACCAAAGTGACTGCATCACATAAGACCACAGAAGGTTGAGGTTACCTAGGTAATGGTATCGGAATTGGCAAATTTGGGATGGATGTAGAAAAACTGGGAGCAATGGGGAAAAAAAGTAATTAGGTGGGTGTTGTGGAAGAGACTGGGGCAGAGGAAGTGGGTGGTAAAATGGCAGGAAGTGAAAAAGGGATATTGAGATACACAAGCCATAGGTTTGGTGCAGACTGGGGTACCTGTTGCGCAGCCTTGCACTTGACTGCCATAGCTGGAGCAAGGCAATAACCAAACCCAGCCCTCTGACCACATCACAGAAGCAAAACCTGCTACTGCACCGATGGGAACGATGCAAGCAGCATGTTTCCCTGAGGTGCCAAGGGACTGCCCCACCCCACCCCCCCACCCCCACCCCATCCCCAATCAAATGGCCATCCTGGTATCACCAGGTCAGTGCTCAGCCCAGGTCTGCCAGCATCCACAGCTGCCCATCACTCTCTAACAACAACACGACTGATTAAACTAAAAAGTACTTCTGCATTTAACTCGCAAAAATCACTGACTTAAAAAAAAAGCCAGCCTGTTGATGGTGGCAAAATGTTTTTGCAAAAATGACTTTTTAATATATTTTTTTGCATAAAATAGGTGTGCACACATTTAGAATTCTTTCTCAAAGACAGAATTGTGCCCCTACTGCCCACAGCATATTTAGTTTTTATCAAGAATAAAAATAATTGTAACCATTCACTAAAATATATATATATATATATATAAAAAAAAGGGGGGTTTCATACAAATTGTTTCATACAGGTTCATACAATTGTTTCATACAAGTGTTAAAAGAGACCTATGGGGCTTAAAAGAAACGTCACATTTGTCATGGTTCACTAAATTTACTGTGCTCTTACTCGTATGGCCTTTTCAGACACTATTTTGGTACCTTTAATGAACTGGGAAGCTGTGAAGACCTCATCCCTTTCTTTGGTCTTCCCATTTCTGTACCTCTCATTTTCTTAAGTCAAATGAGTGATTGTGTAATCCTGAGTAGTGGTACAGACTTAAAAATATCACCTAGGATCATCCTGCTTTTCATTGTGTATGTGTAGGCTGAAGAATTCTGCCTTTGACTTTGTATGTAAAAGATTTATTTCTGTCATCAACTGGAGCATGCCATGTATACAGATTCCTCTTGAAACCTCCATGGCTGGTTACATATTTAACAGTATGTCAGGCTGTGAAGTACCCAACACATCAGCTAGATACTGATTGTCTTTAATGAAAATTTATTTTTTACTGACACATCAACCAGATGCTTATTCTCTTTAGTGAAAAAATATTTTATATTCTCATGTTAAAACTTGAAGGGTCTGATTCCAGGTGCCTCCGAGTACCACTTTTTTCCTCATAAAAAATCTGGTCAAATTAAATATTTGTTTCGGGGTGGGGTGGGGAGGTGGCGTGGAGCAAGTACAAATATAAATGTTCGGTTTTCCTGCTACATTGACCTTCTTGAACAGTTGTCACAATTCAGAGTATATAGTTTTCAGCGTATAAATGACATGAAAGTGTAAACTTCCTATGGTGGTGACTACAAGGTCGCCCGGAAAGATGCAGTTAGTCATGCAGCCTCTTTCAGGTACAAGAAGTAACTCACAGAAGTTTCTACGCAGGGTTGCTGGCAGAGGGGCAGGTGACCATGTTCATGGGGGACTGACGTAGCAGGGAGCTGCGGTATTGCCAGGCTGCCTGAGGAGCTGTGCTACGTGTGTTCCTGATATCCCAAAATTAAACAAAAGCAATGGAACTTGAATCCTGCTGCCATCCCCACCACTCCCTCCCCCTCCCATGCATTCAGCAGAAATGTGACTGGCTTTCTGAAGCTCATTTCTACAATTTTGCTTGTAGCATTACTAGGCAGTAATCTTACATTTTCAGAGGAATTTTAAATATTACAGAATATTACTGTAGGGTATGTGTTTATGTGCTCTTTTCTGCTCTTTTTGGAATAAAGAATGAGTTGCTTTGACCCTGGTGAGAAGAATTTAAGTCTGGTTCAGAGTCTCACTGCATATTTTTTGTGTTCCCAGCAGTTTTGCTTTATAGTACTGTCCCAGTCTTTTCTGTGGTGGAAGAGCAGATGAGGAAAAAGATGTGGGCACATTAGATTTAGAATACCTTTAAACCTTCATGTGCCACAGCTGAAGTAAACATGCCTTTTACTAGGTAGAACAGTGTTTGTAAGTAGAGGTGAAGTGTTTTGCAGCTGGAAAAGGAAATAGCAGGGTTGCTATGGAAAGTATTTGAAAGAATTCCTCTATGCTATTGTTCCGGACAGCCATATCGAAATGTTGAACAATGCGGAACAACTTCACAGTAGTGTCGTAGACAGACACGTGTTTAGATGGACTGAAGCAGTACTGAAGGTCCAGCAGCATGTGGGCACTGACTTCACATTTGTTTCGGTCTCAGCTTCCTCTAAAACCATCCTGACTCCGTGGCTTCAACTGGATTCCAACCACAGCAATTTTTTTTATCAAATGGCTTGTATTCTCAGTTTTAAAGTTAATTAATTCTAAATCCCTTTCAAATCAATAGGGGAGGCTTCTCACTTTGCTGTCTGAATAGCAAGTATTGGATCGGAAGCGCATGTCCCGTCTTTTAGAAAGAGAACTTTGTGTAGTTGGAACTTAAAAATTTAGCACCAGAGCATCTGACTTTTTTGGAAAAGGGGAGAGTGTTCATGTTTGAATTTCCTATCTTGGGCTTATAGATAAGCATTGAACCTATGAAAAGAAAGGAATGTAAAAAAATATGTAACAAAGCTCCACTGGTTCCAGTACCATAATTATGTAGAAAATGTGTTCAATTGCATTAATGAAAATGAAATATGTATTTTTCCTTGCAATGTAGATGTTTTCCATTACCTTATTTTCTCAGTAATCAAGATATGCTTACAGTGTAAGCTCTGAGTGAAATGCAGGATTAGAAACCATTTAAGATATGTATTTCACTTCAGAGAAAAACATGGATAGATAATTAACTATATACCAAGTACAGCACTGTGTCTAAGAAACATCTTACTTCTAATGAGACTATTTCTTATACTACCAGAGACACTCGTGCAGTTTCATTACTGAAAAAACTTCTGAGTGTTAATAATGAAAGTATATTAACAAAAATACGAGTCACAAAGTCAGGAAAAACTGAAGAGTTGTGACAAACAACAAAACCTTCTGGACACTACCTGTTCTGCTGAGGTATCAAACACGCTGTCATAACTACATGTAGAAATACTTCAAAGTTTGCAAAATGATCATTTAAAAATTGGAAAATGCTAAAATTTAAGGTTGTCTATGCAGCTGTACTTGTATTCTTCATTCATATGCAATTCATAATCTCTCAGCACTTTTTCCATAGGACCCTTGCCTTTGTAAGTGCTAAGGTTGAACAGTTCTCACAAAAAGCTGTCCAGCACCTCCTGATACACCTTTCATGCTGTGTGTGGCACCAGCCGTATTTGTTTCTTACTGTGCAAACTGTCTTAGAAGAGAAATAGTTCCCACATAGACTTTTCTGTCTCATTTATCACTGCTGTCTCTGAGGGCTTCAAAATGACTAATTAATTTAACTTCACAAGCTCTTGTGAGATAAGGGCTGGCATTTAATTGAGGCACAGAGAGATCAAGGTCAAAAGTATACTCTAACTTGGAGGTGCACTGTTGAGATGCTCTGAACATGATGTTTAGAACAATAAAGCTCTTCATGTTCAAATTACAAATCATTATTCATCTCAGTTGCAATAAAAAGTGCTCAGCATTTCTGTCAATCAGAACCTCAGCTCAAGACACCTAGAAAATAAGAAATTAATGGCTATGAAAAGTTTGGTTTAAGTGCTTTGCTTAATGAGAGGACAGGAAACCTTTGACAGACACAGAGCTGTAATGTGTTTTTCTGAGGCAAGATTTAATATTCAGGATGTCTTTTCTTTTCCAGCAACTCCTCTGCCTCATTTTCAAAGATGACCACCTCCAAGATGAAGAGTGGTTCATTTCTGTGAGTAGGAAATCAAGCAAAGGCAGCATGAGACCTGCATGGATGAACAAGGACCTCCTGATTAAAGCCAGCCACAAAGCAAATGCATGCAAGATATGGAAGCAAAGACAGGTGACCCAGGAGGAAGACTTGCAGGGATGGGATTAGGAAAGCTAAAGCCCACCTAGAGTTGCATCTGATGAGTGACATGAAGGGCAACCAGAAAGGCTTCTACGAGTATGGAGGGAAAACAAGAGGAAACATGGGCCCACTGCTGAAACAGCTGGGGCCCTGATGGCAAAGGACGTGGAAAAGCCTGCTGTACTCAGTAACATTCTTTGCCTTGGTATTTACTGGTGAGACCATCCTTTGGGAATCCCCCTTCCCTGAGACCACTGGGAAAGTCTGAAACAAGGAACACTCACTCTTGGTGGAAGAGGATCAGTTTAGGGAGTGTTTAAACAAATCGGATGTGCACAAGTCCATGGGATCTGACAGGCTGTACCCATGAGTGCCAAGGGAGCGGCTGATGTCATTGCAAGGCCACCATCTATTATCTTTGAAAGATTGTGGTGATCAGGAGAGGTTCCCAAGGACTGGAAGAAAGTAAATGTCACTTCTGTCTTCAAGAAGGGGGATCCAAGGAACTACGAGCTACTTAGCATCACCACAATCTGTGAAGGTAATGGAGCAAGTCCTTCTGGAAACCACTTCCAAGGCTTGCACTCTTCTGCCAAAAACTTTCTTCTTCAGTTTCTGCTTTATGCAGTTCTGTTCTGTCTCTTTCAGCTCACTTTTCAAGACTCCAGTTTAAACTTGCCTCTGCCATTCACTTTGACGCAGACCTTGCTGGTTAGTATAATACCTTCCTCCCTCCTCCTTCTCTGAGCTCTCTTTCCCCTTCCCAGTAACTGTCTCCCAGATTAGTTCCCTTGGGTTCCCACTTTTCTCCATCCCCACTGTCATTTCCTGTGCCCTTCTCCCACCTGTTTGCTGAGCTAGACTAAATGTTATTTAAAGGCTGAACTGCTCTGTCTCGAACTTTCTGTAGCTAAAAATAAGTAGCTTAAAGCAGACAGCACAGAAAATACAACTAACGTGGCTGAAGTCTTCTAGTGCTTGCAGCTGAAAACATGCTCTTATAAAGCAATGTTAGGCAACCTTATATAAAAGACAGACCTACTAACATGTCAATAGCATATCTCTTAAAATGTCCAAGACTCCTAAACACTGTCCCAAGCAGCTGATGTCTATTATAGCACAAAATAACATACATACTAACAATCCATTAAAGCATCTGATATAAAAGCATGATTTTTTCCAGGAAATGCATGAAAATACTCAAAGAATATGTTAAGTATTCCAAAACCTAAACTATAATATGCATCATTGAGCTTCTCTGATTCTAATGACCAAGATACTGAAACCCAAAATGTGCAAATACTGCCCAAAAGTTAATAACATAGAGTAATATTTGGCCTGTAGAAGGCCCACATAAATCCCACTGATGTCAGTGTCATAGTTCCTAGAGGCCATTATTTGGAACTCAGGTCTGCAACCATAAAGCTGCATTAACAGTCTATTTGTGTGAAGAAAATTAACTATCAACCTAAAGAATATAAATTACTCTATTAAATTTTTTAGATAATGTTTGTGAAAGCAATAAAGGAATTCAAGAAAAATCACAAAGCAACAATTAATTTTTTGAAAAAAAAAAGACGGTAAATTTATAGCTGAAATTATTTCTGTGGTGCTGTTCACATCTATACACATATATTATATAAATAATAAATGCTGTGTTAGTGGCAAATAAGATTTTTAGGATGTTGTTCAATGGCTGACAAGGATGAAGTCAACTGAAACATATTTTTAGCTAGAGAATAAATCTTGTTTGAAGGCTTTAGAAAGGAACCTTATAAATTTAAACCAAAAGCCTGGATTTATTTTATGTATCCTAGACCCCACTTTGGCCTCTGATCACAAGAAAACTGGTGTAAATCTGGAATACCTCCTTTGGAACCAGATAAGCCTTTCAAAATTTATGCTCCTAAATCCAAGAGAAGAATTTAATTCAAGGGCCCAAAGCCAGCTTATTGAGCAAGAGACATTTGGTCTGACTGCAGGGGGGAGAGGCTGTGGCAGCTGGCCAGCTTTTCTCCCCAAGTGATGTCAGACTAGTCAGTAAGAGTCCTTTGGGCGTTAGACATCATGGGAAATAGCCAGGCTCTCTTCTGAATAGGAACTGTGAGGAGAGAGCCAGCTGGCATTTCTTTCAGAAGGCTCAAGGGAGATGGCCACCACCTAAACATGCCTTGCTGGTTGTTGGCCTCTTGTTTCAGGGCTGCAGTGACTTGCTCTCAATCCTCATTCTGTATGTAAATTAATTTAATTTGATTTATGACCACAAAAAGTGCAACAAGAAAGGGAAAAGATGAAAAATATTATGCTAAATACAACCAGCCATATACTTGAAAATGTAAACATCAAACTATTCCCTAGATAGGTAATTACAGGCAACTTCAAAGAGGGAAAGGCACATTTTTTAGCAAATATATCATATTTTGTATATGCTGCTTTTGCCTGAACGACAATCTAGTTTTCTACAGGAGGCCAGCAAACTGCTTTTAAAGGGGTCATCAACCAGAGCTTGTGGCTAATCTCTTGGAGTTCCCATGAGACATATAGAGACATGATGTGGAAAAGAAAATAAAAATACAAAAGCAAATGATGCATGTTTCCGGCCTGCTCCTCACTCCTTCCCAAGACGCTATAGAATGGTGTACCAACCCCCACACTAGGGTGGTGGGTAACAGGAGGAGCCGTTCTCTGACACATTCCCCCTTCTCAGCTCTATGAAATTAGTATTGGAAAAAACATCAGGAGGAAATACTTCTGCTCCTACTCTGTGGTGTCAATACCAGCATACAGGGAGCTAGAAAGTCTGTGCTGAAAGGCTGATTACAGCAGTATCCACTGTTAATTAATGCCCTTAACAGGCTCCCATCCCACCAGCTGCTGCAGTCCCCTCTCCTGGGAACTGTTCTGGGCTGCTGTAAATGTCTCCTCCTTCAGCCTCTGGTCTCAGTCAGGTACCAAATTCCTGTCTCTTGAGAGAGACACACATGTAAGCCCTGGTGAACACCCATTTCTTCCTCCATACATCAGACTACACTGCCAGAACCAGCTCGTGGTCACTACCACATTCCCCTTCACAGGGTGCAGAGTTAACTGAGGTGTCCACTGCTCCTGCTGAGCCCAGCGAGCGCTGGAGAGTGGCCTCTTACCATGGAAGCTCCAAAATTTGCAGCATGAAAATTTCCTTTCAAACTGTGACTCGTTGCCTCCTTCTAATGGCCTTAATCCTCTGCCATTGGAAAGGCATTCGGTAAGGTAGGCTGTTAGGGCTTCCTTCATCAGTTTGTAAAATCTGTAGCATATTGTCAGCAGCAAGCCCAGTCTATGTCTCAGAGCTCTAGTAGAGGAATGTAACCAGGATGGCAATGGCTGTTTCACTGCCCCAGTTTGCTGCCTTGGGCAGCTGCCTGCTTTGGCTGTTCCATGTGAGAAACATCTAAAAGCAAGCACTGATGTAAAGTTTCCTGAATAAATACCCAGACAAATTTTTTATCATTGTTTTACTTTCTAAAACATTTTTCACATTGAATAAAAAAGCCTAAGACGATCAATGCTGACTAAGATCTGAAATGTTTGATTTGACTGCTCTTTCTTAACTGCTTTCACTTTCCAGAACATGTTAACCTGTTTCTGGGGAAGAGCAGATCCTTCTTCTGTTAGTATTCTTTGTACTGGCTAAAAAGATACTTGTTCAAAAGATGCTGAGGAATAGATCCTTTGTGGGTGCAAAGAATATTTTTATAGTTCAATTTTAGCAACTACAAGATTTCTCATTCAACTTTTCTGATTTTTTTGCTTAAATAAATGGGAAAAAAAAAGGCCAGAATGCCAGTAAGGGTACAATAAAAAGATGTGGTAGCGTAAGGATGAGCTAAGACAAACTCTCATTTGGGCTCCAGTGTTCATTTTTGGACAACACAAAGCAGAATCAGACACGGAGCTTGAGGATGCCTCTGTAAGTAATTTAAATGCATGTTTAAATCTCCCTTGTCTCTGGCAGACCATTTTACCTCCAGCAAGTAGTTTCTGGTGTCCTAATTGCTAAATATTGGTGTTTTGCATTTATTACCTCCAGCCCTTTGTAATGATGTTTGTTTCAGAATGTGTGTGGGGATTTATATGGCTGCATTTGATTAGTCCGATGCTTGAAAGCAAAGGGACTAACTTAAAATCAGTGACGCTATTTTCTTGGATTGTGAGAAGGAAACAATAAAACTTTACTTCTTACATTCTTACATACACTTCCTCAGTCATTTTACTTTCAAAGGTTTTCATTCAGCAAATGAAGTTTGGAAAGAGTCAAATCCTCGACAAAACGTAGCACTTCTCTCTTCTCTTTCCATTAAATGAGTGACCTTTATTATTTTCCCATTTTTTGTGGGCAACAGTAGAGCAACATCAACATTTTACATTTCATTTTACATTTTATTTTTTACTATTACCCCAAGTCATTACTTGTACAAAGGACCTAAGGGTAAGTTTTACTAGCAGATAAAGTCAGTCCCTACAAATAATATGCAGGGCTGAAAGGCAGAAAACTGTAGAGGTGATGAATGAAAAAACTAATCTTACGTGAGAGAGTGCAGTGCTAGCCATATTAAAAATTTATATTGCTGAAATACAGATTTTTTACAAAAAAATATTTAGCATGAATTAATGTGCATCTATATGTAATAGTTGGCTAAAATCTCTGCTCTGTTTATAAGTGCTTTGTCATGTAAACAGAAAAACAAATGGTAAAGAAATATAACAATATGAGAAAACAAAAGACTCTTGCAGTAACACATAAACATAGATTTCTTCATTTAACATGCCTAAACATGCTGTGATTTTTATGTAATATTTGCTATTTATTGACTTTTTTTGGTTGATTGGGGGATCAGTTGGTTATTTCCCAGTAGCTGAAAGGGTAATACTCATCAAACAATTCATGAGTTGGAAAATACAGTCTGATTCTTTCTTTATGCCACACAGCATTTGATAGCCAGAGTCCCTTCTATGAGAATTTAATGAAGAAATATTTCAGAGCAATTGTTTGGCTCATCAGATTTTTCAGCCTTTCTTTATGCTAAGTGATCCCTTAACTCCTCTCCAGGGCTGGAATCAAAGCCCAGTGCAGTCACTGCCATGACTCCCATTGGCTATAACGGGCCGCAGATGCGGGCCCACACGCGTGGTGCTGAGCTGGGGATGCAGAAACCCTGCGGCTTCCACTGCAGCTTGGGGGCCGCAGCTCACAGAGGGACACTTTCCTGCATCCGCTGAGAAAGGGTACAGCGCGTACTTCCTTAGTGCCTAGGTAACTCTCCGATCTGCTTTATCTTACAGAGTAGTGGTGGAATAATAGTGTTCTGAGCACGGGGGTGAGAAGCAGCAGAGCTGTGCCAGGGCTCTATGTGCTCCTGGTTCTTTCTCAAAGACCCACAATAGGCCAAGAATGTGTTACTTGACCCCCTCCCTTATGTCCTGCAAGTAAAACACATTTATTTACCAAACTATAGATTGACACCAAACTGTAGGTCAACAATTCAGTAATTAGAAAAGAATGGTTCATGTGACTAAAACATGAGTTGATCTTGTACACATTCTTCACACTCCTGCTTCACATTTTTTTACTGCATTTGCTTAATATCACTCCCTAATACTTAAAAAATCTACAAGGGATAAGATATATACACCTATTATTATGCTAAAGAGGCAAAACAGCATAGCAGCAAAAAGTGTAAGAGATTCTGTTACTTGCCTTTTTGAAAACAAGTCTAATATGCAATGCATAAACTGCCTTTTAGAACGGCTGGAGTCTCCTGCTCTACTAATTTGCCTTTTTGAGGAACTGGATTTAAAACATGGTTTTTAAGAAAGAGTTGCTGTCAGAAAGAGTTGTTCTTCAATTAGATTAATGTGGAAACATGTCCGGTCATTCCTACAATAGAACAGTCTTCTCCGGCATGTATGTCCTTTGAATCAGTTAAACTTTAATCCCAGCAACACAGGAACTAAAATTAAATACATTTTTCCATTTGTGTTTTTGTTATTAAAGGGAAAAATACAGAAAATATTTTAAATACAACATACTCCTACAGATACCGATCTATAGATTCTTTAGAATGTTGAGAAAATTATAAAAAATTACACCTATAGATGCTCTAATTCTGTGAAATATATATGTTTTAAGCATAAATTTTCTACTTCTATGTCTTCACACTACTCAGAGTGGGGGTATGGAGTATACACTGGTGGCAGTGTTCCATGAATAAAGGCTCTAAAGGTCAAATAAAACAGTCCAAACACTTGGGATTTCACCTTACTTCCACATGCAGATCTTTTCTCACATAACTCTTAAAAATATATTTTAACTCATACTGATTTTTTTCTCCTGTTGCACCTTGGTTTTGTTAATCCACTCACTCCCAGAATCTCTCAAATCTCAGTAAAATCAGAGGAAGCCCAATACTGTTTTGATTTAATTAATGCCTACAGATTTCATAGCCCTCCCATTCAAGAAGGATTGGCTGAGTCTAATTGAAAGCCATGGCCTCACCTGTCAGTTAGGTGGGTGATGATGGGAGGAGGGTGGGGGTGGCTGTGATGGTTTCCTTAGTCCGTAGCAGTTTAAAGGAACTCCAAGATGGAAAAGCAGCTATCATCAAAATTCATCTCTGGTAGGGTATTTTTGTATGTTATATTTGGTTGTACTATAGTAGTTTAGTACTGTGACACCTGTGCCAAAGCACAATTCTTATATCCGAGTGGATTCTGAATTTTATACCTATATTTAATTCTGAAAAATCTAGAAAATTATAGGGTTTCTTGTATTGGTTGTTTGGTTTGTGTTTTGTTTTGTTTTGTTTTTTAAGACACTGAAAATGTCTTATTAACACAAGTACATTAACTGTGCTATTAACACATGAAAAATCACGGTTTGAGGAATGCCCGTTACCAGGACTTGCTCAAGACCCATAGTTAGGTCTCCTAGGAAAGTTGTGTACTTCAACATAGCAAATGCATATTCCACATGGGGAGAAGAGGACACAAGAAAGGGAGAGTTTTTAAACCAGATAAATACAGTAAATTAGATGCAGTCTGGAGTATACTATTGCAGGAATTAAAAGTGTGCATATGTTTTCTTTACAGTCTAGTTCTAGGTTATTTTTATTATGATGTTTGTTAATTCCTCTTGATATTTAAAATGCATTTGTCCTAAGCAAGTGTTTGAAAGCTTCATGTGTCACTGCTTCATGGATACGTTCTAGATTTGCTATATGGGCTTCTGTTTGCAACTATAATGGTATGCAAGAAACGTGTGTATTGGTGGAGTGCTAAGAACTATTATGAATTAAAACTGCGTTGAAAATTCAAAACCTCAAAGGTCACTATCTGTTGCTTGATAAAACTTAAACCACCAAAACAATGATTAAACTAATGACTGATCGCATATAACTTCAAAAATCTAATTCCTGAAGACAGACAAGCAATGAACACTCAGTCAATGGCATCACTCTCTATGGCAGCTGTGGTATTGATTACTAGCCATCAAAGAGGTGAAAGCCAAGCCAAAGAATCTGTTACCGTTATTCTTCCCAAACTGCTATGTTGTAGTTAGTCTGCCAACTCTAGGGTACACTCCAAAGTTGCATATTTTAATATACATCCTTAAACTGTCAAGCTGTACAAATATCCCTATTTTCTAATACTTATTTTATTTGTGAGACTTTCAATCAGTAGATGTCTCCATCACAGCTCTTTCTTTCCCCTATTGCACTGAAGTTATAAATTAACACCTGGGTGAAATTTAAAGAGGTGTAACAGAATTTCCCAATTGTTTTTTTGTTTGTTACTCAACAGCAAAGTTACTTTAAGTAAAACAAATGAATTCTTGACAGAAATGCAAAGGATCTTTTATTTAGGCAAATGCTGGAAATGCCTATGTTTGGAATTATGTCCTTAGGGATACTCCATTGGATAAACATGCTTCTCCAAAGAAATGCAATGAGACATCTTGCGTATATTACAGTCAGCTGTGGACAGCATTCCTTTCACTAGTTTTGATTAATATGCCATTGTACCCTGGTAAGATTAATGAACTGTGAAGGATATGTGGACACTGTCTCTTCATTTCAAAGAAAGAGTGTGAAAGATTTAAATAAGCATAACATTTGGAAGGTCTCTTTTTGTCAGGATCTGATTGATTGTTTCTGCCTTTTGTAAAGCCTGTAGGGATTTTGTTTGTTTGCTTGTTTTGTAGGTGGTTTAGAGGCTTGCAGTTCTTAGGCAGTAGTTATGTTGGCCAAGAGCAACTACAAGCTATTATTTCAACAATCAATGAAAACTTATGCTAGATGAGCTGATCAGATTTATATTAGCTGCCAGGTAATGGTATGAGGGTTTAGAGGTGCTTTAAAAAGGCAAATTTATTGTAATATGATTTCTCTGACAATTGCTATAAAACATGAGTAAAACAGAAGAGTAAAAGGGTGGTTGGGTGGAATCTAAAGTTGAAAAGAAATGCAGAAAAAAAGATCTGGATGCAGCTGTAGCTTTTCCGTTACATTATAATCATACTGAAATTTTTAGTTACCATCAATTAATTGTAAGTTTGATACTATTTCTAAGTTTGTTTTCCATCTGTAAATTTTGGCCTAAGTGTTTTCTTGCTCTTGAAATCATCCACAATACCATCTCCTGTAATTACAGTCAAAACTACCACTGTCAACCACAGAGATTTAAATTTACTCAATGGTTAGGGAATACTTCTAACAATTTTTTCTAATGCTTGGAAGTAATGTTTCTAATGCTTGGATGTTATCTCCCTACTGATTTTGAAGTAGTGCCAATACTAATGAGCTATTGATTAGAAACAGCTAATAAGAATTAATTTTTAACTGATAAATACTTACTTTTTTAAAAAATCTCCTTTCTGTTGCTTTCTCTTTCATTATACTACCTTAATCTCTCTGTGTAGACCTACTTTACACTGAAGTATGTAAGCTATAGATATGAAGTATGAATAGAAGCCTGGAATTATGCTTTTCTCTATGATCAATTATATAAAATTGACTAATAAGCAAAAATTGTTTGTTTCTGTAATAATTATTCATTGCTGTACATGAGCTGACCAGGCATTGTATGTTTAGTTGTCACTAGAAAAGATTTGGTATTTGAAAAAGCGACACATCCATATACAGTCCTAGATATTACTTTTTATTGTAGCTTATTGCAGCTTTGGTAGAAACCAACTCAGCAATTTAGGATTCTGAGTTACTCATCTGCTCTGAATTGAGCTGGCAGCTATGTGTTTCACACAGACATATGTTTACTAATACAGTATAGGAAGACCAGTCCAAATGCTTTCTTCCCAAAAACCAGTATCACAAAATTTTGGTCTGCAGAAATATTTAATCCACCTCTTTCCCAAAGTAGTATAATAAACTTCTGGAAAATCTAATCTCTACCAGTTGTGGCAGATTCAATCATACCTGAGTGAGGCAATCAATCAAATATCACAAACAGCAGGAGGGGAGAAAGCCCCCTGTAACCAGGAATAAAGCTTTTCCTTGAGCATCAGAGCTTAAATCTCCAGCAATCAATTCAATATAGCTAAAATGATTTCTTATTTATCAGTGGGTTTTACATTCTTACGGTTTAGATGCATATGATGATCATCAATCAGAAATCACAAAGCCCAGATCACAGCCAGGAGAGAGGTTTAAGGTCAGCAGACACAAGAGCAAAGGCCAACACCATAATGCCTTCAGATTAAAAATTAAGTGTATCTGTAAATCCCCTTCACCAGCAATCGGCGATATATAACCATGGAGTCAGTGGCAGACAAATTTTGAAAGTCTGAGGAAACACCTGTGATTTGTTCTGAATTATCTTCTCCAGTTAACGCTGAACTCCAAGGTTAGCTCTCTGTGTAGTTGTGTCAGGGTCAGCAGGACAGATGCGTTCTCTGGTCAAAAAGCTGAAAGGAAGAGCCAATCTGTTTGAAAGCTGGGCTTTGTCAAGCTTTAAACAGCGTGGGACTTCCTTTCCTAGGATATTCTGTCAGGCACAAGAAATTTTATTTAAATTTTTGCTAACTTTGTGAAAATCCTGATGTTAAAGAGATCACAGTTGTCAAACTAGAAATATGTTTGCTTTGCACAATTTTAGGTGAGTTTGCCAGAACAGGTTTAAACCTGCCTTTTTTTTCCCTCAGGCTGATGGAACTCCTGGGCAAGTTGTGGGTTTTTTTTCTGTCATCTACAATGTATTTAGCAAAATAGCATATATGTCACTTAGTCATATGTATGAGCACTACCTGATGGTTCTGGGGTAGATAGAACCTGGGGAATTACTGCACTCAACGTAAACCTGCCACACTCAAATTTTCACTCAGTTGTTCTATGCTAATATAGTATTGTCACATAAAACCATCAGCAAAAGTTTGACTCTTAGTAAAACAAGGGCAAAATTCATGCTAGCTTCAGCAGAGCTGGGTTTTCAGGCAAAGTAAGTGAAAGTCCAATCCAGTGGCAGTGCCGATGCCCTTGGGGACCACTCAAGGAATAACGTGAGGAACTCCAAATGGCTCTGTCTAAATGAATGTGCTGCTTTCTCTTCTGTGTCTGTCCTGCAGTATGTTCTTTGTTATCATCTGTGAATCACCAAACATCCTTTGTGACGTTTATATGGTATAGTTATGAATGCTTGCACGTTAAACAGAAGGTGATTTATAAAGTGCTGCTCAATCTGACAGCTGTTACTACAGCATAGCCAGAATAGATTACTTGCAAGTTTGTTTTAATTATAGGTAGGCCTACACTGAAACACTATAGTCACTTGGTTTGTACTGAGAATGCAAAATAGTGGTAAATAATAGCATGAGCTATGCTTGCCATTGTAAAAGAAAAGAGTGCTGGCCTTCACATAGGTCACTTGTTTTCTAGTTTCAGATTTTCTCCTGGCTCTTCTTAGCAGGTTTGTGATCAAGTGAATCCACTTAGAGAATCGGTTAGACTTCTATTCAAAATGCATAGAATATTCAGAAAGACCCTTTAAAAATATGAGGGGCCAAAGCCTAACCTTCAGAAGGAGAACTTCATCAGTCTATTACCACTGACTATATTCAAGTGTTAACTAATTCCAGCAAGTTTTTCTTTGAGGAAAAACTGCAGTCACTAATCAAAATAGTTCTGCATTTCTCCTTCAAATGCTTCTTTTGTGATACAATGAGTCACATCTATGGAAACAAACAATGAAATGCATCAAAACTATGTAATTCAATACTGTAGAAATTGCCTTACAGAAATAAGGAACTGTCCACAGATCTTGTTTTATGGATTGAGCAGGTGAATTGGATAAACTTGGCTCTCTGGTGGGCCTCCCAATGTCAAGACAACAACTTTTAAATTAAAATATTAATTCAAAGCACTCTTATGTGAATCTTACAAAGTCCCTTACATCACCCAAATGATTCAGAATAAGAATGTTACAAGATATGGATCATAACTCTGACCATGTACAGTGACAGTTATGAGACTTGAGTTTTGAACAGTATTTGAATTTTCATCCCAAGAAAATCCTTACCTACAGTAAATATTGGAACCTTCGTAACAGTCAGAAAAAGTTATATTGTTTTTTTCATGAATATGTAATTGTAATAACCTATCAGAATAATAGGTACTCCAAAAATAGTAATGAAAAACCACTTCAGTATATACACTGTAGTATCTTGCATTCTGCATTTCCTAAAATAGGTCACTGTCAGAAAATCTCTGGTTTGATTTTAATTTGAAGCACTTAATAGAAAGTGCTCCAATTATCTGAGGTGTCCTTCTAACCAAAAATTAAATGATAGTAGTTTCAGGTACTTTTTTCAGTGTCTCTGTATTTGGACAAATTTTTCATGAAGTAAATCTTACAGTTGAATAGCATAGCAAGGTTACGTATATGTTCTGTATTCAAATTTAAACTACAATAAAGTCATTGCAGTAGCTTAACTTGTACATTAATGTTCTTATGGAAAGTCTTGTCAGTTCTGTCAGTCTCTCAATACCGCTATATCCCATCAGTGCTGACTTGTTAATTGTACGCCCTCTGCTGCTTTGTAGGAATGGTCATTATAAATCATTCTCTCCCCAAACATAGATTCAGATGGGATCAATTAATTACAGCTTACCTGATCTGAGAATGAATATCAATGCAATATAGCTAAGCAATACTAATCTCTAGTAACCATCTGGAACCAGTAAGACAAGCTACATCTCCTTGCCCAGGGGAGGCAAGAGTTCTGGAAGCCCTTAGGGCACATAGCCTCTCTGAGTTGCCTACAGTTACAACCAACTGACAGAAAAGCCAAGAACATGAATCAGGTCTTCAGCAGAGCTTGTATTATTTATCCCTTTTATGAAGAGCTGAATAGGATTTTGTGGTAGAATGTAATTGCCAAACTTAGTTTCTGGTGAAAACAAATAGTGCCATTGAAGGTAATCACAATTCCAGGATCAGCAGAAAAAAAACCAAGACCTTGCTAAGAGCTTAGGCATGATCCTGGACATGGATATGAGGACCAAAGAGATGTTGATCACCAGATGGGTGCAAAAGCTGTGGTTTTTTTAAACTCCAGATTTGCTGATTAAAAGATACAGTTTAGCATTGCATACTCTGATAATCCTCTGGGATTCTTAGCATCCAAACTGGCTTTTATGTGGCAGGGATGGTAGCAATGAGACCACCCAAATCCTGATGGATGAAAGTATCTCCAAATAAGAGGAATGCATGCCAACACAAATCTGCTCGGAATCACAATTTTACTGCAGTGTTTTGAGGGTTCTCTGCTCGTTCAGGAGAGCTGTAATTCTTTCTTTTTATAACTGTATCAGTTTGCAGTAAGGTAGCATTAGAGTGCTCTTAGTAAAATCAATGCCTCTGCTATCAAACTGGCAATCAAACCTGTTCCACAGCCTGAAGAAAAGATGCATCTCTATTGAGTTTGATGGGCTTGCTTTTGAATCCATAAATAAAAGTATTCTTAGGTCTTTTAAATAACTTTAAACCATCTCCTTAAATAAAACAAAATCCTTATTATTTCTAATACTGAGCAAACTTAAAACAAGTAATTGCTCCTTAAAAGGATGGGGGTTTTAAACCTTATTCACATCTTGAAAGGGCTTGCAAAGTCTAGCAACTTTATAGAATTGAATACTGACATGTGAAATCACCCTTATTCTAATATTTGTTTGCAGGACCAGTGTGTGACACTTGTTTTTGATACTAGAAGAGTAGTTTTCACCTGAAAAGCTTAATACAGGAGACATGGAAACTATTGTTCTCTTAACTATGAACTTCACTGCACAAGGAGTGTTTTGTTGCAGCTTGTCATTTCCTTGGAAACTTCTCTGACACCAGTCTCTTTACAAGCAGAAACAGGAATTTTCTGTCTCTCTGAAGCGAAAGAGCCAAGGCAAGATGTGTTTTAGTTCATAAATGGGAGTTTGGATGAGTCTTTCTTAGGCAAGGAATTATTGTTTAGGTCTATATTTAACAAAATACTTCAAACACATGGCCAACAGGTGTTTGAGTCAGGCTGTTGGAATCAAAGGAGCTATGAAAACCTTAAAATGCTGCACAAGTGTATCTGCCTCAAAATCTGGTCTAAAAATTTACTTTATTCTAATATTTCACTGTTTTGGTAAAAGCATTCAAAGGTATGATTCAAATAATCAGAAAATTTCATATACATATATTTGTGTTTCAAATATGCAGCCCTGAGAAGGTGGAAGGCTTCTCCATACATGTGTATGAAATTACAAACCGAGAGAGGTGTAGCAAAACCAAGCAAACCTCTATAAACCTGTTTAGCTGATGTACTTCTTTTCCCTGGAAGCAGATGCATCTCACTCCTGCAAGGTACAATTCCAGCTGTTTGGCATGCAGGTTAAGGCTTTTGCTAAGCAGGTTTATACTATGCCAATAAATATATGAAAAAGAGCAAGATTCATTCATAAAGAGAGCAGAAACTAGAGGAAATCATACAAGAGGAGGTAGAGTCTCCCACCATGTGCTTTATTTTCATTTGTTTCATTTTAAGAGTATTGTTTTAAAAAATATTTAAAAGGCTCAACATTTTATTTTAAAAATAATAAAAAGACAAAAAGCATGTGTGTTCAGTGAGGAGAGCTTGCCGTAGTGGACAATGGCTCATCAAGTAGGCAGCTTCTTGACAGGAGTTGATTCATGTCTGGCCAGCTCGTGCTGCCAGTAGGGAAGGTGTCTAGCTCCAACTAAACCTGCCTTTAGAAATTACCGATGCACAGACTTTATGCTGGCCATCAGCACAAGCCAGCGGTGAAAGCCATCTCAACGTCTACTTTTCTTTTTCACACAAAATTTGAGATTAATAGGGGTTTTATCCAAGTGAGGCACAGTGACTCTAATAGAGCAGGCGCTGACTGCCACCTCCTTTTATGTTGCCTTTAAATTGATGTCTTCTATGTTTAGAAGTTCAAAGACAATTTTGCAGATACTAGCAGGTACGAGAGAGAGAGAGAGAAATTATTGAATTCCAGGATCTGATTGGGTTTTAGGCTGCTTTTTGTACTCTCTACGCAGTGCAATTCTCTTCAGGCTTGCTTCCCTTCATGCTAAGGCATGACATCTATTAATTGGAGTGAAATAATGCAGGCATTTAAATGCAGATGATTAATGTGGCCCTGGTCAAACCTTGAGCATTAAAACCAACAGGAAGAAAGGATGGTTGGCACTTTCAGACCTAGTCCCTATATCTTTTCCTAAGCATTTCCTTCCTGGTTTACATGTTAAATTAGTGATATATTTAATTCTTAATTGAGGAAAATTTTTTATAATGCAGAACAAAATTATAAAATTGCATCTGTTGTTAGATAGGTAATGGCAACTATGTCCTTTTTTTTTTTTTTTTTTTTTTTTTTTTTTCCTTAAGTGCAATCATAAGACCTATCTTGGCCCAAGGCTGGTAGACTGAAAATTTACTGGCATACTTTTCTTTCAGCAAATTGAACTCAGAATTCAGAACTAACCTTGGTATTAGATGTTTCCAAGTAATTGATAAATGAGTATCAAAATCCCTTTTCTTGGCAATCAAGAAATGTAGGGGCGATTATTGTCTTTTTAAAGACATAACAGTAATGGACTGTTTTCTCATAATTACAGTGCCAAGGTCATCAGAACCTGAAAGGAAATCAGATACTGCCTCTGCTCTGCTCTCTCCACTGTTATAACTATTATTTCAAGTTTATAATGGTCTATGTATTTCTTTGCAAAACCTCTATATCTCTTTGAAAAAAGATCGTTAAATCTGGTAAGACCTTCAACTGTTTGCAAATCTAATGCAGTATTGGATTATCTCTTTTGACTCCTTTTTGCTGATTGGAAAGAATTATTTGTCCCTGAATGCCAAGGTCAGTTCTGCAAAATTGGCTGAACAAATGAACCAATAACCCCAACCTGTACACTTATCCTCAGTGTAAGAAAAGAATACGGAGAAAAATAGCTCTCTGTGTGTGTATACAAAGACAGGGAGAGAGGAAAAAAGATTTTCTTTTTTTTTTTTTTTTCTTGGAAATTGTCTTTGACATTTTTGAATAACTAATAGTCAAAGAGAAAAAGCAAAAATGTTGCTTTGAAAATAAAATAAAAGCAATTTAAATGCCAAATCCTAGTCACAAAATCTTAGTGCTCTGGAGGCTGGATGGCTGACCTTCAGAGAAGCCACGATGCAGTAAATAGATGTGAGGAGAGAAGGGACTGGAGCAGGTTGGAGGAGGCACGCTCAATACTGTGGTCACGTCTCTCTGATTCATCGTGATTGCCAGCCCCAGAGGGCAGTGGGAGCCACACAATACTCTAGTGTTGGTAATCTAGCAGCACCAGCTGCTCCAAAATGGGAGATGTGCACTGTCCCTGAGTCTGATTAATTTAGCCCAACATGCATGCATGCCTTGAGACACTGTGCACCAGAAAGCCACAAAACCTGCACACAAAATTCTTAAGATATTAAAATTAACTTGGGATAATTTTAGGCTATTGTAATTACACTTCATTGGTTGAAATCTGCTTGGACCTCCTTTCTGCTTAAGTGTGAATCCTTCAGATAATCAAACTGTAACAGCGAATTAACCAAGTCCTCTGTCTCAGCCACAGTTGTCCATACTATGTCCTGGTTTGCACACTCGCTACAGATTTGGCATGGGCCAGCAGCACTGACCTGCACGTCTGGGCATGGCTGGGGTGACAGCACAGGCCACAATCTGTTCCCAACAAGCAGTTTGGATGGTGCCGTTCTGTCTGAAACGTGAGAATAATTAGCTGTGTGGGCACGTGCTCTGCCATATCATTTAGTCTCAAGCTGGAAAATTATTTCCAGTTCATTCTGTTTACTAGTGTTGTAGGCTTAAGGGTCTCACGTGTGCTGCTGAAAAAAACTGAATTCCCTATTTGGCAGCTTGCCTGTCTTATCCTACCTCACTTTACCACTTCAAACTACAGTCAAATCCTGTTTATCGGTTACTGGTTCATACCATATTTTTTAGAAACCTGAACCTGAAAGTTTTAGCTCTCTTCATGCAAAATTCTGCTGCATGTTGAGACCAATCATAATGTATCACGGGTAGGGTGGTGGTTGCTGTTCCACTGGTGTGCCAGGGGAAGAGAGCATGAAGAGTACTACAACATATTTGGGGTATAACTTCAAGCCTTAAAATCCTAGAGACCAAGAACTGAAACTTATATTCAGTGCCCAGGAGCAGCACAAGCAAAAAGTTTCAATCCTGAACCCAGACAAAAAAATAGGCTGCAAGCTAAGGGATATCTTGCATCAAGAAGTTCCATATTTGAATCGGGATCTTCTGCAGGATATGACAGGGGGCAGAGCTTTACAGATATGATTTTAGTGTGTCAATAAGAAGAGAGAATCCCAGAACCAAATTAAAATAAGTAGTATTTCTGGAATTATTCATTATGATCATGTAGAAAATCTGGGTTTTAAATATTAAGTATAGTCACGCAATATTGCGTAAGAACCTTTATATGCTTTCATAAATGTGTCACAAATTGATTCTCCTTAATTTAATTTTTCAATTAAATTATTTATGCTTTTTTTTAGCATTGCAAGAAGCAAGTAAAAAATAGATTATATTTTAAAATTCAATTTAAAAAAGCAGTCAAGTGCTTAGTTCTGAAGATTCGTGCATTTATTTTGGAGGAATGTGATTTTGGTTGTTTTAATTTAATTGTCAGATTCCAGAACTATCCTGAAACTACATAAAGCTAAATAATGTCTTAATTTCTTAACTTAAGTGCATGGAAAAGATTAACTTCATTCTCAGTATTGATTATTTGGTCTGAAAACAGCTGATTAATATTTCATATTATTTAGTTTATATATACTGTAATTAAGACAGACTGTAATCAGTCTGCTTCGAATCATCTTCTGAAGTGTCTCATAGATTGAATCCTCTTTACTTTTCTTTCCTAATACTGATATCAAAAAATAATTACATTTACAAAACAATATATCTGAATCTACCAGTCATGACACATTTAATAAAACACAGAACAGGTCAGGAACATTATTTCCTTTATAATCTATTATGTTCTTGTTTCCTCACAAAGACATGCACAAAATAAGTGCAATACCTACAGGTTAGATGAAATTTAGCTTTTGTCAGTAGATCCAGCTTGTGATCCAAAACAAATTATCCTCAACTTAGCTTTGTTTGAAAAGCTATAGTTTTCCCTCTCTATCACTGCATACTGTTGGGTGATAACCTAATGCTGTACCCATTAGACTGAGGATGAGCTTCTAACAGACCTTTTAATGCTGTGTAGCGATACATATGCAAAAGTCATTGTGGTTCCTAAACATAGATGATAGAAGGGTATAGTGAATACTGGAGCGGAAAAGGACACACCCTGTACTGATGATGCTAATCAATGTCAAATTTCAACTGTTAGGCATGAGCTGAGGCTCCTGCAAGATGGGTAGTCACCTGCCTTTGGAAATGAGCAAAAAGTCATGAGGGGTTAACTACAGCGTAAGCAAAACCCTAAGGGGTAAATATTCCAAAGGCATATAGTGCTTTAGCCAGTGAAGTCACTGATAATCAGGTAAGTATGGTTGATTATAGATAATCATTTAGCAAAGGCTGCTTGCGACTTTTGAAACATTTAGCTCAAAATAGCGTAATCAGACAGGACAATGGCTGAAAACTGCAGAGCTCACTGCTCATCTTTTACGAACACAACAATTAAATACTCGTGAATTTTACAGTATGTCAAATATATGCACCCTACACTGGAAACATGCCTCCTTCAATTTTCCCTTTGTAGGAAATTTCTGTCACAAAGTATTTTATTCAGCACTGAAAATACCATACATAGTTATTTTTCACCATAAGACGATCTGTTGAACTTGAATATATTTCTGTCACCTTTAATCCTTGTAGAACATTGTACAGACCATTTACATTTCCCAGTTTGTTATTGAAACCACCATTGAAAACAGTAGGTTATTGTTATGAAGAATTCTGTTCATCTAACAGACACCTATACGTTCCAGAAAGCAGATTCCCCTGTGTCTTTTCATAGGGGATCTAGAATGTAGGTTGTAGAATGGGATGGCTGACAACACCAAAGCAGCATTTTATCTCCTGTACTATTACTTCTTCAGAGTTCCTTTTACAGCAATTTTTTACCCAATATACCTTCATTCTGTAGGTCTCCTCGTAAGTTTTAAGATTCCCTTGCCCCAGTGTGGCCACTTTGCAAATGGCAGTAACTGGTTTTGGCTCCGTTATTAGATGCTAAGTATATGTAGGGTTTTATGCTTGTTCATGATGGAAAAAATTATAAGTTATTACACCTATGGTGTATGAGCAATCTTTGTCACTTTTTTTTTTTTTTTTTTTTTACACTGCTTTAATCACAGCTTAAACTCTGTTATGTCAACAGAGTTATTCTGGTGAAAACTGAATACTGCAGGGAGGCAGGCTTGAAGTTTTTCACCAGCCTGCAGTAAGAGTTCATATGTATAACTGTTTCTTTAAAAACAAAGATTATGCTCTTTGCATATTTGAAGAACACATGAAGGATCACTTAGACATCAATACAGCACTGTAGTGAACTAGGTAAGCCACACTTTGTATTTCTGATATATGAGATAGAGATGATAATTTGAAAAATAACTTCTTGGCAATGTCTCAGATCAATAGCACTTCAGAAAAAGTTGCCAGATGTTGAAAGTAGAAAAAGCAGAAATAAGTCATTACACTTAAACTACAGTATTATATTTGGTTATGTTGCTTTACATTTGTTTCAAATAACCAGTGATATGCAAATATGCAAAGCTTTCTAGCAGATCTAGCAGAATGTACAGCATAATTCTAGAAAAGAAAGTCCTGTTATGACAACAACCTGACTTTTCAGTAGGTATGAAAGGTATGCTTATACTGCCAGACACATCTGAATTGTCATTCTTAAAATGCTGGGAGACTTGGGGGTTCCACCATTTTAACTCCATATATATATATTAATATCCATCTGGAGATTCACAACTTCTTTACCAGTGAGTTTGCCTGGAGATGCTGACAAATATTAACTGAGAAGAAAAAGTTATTTATCATACCATCCTAGATCTTCAGATCTCTGGAAGTTAAATAGGAAGCCAAGTCTACAGTAAGTCTAACTCATGCTAAAGGAATATATAGTCGCATGCACAGAGCAGTAAATTGCACTGTGAGTTTAGCATATCTTAACGACATCAGACTTGCTAAGCAGTATATCCACCTCTACTTTTCTCCTGAGATTTCCAAGACAGCTACCTGTGTGCTTGAAGTACAATGCATCATTCATTACAGGGAGCCAGGGGTATAGGTGCCCCTCATTTGCACACAACTTCATGCAGTGCTTTGAATCAATTAGACTTCACTATAAAACTGTCGAAAACTCAAAAGTCAAAAATATTGGGAGGGCTAATCAAGTTAAGTGTGTAGCAAATAAGTAAAAGACATAAATTGATTGAGGTTTTTTTCCATTTTAAAGTTCAGAATGTAAGGCACTGCTTTGTCAAGCAATTCCCTTGTTTACCTTTGGCTATATAATTTGTGACAGTAATAACCATCCCCATCTCACCTCACATGGCTGTGTATAAATCAAAACCTCCCTGCAAGCACCAAGTTCTAGAGAAGTTCACATTTAGCTTTGACCCAAACCCTGGAGATAAAGCTCACCTCCATGGAGGATTATTTTTGGTCTGGGTTTACAGAACAACCACTCACATTGTACAAAATATTTGCAGCTAATGCCTAGGCAAAAAGACGACAAACTCCAAACTTCTGGAAGTCCAAATAACAGTACTAATGTAGTATCAGTTAGCAAGTTAAACTACAAATATCTTGAAAGGCCTGTTAGAAATGCTGAATGCCAGCAAATGTGCAGGACAGAAACAGCAAGATCTGTCCTGTGGCTCATAAGGTATTGGAAGCTCTTGGAAATGTGCTAGAGTTTTGGACAAATGGAGTTTCAGATTTCCAGCTGCTTAGAATTATTTAGACAAAAAGTGATCTTCGTTATCTTTGCCTTCCATTCCAGAATTATGGGATGCCACTGAATATTCAACGTATTTGAATCAGAAAATTGGATTATTTGGTTTATGGTATAAAATTAATGGTCTGCTGGAATATAATTGATTAATTATTTTATTTTAAACTACTTGAATTTGAAAATGCAAACTCCTGTAAATGGGCTTTAAGCAATCATTTTTAATGAAAAAGCAGTAGATTTTAAATTCTGAAATTTTCCCTAATACCTTTATTACTGTGTGCTTTCTGAACTGTGTCTAATTTTCATAACTTGCACCATTTTCCTCATGGAAGCAATAACTAGAAAATAATGCACACCTGTTCATATAAATATTCATGTGAATATTTAAACAAGTTTGTGTCCATGTTCTTTTCTCCCAGTTTTTGCCTTCTGCAAATATTCTAGTGAATAAGGTCAACATTAGGAATGTTGATGAAAAGAATTGTCAAGAGGATTAGTACTTTTTTTTGTATTGTGCTATAATTTTTTTTATAGAAATTGTAATAATTTGGTCTTAAGAGCAGTGGCAAATTATATGCCAAAGGTACAAGAATAGCAATGTAAGTTTCATGTTTCTGAGTCCAATTAGATGAATAATTCTTGTGGTTATTTGTTGACGATTGTCTTTGGTAGCACATGAAATTAAATAAGGCAAGAGCAACTATACATAAGAAGACTTTATGTGTAAAGTTGAATTCCCAGAGCAAATGCTTAGTTATCGGTAGCCATTCTGAACACACCACTATGCCTGGCCTCAGGTCCCCCTACCAGTAAAAAATGGATAAAGCTGTTTTGGGGGTTTGGTGTAATGTCGTTTTGTTGGGTTTTGGTTGTTTTGGGGTTTTTTTTTAGACAAGGCCAATATAGCTTCGCAATGAACCTGGCATCACTAAGGAATTGAGTTTTCCTGACTTGACCAGCAGGTGAGTTCTGTTAGCACTGACCTCATGGTATTCATT
Source organism: Microhierax caerulescens (assembly GCA_035590215.1). Taxonomy (NCBI): domain Eukaryota; kingdom Metazoa; phylum Chordata; class Aves; order Falconiformes; family Falconidae; genus Microhierax; species Microhierax caerulescens. The sequence continues at coordinate 36,052,883 of JAVJGJ010000047.1, read as the reverse complement.
CTGAATGCCACAAAAAGAGTTGCATTATACAGCTCAATTATGATATATTCAGTATTACTTTATGTCTCTTCCCTCCTTATTTTGGACTGAGTTTGGTTGGCAGGTGGTTCTGGTTTTAAAAAGGAAAATGGCTGTATGATTTTTCTATCTTTCACCATATCTAAAAGTATTGGATCCCACAGTACACTCTACTATTGGAATAAGCAGTTTGATGAGGCTGCAGCATAGGCTCTGCAGGGTTGGTGGCAGCTGGCCCAAATTAGAGAAACCCCACTCTGTATCCTGACCTACACTGCAGAGACCAATACACAGCCTCCCTTGTCTAGAAATGTCTAAAGAGCTAACAGTCACCTTTCCTCTGCTGCTCTTAATCATAAATGGTGAAGATTTGGACCAAATTCCTTCACAAATTCCTTTTCCACTAGTGCCATGCCAGGTTTGTATTCAAAGGGCATTTCACTTCATGTTAAGTGGTGTAGACTTTAATATTTTACTACAGAAGAGTTTGCAGAGTATAAACATTGATGCATTCATTAATAGAAATCATAATACAATGCAAATACAATTAGTTAAAAACCAATTTATGTTTAACGACATAGCAGTTATCAAAGCTCAATTACTCTCATTAGAATTTTATTCAGTAAGGCACATTTTATTCAGTAAGTGTTCACTCAGCACTTTACAGGATGAGTCCCAAAGGCTAACAGTGATTTAGGGTTTTTTAAAAGTGAGTTTCTTATACATACATTCTCAGAAAAGAAATTAGATGCTATTTATCTGCCTTTTAATAAAGTACCTCAGTAATTTTTGCAAAATACCTCCATTACAGCAGTCTGTGAAATTAACTGACTCATGGTTATCTCATGTCTTGGTAATGTGCTGCTTCTGTCCCTCTTCAGTCAGCAAGTTGTTTCTTGCTACAAACAAGTTTGCAGCTTTTTACCATCTTTGGAGCCACTGACATAGTATTAAAGTACATAAAACTTACTAAGTAATTTATTCTGTGCGAGATTTTTTTTTTTCCTGAATGCAAGTGGAACAGCAACAACTCAATTTATTGTAATAAAATCTGTGATCAGCTTCACCTTGGTCCTTGGTAAAGTTATGGCTTTTAAGCGGATTAGCTCCATTTCTAAATACATGAAAGACAAGAAGGTGACTGAGAGCAGCCAGCAGGGATTTAGAAAGGGCAAATCATGCCTGATCAACCTCAGTGCTCTCTCTCAGATGAGGTTACCAGCCCTGTCGAGAAGGGGGAGGACAGTGCATGTTGCATAACTTAAAGCTTTGTCCCAGTATGGCAAATTCATGAGATATGGCTGGGATAAATAGTCGGGGTGGGGGAAAAACTGGCTGGAGTGCTGGGATCAAAGAATTCTGACCAGTGGTGTTAAGTCCAGCTGGCAGCCGGTAGCTAGTAGTGTCCCTCGGGAATTAGCAGTGGGACCAATGTCATTTAATGTCTTCAATAATGACCTGGAGAATGGGATGGAGTACATACTCAGCAAGTATGTGCATGACACTAAACTGGGAGGAACAGTGAATACACTGGAGGAAAGGGCTGCTCTTCAGAGAGACCAGAGAGACTGGACAGACTGGAGAAATGGGTTGAGCAGAAGTTCATGAAATTCAATAAGAGACAGTGTGAGGTCTTGCATTTGTGAAGGACTCTTATATAGCAGTGCAAGCTGCAAAGATGCTGCTCTGCAGAAAAGTGGTTAAATATTGCAACAGGTTTCCCACCAACGTTACAGAATGTCTGTCCTCTGAGTGTTCAAGACTCGGTTGAACATTGACCTGAGAAACTTCACCTACTGAGACCTGTTTTGAGCATGTGGTTGAACTAGATATCCTCTGAAGGTCCCTTCCACCCTAAATTTTGATTCTATGACTATATATTGCTTACTGTATAGCGGACCTTGTATGCATGAAGACTTTGAAGAATGCAGCATTTTTAAAATTTAGGTCATTATTACACACAGATCTATAGGTGTCTACTGCAATGTCTTTTTTTTTTTTTTTTTTTCTGTGAGTTAGCAAATTCTTCTCACTCTGAAAAAGGACTGCTTCACTGATTTCAGCCCCAGGGTAGTGACGCAAACATATTTTATATCTTCTCTAATTCCCACTAAAACACTGATTAGTATGTTTGTGCAACTTCTAGGAGATAAAAAGACAACATAACCTTAACTGTATGAGAAGTATGTGAAAGAGCTAAAATAAATAAATAAAAAAGCTCTAAAACCCACAGTCCTTAAAAATGGGCTCATCATTTTAAAGAATATGTGCTATAATAATGTAGAGATCCTCCTTCGAAATAGTAAGTAATGAAATCCTGAAATAACTGACTTCATGACAAGGGGTGCTACTATGACCCTCCATGTATTATTATGTACCACAGTATAGAAATAAAGGTCATCTTGAAACAAGTGACCTGTAGCAAATTGTTCGCTGCTTTTCTTTTTCCTCTGGGAATATTGGATCCCCA